>CM016619.1:42812902-44012902 GCA_005393395.2 Gossypium australe
TGAGCCGAAACTTGTTTCTTCCTTACTCGGATTCTCTTCTCTTCTTGAAACCGTGAAAGTCGAATCACCCATTTTGTTCTTCTCAATCCTTTGTGCCGAAACTACAACCTTTTGTTCTCAAACTTTTATTTTCCTTCCTAAGCATTGTTGCCGAAACTCTGTTCTTTTTCATATTGTCTAATCCCCCAAAACCGAAAGCAGAGGTGTAGACACCTAGTGCCGATTCTTTGTTTTGTTTGTTTCCAGCATAGCCGAATATTTCCTTCCCCTAATAGTCTCTTGGCCGAATATCAGTGGTGTTTTGGAGGCCTTGTTTCAATCGATTGGTATTGGTAAGCTCTAGGCCGAATGGCCATATCTCCCTTTTTTTGGTTCTTTGTTGGTTATGGTTTGGTTAAGGGCCGATTATGGCCAGTTGGAAGGGTGTTAATCTTTTGGGTTACGTTTTGTGATAGGGTCTTGGATATCGTATAGTAGCCAGGAAGAGCCTTCGACTCTTTGTTAACAGATTGGGTAAGTGATGGTAAGATTTCGTTCATGGTTATTCGTTTAAATCTGATTAAGTCAAGGTGACAAAGGACTAACCATTATCTCTTAAGGTGTAGCCGATTGTGGATTTGAGAAGGAATCACTGTGGTTCGGGTTTGGTAGGAAACCAAACCAAGTGAAGGTAAGGGTTCGACATTAATCCTTTTTAGTTGGTTGATGTTGGCCGAATATTGTGGTTGCCTAATGGTTTTCTTTTGGCCGATTCTAGGAGCCAGATAGTCAAGGGGCTCGGAGTGATTCGTAGGGATCTTTAGACTCGGATTTATCAGGTGTGTATACTAACACACTAATATTTAGTAATATTGTTAATAACCTGTGTGATGACTAATGAAACAGTGGTGACTGTTATGATACCCTCATGGGTATGATTTTGGACTCGGGTAAGTCAGTATCATTATTGTTATGAATTTATTGGTGATTTATATGATATCATGGTTATGATGATATGTGACATGGATAGGAGATTAGATATATTTGTATGACATGCATGATTGTATGATATGCATGAGTATGAGCATGGTATGTTGATGGGTGATACGAGAGGAGGGAGCAGTGATATATTGTGCTGACGAGCACCAGTGCTTTGGTAGCACAACTTTGTGACTTTGGGTCACCAGAGGTTTGGCACCTCCAGAGGTTTGGTACCTCAGCGTCTCGTCCCAGTGGCTCAGTACCACAGTGGGTTGGCCCCACAGATGATTATACGGGATTGACGCCAGTGTTTTGGTAACACACGATGGGTTGGCCCCATCACCAGATTTGTGACTACGGTCACCAGTGCTTTGGTAGCACATTGTGTCTTTGGGACACCAGAGGTTTGGCACCTCATTGCGACTTGTCCCTGTGGTTTGACCACCGTGGGTTGGCCCCACTTGAGATATGGGATCGTCTGCTAGTGATTTGGTATCACACGATGGGTTGGCCCCATCATCATTGGATTGGTGACTTCGGTCACCAGTGCTTTGGTAGCACAATTGTGTCTTTGGGACACCAGTGCTTTGGTAGCACATTGACGGATATTGTGTCTTTGGGACACCAGTGCTTTGGTAGCACATTGTGACTGTATGTCACCAGTGGTTTTGGCACCACCAGTGGTTTGGTACCACACGGGGTAGAAAGGAGATACGGATGGTTAGGATCGGGTTGCATTAATTGTGTTGCTATGTATGATGTGTGTTAGCATGTTGTTTTCTTGGGAGCGGGATTTACACACTGAGTCACTCGACTCACCCTCTCCTTTGACATTTCAGGTGACTTGTAGCTGCGGACATGGAGCCAGGATGGACTCGGGTGCACATGCCATGCTTTAATAAAGTTTACTCAGACTCTACTATTTGGGTACTTTAGTTATTACTTTACATTGGGTTTTATTTCGGATTGTAAAAGGCATTTTAAGTTATGTTTTATGTTGTTTATATTTTAAGCTGATTTTGATATGCCGTAACAAAATAAGCCGGTATAAATTTTACTAAAACCTGGAAAGATAATGTTTTCAAAATTATAACGCGACGTGTTTTTAACTATACCATCGGGTATCACACTAAGTCTTTTTGATCAACAAATTCAACTGGTTTCCACTTCTGACTTGTAATTCACCTAAGTTTAAAAGTATTTTATGTATCACTAAGAAACTAATGAGGTCTTCAATGGCTTAAACTCGTTTTAACTACAAATTCTAGCTAAGTTTTCAAAATCTCCGGGTTTCAAATACATCAACTGTTTTTCAAACTAGACTACTCAAATTTGTTTCAAACACACTGTGTTTTCACTCAGCTTTTAAACGAAAAATCTAGTTTTTCCGAAACGTTTTTCCCCGTAGCATACCAGATTCGGACGTGGTGTCTTGTCCGGGTTTAGGGTGTTACAAATCTATTTGTTAATGTCTTTGTTATATGAGGTCCTTAAAAGGTTATTATGCCACTATTAGTAAGTGGACATTTATATCCATGCATTATAAGATGATAAAATTGTTTCATTAATGGTATTTTGGTAATTTGTAAATTACATGATAATTATTATAACAAAAACAGGAAAATAAGCCATGTTCATCTTTTAATGCCGAAAATATCAAAGAAAAAGAAAGAACAAAAGCTTTGAAGGGTTCGACAATGATTTGGCAAAATTAAGGTATGGATTTTAATCGATTTTTGATAATTTCTATGTTTTCGTAATCGTTGCTTCGAGTACTTTGAAACCCATGCTTCAATTTTGTGAATTGATGAATATTTTGTAATGTGCCATTGATGAACATGTGAGTTTTTGGATGTTTGATGGTGAAATATGAATTATATGTGATAGAATAACATAGTTTATCTTTGGAGTTTTGATGATTTTGAGTAATTTGGATTAAATTGAAAGAATAATATTTTGAGGGACTAAATTATTAAATAAATGAAATTTGTGGACTTGTATGAGCGTGGGTGATATTCGGCCAAGCATGAGTAACTTGAAATTATGTGTATTTTGTGATTTTGTGAAATAAGGACTAAAATGTTAAAATGTGAAAATGTGAGGGCTAATTTGCAAATTACCCTAAATATGTGTTTTTGGATTGAATTGAATGAATTAGTGAATAAATGGGTTAAATCTGAATTTGTATAGATCAAGAACCGAAGAAAATGAATTTAGATCGTGGGAAATTGAAAGTAATTGAGTAGTCGAATTCATTTCCGATATCCAAATCTGAGGTAAGTTGATATACAAATAAATGTATTTGATTTGAGCTATTTATGCATTTATGAAATTTAGATGGCTATGAATAATGCTCAAGATGGAATGCATGTGAAATCTAAGGATATATTGATAAGTTATAAATGTCCGAAAAGTCTCGTACAAACCTAGGAATAGATAGGATAACATATGTCATGACATAGGTTTATGATATGTGATATCATGTAAGACCACGTCTAGGACGTTGGCATTGGTTCAAGATTTCGTGTAAGACCACGTCTGGACGTTGGCATTGATATGAGATTAACGTGTAAGACCATGTCCGGGACATTGGCATCATATTTGATTCGTGTAAGACCCTGTCTAGGACAGTGGCATCAATATATGAGTAAATGTAAGACCTCGTCTGGGACGTTGGCATTGTATGACTATTCCGAGCATTCTGAGTATCCTATTAGATTCTGAACGGTTCAACGGGCAAGTCTGATATGCGAATGACTACGATAAATGTATAATGATTTAGGTATGTTCAAAAAGTACACCATGTATGTATATGGAAGGTAAGTATACTATGAACTTACCTAGATGGATTATGTGTATGGAATTGATGAAGTGAGGCATGGTACATGAATGAATATGCTATGATCTATTGATGTATTTGGTAGTATGCATGCTAGTAAGTAAATAGCTAATTCAATGAGCCAAGAAGAATTATGAATGTGTAAATGAGCTATTAATAATTTTGTATTGATATGTTTATGTGCATTTTATGCTAAGTTTATTTGTATATGGCTTACTAAGCTTTTAAAGCTTACTTTGTGTGTGTTTAGTCTATTTTATAGATCGTACGAGAGGCTCCGGGATCGTCGAGGATCATCATCACACTACTCAAACTTGTTTTGGTACCTTTTGAAAAATGTATTTACCTAAATATGGCATGTATAGGCTAGTCAATTTGAAAAATGTTTGGGATGTAAATAGCCATGTGATGTGGCTAGATAAATATTGGTAATATGCATGAGTGATTATGGTATATGATGCATATTTTGGTATGGCTTGATGGCAATGAAGAGGTCTAATGAATGGTAAGATTATTGATGGATTGATGCCATAGTGAATTGGTGAAATTGTGGATGAATCATGCTTGGTTTTACATGTGATTTAGTTGTGCTAGTTAGCATGCTTTGAGATGAGATTGAATATGATGATATGCTGAACAATTTCATGTGTTTTGGTTGCCAATAATGCATGAAAAGATGCTTAATTGTGCTTGTTGGGATGACCCATAGTGTGGGTGGCAATTTGGCCTTGAAAATGGCCTATAACTGCCCAAACGGTTGAGCACACGTGTGTGTGGCTCGACTGTGTCCCTCGTGGTTAAAATTCGAAACAAGTCAAACTCGACCACGGGCAAGACACACAGGCGTGTGACTGGCCGTGTGGTGCCAGTCAGTAGCGACCACGGGTGAGGCACACGAGCATGTCCACGGCCGTGTGGACAAGTCAGTATGTATGCCCTGTATTGACATGACTTAGACACATGGACGTGTCTGAGGCCGTGTGAGGCACACGGCCTGCCCACACGTGTAACAACTCGATTTTGACCCTAATCAAAAAAGTGGTTTTGGGACCCCAAATTCGAGTCCGAAAAATATTTTAAAATTATTTTTCGTGTTTATTATGTGTGAATTTGTTGGTGTTAAATTTTTGTGATTTAATTTTGTTGTTTAGGTACCCGATTAAATAAAAAGACTTAATCGCGTAAAATGTAAAAGTTACAAATTAAAGTGTAAAGTGCTAATTTGATAGTGGCTTTTTAATATGAGGTCCTTAAAGGGAAATTAACCCATTTTAAGGATAGTGGATGGTACATGGTCTTAAATGACCTTGGAAATTATGTTTTATTTATTTATTATAAAAGGTTAAAATGTAAATTAAAAAAATAACCCATTATGAAACACCCCAAACCCGACCCACGAGCTTTGACCAGATTTGGTATGTTCCTCAAATAAACCGGTTCAAATTCATTTGTTACTTTGTGAAAATCTTGTGCGATTTAAAAAAATTATTTGGGGTTGGGCTTGTGTTGAAAACCAATTCGATTTTCATATTAGAAAACCCTTTTTAATTCTATGTGATAAAACATATAGAGTATATTTTTAAAAAAATTAAATTACTTGGTCTTTAAACTTAATAAAAATTTGTAACATAATTAAACAATAAACAGAAATAAGATAGTGCACTATGGCTTTAAGGCCTTATTACATCAAATAAACCCAATTAATTCAGAGTACTAAAAAAAATTAATAGTCCATTAAAATAAAGACTTCAAGTTGAGCATGGCCACCACAAGTCCTGCCTTCCCGGTCCATCACTGTTCATCACCTGAAACATGGTCCCACAACGGGGTGAGTCAACAGACTCAATGTGTACACAACACTAAATCATAATCGAATCAGGCATAACAATTATTACACATTCATATCATAGCATACAAGTTATGATGCATTCCCAAAACCCAAACCTATTATGCCATCCGCTACACTCCCCCGTACCAACCTGTACACCGTGGGGACTACTAAGTCGACCCTCCTTCTGCTACACTCCATATCGCGGTCTTAGGTCACCGCATTCATGGTCTTAGGTCACCACGTTCAGATTACTGTGGTCTTAGGTCACCACATTCAGATTACTGTGGTCTTAGGTCACCACATTCAGATATCACGGTCTTAGGTCACCGTGTTCGTGGTCTTAGGTCACCACATTCACTTCCCTTCAAAATAAAACACATATGCCCCATATAATAGTAATATGCATAAATATGCCAGAGTTCACATTCTTATTCTTATTCTCATGTTACAATTAACATATTTCATAATCCTAGTAGGAGTAAGAAACGTACCTGAGTACTTTGTACCATAACATGGTACCTTAGCTACTTTCATATTCTTAATACCACATATATTAATTAAACTTAGCCATATAAGGTAGTATGAAATAGTGTGGGGTACACACTTGATTCGCTTAGGGTTTCCAATCCAAATCCCGGAAAGCTTGATCTAATGCCTTAGATCTTAGATCTCTACATTTAATCAATCATTCAATACTTAGTAAAGAACCATTCGACCATAAATCCAAATCCTAGTAGGATTAGTACACTAAAACTTACCTTGCAATTTCCAAATCCCGATAGTATTCCTTGCCTTATATGTCGGTCGAAATCCCTATAACTTCAGGTTAGATCAATTTCTAACATTTATTCATAACAAATAACCCTTAGCCGAATGTTAAATATGACTTACCTTGTGGATTTTAAATCCCGAAATTCACCGAATAACTAGGGAACACGCGGCCTATGGTGTACCTTCGGGAAAAGAACTTCTCCTTCCTTGTAGTTGACACTTAGTAAATCCCGAAAGATCTCTTCAAGGTTTCGGCAACAGGAATATTGATGGGATTAGTCCTAGATTTCGACAAATCTAAAAGAAAAGAATAGAAATCAAACTTGTTCTTACCTTCGAAGAAATCGATAGCACCTAAGCTTGAAACCACTTAAGATATTCGGCTATGGCTTTAAAAGGCTTACTTCCGGCTTTTGGAGGGATTAGAAAGAAAAGAGAAGGAAGAATAAAGATGGAGGATTCGGCTAGAACACAAGGTATTTCGGCTTGGCAAAAATTAAAGAAGAAGAAGATTTGGTGAAGAGAATTCGGCAGAGGCTTCCAAAGAACAGAAAAGAATGAATGAAGAATAGCCGTACACTTCCTTTTTTAGCCAAAATTACTAGGCTAGAGTCCCTTACTTGGCCACCACTCTCATATCTTTATCACTTTATTTAAAAATTAAAGAATAAATCCTCATTTATCTCTTGAAAATAATGATAAATAAATCCCTTATTTATCCTCTATTTATCTCTTAAAAATAAAAGAATAAAAGCTCCTAATTTATAGCCATGTGCCGTCCACCTCTCTGCTCCTTGTAGCAAAATAAAATTTCTTTTATTTGCTTCCCATGCAGCTCGAACCTTGGCCCAATACTCCTGCATGTGGCGCCATTTCCAGAGGCCCTAAGTGGCATCTCCAGGCCACTTTTCCAAGCCCGTTCTTGTGTCAAATTCCCTCTATTAATTTTCTTAAGGCCACATTGCCTTAATTTCCTCTTTCTAAACTTTAAAACTTATCATTTCCTTACATTTCCAAGTTTCCAAAAATGTTCGTGTGCCTCCTTTAAACTTAACATTTCTAAATCATTTCCTTACATTTCCAGGACATTTCCCTACATTTCCAAGACAAGGCATTTCCTTACATTTCCATACATTTCCATACATTTCCTTACATCTTAGAGTTCCTAAAACTCCTCAGATCACATCCAACACACCCACTGAGCCCACTATCTCATGAATTACGCACGAACGCATAACCCCTAATCCAGGATGTTACAGTTCTACCCTCCTTAAGAATAATTTCGTCCTCGAAATTACTTATTAACAGTCGTACAATCCTTCTCACCGCACTATGCTTACGCTGCACACTCTGATCTTAATAGAACCATCATACTTTCTAGGCACAATCTCTACGTTCACGTCCCCTAGAACTTATTTCTAACGTCGCGATTTAATCTGATTACAAAGTTTTATGCATTAGTCCTTGTTTCACTTACTACCCGCGAAGAAGTTTTATGAGAAGAATTTTAGGAGTGGTTCTTTCGTATTCATACATGCATACAGTCTTTACATTCATACATTCATCAATCAATTATGAACTTTCGTTCATTCAGAGAAACGTTGTAGTTTTCATTGTTGCTGTTTTTCCACTACCCAGGGGTATTTTCGTAATTTGCCCTACAGGGGTATTTTCGTAATTTGTCAAAATAAGGTTCCTTGGTGATTTTGTCAATAAGGGTATTTTGGAATTTTTTTTTGAAATCCCGGGGGTATTTCAGAAATTTTTAAATTACAGGGTATTTCGGTAATTTTGGAACTCGGGAATATTTTGGTAATAAACCAGGGTAAATTTGTAAAGTTTAATAAATCAAGGGTATTTCAAAATTTGCAAAACTTGAGGGTTCTTTTTGAGAATTTATTTTCCAAATCGGTGATGTTTGCAAAAATTTTGGAAATCAGGGTCATTTTGGTAATTTTATAAGCTAGGGGCAATTTCGTAATTTTCCAAAATCAAAGTATTTTGATATTTTGCAAATTAGGGTTTTTGGACTTGTTATAAAGTAATGAATTTTTTTTTTTGAATAAGAACTGTGGGTATTTTGGAAATTTCATAAACCAAGGGTATTTTTGTAATTTTACAATTAGGGGTAATTTAGTAAATTTTTGTAAGTCAAGAATATTTCAGAAAAATTTTATGGGATAGCTTGTATAAATCAAAAGGGTAATTTAGTCATTTTAAAACTAGGGTTTCCATAAAAATGTGGCTCATCCCTTTCGGGTTTTAGTTAGGGGTTTAGCCCATGAATAAGTCCTCTTGGTTAGGGTGAACTAAAGCTACGCACCAGGTAGGATTCCTGCGAAGAGTAGGTGAGTCACTAGGACTGCTTAAATTCCAGGCTCTTCCAGATCCAATCCTAGACATGCACACAATGGTTGCCACACCCTAACTCGGCGACTTAGCCATAGGTTTGTTTAATTAAACAATTAAGTCTTATGTAATAGTTGGGGTAGACTAGTCCTAGGGTTCAAGTACCTATCATTCTATTTTACGTTCCATTCCTTTTCTACCCTTCTACAAATCACATACTATAATTCACATAAAGGTTAGGGGTACTCACCTGGTGGACTTCGGGTCGGAGACTTAGGTGCCATGCCAGAAAACCTGCTTATCTTCAAAAACTCATTTGGGCTTGATTTAAAAATGTTTTGGGCCTTAAACCCCAGGCCGAGGGTTTGAAACTGGGCTCTGATACCAAATTGAAACACTCCAAACCCGGCCCATGAGCTTTGACTAGATTTGGTATGTTCCTCAAATAAACCGGTTCAAATTCTTTTGTTACTTTGTGAAAATCTTGTGCGATTTAAAAAAATTGTTTGGGGTTGGGCTTGTGTTGAAAACCAATTCGATTTTCATATTAGAAAACCCTTTTTAATTCTATGTGATAAAACATATAGAGTATATTTTTAAAAAAATTAAATTACTTGGTCTTTAAACTTAATAAAAATTTGTAACATAATTAAACAATAAACAGAAATAAGATAGTGCACTATGGCCTTAAGGCCTTATTACATCAAATAAACCCAATTAATTCAGTGTACTAAAAAAAATTAATAGTCCATTAAAATAAAGACTTCAAGTTGAGCATGGCCACCACAAGTCCTGCCATCCCGGTCCATCACTGTTCATCACCTGAAACATGGTCCCACAACGGGGTGAGTCAACAGACTCAATGTGTACACAACACTAAATCATAATCGAATCAGGCATAACAATTATTACACATTCATATCATTGCATACAAGTTATGATGCATTCCAAAACCCAAACCTATTAAGCCATCCACTACACTCCCCCGTACCAACCTGTACACCGTGGGGACTACTAAGTCGACCCTCCTTCCGCTACACTCCATATCGCGGTCTTAGGTCACCGCATTCGTGGTCTTAGGTCACCACGTTCAGATTACTGTGGTCTTAGGTCACCACAATCAGATATCACGGTCTTAGGTCACCGTGTTCGTGGTCTTAGGTCACCACATTCACTTCCCCTTCAAAATAAAACCCATATGCCCCATATAATAGTAATATGCATAAATATGCCAGAGTTCACATTCTTATTCTTATTCTCATGTTACAATTAACATATTTCATAATCCTAGTAGGAGTAAGAAACGTACCTGAGTACTTTGTACCATAACATGGTACCTTAGCTACTTTCATATTCTTAATACCACATATATTAATTAAACTTAGCCATATAAGGTAGTATGAAATAGTGTGGGGTACACACCTGATTCGCTTAGGGTTTCCAATCCAAATCCCGGAAAGCTTGATCTAATACCTTAGATCTTATATCTCTACATTTAATCAATCATTCAATACTTAGTAAAGAACCATTCGGCCATAAATCCAAATCCTAGTAGGATTAGTACACTAAAACTTACCTTACAATTTCCAAATCCCGAAAGTATTCCTTGCCTTATATGTCGGTCGAAATCCCTATAACTTCATGTTAGATCAATTTCTAACATTTATTCATAACAAATAACCCTTAGCCGAATGTTAAATATGACTTACCTTGTGGATTTTAAATCCCGAAATTCACCGAATAACTAGGGAACACGCGGCCTATGGTGTACCTTCGGGAAAAGAACTTCTCCTTCCTTGTAGTTGACACTTAGTAAATCCCGAAAGATCTCTTCAAGGTTTCGGCAACAGGAATATTGATGGGATTAGTCCTAGATTTCGACAAATCTCAAAGAAAAGAATAGAAATCAAACTTGTTCTTACCTTCGAAGAAATCGACAGCACCTAAGCTTGAAACCACTTAAGATATTCGGCTATGGCTTTAAAAGGCTTACTTCCGGCTTTTGGAGGGATTAGAAAGAAAAGAGAAGGAAGAATGAAGATGGAGGATTCGGCTAGAACACAAGGTATTTCGGCTTGGCAAAAATTAAAGAAGAAGAAGATTTGGTGAAGAGAATTCGGCAGAGGCTTCCAAAGAACAGAAAAGAATGAATGAAGAATAGCCGTACTTTTCCTTTTATAGCCAAAATTACTAGGCTAGAGTCCCTTACTTGGCCACCACTCTCATATCTTTATCACTTTATTTAAAAATTAAAGAATAAATCCTCATTTATCTCTTGAAAATAATGATAAATAAATCCCTTATTTATCCTCTATTTATCTCTTAAAAATAAAAGAATAAAAGCTCCTAATTTATAGCCATGTGCCATCCACCTCTCTGCTTCTTGTAGCAAAATAAAATTTCTTTTATTTGCTTCCCATGCAGCTCGAACCTTGGCCCAATACTCCTGTATGTGGCCCCATTTCCAGAGGCCCTAAGTGGCATCTCCTGGCCACTTTTCCAAGCCCGTTCTTGTGTCAAATTCCTTCTATTAATTTTCTTAAGGCCACATTGCCTTAATTTCCTCTTTCTAAACTTTAAAACTTATCATTTCCTTACATTTCCAAGTTTCCAAAAATGTTCGTGTACCTCCTTTAAACTCAACATTTCTAAATCATTTCCTTACATTTCTAGGACATTTCCCTACATTTCCAAGACAAGGCATTTCCTTACATTTCCATACATTTCCATACATTTCCTTACATCTTAGAGTTCCTAAAACTCCTCAGATCACACCCAACACACCCACTGAGCCCACTATCTCATGAATTACGCACGAACGCATAACCCCTAATCCAGGATGTTACAGTTCTACCCTCCTTAAGAATAATTTCGTCCTCGAAATTACTTATTAACAGTCGTACAATCCTTCTCACCGCACTATGCTTACGCTGCACACTCTGATCTTAATAGAACCATCATACTTTCTAGGCACAATCTCTACGTTCACGTCCCCTAGAACTTATTTCTAACGTCGCGATTTAATCTGATTACAAAGTTTATGCATTAGTCCTTGTTTCACTTACTACCCGCGAAGAAGTTTTATGAGAAGAATTTTAGGAGTGGTTCTTTCGTATTCATACATGCATACAGTCTTTACATTCATACATTCATCAATCAATTATGAACTTTCGTTCATTCAGAGAAACGTTGTAGTTTTCATTGTTGCTGTTTTTCCACTACCCAGGGGTATTTTCGTAATTTGCCCTAGAGGGGTATTTTCGTAATTTGTCAAAATAAGGTTCCTTGGTGATTTTGTCAATAAGGGTATTTTGGAATTTTTTTTTGAAATCCCGGGGTATTTCAGAAATTTTTAAATTACAGGGTATTTCGGTAATTTTGGAACTCGGGAATATTTTGGTAATAAACCAGGGTAAATTTGTAAAGTTTAATAAATCAAGGGTATTTCAAAATTTGCAAAACTTGAGGGTTCTTTTTGAGAATTTATTTTCCAAATCGGTGATGTTTGCAAAAATTTTGGAAATCAGGGTCATTTTGGTAATTTTATAAGCTAGGGGCAATTTCGTAATTTTCCAAAATCAAAGTATTTTGATATTTTGCAAATTAGGGTTTTTGGACTTGTTATAAAGTAATGAATTTTTTTTTGAATAAGAACTGTGGGTATTTTGGAAATTTCATAAACCAAGGGCATTTTTGTAATTTTACAACTAGGGGTAATTTAGTAAATTTTTGTAAGTCAAGAATATTTCAGAAAAATTTTATGGGATAGCTTGTATAAATCAAAAGGGTAATTTAGTCATTTTAAAACTAGGGTTTCCATAAAAATGTGGCTAATCCCTTTCGGGTTTTAGTTAGGGGTTTAGCCCATGAATAAGTCCTCTTGGCTAGGGTGAACTAAAGCTACGCACCAGGTAGGATTCCTGCGAAGAGTAGGTGGGTCACTAGGACTGCTTAAATTCCAGGCTCTTCCGGATCCAATCCTAGACATGCGCACAATGGTTGCCACACCCTAACTCGGCGACTTAGCCATAGGTTTGTTTAATTAAACAATTAAGTCTTATGTAATAGTTGGGGTAGACTAGTCCTAGGGTTCAAGTACCTATCATTCTATTTTACGTTCCATTCCTTTTCTACCCTTCTATAAGTCACATACTATAATTCACATAAAGGTTAGGGGTACTCACCTGGTGGACTTCGGGTCGGAGACTTAGGTGCCATGCCAGAAAACCTGCTTATCTTCAAAAACTCATTTGGGCTTGATTTGAAAATGTTTTGGGCCTTAAACCCCAGGCCGAGGGTTTGAAACTGTGCTCTGATACCAAATTGAAACACTCCAAACCCGGCCCACGAGCTTTGACCAGATTTGGTATGTTCCTCAAATAAACCGGTTCAAATTCTTTTGTTACTTTGTGAAAATCTTGTGCGATTTAAAAAAATTGTTTGGGGTTGGGCTTGTGTTGAAAACCAATTCGATTTTCATATTAGAAAACCCTTTTTAATTCTATGTGATAAAACATATAGAGTATATTTTTAAAAAAATTAAATTACTTGGTTTTTAAACTTAATAAAAATTTGTAACATAATTAAACAATAAACAGAAATAAGATAGTGCACTATGGCCTTAAGGCCTTATTACATCAAATAAACCCAATTAATTCAGTGTACTAAAAAAAATTAATAGTCCATTAAAATAAAGACTTCAAGTTGAGCATGGCCACCACAAGTCCTGCCATCCCGGTCCATCACTGTTCATCACCTGAAACATGGTCCCACAACGGGGTGAGTCAACAGACTCAATGTGTACACAACACTAAATCATAATCGAATCAGGCATAACAATTATTACACATTCATATCATTGCATACAAGTTATGATGCATTCCCAAAACCCAAACCTATTAAGCCATCCACTACACTCCCCCGTACCAACCTGTACACCGTGGGGACTACTAAGTCGACCCTCCTTCCGCTACACTCCATATCGCGGTCTTAGGTCACTGCATTCGTGGTCTTAGGTCACCACGTTTAGATTACTGTGGTCTTAGGTCACCACATTTAGGTATCACGGTCTTAGGTCACCGTGTTCGTGGTCTTAGGTCACCACATTCACTTCCCCTTCAAAATAAAACCCATATGCCCCATATAATAGTAATATGCATAAATATGCCAGAGTTCACATTCTTATTCTTATTCTCATGTTACAATTAACATATTTCATAATCCTAGTAGGAGTAAGAAACGTACCTGAGTACTTTGTACCGTAACATGGTACCTTAACTACTTTCATATTCTTAATACCACATATATTAATTAAACTTAGCCATATAAGGTAGTATGAAATAGTGTGGGGTACACACCTGATTCGCTGAGGGTTTTCAATCCAAATCCTGGAAAGCTTGATCTAATGCCTTAGATCTTAGATCTCTACATTTAATCAATCATTCAATACTTAGCAAAGAACCATTCGGCCATAAATCCAAATCCTAGTAGGATTAGTACACTAAAACTTACCTTGCAATTTCCAAATCCCGAAAGTATTCCTTGCCTTATATGTCGGTCGAAATCCCTATAACTTCATGTTAGATCAATTTCTAACATTTATTCATAACAAATAACCCTTAGCCGAATGTTAAATATGACTTACCTTGTGGATTTTAAATCCCGAAATTCACCGAATAACTAGGGAACACGCGGCCTATGGTGTACCTTTGGGAAAAGAACTTCTCCTTCCTTGTAGTTGACACTTAGTAAATCCCGAAAGATCTCTTCAAGGTTTCGGCAACAGGAATATTGATGGGATTAGTCCTAGATTTCGACAAATATAAAAGAAAAGAATAGAAATCAAACTTGTTCTTACCTTCGAAGAAATCGACAGCACCTAAGCTTGAAACCACTTAAGATATTCGGCTATGGCTTTAAAAGGCTTACTTCCGGCTTTTGGAGGGATTAGAAAGAAAAGAGAAGGAAGAATAAAGATGTTACACATTATATGTTAATAATAAAACAAAAAACACTAGCTATTATCATCTTTAAGTGTCGAATATAGCAAAGGAAGAAGCTTTTATGTTCTTCAATATTTCAGCAACCATTTTGGCTTAATCCAAGGTTAGTTTTGTTCGGTTTTTGATAATTTTTACGTTTTTGAGATCGTTGCTTTGAGTACTTCAAAACCCATGTCTCAATTTTTGATTTTGGTGATGAATTTGTGTTTTTCCATTGATGATACCTTGTGGTTTTTGATGTTTGATGATGAAATATGAAATATATGTGTTAGATTGACAAGTTTTGTCTTTGAATTTTTGATGAAATTTGGACTAAATTGCAAAAATAAATTTTTGAGGGACTAAAATGTGAAATAAGTGAAATGTGTGGGCTTGTAAGAACACTAGGAATATTCGGCGCTAAAGAAGTGTAGTCAAATTTTGTGTATTTTGTGCAAAAAAGATTAAACTGTAAAAAGTGTGAAATGTTAGGGGCAAAATTGTAATTTTCCCATTTATGTGTTTTTAGGCTAAATTGAATGTAATGGTGTTTAAATAAGCTTAATTTGAATATGTTTAGATCAAGAATTAAAGAAATCGGATTTGGATCGGGGAAAGACAAAAGTGGTCGAGTAGCCGATTTAATAGTCGACGACATCCGAGGTAAGTCAATAAGGATTTAAATGTTGAAATAACCATGAATATGTACTTGTTATGTATCAAAATGAATTATTTGAATTTATATATGCTATGGCCAAATGTGGGTATTGTGATTTGGCAAACTTTCGAGCTTGATTCGACCAAAATTTGACGTTCGTAAGCCCTGTACGAACCTTGGGAATAGTTAGGATACATATGTCATGACATAAGATATCGATATGTGTTATCGTGTAAGACCACGCCTGGGATGTTGGCATCGACTTGTGTTTACGTGTAAGACCCTGTCAGGGACAGTGGCATCTATATGTGATTACATGTAAGACCACGTCTGGGACATTGGCATTGTACGAGCTTCTAACTATCCGCGTATCCTTTTAAATTTCGAATGGTTCAACGGGCATGTGTAAGTGAAGGCCAATGCGATATGTGAATTAAAAGAAACTCAGGTACGTATATAAACTGTGTTAAGAAATGATAGGTAAGTTATATTTTTATTACATTATACAGAAGTTAATGTGTAATCATGTGAATTGTATATAATCTTTAACTATGTGTATTCGGCCAAAGGGTATATTATGTGACCTCGATATTGAGATTTGAGTAATTACTTGTGATTGTGTATAAATCAATACTTGATATAACTTTGTATATATGAATTTGCTAAGTTAATTGACTTTATCTTTCTATTGACTTACTAAGCTTAAATAGCTTACTTTGTGTGTGTTTTTGTTTACCTTTGTTTTATAGATTTTGGATTCACGTTACGAGCTCGGGGATCGTCAGCAAAGCCTATCACACTATCGACTCTTTTCGGTATTTTCTTAAGTTTGAAATTAAACTTATGGCATGTATAGTTTAGATGAAATGCTTGATTTTTGGGACATGTATATATAAAGCCATGCGAAAATGGCTTGGTTGTAATGTTTAAGCTTGTTCATATGTGGTCGTGATTTAACTATTTTGAAAGTATGTTTCTTGGTATATATATGTTTGTGATATGTGGTTATATGATTCAGCATTGAGAAATGGTAAGTATTAGGTATAATTTGACTTTATAATGAAGTATAAAAGTTAATATATGTTTGATTACATATTGGATGTATTTGGTTTTGATGATTTGGCTAATATATAAGTCTATTTGATATGGATTATAATTTGAATAAATGGTATCTTGATCGTTTGTTTTGTTTAGTTATGTCATGAACAACTTATAAATAAATTCATAATAGTGAGTTAAAAACATAGTATGTATGTTTTGTAAGATTTTACTATTTGATTCGGTTAAATAGTATGAAAGAGCATGATGTGTATTTGGTTATGATCTAAACTCATTTCGAACTTGTGTTTTTGCTATAAATTGGTTGAGAGATATGTTCGGTTATGATCTGATGTTAATTTATTATGGATGTATATTTTGTATTAAGAATTGGTGTGGAAATGATAGATGATATACTTATGTGTTCGGTCATGACATGTTGATTAAAATTATATTCATATTATTATATGCGCATAGGACATAGTTTATAATGTAATGAGTTGGTTGAGTAAAGACAAGTTGATATGTTATTTAGTCTTATTAATATACCTATAAATTAGGTGTACTTTGAAATTATTAATTGTAACCGGAAATGATGATTGTTATAATAGCAAAATAGATGTGAATTAATGGATGAGTTAATGTTTACTTTAATAGTTAATGTTAATGTTTGATGTAATTTGTTGTTAAAATTTAGTTGGTGTTTTGGTTATGCGGTTATAATTTAGGTATAGTAATTGATATCTGAATTAAGTATACTTTTAATGGATATGTGATCTCAAAATAGTCAAAAATAATATGGTCATATGCGAATGGTCTTGTAGATAGGAAAGAAGTATGTTTGGTCTTTAATAAATGAGCCAAGTATGTTTGTTCATAATAACCATTTCCAATGCCACATATGATAGTGGTTATTAAACTTTGTGAATTATCTTGTCTGGTCAAATAAGTGCATGTGTAAATTATGAGAATAAGTGATTAAAATATATTTTAAAATTGTAATATTATATTGATAAGCTCATGATATATGTATGTAATTAATGCATTTATTGTGGCTTTGAGATATATATATCGACTTATAAATATGATATATGTTTGAAGTGAATTCAGTTAAACTTTGAGATATGATTCTTATATTTGGTGTGATTAATAAATTTAAATTTAATATTGGATGTAAATTTGTATTATGTATATATATATATTTGAGAATACAACCTATGAGATTATGTAAATGTATGAAAGTTGTATCTTTTTCGGTAATGCCTCGTAACCCTAGTCCGGCGACGGATACGGGTTAGGAGTGTTACAACACAGGCGTGTGACCTCTGTAACTTTGAAAAAAATTTAAATTTCTGAGAATTTCCTTATGTGTTTGGTTTAGTCCGGGCCCAATTCTAAAGCATGTTTAAGGTCTCGTAAACCTATTTAAGGGACGCTTTGATGTGATTTGTCTGATTTTGCTATGAAATGTCAGTAAAAGTTTTCGATCAGCCCGGTAATGCCTTTAACCCTATACATTTAGGGGTGTTACATTTAGTTGGTATCAGAGCTACGGTTTAGCCGATTCTCGGACTAACGTAGCGTGTGAGAGTCTAGCTATACATGTCATATATCTAAACTGTGATAGTGTGATGAATTCTGACGTGAAAAATGTGTTTATCGTATAGTAATGGATCCCGAAAGAGCCGTAGCTGACGATGTAGAAAGTAATGCGCCTGCTCCCGCCCAAGGGACAGCACCATCTGGTTCGAGACCGACTACGAGTGGTTAAGAGGGAGAAGCTAAGCAAGCTTTCTTCCAAATGATGAGTAAGTTGTTCACTCAGTTCGTATGAAACAATCCGACTGTTTCACAACCTCCGCCCCCACCTAATCCCCCTCAGGCTTCAGTTGTGCCTCCGGTTATGAATATGAATCTGTTGAATAAGCCCCCGGTCAACAAAATCTGTAAGTATGGGGCTGAAGAGTTCAGGGCTACTCGTGATGACGATGCTGAGAAAGCCGAGTTTTGGTTAGAGAACACAATCTGAGTATTTGATGAAATGTCATTGACCCTGAAAGAATGTATAAAATGTGTTGTTTCTTTGTTACGAGATGCAGCTTATCAATGGTGGAAGACCTTGATTTCTATTGTTCCAAAAGAATGGGTTACTTGGGATTTCTTTCAGTCTGAGTTCTGGAAGAAATACATCAGTCAGAGATTCATTGATCAGAAACGAAAGGAATTCCTGGAATTGAAACAGGGTCGCATGCCTATCACTGAATATGAACGAGAGTTCGTGAGATTAAGTATGATCGGGAATGTGTATCAACCGAGGCAATAATGTGCAAACTATTCGAAGATGGCCTCAATGAAGATATTCGTTTGCTAGTTGGTATTCTGAAGATAAAAGAGTTCGTTGTACTTGTTGATCGAGCATGTAAAGTTGAAGCACTCGGGAAAGATAAAAGAAAAGCTGAGTCCGAAGCAAGAGATGTGAGAAAGAGATTTCAGAGTAAATCATTTCAGTCTGCTTCAAAGAAATTCAGAGATTAACAAAGTTGTTCAAGAGTTAATGTGGGACATTAGAATAAAGATCAAGCTAGATCACAGTTGAGCTCCAAAGCTCGAGCAACATCGATGGCAAGTGTTGGAAATGTCTGATCCGAGCGACCCGAGTGTAAGCATTGTGGTAAAAGACATCCGGGAAGTTGTAGATTGAATGATCGAGCTTGCTTCAGATGTGGATCGTTAGATCATTTCATTCGTGATTGTGCAGAGTTTGTTGAACAATAGATTGTTCAGAATCCGAGATCTGATAATGTTCCAGCGAGAGGTAGACCTTCCCGAAATGTAACAAATGTCAGTGGTAGTCAGAGAACTACGAAAGACTCAGTTGCGAGATCTGAAGCTAGAGCTCCTGCTAGAGCATATGCCATCCGAGCTCGTGAGGAAGCTTCATCTCCAAATGTTATAACGGGTACATTTACTCTTTATGATACTTTTGTGATTGCATTGCTAGATCCAGGTTCTACTCACTCGTATGTATGCATGAACTTAGCATCCAGTAAGACTTTGCCTGTAGAGTCTACTGAATTTGTTATTAGAGTATCGAACCCCTTAGGTAAAAGTGTCCTGGTTGACAAAGTATGCAAGAACTGTCCGTTGATGTTTCAAGATGTTCGTTTTCCTGCTCATCTAATGCTATTACCGTTTGATGAGTTTGATATAATTCTGGGTATGGATTAACATTGCATGATGCTGTTGTAAATTGCAAAAGGAAGATCATTGATTTGAGATGTCAGAATGATGAAATAGTTCGGGTTGAGTCTAATGATTTGAATGGATTACTGGCTGTGATATCAATGTGTGAAAACGGGTTATGAAGCTTATTTCGCATATGTCATTGATTCGAAAGTGCCTGAAAAGAAAGTTGAATCAGTGCCTGTTGTCTGTGAATTCCTTGATGTGTTCCTTGAAGAATTACCGGGATTGCCTCCAATACGTGAAGTCGAATTTGGTATTGAATTGTTGCCTGCTACAACTCCTATTTAGATATGTCAGTATAGAATGGCACCAACAGAGTTGAAAGGGTTAAAGTCATAGTTGCAAGAGTTAACTGACAGAGGGTTTGCAAGATCGAGTTTCTCGCCTTGAGGTGCTCCTGTTTTGTTTGTGAAAAAGAAAGATGGCACGATAAGAATGTGCTTTGACTATCGTCAGTTGAATAGGGTGACTATAAAGAATAAATATCCTCTGCCCAGAATTGATGATTTGTTTGATCAGCTAAAAGGAGCCACTGTGTTTTCAAAGATAGATCTGAGATCGGGATACTACCAGTTGCGAGTAAAAGATTCAGACATTCCGAAAACTACTTTCAGAACGAGGTACGGGCACTATGAGTTTTTAGTTATGCCTTTCGGACTAACGAATGCTCTTGCTATTTTTATGGATCTGATGAACAGAATTTTCAGACCGTATTTAGATCGATTTGTTGTCATATTCATTGACGACATTTTGATTTATTCACGTAATGAAATTGAACATGCTGAACATCTGAGAATCGTGTTGCAAATTCCGCATGAAAAGAAATTGTATGCAAAGTTCAGTAAATGTGAATTTTGGTTGCATGAAGTCAGTTTTCTGGGACATATTATATCGGCCTTTGGTATTCGAGCGAATCCGAGCAAGATTTCTGCTATTCTGGAATGGAAGCCACCGAAGAATGTGTCTAAAGTCCGTAGTTTTCTGGGACTTGCTGGTTATTATCAAAGGTTTGTAAAAGGCTTTTCGATGATAGCTACTCCATTGACTAGATTGCTTCAGAAAGATGTGAGATTTGAATGGTCCGATAAATGTCAGAAAAGCTTTGATCAGTCGAAAGCCCTTTTGACTGAAGCTCCAGTATTGTTACAGCCAGAATCGGGCAAAGAGTTCGTGATTTATAGCGATGCTTCATTGAGTGGTTTGGGTTGCATTCTGATGCAGGAAGGCAAAGTAATAGCTTATGCCTCGAGACAGCTAAAGCCTCATGAAAAGAATTATCCGACACACGATCTTGAGCTAGCTGCGATTATGTTCGCATTAAAGATTTGGCATCATTATCTTTTTGGGGAGAAATGCCAAGTGTTTTCAGATCATAAAAGTCTGAAATATTTGATGAACCAGAAAGATTTGAATATGTGACAAAGAAGATGGTTAGAGCTATTGAAAGACTACGAGCTTGTGATAGACTATCATCCAGGTAAAGCCAATGTCATTGCCGATGCACTGAGTCGGAAGTCACTATTTGCATTACGTGCCATGAATGCTCATTTAGACTTATCTGATGATGGTTCAGTTTCAACTGAATCGAAAGCGAAAATGTTGTTTTTACAACAAATATGTGATGCTCAGAAAGTTGATAATGAAATGCTAGTGAAACAAACTCAGTGTGATTCGAACTCTAATTCTGAATTTCGAGTGGATGTTGATGATTGCTTGAGGTTCCGAGATCAAATTTGTGTTCCAAGAAACTCAGAGTTGATTCAGCTGATTTTAAATAAAGCTCATAATAGTCGCCTATCTGTTCATCCGGGAAGTACAAAGATGTATCATGATTTGAAGCAACACTATTGGTGGTCTGGTATGAAACGTGACATTTCTAATTTTGTTTCGAAATGCTTGGTTTGTCAGCAAGTTAAAGCTAAACAACCAATTATGATTCCTGACTGGAAATGGGAGAGAATCACGATGGACTTTATCTCGGGATTACCCTTATCTTTGGGAAAGAAAGATGCAATCTGGGTGATAGTTGACAGATTGACAAAATCAACTCATTTTGTTCCGGTGAGAATAGATTATTCACATGAAAAGTTAGCCGAATTATATATTGCTGAGATTGTGAGATTGCAAGGGGTACCACTATCTATTGTATTTGACAGAGATTCGAGATTTACTTCGCGATTTTGGAAGAAATTGCACGAAGCTTTAGGAACGAAATTGCAATTCAGTACGGCTTTTCATTCGCAGACTGACGGTTAATTCGAACAGATTATTCAGATTCTCGAGGATATGTTGAGATGTTGCATTCTTGAGTTTTGTGGTATGTGGGAGAGATATTTGCCATTGATTGAATTTGCGTATAATAATAGTTTTCAGTCGAGCATCAAAATTGCACCTTATGAAGCTTTGTATGGACGTAAATGTCGAACACCTTTGTATTGGACTGAGCTTAGTGAAAACAAGATACATGGAGTCGATGTAATAAAAGACACTGAATAGAAAGTGAAAGTGATCCGAGACAGTCTGAAAGTAGCGTCTGATCGTCAGAAGTCCTATGGGGACCTAAAACGAAAAGATATCGAGTTTGAGATCGGTGATAAAGTATTCTTAAAAGTATCTCCATGGAAGAAAGTACTCAGATTTGGACGCAAAGGCAAATTGAGTCCAAGGTTCATCAGGCCATATGAAATTATTGAATGAATTGGACTAGTTGAGTATAGATTGTGGTTGACACCTAAGCTAGAAAAGATTTATAATGTATTTCACGTATCGATGCTTAGACGATACTGATCCGATCCATCACATGTGATTCTTCCGTCTGAGATTGAAATCTGATCCGATATGACTTACAAGGAAGAACCAATCCGTATCTTAGCTCGTGAAGTGAAAGAGTTGAGAAACAAGAAAATTCCGTTAGTTAAAGTATTGTGGCATCGACACGAAGTGGAAGAGGCTACGTGGGAGCCTGAAGATTCAATGAAACAACAATATTCAAATCTGTTTAACGGTAAGATTTTCGGGGAAAACAATCCCTAAGGGGGAGAGAATTGTAACAGTCCGATTTAGACCCTAGTTGAAACAGTGGTTTCGAGACCACAAATTCGAGTCAGAAAAATATTTTAATATTATTTTCTATGCTTACTGTATGTGATTTAGCATGTGTGAAATTTTCTGTGAATTAATTTGTCTGTTTGTGTGCTTAATTTTGAGAAAAGGGTTAAATTGCATTAAATGGAAAATTAGCATGCTTTATGTAAAGGAATCTATTTGTTAATGTCTTTGTTATATGAGGTCCTTAAAAGGTTATTATGCCACTATTAGTAAGTGGACATTTATATCCATGCATTATAACATGATAAAATTGTTTCATTAATGGAATATTGGTAATTTGTAAATTACATGATAATTACTATAACAAAAACATGGAAAATAAGCCATGTTCATCTTTTAATGCCGAAAATATCAAAGAAAAAGAAAGAACAAAAGCTTTCAATGGTTCTGCAATGATTTGGCAAAATTAAGGTATGGATTTTAATCGGTTTTTTATAATTTCTACGTTTTCGTAATCGTTGCTTCGAGCACTTTGAAACACATGCTTCAGTTTTGTGAATTGATGAATATTTTGCAATGTGCCATTGATGAACATGTGAGTTTTTGGATGTTTGATGGTGAAATATGAATTATATGTGATAGAATAACATAGTTTGTCTTTTGAGTTTTGATGATTTTGAGTAATTTGGATTAAATTGAAAGAATAATATTTTGAGGGACTAACTTGTTAAATAAATGAAATGTGTGGACTTGTATGAGCACGGGTGTAACACCCCAAACCCGGCCAAAACACCATGACCGGATCTGGCATGTCGCTAAGTAGATTTTAAAAGATGTTTCGGGAAATATTTTTCTTGAGTTTAACCTTTTATTCGAGAAAACTAAATGGTAGGATAATTTGTAAAGGATATACATTTTATAGTAATGCCTTAGTGTATTAGAAACCGAAATTTGATACCTGCCTTAGCTTAATTAAGACGTAAAATCCAAATGTTTAATAATAATAAAAGCCCAAAGTAAAATCGAAAAGTATAAAGCTAATGGCCCATGGCCTTATTACAATGAAATAAAAACCCAACTAATCCAAAATATTAAATATAAATAAGTAAATTAATGTCTTTTGCAGTATCCAAAATAATCTCATGCATGGCCACCTTGCGTCCCTCTCCAGCCCGGTCCGATGCTCTAAGTGTCTCCTGAAAAATGTTAAACAACGGGGTGAGTCACGAGACTCAGTGTGCAACCCTCGTGCACCATCAGATTGGGCCTTAGCCCCACAGAACAGATAACAAAATATAATAGAATAGGAACTACGCAAAGCCCAACCCAATCCTAGGTTTTCCATCCGCTACACACACCCTTACCTGCCAATCACACCATTGGGGATTTCTACAATCAACCCACACCGCTACACACCATCGATGGTAGTCATGCTGCAGTTAGATGCTCATCGTTAGATCATGGAGAAAGCCACAACAACAGATCATGGCAAAAGCCACTACAACATAACACTTCCCCTTTCATCAATCACCCAACCCAGTGCAATCACAGAAACCGTCATACATGTTTATCATATCAAATCAACAGAACCATTCACTTTAGAATGACAAGGATCACTAACCTAGTGATTCGCCTTAACCTCCTCGGGTTTTCAATAGCCATGCCAGTATTTCGGCATTTAACAGAATATAACAAATTTATAAACATATTCTAACAGGCAATCCAAATGGTGTGAGAATGTTACACACCTGATTAATGCGTAGGACTACCCTCTATGTCGATACCCTCGCTAAATAGATCTACTACCTTCTATCTACAACTTTGCTTAAAAGCCGGAAGAATGCGAAGATAAGACCTCTCCTATATTCGGCCAAGGGTTAGAGTTTCACCCGAATTATATGTTTAAATTAACAGATCTCCTTACCTTGAAATCCTGAAAACAATACGACCCGAATGCTACTGAACCCTGGCTTAGAAATCTAAGCGATTGAATCCCCTTCAAATCCCAGAATGCCGCAAATGAGAGAAAACACCCGATTAGTTAACCATATAGCCATTCGGCTAAAATCTCTAAAAGCCAGAAAAAGATTAAAATCTCGCGAATCGACATTTACCTTTAGTTTTCTTCAAGATTCGGCACAAGCAGACACCACAGAAGGAATTCGGCAATCACAGGAGATGAGATTTAGGGATTTCGGCTTTTAAGAAAATCCCGAAAAAGTATGAACAAGAAAAGGCTGATGCATTTTCGGCTTTTAGAAAAACAAAGAATTTGAAAAGATGGGCAAGGAAGTAGATAGAGAGATTCGGCCAAAGAGTTTGAAAGAGAAGAGAAGGTAAATGGTAGGGGTTTCGGTTTCTAACAAAGAAAGAAAAAGAAGAAGAAAAGATGTTTCTAGTTTGCCGAAAAAAAAAAGAAAACTTAAGGATATTTTCAGAGAACACAATGAAAAATTCGGTACACCCCCTTGCCTATACTAAACAAATTTTCCCCCCTCTCCTGTGTTTGATTTTCGGCCAACACTGCAACCAAGAGATCACTCTTATCATTCTATCCCTTATCCCTATCAAAACAACCATCCAAAAGAGGCTTAATTATCTCCAACTCTTCCCTCCTTTATCAGCTTTAATTATCCACATAATTTAAAACATAAAATCCCTAAATAATAGCCTTGTTGTCGTCCCCTCCTAGCTCCCTTTAGTGCCAAAATTGGCCCAACTTAATGGGCTCCAAACAGCCACAAATTGGGCCTCTCCCCTTGCCTATTGACGCCATCTATAACTCCACTTTACTGCGCCCCTTGTTGCTGGGCCACAAGCCCAGTATGTCAATTAAACTACCAAGACTTTATTTTAAGCCCTAGAGTGTCTAAGCAGAATATTTAATCAAGGCCTCAGCCCAAACCTGAGCCCCATTTGCACCTCAAATTCTCAAATTAACACCTTGGACATGTCTACACATTAAATGCATAAGCGCATTAATTTGGGATGTTACAGTTCTCCCCCCTTAAAATAAATTTCGGCCTCGAAATTTACCTGATCAGAAAAGATGGGGATACTGCGGTCGTATAACATCCTCTGGCTCCCATGTTGCTTCTTCCGCACCGTGGTTCCGCCACAAAACCTTGACCAAAGGGACGGACTTCCTCCTCAACACCTTTACGTCTCGATCCAAGATTTGCACTGGCTCCTCCTCAAAGGACAAGTCTAGCTTTACTTCAATTTCTTCCACTGGCACAATGTGCGATGGATCAGAACGATAACGTCTCAGCATCGAGACATGAAACACATCATGTATCTATTCCAACTCTGACGGCAACTCCAATCGATACGCTGCTGGGCCCACACGTTCTAGTACCCGATAAGGCCCAATAAACCGGGGACTTAGCTTACCCTTCCGTCCAAACCTCATTACCTTCTTCCACGGTGATACTTTCAAAAAGACTTGGTCTCCCACTGCAAATTCCAATTCCTTACACTTAATGTAATATCCCGGGTTAGGGGGCTATTTTTGGTTATGACTTTGTGTGCATGGGTCTAGTGTGCTATGCGGTTATTTTGATGTTTTAGGGGCTTAGTTGTAAGCTAGAAGTAAGCCTGAGTAGGTAGGACAATTTTTGTTTTTAGGCTTAGGTAAGAGGAGCTGATGGAGCTGGGATATATATATATATTATTTGGTGTTTGTGAGCACAAGAGAGGAGCTAGTAAAGTGGCAAAGCATGCGCCACTTGGAGCTTGTGTGTGACATCAAGTGCAAGGGAGGAGGTCCTGTGTTCAAGCTGCGAAAATCCCACATTTTTGCTTCCTTTTGACGGCATGAAGGAGGAGAAGTTGTTGGTAGTTCAAACTCTACCATAGACCAAGTCAACCCATTTGAATGGTGGGTGGAGAGTGAATTTAGGAGGGAGACTAGTTCAACTAGTTTGAAATGAGTGGCTTGGAGGAATTGATGGTAGTGGCCGAACGTTGGGGAGTTGGGGGAGAGGGTGGCCGGTTTTGGTAAGTGGGGAGGGGTAGTGCCGAAATTCATTTTTGAATTTTGGCACATTTTCGGTCAAGTCATTGGTAAGCCAACATCTTACTTTTGTCAAAAACAAGCCGAAATTTCAAGAGCATTTTCTCATTTCTTCAAACCGAATGACCAAACCCCCTATAGTCTTGCCGAAATTTGCATTTTATTCCTTAATTTTGTGTGTGGCCGAATTCTCCCCCTCACTTGTTTCTTTTTGTTCATTTGTGTTGAGCCGAAACTAGTCTCTCCTCTTCTTAAACTTTCTTTTTCTTCTTGAAACCTTGTAAGCCAAAACCTCACCCTCCTATACCTTTTCATTTCTTCTTCTTTTCCCATTTCTGTTGTTGACCGAATATCACCACTATCCTTTTGCATTTCGAATTCTCTTTTCTTTCACTCTGACCGAATGTTGTTTGGTTATTATAAATCACCCTAGCCGAATTCTTTGCTTTTCCATCTTGTTTTAAGAGTTGGCCGAACCTTACCTCTCTTCTAGTGGTGTTTATTTTGGCCAAACATTGGTGCAGTGTTGATCTTGTGTGTTTCTTCCAATCGTCGAGGAAGGTAAGTCCATAGCCGAAGGGTATTTCTTTTCTCCTTTGTTCTTTGTTGTTATTGGTTTGGCTAAGAACCGATTGTGGTGATTGGTAAGAGAGGTTAATCTCTTGTTTTGGGTGAACCGATTCCATTACAGGACCATTGGATTTTGGGGGTGATCAAGTGAAGCCTTTTCGTTGAGTGATCGGTTGGTAAGTGGTGGTAAGAAGCAGTTCTTTGGTGTATTCTTGTAGTTTCGATTAAGTCTAAGGTTTCAAAGGATTAACCATTTTCTTTTTAGGGTGTAGCCGATTGGTAAGAGGAGCCATTGTCGGTTCGGGTTTGGTAGGAAACCAACTATTTGCAAGGTAAGGGTTCGGATGATAACCCTTTGGTTTATCTGATCTTGGCCGAATGGTATGTGTGACTAATCCATGTTTGGCCGATTATAGGATCAAGGTTGTCGAGGTGATCGAGGGATTTAGACGGGTTCTTTGGGATTTAGACTCGTGATTTACCAGGTGTGTAAACTAACACACTGATTTCCTAGTAATATGTTAATAACCTGTTTGTGTAAAGTGAGACTATATGGTCGATGGATTTGGTACCCGATGGGGTATGTGCACGGATGCGGGTAAGTCTATTTCATTACGAGATCGGTAGTGATATATGTGATATTATGATTTATGATGTAAATACTACGAGATGCCCTTTTTGAGCATGTTAGCATGGTTGTATGTTTTATATCATTTGCATTAGTATGACATGTGTGGGTGATATGAGAGGAGGGGGAATATGATATCCGTGTCTTTGGGACACTGTGTCTTTGGGACATCAGAGGTTTGGCACCTCCAGTGGTTTGGTACCACAGATGATATTTTGTGACTTTGGGTCACCAGTGATTTGGTATCACACTTGTGTCTTTGGGACACCAGAGGTTTGGCACCTCATTGCGACTCGTCCCTGTGGTTAACACCACCGTGGGTTGGCCCCACTTGAGAGATACGGGATTGTCGCTAGTGATTTGGTATCACACGTGGGTTGGCCCCACAGTTGGTTATTTGTGGCTTTGGGTCACCAGTGGTTTGGCACCACATTGATGGATATCGTGACTTTGGGTCACCAGTGGTTTGGCACCACCATTGGTTTGGTACCACACGGGGTAGAAAAGGTGTTATGGATGGTTAGGAACGGGTGCATTAATTGTATCGCTTTGTTATGACGTGTGTTAGCATGTTGTATTATCGAGAGGGGGATTTATGCACTGAGTCTTGCGACTCACCCACTCCTTTGACATTTCAGGTGACACATAGACGCGGACATGGAGCCGGGATGGACTCGAGGTGCTCATGCCATGCAAAAATAAGAATTTGCTCAGACTTTTACAAAATTTGGTACCTTAGTTTATTTATTACTATTTGGTTTTATTTTGGATTGTAAACGGCCTTTAAAATTATGTTTTGCTATGTTTATGCTTAAAGTCGATTTTTAATATGCCTTAACAAATTAATTGGGTTAGAATTTGCTAAAACTTGGAAAGACAACGATTTCAAAACTACCAAGCGATATGTTTTGAACTATACCATCGGGTATCACACTATGACTGAGACAAAGGGAACTCAAATGTTTTTCTAACTTAAACTCGATTTTCCACTAAGTCAAAATGTTTTAGTAACAATAAGAAACTACTTGACTTTCTAAATGAGATAACCTTGTTTTAACTACACATCTGATTAAGTTTTCAAAATTTTCCGGGTTTTCAAATACACCATTAGATTTTAATCAAGCCTACCCAAGTTTTCTTCAAATGCACTATATAGCGAAGTGTTTTCATCAAACTTTTAAACAGAAACCTACCTTCTCAAAATTCCGATTTTCCTCGTAACATACCAGATTCGGTCGTGGTGTGTTGACCGGGTTTGGGGTGCTACACTTAAGATCCGTTTACGATTTTTGCCGATCAGACGCTTCCTTTAACCGAACCCGAATTATCCTAACTTTTTCTTTCGTCTTCGAAACTAGTTCTGGACCCAACACCTGATGTTCTCCTAACTCTGTCCAACAAGTAGGAGTACGACATCTCCGACCGTATAATGCTTCATAAGGCGCCATCTGAATACTAGATTGATAGCTGTTATTGTACGCAAATTCTGCCAAGGGTAAATATTCCTCCCAACTACCCCTAAAATTGATGATGCAACCCCTTAGCATATCCTCCAAAATCTGTATTACCCTCTCAGACTGACCATCAGTCTACGGATGAAAAGCGGTACTAAAGTCTAACGTTGTTCCCATTGCCTGATGCAGAGCCTTCCAGAATCGTGACGTGAATCTAGGGTCTCTATCTGATATGATCGACACAGGTACACCATGCAGTCTCACAACCTCAGCCACGTACAGCTTGGCCAACCTTTGCAGAGAATAATCAACACGAACCGGTATGAAGTGAGCAGACTTCGTCAGTCGATCAACAATCATCCAAATCGCATCCTTCTTAGTGAGCGTAAGAGGTAACCCACTAACAAAATCCATCGTGATTCTTTCCCATTTCCACTGCGGAATCTTCACCGGCTGCAACAACCCTGAAGGCAGTTGGTGTTCCGCTTTCACCTGCTGACACGTCAAATATCTACCCACGAATTCCGTTACCTCTCGCTTCAGACCTGGCCACCAGAATTGCTCTCGCAAATCCCGATACATCTTAACCCCTCTAGGATGCATAGCGTATGGGCTACTATGCGCCTCCTGAAGAATCATCTCCTTAACTCCACATCCCTTGGCATACAAACTTTCTTACGAAAACATAGGGCTCCATCACCATTCAAACTATAGTCCTCTCCTTCACCATCTTGCACTTGCCGGAGTCGAGCACTCAAAACATCGTCTAGAAGTTGCTTCTCGTTGATCTGACTTGTCCACATAAGTCTCACTTGGAGCTCAGCTACCAAACTTCCATCTTCATACAGAGTAAGATAAGCGAACATCGCCCTCAAATCTGCTACCGCCTTCCTACTCAGTGCATCTGCCACCACGTTAGCCTTACCTGGATGATATTCGATCGAGCAGTCATAGTCCTTCAAGAGATCAATCCACCTACGTTGCCTCAGATTCAACTCCTTCTGGATAAGGAGATATTTCAGGCTCTTATGGTCCGTAAATAACCGACTTCTCCCCATACAGTTAGTGTCTCCAGATCTTTAGAGCGAACACTACTGCCGTTAATTCTAGATCATGCTAAGGGTAGTTCAACTCATGCGGTCTTAACTGTCGAGACGCATATGCAAAAACTTTTCCATCTTGCATCAACACACATTCTAAACCCGTGTGTGACGCATCACAGTAGACGGTAAATTCCTTACCCACCTCTGGCTGAATTAACACCAGTGCTTCGGTCAAAATCTTCTTCAGCTTCTCAAAGCTCTCATGTTATTTGTTGGTCCAACCAAACGATACTCCCTTCCTCAACAACTTAGTTAAAGGTGCCGCTATCAATGAGAACCCTTCAACAAACCTTCTGCAGTACCCGGCCAATCCAAAGAAACTTCGAGCTTCCGCCACAGACTTCGGGGGTTTCCAATCCAATACGGCTTCTATCTTTCGAGGATCCACCCTAATTCCCTCTGCGGCAATTACATGCCCTAAGAAAGTCACTTCCTACAGCCAGAACTCACACTTACTGAACTTTGCGTACAACTGCTTCTCCCTCAGAATTTGCAACACCACACGGAGTTGTGCATCATGCTCCTCCTCAGACTTGGAATAAACCAGAATATCGTCGATAAACACCACGACGAACCGATCAAGATACGGTTGAAATACCCAGTTCACCATATCCATAAATACCGCTGGTGCATTCGTCAACCCGAACGGCATCACCAGAAATTCATAATGACCGTAGCGAGTTCGAAATGCCGTCTTATGAATGTCTCCTTCCTTTACCCTTAACTGATGATATCCCGACCGTAAGTCAATCTTAGAAAAGACCGAAGCTCCTTTGAGCTGATCGAACAGATCGTTGATTCTCGGTAGCGGGTACTTGTTCCTAATAGTCAACTTATTCAGTTGACGGTAGTCCACACACATATGCATGGATCTGTCCTTCTTCTTTACAAATAGGACTGGCGCTCCCTACGGAGACACACTCGGTCGAATAAACCCTCGATCCAACAGTTCCTGGATCTGAGCTTTGAGCTCCACCAGCTTTTTCAGTGCCATTCGGTAAGGAGCAATGGACACCGGAGCCGTACCTGGAAGTAGCTCTATTCCAAACTCCACTTCGCGATCCGGGGGTAACCCTGGCAGCTCCTCAGGAAAGACATCTACAAAATCCTTTACTATCCTTACCCTATCGACAATCACCTCCTTAGCATCCAAAGCACTGATAAAAGCTAGAAATGCATTGCATCCTTTCCGAATCATCTTAACAGCCTTCAATGCAGATACAACGTTGGACAAGTATTCCCTTCTTTCTCCTAACATAACCACCTCCCCGCCTTCCGGGGTACTCAACACCATGCGCTTAGTCTCACAATCCAACTTAGCATGATGTTTAGTCAACCAATCCATTCCTAAGATAAGATCAAACTCTCCAAACGATAATTCCATTAAGTCTGCCGGGGACACTACCCCTTGAGTCTCTAAAGGTACATCCTTAAATAGTTTGTCCACTACCCTAGATTGTCCTAAAGGACTAACCACAGCCATCTTTCTAATAGTTGTTTCAGAGTCTATACTTAGGGTCTCAGATACCGAACATGCAACATAGGAGTGGGTTGACCCAATACCAATTAAGGTAAGAAAAAGGTTATCAGCAATAAGAAACGTACCGATTATTACGTCCGGTGCGTCACCTTCCTTCCGTTGACGAGCTGCATAAACTAAACCCGGCTGCCTCACGTCTACATTACCTGTACCCCTCCCAGGTGCCCCACGACCCCGACCAGATCCATTTCCTCCTCTACCTGAGCCACGACCCCTCGGTATTGGCTGACCACCTCTCCCAGCCTGATCAGAACCTCGTCCCGCGGGCTGTGCTTGATTCACCTGGGGACAGTCCTTAATCATATGCTCCGTGGATCCACACATGAAGCATCCACCGGTTTTCCTTCTGCACTCCCCATAATGTACCTTTCCGCGCAAGTTACACGATCGATTCTGACTCCCAGTAGCAGTTGTCGGAGCATGAGCTGGCCCATCAGACCTAGGCCTTTTCTGAAAATTTCTAGATGATCCCGATGACCCAAAATTCCTTTTATTCCTATTCCTATCCTTATCCTTATTCTGTTTCTCAGTCCGCTTAACCTCCTCAGATATCTTAGCTTTCTCAACCAAAACCACAAAGTCCCTTTCCCGCTGCGGGGCTACTAATACCCTCAGCTCATCCCTTAGTCCATCCTCGAACCGTACACAACGCTCATAGTCAGTCGCCACAATCCCTCGAGCGTAATGGCTCAACTGCAGAAACTCTGCCTCGTATTCGGATACAGACTTACTTCCCTGTACCAAGTTTAGAAATGCCTTCCTCTGGCCGTCCACATAGTTGGCCCCAACATACTTTCCCTGAAACGATTCCTTAAAGTAATCCCAGTCAATTCGGTCTACGGCAGTACCCTCCTTTACCGTGAGCCACCACTGATAAGCCTCGTCTCGAAGAAGAGACACGACCCCATTCAGCTTCTCCTCTATAGTGAAGTCAAGGTCATCCATTATACGCTCACTTGCCTCTAACCAATACTCAGCTGTATTAGGGGCTACACTAGAAACACCCCTAAACATCTCCACTCCGTTGGCTCGGAGTCGTTCCGACACAGATTTCCGAGCTCCTGAGCCTGTGCCTGCGCTAGCAACTCTTTCGAGGACCCGTAACATCGCCTGAGATACCGCATCATCTCCGGCCGCCTGGTCCCGGAGTTCTCCCTCCACAGCTGGCGGATCCGGCATCTCGTTTCCTGACCCGTGGCTAGACCCTACTGGCTCAGAAACGGTCATCCTACCCCTACCATGTCCATGCGGCAGACGTCCTCGACCCCTTGTACTCATCCTTCCGATCAGCGTTTATCTGATTAGAAATTTTATGACTTATTAACTCTTCCCACTGATTATCCACGAACAATCTTATGAAAAGTAGTTTCAAGAGTGATTCTTTCGAATTCGAACCTATCTACAGTTTCAGTCTCAGGTTTACCTCCTAATTCTAGAAACCACATTCATCCACACCTCAACATACATATCACATCCATGAAGTCACATTCAACACATAGGGTATTTTCGTCATTTCACTACCCAGGGGTATTTTTCGAAATTTTATCCTACAGGGTATTTTCCAAAATAAAGTATCTTAAGGATTTTCGAAATAGAGGTATATCCATTTTTTTTAAAATAGGGGTAAATTTTTTTTAAAAAAAATAGGGGTATTCTGGAGAATTCGATTTCAAAAGAATGATAGTGGCGTTCAGGTGTTTGTTGTTTTTGGTTGTTGTTGTTGTTGTTGTTGTGTTTGCTTTTTTTTTCAAATTCCGTTGACTTTTTAAATCGGGATATTTCTGCAAATTAGTGGGTATATTTGCAAATCATGGGTATCTTGGTAATTTTCCAAAACAAGGGTGTTTTGAAGATTTTCATATCAAGAGTGTTTTGGTAAACTTTCTCAAAACTACGGGCATTTTGGTAATTTTTATAAAACTAGAGTGGCTGGTCCCTATCGGGTTTTAGTTAGAAACTTTTGGCCCATTAACAAGTCCTCACGGTTAAGGTGAACAGTCACTACGCACCAGGTAGGATTCCAGCGAAGATGAGGTGAGTCACTAGGACTGCTTAAGTACCAGGCTCTTCCGGATCCAATCCTAGACATGCGCATGCCTGTTGCCACACTCTAACCCAACGACTTGTTCACGGGTTTGTTTAGTTGACTTAAGTCTTATGAGATTTAAGAAGTTGTTTAAGCTAAGCCTGGAGTCCATCAAGTTCTAACTAAGATAATCTACATCCCATAAAGCCCATCAATCCCACATACATATATAACACAATGTGAGTTCAGAATACTTACCTGGCGGACTTGGGCCGGAGACTCATGTGCCATGCCGAGAAAACCATCCTGTGTTATTTAAAAACAACATGCATGTTTCAAAAACCCAAATTTAGAAAATGTTTTGAGCCCAAAACCACAAAGCCGAGTTTTAAACCGGGCTCTGATACCAATTTGTAACACCCCAAATCTGGCCCAAACACCATGACCGGATCTGGCATGTCACTAAGTAGATTTTAAAAGATGTCGCAATTTCGGGAAATATTTTTCTTGAGTTTAACCTTTTATTCAGGAAAACTAAATGGTAGGATAATTTGTAAAGGATATACATTTTATAGTATGTATTAGAAACCGAAATTTGATACCTACCTTAGCTTAATTAAGACGTAAAATCCAAATGTTTAATAATAATAAAAGCCTAAAGTAAAACCGGAAAGTATAAAGCTAATGGCCCATGGCCTTATTACAATGAAATAAAAACCCAACTAATCCAAAATATTAAATATAAATAAATAAATTAATGTCTTTTGCAGTATCCAAAATAATCTCATGCATGGCCACCTTGCTTCCCTCACCAGCCCGGTCCGATGCTCTAAGTGTCTCCTGAAAAATGTTAAACAACAGGGTGAGTCACGAGACTCAGTGTGCAATCCTGGTGCACCATCAGATTAGGCCTTAGCCCCACAGAACAGATAACAAAATATAATAGAACAGGAACTACGCAAAGCCCAACCCAATCCTAGGTTTTCCATCCGCTACACACCATCGATGGCAGTCATTCTACAGTTAGCTGCTCATCGTCAGATCATGGCAATAGCCACTACAACAGATCATGGCAATAGCCACTACAACAGATCATGGCAAAAGCCACTACAACAGAACACTTCCCCCTTCATCAATCACCCAACCCCGTGCAATCACAGAAACCGTCATACATGTTTATCATATCAAATCAACAGAACCATTCACTTTAGAATGACAGAAATCACTAACCTGGTGATTCGCCTTAACCTCCTCAGGTTTTCAATAGCAGATTTATAAACATATTCTAACAGGCAATCCAAATGGTGTGAGAATGTTACACACCTGATTAATGCGTAGGACTACCCTCTATGTCGATACCCTCGCTAAACAGATCTACTGCCTTCTATCTACAACATTGCTCAAAAGCCGGAAGAACGCGAAGATAAGACCTCTCCTATATTTGGCCAAGGGTTAGAGTTTCACCTGAATTATACGTTTAGATTAACAGATCTCCTTACCTTGAAATCCCGAAAAAAATACGACCCGAATGCTACTAAACTCTGGCTTAGAAATCTAAGCGATTGAATCCCCTTCAAATCCCGGAATGCCGCAAATGAGAGAAAACACCCGATTAGTTAACCATATAGCCATTCGGCTAAAATCTCTAAAAGCCGGAAAAAGATTAAAATCTCGCGAATCGACATTTACCTTTAGTTTTCTTCAAGATTCGGCACAAGCAGACACCACAGAAGGAATTCGGCAATCACAGGAGATGAGATCTAGGGATTTCGGCTTTTAAGAAATTCCCAAAAAAGTATGAATAAGAAAAGGCTGATGCGTTTTCAGCTTTTAGAAGAACAAAGAATTTGAAAAGATGGGCAAGGAAGTAGATAGAGAGATTCGACCAAAGAGTTTGAAAGAGAAGAGAAGGTAACTGGCAGAGGTTTCGGTTTCTGACAGAGAAAGAAAAAGAAGAAGAAAAGATGTTTCTAGTTTGCTAAAAAAAAAAAAGAAAACTTAAGGATATTTTCAGAGAACACAATGAAAAATTCGGCACACCCCTTGCCTATACTAAACAAATTTTTCCCCCTCTCTTGTGTTTGATTTTCGGCCATCACTGCAACCAAGAGATCACTCTTATCATTCTATCCCTTATCCCTATCAAAACACCCATCCAAAAGAGGCTTAATTATCTCCAACTCTTCCCTCCTTTATCAGCTTTAATTATCCACATAATTTAAAACATAAAATCCCTAAATAATAGCCTTGTTGTCGTCCCCTCCTAGCTCCCTTTAGTGCCGAAATTGGCCCAACTTAATGGGCTCCAAATGGCCACAAATTGGGCCTCTCCCCTTGCCTATTGACGACATTTATAACTCCCCTTTATTGCGCCCCTTGTTGCTGGGCCACAAGCCCAGTATGTCAATTAAACTACCAAGACTTTATTTTAAGCCCTAGAGTTTCTAAGCAGAATATTTAATCAAGGCCTCAGCCCAAACCTGAGCCCTATTTGCACCTCAAATTCTCAAATTAACACCTTGGACATGTCTATACATTAAACACATAAGCGCACTAATTCGGGATGTTACAATGGGTGATATTCAGCCGAGCATGAGTAACTTGAAATTATGTGTATTTTGTGATTTTGTGAAATAAGGACTAAAATGTTAAAATGTGAAAATGTGAGGGGCAATTTGCAAATAGCCCTAAATATGTGTTTTTGGATTGAATTGAATGAATTAGTGAATAAATGAGTTAAATCTGAATTTGTATAGATCAAGAACTGAAGAAAACAGATTTAGATCATGGGAAATCAAAAGTAATTGAGTAGCTGAATTCGTTTCCGATATCCGAATCCGAGGTAAGTCGATATACAAATAAATGTATTTGATTTGAGCTATTTATGCATTTATGAAATTTACAATTTGGTCATTTTATGCATTTTTCATGAAAATCACTTAGAAAAAAATGTTTATCATACCTCAAACTTTCATATTTTTGAACATAAACCCTAGCTCAAAATACATGGGTAAATTTTTGAACATAAACCCTAGCTCAAAATATAGCTAGAAATAGCTAAATTGAGCTACGAGGATCTCAAAAATACAAAGAACATTAGAAACGGGGCTAGGATGCACTTACTATCAAGCTTGGAAGTTGAAGAAACCCTAGCTATGGTGCTCTTGTGATTCTCGGCCAAGCTTGGAGAAGATGGACACCATTTTTGACTTATTTTACCTTTTAATTCATTAATTAACCAAATGACCAATTTGCCCTTAAAGCCCCTTTCATGAGATTTTTTCTTCCCATGCCCATTTTTGTCCATCTTGACTTTTAATGGTCTAATTGCTAAATAAGGACTTCTAATAATTTTTATAATTCTATTTCATACTTAAATCTTCTAGAATCTCATATTTTCTAATCTTTGTAATTTAGTCATAATATGCAAATTGTTCACTAATTCATAAAATTTCTTCATGAAATTTTCACACAATCATGAAAACATATCATAAACCTCATAAAAATCATAAAACGTATATTTCTACTTTGGATTTGTGGTCTCGCAACCACTATTCTAACTAGGCCCTAAATCAGGCTATTATACACATTGTCATAACTTACTCATGCTTACTCTTACCAATTACATATCATATCACATATCGTAAACTTTTCTCATGAATTACTCACATGTACCTGTATCACTTCATCACACAGCTTTAGCACTAATCTCATCTCTATTACAAGCTTAACTATTACCCCATTGAATCACATGGGATACTTGAAGATACATAATCATCATCATTTACATAAATATGATGCCAATGCCATATCCCAGATATGGTCTTATACGATTCTCATATTCGATGCCGATGCCATATCCCAGATATGGGCTTATACGGGATCTCAATTCAGTGCCGAGGCCATATCCCAGATATGGTATTATACAGGACCTTACCCTTCTCAAGTCTTGATGATATTATTCTCTCATTTATTAAAGTCTAACCAGGACTTCCACATCAAAATTCTCAACATTTTCTCATTCAACATCATTACTCAAATTCATAGAAAAATTATACAACATCACTAATATCAATCATTTAGAAACTTAAATAACATGATGTTGAATTTATTGTACACAAATTTACCTCGATTTCAAAATAGACCAATTTGTCGATCTAGTCCGATACCTTGCCCTTTCCTCGGTCAAGGTTAATTCCTCGTTCTTATTGATATATAATAGCAAATTAGCTAATTTAATTATCACATTAATCAATGCATTTCAAAATTCATAATTTGGCAAAATTAACATTTTGCCCTTAGACTTTCACAAAATGACCATTTTACCCCTAGGCTCGTAAATCAATTCTAATCAAATTTCTTCCTTTAACGAGCCTAGGTGAACATTTAGTTCTCTTATAACAACCCTTAATACTCATTATTTCACACATTTAACACCTTTTCAAAAAGGTTCTCTTAGGTGTTTTCATGGAAACACCTGTCATAAAAATTGTTTATCTAACAACTAAGACTCATTTTCTTCCATAAAAATGTAGCAAAAAACATAATTACTCACATGGAAAACCTCTAAACTTTCAACCATTTTGCAAAATAGTCCCCTCTTTAGCTAGCTTAAGCTTTAGGGGTTCCAAAAGTACAAATATCATCAATGAAGGACACCAAAATCACTTACTTGCAAGGAGAAAAGCTTGCTGAAATTTTGAGCTCTCAAACCCCTTAGTTTGCTGCTAATTTTCGGTGAAGGAGAAGAGAAGAACAGATGATATATATTTTTTCTTTATTTTATAATTAAAAATCAATTTAGTCACCAAATTTTCACCTAACCAATTGACAAAGTCTTTTTTTTGTCCCTATGGCTGACCACCACCCTAAACAAGGCCTAATTGCACATTAGGGACCTCCAATTAATATTCCTTAGCTATTTGACACTGTTAGCTTGTAAAATAGAACTTTCGTACTTTTTACGATTTAGTCCTTTTTTGCAATTAACCATGCAATTGATAAAATTAAGCACCAAAATCCTCATGCACCTATATAATCATGCTATAACACACAAAATAATATAAAAATAATTTTCTTCAACCTCAAATTATTGGTCCCAAAACCACTGTTCCGACTAGCCCCTAAATCGAGCTGTTATAGATGATGTCGAAAGTAATGTGTCGGCTCCCGCAGAAGGGATCGTGCCAGTCGAAAGTGGGTCCGTGACACTGAGTCAAGGTGGAGGGGCTAGAGAAGCCTTCCTCCATATGATGAATGTTTGGTATTCAGAGTTCGTTCATGCAAACCCAAACGCTCCACCTCCTCCACCCCCTCCAATCCCTCAGCTTGCCTCTACAGCTCCCCATGTGGTGGAAATTATTAAAAGGGAAAAACCTCTAGTAGATAGAATTTGGAAGCAAGGGGATGAGGAATTTACAGTGAATATAGATAATGACCCAGAGAGAGCAGAATTCTGGCTAGAAAATACCATTAGGGTATTCGATGAGCTGTCTTGCACACTTGAGGAGTGCATGAAGTGTGTTGTGTCACTCCTGTGAGACTCGGCTTACCAATGGTGGAACACCCTTGTGTCGATTGTACCAAGGGAAAGGGTAATATGGGAATTTTTTCAAGAAGAGGTCCGTAAAAAGTATATGAGCCAGAGGTTTATAAACTAGAAAAGGAAGGAATGTCTAGATTTGAAGCAAGACCGAATGATAGTAACTGAGTAGGAGCGTGAGTTTGTAAGGCTCAGCAAATACTCTTGGGAGTGCGTATCCACTAAAGCCATCATGTGTAAGAGGTTTGACGAAGGATTGAATGAAGACATCCGACTTTTGGTTGGCATTCTAAAGCTCAAGGAGTTTGTGGTGCTCGTTGAGAGAGCTTGCAAGGCCTAGGAATTGGCCAAAGAGAAAAGGAAGGCTGATATTGAGTCTCGTGACTCAAAGAAAAGACAGTTGGGAAAATCATTTCAGTCCTCATCCAAGAAATAAAGAGAATTCACTACTAGATCAAATGCTTCAGTGGGATTCTTGAAAAGAAATAAGAATAAGCAGTACACTACGTCTAAAGCTTAAACCACTTCTATTGTAAGTGTTGGTAGTGCTTGACCAAATAAACCAGAGTGTGTTAGATGACATTTCAGTGAGTGTTGAGGAAATGATAGAGGTTGTTTCAAGTGCGGTTCACTGGACCACTTCATTCGAAACTATCCTGAGATGGATGAGAAAGACAGAAAGCAAGATGCGCGAGCGAGTAATGCTCCTTCTAGAGGTAGACCACAGAAGAACCTGGGAAGTGGGGCTAGTAGCAGAGGTGCGTCTAGAGATTCCACCGTGAGGTCCGAGGGCTGAGCGCCTGCAAGGACTTATGCCATTTGCTCTCGCAAAGAGGCATCGTCACCGTATGTGATTATGGGTACTTTTTCTCTTCACGATATTTCTGTTGTTGCTTTGATTGATTCGGGTTCTACCCATTCGTATGTTTGTACGAAATTGGTGTCTATATGAATATGCCTATTGAGTCCACTGAATTTGTCATAAAAATGTCAAATCCGTTAGGTAAGCATGTGTTAGTTGACAAAGTGTGTAGAAATTGTTCATTGACAATTAGAGGTCATTGTTTTCCTGCTAGTCTTATGCTGCTACTGCTTGATGAATTTGATGTAATTCTTGGTATGGACTGGTTAGCAGCTCATGATGTGATAGTAAATTGTGGGAGAAAATTTATTGAACTGAAATGTGAAAATGGGGATATCTTATGGGTTGAATCAAGTGAATCTGATAGCTTGCTTGTAGTGATTTCTTCTTTGTCAGTTAAGAAATGTATAAGAAAAGGGTATAAGTCTTATCTCGCGTTTGTGTTGAATACTCAAGTGTCAGAAGTAAAGATGGAGTCAGTGCCAGTGGTATGCGAGTATCCGGATGTGGTCCCAGAGGAGTTACCTGGATTGCCTCCAACTAGGGAAGTCGAGTTTGGTATTGAGTTGGTCCCTGGTACAGCGCCTATTTCAGTTGCCCCGTATAGGATGGCATTGTTGGAGTTAAAAGAGTTGAAGGTTCAGCTATAAGAGTTAACGGATAAGGGTTTTGCGAGACCGAGATATTCTTCGTGGGATGCTCTGGTACTTTTTGTGAAAAAGAAAGATGGGTCGATGAGATTATGTATAGACAACCGACTGCTCAACAAGGTTATAGTTAAGAACAAGTATCCTTTGCCAATGATCGATGATTTGTTTGACCACTTGAAGGGAGCCACAGTGTTTTTTAAGATAGTCTTGAGGTCCAGTTATTACCAGCTGAGAGTTAGGGAACAAGATGTACCTAAAACTGCATTTCGGACGAGGTATGGCCATTATGAGTTCCTCGTCATGCCCTTTGGCTTAACGGATATTCCTGCAGTATTTATAGATTTAATGAACCGTATTTTCTGACCATACTTGGATAAGTTTGTAGTTGTTCTTATTGACGACATATTAATTTATTCTCGTTATGAGAGTGAGCACGCGGAGCATTTGAGAACTGTCTTACAAACTTTAAGAGATAAGCAGTTGTAAGCTAAGTTTAGCAAAAGTGAATTTTGGCTTCGAGAAGTCGGATTCTTGGGCCAAATTGTGTCGGGTGATGGAATTAGAGTTGACTAGAGTAGGATATCAGCTATCATTGATTGGAAACCACCAAGGAGTCAGAGATTAGAAGCTTTTTGGGCTTAGCCGAATAATACAGATGATTTGTTAAAGGATTCTCCATGATTTCTACATCGATAATGAGGTTGCTACAGAAAGATGTCAAATTCGAATGGACAGGGAAGTGCCAACGGAGTTTTGAGAAACTAAAAGCATTATTGACTAAAGCCCTAGTTTTAGTACGACCAGAACCGGGAAAGGAATTTGTGGTGTATAGCGATGCATCCATAAATGGATTGGGGTGTGTGCTTACAAGAAGGCAAGGTAATAGCTTATGCCTCGAGACAGTTGAAGCCACAGAAGAAAAACTATCCGACACACGATTTAGAGCTGGCCGCCATCATGTTAGCATTGAAGATATGGAGACATTATTTGTACGGTGAGAAATGTCGGGTATTCACTGACCATAAAAGTCTAAAGTATTTCATGACTCAAAAGGAGTTATACCTATGACAGCGGAGATGGTTAGAATTGGTAAAGGATTATGGGTTGATAATTGACTATCACCCTGGAAAGGCGAATGTGGTCGCGGATGCTTTGAGTAGGAAGTCATTGTTTGCCTTGAGGGCTATGAATACCTAGTTGTATGTGACTGACGATGGTTCGATCATAGCAGAGTTAAGAGCTAGACCGATGTTTCTGAATATAAAGCTCAGAAAAGTGATAAAGAGTTACAAGCCAAGATAACTCAGTGCGAGACGGATATTGAATCACATTTTCGAATTGGTACCGATGGTTATTTGATGTTTCGAGAGAGGATCTGTGTACCTAAGGATGAAGAGCTTATTCAGAAGATTTTGTAAGAGGCCCATAGTGGTTGTATGTCTATCCATCCGGGTAGTGTGAAAATGTATAATGACTTGAAGAAAATGTATTGGTGGTCGGGAATGAAAGGAGACATCTCGGAGTTTGTCTCTATGTGTTTAATTTGTCAGTAAGTGAAAGCCGAACACCAAGTAACTTCAGGTTTACTTCAGCCCGTGATGGTTCCTGAGTGAAAATGGGACCGTATTACCATGGATTTTGCGTCTGGATTGCTGTTGACGCCAAGGAAGAAAGATGCTTATGGGTTGTGGTTGATAGGCTAACAAAGTCGGCTCATTTTATACCGGTACGTACTGATTATCAACTTGAGAAATTGGTCGATTTGTATGTTTCTAAAATTGTGAAACTTCACGGAGTACCTTTATCGATCATTCCGGATAGAGATCTGAGGTTCACATCATGATTTTGGAAAAAGTTGTAAGAAGCTTTGGGGACAAAGTTGAATTTTAGCACGGCTTTCCATCCGCAAATCGACGATCAGTCGGAGAGAGTAATTCAGATTCTTGAAGATATGTTGCGGTGTTGTGTTCTTGAGTTTCAAGGTAGTTGGGAAAAGTACTTGCCGTTGGTAAAGTTTGCCTACAACAATAGTTATCAGTCGAGTTTGAAAATGGTGCCTTATAAGGCTTTGTATGGGCGTAAGTGTCGAGTGCCCGTGTATTGGACCAAACTCAGAGAATATTAGATTCACGAGGTTGACTTAGTCAAAGAGACCGAAGAGAAAGTAAAGGTAATTCGTGACTGTTTGAAGGCCGCTTCAGATAGATAGAAATCCTACGCATATTTAAAACGAAAAGAATTTGAGTTTCAAGTCAGTGATAAGTTTTTCTTGAAAGTATCTCTGTGGAAGAAAGTCCTCAGATTCGGTAAGAAAGGCAAAGTAAGTCCTTGTTTTATTGGGCCATATAAGGTGACTGAGAGAATTGGACCGGTAGCATACCGATTAGCTTTACCGTTTGAGTTAGAAAAGATCCATGATGTTTTACTTGTGTCTATGTTACGTCGTTATCGTTCTGACCCTTCACATATTATTTCACCAGTAGTGGTTGAGATTTGTTCAGATATGACTTATGGCGAAGAGCCGATAAAGATCTTGGCTCGAGAGGTCAAGCAATTGAGAAATAAAAGTATAGCACTCATTAAAGTACTATGGCATAGACATGGGGTTGAAGAGGCCACATGGGAGCCCGAGGAGACTATGAGAGAGCAATACCCAAACCTTTTCACTGGTAAGATTTTCGGGGACGAAAATCCTTAAGGGGAGAATTGTAACAACCCAATTTTAGGGCTAGTCAGAATAGTGGTTTCGAAACCACAAATTTGAGGTCAGAGAAATTATTTTTAATATTATTTTATGTGTTATAGCATGATTATATGAGTACATAAAAATTTTGGTGAATTAATTTTAGTGATTTCTTGCTTAATTTCGAAAAAGGACTAAATCACATAAAGTGAGAAAGTTTTGTTCTACAAGATAAAGGTGTTAAATAGCTAGATAATCTTAAATTAGAGGTCCTTAATTTGCAAAAAGGCCTTTAAGAGGGTGATGGCCAGCCATATAGACAAGGAAATGAGATTGGTCAAAGGTTAGGTAGATTTTAGGTGTCTTAATTGATAAAATAAAATAAAGAGAAAAAGATATCACCATTAATCTTCCTCCTCTCCACTGAAATTTTCACAAAAAATAAGGGTTTTGGAAGCTTGAAATTTCAACAACTCTTTACCCTTGCAAGTAAGTGTTTTTGATGGTCATTCTTGATGATTTTTGTATTTTTGTGACCCTTGTAGCTTAAGCTAACTAATGGAGGGACTATTTTGTAAAATGGTTGAGATTCTAGGGTTTTACCATGTGAGTATTCATGTTGTTTGCTGAAATTTTATGGATGAAAATGAATCTTGGTTGTTAAACAAACAACTTTTGTGAAAGGGGTTTCAATGAAAATACCTAAAAGGACCATTTTGTGAAGTTTATAAAATAGGTTGTAAATGTGTGTAATAATGGAAAATTTTGAGTTTCTATAAGAGCAATAAAGGTTCGGCTAGGCTTCTTAAAGGAGGAAATTTGATTAAATCATTTTACCAGCCTAGAGGCAAAATCGTAATTATGTGAAAGTCTAAGGGCAAAATGATAATTTTGCCAAAGTAGGAATTTTGGAATGTTTTAATTAATGTGGTGATTAAATGAGTGAATTTTATCAATATAGATCATGAAAAACGGGATCTGGACTTAGACCGAGGGAAAACCAAGCTATTGGACTAAATCGAACTAGTCGCCCATATTTTGTATATCGAGGTAAGTTATACGTAAATAATACAACTCTATTGTTATTACGCATTAAACAATTGATATTACATAAAATTTTTATTATTATTATGAATACACATGACAAAAATTAATGTGGTATACTCCCGGTTGAACCTTAAAAATAGATTGGATATCCACACCATGACATTTAGGTGATATGTGTGCTAGTGTAAGACCATGTCTGGGACATGGCATTGGCCACATTATGAGAGCCAGTGCAAGATCATGTTTGGGACATGGCGTCAGCGTTGATATGTGTGCTAGTGTAAGACCATGTCTGAGACCTGGCATCGGCCGCATTATGAGAGCCAGTGTAAGACCATGTCTGGGACATGGCATTGGCGTTGAAATGTATGCTAGTGTAAGACCATGTCTGGGACATGGCGCTGGCGTTGATATGTGTGCTAGTGTAAGACCATGTTTGGTACATGGCATCGGCCTCGATATTTGAGCCAATGTAAAACCATGTCTGGGACATGGCATCGGTATCGTACCCTCTTGTGCGAGGCTTGTCGGGTATCCTTTGATATTCCAACTGGTTCAACGGGTAATTTCAAGCTTGTGTCAAAAGTGACAAAAGTTACGACTATGTTGTAAGTGATATAGGTACCTACACGAAATTCATAAGAAATGAGATCGATTTATGTTGTTTGATTAATAAAGATGGAAATGAGTAAGTTATGCCTTTAATCATTTGAGAATTATGTGCAATTTTATAATATGTTATGAGTATGGTAATGCATGGTAATTGTTGTTAATTATTTACATGCGACTTACTAAGCTTTATGGTTACTCCCTCTCTTTTCCATTTTCTTATAGTGCCGCCAAGCTAGCTCAGGGATCAAAAGACGTCGGAGGCTCAATCACATTATCAATCTGAACATTTGGTATAGTTAGATTTATCATTTTGAGTATGGCATGTATAGGACTTGGTCTTTGTCAAGTGTCATATTGTTTTGGCCAAATGTGTTGGCTTATCTTAAAGATTGATTCATTTTGTATAAGGCCATGGATGATGGCAAATACTTGTTGACAAATGCAAATGTTGGTGTTTCCATGAATGTGGTTAATACGTGGTTTGGTTGATAAGTAAGAAATGTTGCAGGCAATAGAAAATAGCTTGGATTTTAGGTGTGGATGCCTTGGTTGTGACTGATTTAGTTATGTGTTTGTGCTTGTGATGGTACTATATTATGTGAGTAGATGTGTGCTTGAAAGGGGTGACAAAAAGGCTTGGAAAATAGTCTTATAGCTGTCCACACGGGTAGACACACGGGCGTGTGTCTAGGCCATGTGTGACACACGGTCTGCCCCATGGGCGTGTAGTCTGGTCTTGTGTCCCCTGTACCTTAATTTGGTAAAACAGAATGCCCAGTAGTAACCACACAGGCTGAGCCACGGCCGTGTGTCTCAACTGTGTGGAAGACACGGCCATAGGACATGGGCATGTGCCCTGGCCGTGTGAAGTCTGCACCTTAAATGCAAAATTAAATTCATCACACGGCCTAGCACACGAGCGTCTGCCTTGGCCGTGTGACCCTAAATTGTTGCTGACGTCAGAAAGAGAATGTCAAGATTTTTGTACACGGGCTGAGACACGGGCATGTCACGGCCGTGTGAGAGACACGGGCCATGGACACAGGCGTGTGTAGGCCGTGTGAGGACCCCTGTAAGATCGATGTTAGAAAATAAATTCACACAGGCATGGGGCACAGACGTGTCCCTAAATGCCTAGGCCGTGTGAGCTACACGAGCCTTCAACATGGCCATGCTATGAGATCACACGGGCGTGTCGCATTTCCGCACGGGCGTGTGCCCTATTTTTAATTGAATTTTCTAATGTTAACGATAGTGCTTGGTTTAATCCTGACTTCTTCCTAAAACGTGTTTTGGGCCTCGTAGGCCCTTTTTAAGGACGTTAAGAGGAATTTTGAAAAGTTTTGAATTTGAACAAACTTTTACGACTTAGAATTGTACGTTTGTATACGTTTAAGTAAGGTAACGCCTTGTACTCTGTACCGGCGTCAGATACAAGTAAGGGGTGTTACAAATGAGGGAACATTGGTTTTGCATTTAGGATGATTGTTTTGGAATATTTTGAGTGTGTTTGATCGTGTTTGGAATATGTTAAACAAATGGTTTTTGAGTTACTTAATGCAGAAAACGCTCCCTCGTGGACGCGTTTTCCTGGTGCATCCCCTTAAAACACCCTGACGTGGACGCGTTTTTGGGGCAAATGGCCCTTTCCGGTAAATAATTAAAAAACCGGTCCTATTTAGTAAATTTTGTAAAAAAAAGGGGTATTTTCTGGTACTTTGCCCATTTACAGCATGTTATTATATATGTTTGAAAATTTAGTGAGCTAATTTTATCGTTAAATAGCTCAATTTGATTAAAGGACTAAATGAGTAAAATGCAAAAGCTGCATTCTATTTGTTAAAAGTGTTTAAATGCTATGATTCATTAAACCAAAGGTCCTTATGATGATATTAGACTATTGATAGTGAATTTTGACATAAAAGGGCATTAAATGGATGCTTTAAAAGTTTTTAATTAAAGGTTAAAATTAGAAATTAGTAAATAAGCTTATTACTAAGTAAAAAAAATCAAAATTGGTCTTCATTTTATCATCTTCAATCATTTTTTTTGAGAAACAAGAGGGCTAGGGTTCAGTCATTTGAATGTTTGATTAATGTATGTTCTTTGCTCGGTTTTTTATGATTTTCACGTTTTTGAGATTGTTGCTTTGTATTCTAGCTAGCCCATGCCTTAATTTTTGAAGTTGTTAATGATGTTGTGAAGTGCCATTGATGAATACTTGAGCTTTTGAATGTTTTATGATGAAAAATGAATATCTGTTGATAGTTATACAAGTTTTATTAAGTGATTTTGAGTAGAATTGCCTATTAGGGGTTTAATTGTGAAAAGTGTAAATTGAGGGTTGAAATGTGAAATAAATGAAAGTGTTGGACTCCTAGGGACCTATATGAAATTTGGCTAGGCTTGGGTTTAATGAAATTTCATGAATTTTGTGTATTTGTGAAATAGGGACTAAATTATAAAAAATGGAACTTTAGGGGCTAAAGTGTAAAAATGCCCAAATATGTGTTTATGGACTGAATTGAATGATTTGATGAATAAATGAGTTAATTTTGAATGTATATAGATCAATAATGAAAGAAATTAGATTTAGATCAGGGAAAATCAAAGATTATTGAATAGTAGATCCAGTCCGTTTATCCCGAATACAAGGCAAGTTCATATGCAAATAAATGTCATTAAATTGAATTATATATGTTTAATTGTCATTGAACTTCTATGAATGTTGAATGATCAAATACGAGCAAGAATCGAGAAGGTTACAATATCCAAAAGTCTCGTACAAACCTCAGGAATAGTATAGGATACGAATGTCATGACATTAGGATTATCGAGATGTGATTATGTGTAAGACCATGTCTGGAACATTGGCATCATTATGTAATTATGTGTAAGACCATGTCTGGGACATTGGCATCATTATCATGTAAGACCATAGCTGGGCTATCGGCATCGATATGTGATAACATGTAAGACCATATCTGGGATATGGCATTGTACGAGCTATATGTAATTTCTGAGTATCCTTAAAAATTCCAAAATGTTCAACGGGCAAAGTCAAGTCGAGAAAGAATGTGTGAATGATTTAAGTGACTCAGATACGTATGAGATTCATACATGTATTGAAAAGGGAAGTATTTGATAAATTCACTTATGATATTGAATATGTATACATTGGAAAAGGTTTGTGAGCTTATATGTGTTTACTCATAGTTTTCCTATATATGGAAATGATGTTGATTCATGTGGTAATTTTATTTTTATATGGCTTACTAAGCTTTTAAAGCTTACTTTGTGTGTTCTTTCCCTGTTTTATAGATAATCGAAGTTAGCTGGGACTCGGAAATCATCAGGAACGTCGTCACACTATCGATCAACTTGTTGGTACTTTTGGTGCTTTGTAAATATGGTATATGGCATGTATAGGCTAGTGATATGATAATATGTTTTGGTTCTGATAATAGCCATGAGATTTGGCTTGTAAATTATATATATTTTAGTATGTATATATAGTCATGAGTAATGGCTCATTTTGTTATGTTTGGTAAGAATATGGTTATGGTTATATTTGAATTTGGAAATTGATCTATAAGGTGTGATTGAAGTTGTTAGTTTGATTAGTTAAGTGCTTGTGAATTGATGTTTAATGATATAAGTATTTGAATAGGTAAATGATATGGAATTGAGTATTGAAATAGTTGAAATGAATATGGTATGATTTGTGTACTTGGTTGATGGTTTTGGGATGTCTATTGTATGATGAAATGGTACCATTTTGGTTGTTTAAGTAAGCATGAGAAAGGGTGGCAAATTGGCCTATTTTTTTCCTCACGGGCGTGTATCTCAGTTGTGTGCGACACACAGTCATGCTACACGGCCGTGTATCCCCTGGTGTTGAAATTGAATTGAAGTCAGTATGCTCCACACGGCCTCACACACGGGCGTGTGACCAGCCGTGTGGGACAAGTCAGGATACCCCTTAAATGGCACATGGCCTAGCACACGGGTGTGTGACTTGGCCGTGTTGCATAAGTCAGTATACCCTATAGGATTGACACGGCCTAGAACACGGCCTGGCACACGGGGGTGTGTGGCCACTTCGAAGGGCACACAGGCGTGTGGTCAGCCGTGTGACCCAAGTCAGTAAGTATGCCCTGTTTTCACACGGCCTGAGACACGGTTTTGTCTAGAGCCATGTGAGGTACACGGGCTGTTCACACGGGCATGTGACCCTTATATGTTTAAAATTTTTCTAAGTTTCCAAAATTTTTATAAGTTATCAGTTTAGTTCTGAATCACTTCTGAAGCATGTTTAAGGCCTTGTTGGCCCATATAAGGGACATAGTGAATATGATTGAATGGTGTTTGAGAATGAATGCTTAAATGTATAAGATATATTTGATAAATAATGTGTATTGATCGGTAATACCTCGTAACCCTATTTTAATAGTGAATCCGGGTGAGGGTGTTACATTTATTGGTATCAGAGCTACGGTTTAGTCGATTCTAGGACTAACGTAGATTGTGTGAGAGTCTAGCTATACATGCCATATATATACTCCGCGATAGTGTGATGATTCCTGGCAGCTTAAATTGTGTTTTTGTATAGTAATGAATCCCGAAAGAGCTGTAGCTGACAATGTAGAGAGTAACGCACCTCCTCCTGCTCAAAGGGCAGCGCAATCTAACTCTAGGCTTGTATCTAGTAGCCATGAGGGAGAGGCTAAACAAGCCTTTTTCCAGATGATGAGTGAGTGGTTTACGGAGTTCGTTCGAATGAATCCGGCTGCTCAACAACCTCTACCCCCACCTGTTCCTCAACAAATCCCTGTTTTTCCTCAAGTTATAGATCCGATATGTAACACCCCTAACCTGTATCCATCACCGGACTGAGGCTAAGAGGCGTTACTGGACATATCAAATCATAACACAAGCATTTCATATCATCAAATAATCACAAACATTTCATAACAAAATATACACAAAGAGTCCCTTTAGAATGTTTACGGAACCTTAAACATGCATTGGAAAGGGGTCGGGACTAAACTGAGCACATACAAATTTTTCCTAAAATTAAATATTTTTCAAGGTTACAGAGGTCACACGCCCGTGTGGGTAGGCTGTGTGCCTCACACAGCATTAGACACACCCATGTGTCTAGGTCGTGGCGAAACGGGGCATACATACTGACTTGTCCACACGGCCACAAGACACGCCCGTGTGCCAGGCCATGTGAAATTTTGGAAGCTACTGACTTGCTCACACGGCCAGACACACGCCCGTGTGGCTTCCCAACTTGCTTCGAATTGCAACCTTGTGAGACAAGGTCGAGACACACGCCCGTGTGCTCAACTGTGTGGGCAAATTTCTCGACCATGTGCTCAACCGTGTGGGAAAATATAGGCCATTTGCAAGGCCAATTTGCCACCCAAATTTTGGGTCAAACCTACAAGCATCAAAGACACCTCAACTCATGTCACAAAGGCAACCAAAAACATACCAAATCATGCACAATTTGACCCTTAACAACATCATTCATTTCCATATACAAATCCAACTGAAACATACCAATTCAAAGCACCAACTTTACATCAAAAATATATGAATTAAACATCATATTAATCCATATTAATTCAAAACATTTCTCATCATATCAATTTCCCTAATCAACCATGAACTTACCAAAATTGACCATTCATAAGCACATCAAAACATACCAACTTTTGCATCATAAAGCTTGGACTAAACTTATCCATAAACACATCCATTAACAAGCCATATCACATGGCTATATTTACACATTTCAAAACATAATCAAAGTTCCTTAGCCTATACATGCCATACTTCAATATGTACATTTTAAAAGGGTACCAAAATATAGTTTGATAGTGTGGTGATAATCCTCGACGATCCCTGAGCTTCTAGTAGCTTTGATAATCTATATGATCATGTCTGAAAGTCTTATATATAATGAATGATCAAGCCTAGAAACTAACTATGACAATGATTTGAGGCAAGCGCACCTATCGTTTGGTAGCATAGCTATGGCAAGACCGGAAATATCGTATCCTCAAGGACCAAGAGTACTAGTAATTACTATCTTTCTATTATTTAGTCTAAGAATTAAGGGAATTGTTATTTAATCTAAAACTAACTAATTACTAAGCTAAAGATGCTAAGACTTAGAGAATGAATTGGGGAAAATACTTTTGGGAAAACCAATTAATTGAGACAATACCCGAGGAAGAATCCACCTAGACTTCACTTGTTATTTAACTCTGAACCAGACAATTTATTCACTTGACTTGATTCGTAGGATTCCCTAATTTATATTAATACATCTCTCAAGGCTACTAATGTCTAACCCTAGGTTGATTAATTGAAATCTCTTTCTAATTAAAACTCCTAGAATTGTATTAACTCGATCTATGGACTCCCATATTAGGTTTGACCCTAATCTGGCAGATTTTCATCATCCTATCTCTAGGGTTGTGATCAACTCCGCTTAATTATGCTAGATCTACTCTTAAACAGGGAATATTCCTCCACTGCCTAAGCACATCAATACTTGAATCAGTATCCTGAAATATCAAAGAAAGAATTAAGAACACATAATTAAGAACAAATCAAGTATTTATCATACAACTCAGAAAACAATAACAAGATTCGTCTTAGGTTTCATCCTCCTCAGGTATTTGAGGGGTTTAGTTCATGTTTATAAAAGAAAATATCTCAGAAGATGGTATAAAACAAAACATAAGAAAAACCCTAAAACCCCCTGAAGGAAATTGAAGGGAAGATCTTCCGTCTTGAGTATGGTTCCGGCTTCTTGATATGAATCAACTAGCTGTCTTCAAGTAAATCCCACAATTCGGCCTCTCTGGCTTGGCTTCTCAGCCTACTTGAACTGCCCTCCTTTGCTTGCCCTCTAGGGTGTTTATATAGGCTTTTGGAATGTCTTTCTTAGCCTCTAAGTACCCTATTCCGAATAGAATTCAAACAGGTCACGTCAGGGACACGCCCGTGTGGCACGCCCGTGTGAATCAAGGCCAGGCCGTGGTTGGGTCTGCTAAAGAGGCACGGCCGTGTGGCTTGGGCCCAGGACGTGTGAATTTTGTACCTTGGCCCATTTTCTCTGTTTTTGGCCCGTTTCTCGTTCTTTTCTTCCTCTGATGCTTTCCTAAGTATAAAACATGAAATTAAAGGATTAGGAGCACCAAATTCCATAATTCAGGGGATAAATCATCCACAAGTATGCTAAATGTGGGATTAAAATATGTACATATTACGATTTATCACTATAAAACAATGAACAAACACACACAGAGGGTAAGCTTTCATATCTTAGTAAGTCATAAGCAAATAATGATCAAATAAACATTAGCATTAAATCAACTAGCCAGTTCAAACAAACCTTAACCAAATTTACATTTATTATGCTTGCAAACTCAAACATTATCACATATATAATAACATTATAACATTAATGGCTGAATACACATATACTCATAAGCACTTATAAATTCCTCTTTTACCATGTCTAATTCATATATTCATCTCAAACATATAATTACCTTACTTTCATATTCATATAACATAACACGTACCTGAACCTTTTAGTTCGTTTTCACATTCGATCTTAACTCGATAATGCCCGTTGAATCATTCAGAATCAATAAGGATACTCGGATAATCAGAAATCTCGAAAAATGCCAACGTCCTAGACATGGTCTTACATGTAATCACATATCGATGCCACTGTCCCAGATAGGGTCTTACACAAATCAAATACGATGCCAATGTCCCAAACATGGTCTTACACGTAAACACAAGTCGATGCCAACGTCCCAGACATGGTCTTACATGAAAACACATATCGGAATCATATGTCATGACATATGTATCCTAACTATTCCTAAGGTTCGTACGGGGATTTCGGACGTCGTAACTCGATTAATTCAAGCTCGTAGATAATTCTTCCACACTTTTATCAATTCAACATTCACATATATATACAAGTAATAATTCAATTCGGTATAAATAAAAAAATACAACCGAATTTAAAGACATTGGTTTACTTATGAACTTACCTCAGACGAAGACGGACGAACCGGAACGACTATTCAAGAACTTTAGATTTTCCCCGATCCAATTTCGATTTCCTCTTTTCTTGATCTAAATTAGTATAAATTAAACTTATTTAATCACTTTTTCAATCAAATTCATTCAAAAACACATAAATGGGAAAATTACACTTTTGCCCCTAACATTTCACATTTTTCACAAATTAGTCCTTATTTCATAAAATACCAATTAAACATAATTTCATTACACAATAGCTTTGCAGAATATTAACTAAGCTCATACAAGTCCACACATTTCATTTATCTCTCATTTTAGTTCCTCAATTTATTATTTTCACTATTTAGCCCAATTTACTCAAATTCATCAAAAATCCCAAGACAAAACATATTAATCTATCACATATCTTTTATTTTCCATCATCAAAAAACAAAAACCACAAGCTTTAAACAATGGAAAAACAAAAAATCATCATCAAATTCAAAAATTGAGACATGGGCTTGATAGACTACATAGCAGCGATCTCAAAAACGTAAAAATTATCAAAAACCGAATCAAAATCATACCTCAAATCAAGCTTCAAGAGTGTCGAATATCCAAAGCTCAAGAACCCTATTTTCTTTTCTAATTTTTGGTGAGAAGATGATGAATAATGGCTTTCATTTCTTTTGTTTTAATTAATTAACTTATATATCCAATTTACAAAATTAACCTTGGTTAAAACATTATAAAATCACATATTTTAAGTCCATTACCGTCCACTAACCTTAATAGTGACCTAATTTCATTTTAAGGACTTTACATTATAAAAACAATAGCAATTTGACACTTACACATTTAATAGCCAACTTTTGCATTTTACACGGTTAAGTCCTTTTTGCAAATTTAGCACATAAACGATCAAATTTAATCACGAAAATTTTACACATGTCAATTCACATACTAAAAACACAGAAAATAATATTAAAATATTTTTTTGACTCAAAATTGTGGTCTCAAAACCACTATTCCGATTAGGGTCTAAACCAGACTGCTACACGATACAATTGAACAAGCCGCCAATAGATAAGTTTCAGAAACATGGGGCTGAAAAGTTTCGGGCTACTGTTGATGATGGTGCGGAGAAAGCTGAGTTTTGGCTCAAAAATACAATCAGAGTATTTGATTAATTGTCTTGTACTCCTGATGAATGTATCAAATGTGTTGTATCTTTGCTGAGAGATAATACGTACCATTGGTGGAAAACTTTGATATCTGTGGTTCCTAGAGAACGGGTTACTTGGGAGTTTTTCCAATCCAAATTCTGAAAGAAGTACATCAGTCAAAGATTCATTGATCAGAAGCATAAAGTGTTTCTGGAGTTAAAATAAGGGCCGATGACTGTCACTGAGTGTGAAAGAGAATTTGTACGGTTAAGCAAGTATGCTCGGGAATATGTTTTCACTGAATAAATCATGTGCAAACTATTTGTAGATGGATTGAATGAAGATATAAAATTACTAGTCAGAATTCTAGAGTTGAATGAATTTTTCGTTCTAGTTGAGAGGGCTTGTAAAGCCGAGGATCTTAGTAAAGAAAAGAGAAAGGCAGATTCAGAAGCTAAAGACTCGAGAAAAAGATCACTAAGTAAGCCATATCAATCTTCATCGAAGAAATTTTGAGACTCGTTTAATCATTCTAATGCATCAGTGAGACATTCAAACAGAGATCGTGAAAGGCAACATTTAAGCTTCAAAGCACTGGCTATCTCAATAGCTTGTGTCGGGAGTGCGAAACCAAATCAACCCGAATGTAGATAGTGTGGAAAAAGGCATGTTGGTGATTGTAGATTGAATGATTGGGCTTGTTTTAAATGTGGATCGTTAGATCATTTTATTAGAGATTGCCCAATGTTAGCTGAAAAAGATAACGCTCAGAGTATGAAGCCGAGTAATACTGAAATTAGAGGGAGATCACCCAGATATGCTGGTAATATGAGTGGTAGTCAGAGAGAAACAAAAGACTCTAATATGAGGTTTGAGGCACGAGCACCTGCCCAAGCTTATGCTTTCCGTGCACGAGAGGAGGCATCTTCGCCAGACGTGATTACCGGTACTTTCAATCTCTATAATACTAATGTGATTGCATTGATAGATCCAGGATCAACTCATTCTTATATATGCATGAATTTAGTATCCAGTAAGACTCTGCCTGTAGAGTCTACTGAATTTGTGATTAGAGTATCGAACCCCTTAGGAAAATATGTTTTGGTTGACAAAGTCTGCAAGAATTGTCCGTTAATGCATCGGGATTTCTATTTTTCGGCTAATCTAATATTGTTGCCATTCGATGAATATAATGTAATCTTGGGTATGGATTGGCTAATGATGCATAGTGCTATAGTGAATTGTAGACGAAAGACAATTAAACTAAAATGTCAGAATAATGAGATTATTATAATTGAATCTAATGATCTGAATAGTTTTCCAGTTGTGATCTCATCTATGTCCGCTCAGAGATTTGTGAGAAAGGGGTGTGAAGCTTATCTGGCTTATATACTTGATACGAAAGTGACAGAAAGAAAAATTGAAATAGTACCAGTGGTGTATGAGTATCCAGATGTGTTTCCAAAAGAGTTACCGGGTTTACCACCTATCAGAGAAGTTGAATTTGGTGTTGAATTAGTACCGGGGACAATATCGATATTGATAGCTCCGTACAAAATGGCCCCGATAGAGCTAAAAGAATTGAAAGCTCAGTTGCAAGAGTTGACAGATAAGGGTTTTTCTAGACCGAGTTTCTCTCCCTGGGGTACACCGGTATTGTTTGTGAAAAAGAAAGATGGCATGATGAGAATGTGTATTGACTACAAATAGCTAAATAAAGTGACTATAAAGAACAAATGCCCTTTACCGCGGATTATGATTTGCTTGATCAGTTAAAAGGGGCAACAGTGTTTTCGAAAATCAATTTGAGATCGGGTTATTACCAGTTGCAAGTTAAACACTCCGATGTGCCAAAAATTGCATTTAGAACAAGGTATGGACATTATGAATTTTTGGTTATGCCTTTCGGACTAACGAATGCACCTGCTATTTTTATGGAGCTGATGAACCAGATTTTCAAGTAGTATCTAGACCAGTTCGTAGTTTTGTTCATTGATGATATCTTGATTTACTCTCGTGATGAATCTAAACATGCCGAGCATTTGAGAATTGTGTTACAAACTTTTAGCAAATGTGAGTTTTGGCTATGAGAGGTTGGATTTCTAGGACATATCGTTTCAGCTGATGGTATCCGGGTTGATCCGAGTAAGATATCTGCGATTATAGATTGGAAGCCTTTGAGAAATGTTTCTAAGGTCCGCAGTTTTCTGGGACTAACGAGATATTATAAACAGTTTGTAAAAGGCTTTTTGATGATTGCAACTCCGATGACAAGATTGCTTCAAAAAGATGTTAAGTTCAAGTGGTCAAACAAATGCCAGAAAAGTTTTGAGCAGTTAAAAGCTTTATTGACTGAAGCTCCAGTGTTAGTTCAGCCTGAGTCGGGTAAAGAATTCATAATTTTCAGTGATGCATCGTTAAATGGCTTGGGTAGTGTTTTGATGCAGGAAGGCAAAGTTGTAGCATATGCCTCGAGACAGTTAAAGCCGCATGAAAAGAATTATCTGATACACGATTTATAATTGGCTGCGATTGTGTTCGTGTTGACAATTTGGCGCCATTATTTGTTTGGTGAGAAATGTCATATTTATACTGACCGCAAAAGCTTGAAATATCTGATGACTCAGAGAGATTTGAACTTTTGACAACGGAAACAATTAGAATTGTTAAAAGACTATGACTTGGTAATTGATTATCATCCAGGGAAAGCAAACGTAGTTGCTGATGCTTTAAGCTGAAAGTCCTTGTCCGATTTATGTGCTTTGAATAGACATTTGGCTTTGTCTGATGATGGTTCGTTAGTAGCCCAGTTGGAAGCGAGACCGTTGTTTGTACAACAAATTTAGGAAGCTCAAAAGTTTGATAATGAACTGCAAGCAAAATGGGTTCAGTGTGAGTCAATTTCTAATTCAGAGTTTCAAGTTGATTCTGATGATTGTTTGAGATTCAAAGATCGAATATGTGTTCCGAGAAATTCAGAGTTCATTCAGATGATTTTAAACGAAGCACATAGTAACTGTTTATCAGTACACCCGGGAAGCATGAAAATGTATAATGATTTGAAACAGTTTTATTGGTGGCATGGCATGAAATAGGATATCTCAGAATTTGTTTTGAAATGTTTGATTTGTCAGCAAGTCAAAACTGAGCATCAAGTGTCGTCAGGTTTATTATAGCCTATCATGATTCCTGAGTGGAAATGAGACAGAGTAGCTATGGATTTTGTTTCGAGTTTGCCCTTAACTCTGAGAAAGAAAGATGCAATCTGGGTTGTTGTTGACAGATTAACGAAATTTGCACATTTCATTCCGGTGCGTACAGACTATTCACTTGATAGATTGCCCGAATTATATATTTCCGAAGTTGTGAAATTGCATGGAGTGCCTACTTCTATTCTTTCGGATAGAGATCCGAGATTCACTTCACGATTTTGGAAGAAACTGCAAGATGCATTAGGTACAAAGTTACATTTTAGTACTGCATTTCACCCGCAAACGGATGGTCAATCTGAGCGAGTTTGTAACACCCCTTACCCGTTTTCAAAGCTGGAACCGGATTTGAGGCATTACCTAAATTAACTTGCTTAATCATATCACATTAGGCTATAAAATTTCTTTGTACCATAAAGAGTTTCCATATAAACCCATATTCTGCTCTTTCTCGGCCTACGAGGTCCTAAACATACTTCCGAGAGATTTCGGAATTAAACTGGGAACTTTTACGAACTTAGAAAATTCTTCATCAAAATAGGGGCTACAGGCCCGTGTTGTCCTAGGGACACGCCTGTATGCCCCTAACACATGCCCGTGTCTTTCACCCGTGGTCGACACTGACTTATTTCACACGGCCGGACACATGCCCGTGTCCCTGGCCCATGTCCCTCACACGGCTTCAACACGCCCGTGTCTTAGCCCGTGTGCCAAAACCTTGGCATTCTGTTTATGACATTATCACCTCACAAAGGTCACACAGCCAAGGCACACGCCCGTGTCCTTAGATCGTGTGTCGAATTGAATTCCACATTTAAAGTGCAGACTTCACATGACCTGGGCACACACCCATGTCCAAGGCCGTGCCTCCCACACGACTGAGACACACGGCCGTGTCTCTGCCCTTGTGTTTACTACTGAGCATACTGACTTGCAAGCCTAGCATGCAAGGGGACACACGGTCGATCAACATGCCCATGGGGCTGACCGTGTGTCTCACACGGCCTAGACACACGCCCGTGTGACTACCTGTGTGGACATTAAAAAGGCTATATTCCAAGCCAAATGCCTCCCTACATAGCAAACATGCTTATTCCAACTCTTCTCAACACAACTCATAACCCAAAGGAACATCCAAGAACTCAATTCAAAACATTCACACAAGCATAAACTTCATAAATTCATCTTCATTAAACATAAGAATTTTCCAAGTATTGGCCCAAATTTAATGACCATATCCAAAATGACTTTAATAACATACATAGGTAACACTTTGGCTAACAATTACAACCTAACAAAATACCCAAGTCCTATACATGCCATACTCATAAGTCTAAATTGTTATACCAAAGTGATGTCGATATTGTGATTTCTGAACTCCGACGTTCCACGTTCCTCGAGTTATCTTGGCAATACTACAAGGAAAAAGGGCAATAAAAAGGGGTAAGCATAAAGCTTAGCAAGTTTGCATGGAAATAAATAGCAACAATAAGCTCATGATAAAATCCATCCATGACAATAATTAACTATACACAAGGTTATAGGCTACTTGCCATACTTACTCATACTTGCCCTTATTTAGCACATACCATGCCACATGTCATAATTATTTCTTCGTGAATCATTCACGAGTACCTGTATACACTCATTCACATGTCTTTAGTACTAATCTCATTTCTATTTCCAAACTCAACTATTTATCCCATTAATCACTAGGGATGTTCAAAAACGCATTTTCATCGTCATTAATATAAGTACAAAGCCAATGCCACACCCCAGATGTGGTCTTACATGGGGTCACCTCTGAGTGTCGATGCCATATCCCAGATATGGTCTTATACAGAATCTCACATCAATTATCGATGCCATATCTCAGATATGGTCTAATACGATTCTCATATTCATTACCGAAGCCATATCCCGGATATGGTCTTATACGGGATCTCAATCCGGTGCCAAGGCCATGTCCCGGACATGGTCTTATACGAGACCTTATCCATTTCATGTCTCGATGATAGCATATTTACATTCATTATAGTCCACTAGGACTTCAACATCTCAACTTACTCATTCAACATCAATTACTCAATTTAGTAGAACATCATATATTAATATAAAACCAAATATTCTCAAATGTGCTAGCATAACATTGAATTTATCACATACAAACTTACCTCGATTTCAAAATAAGCTAAATCGTTGATCTAGTCCGAGACTTTATTCTTTCCCAGATCGAGGTGCATTCTTGGTTCTTCTTGCTTTATAATAGCAAATTAGTTCGTTTCAATCATCACATTAATAAAAGCATTTTAATAATCATAATTTGGCAAAATTACTATTTTGCCCTTAGACTTTGGCAAAATGACCTTTTTACCCCTAGGCTCGGAAATAAATTCTAATCAAATTTCTACCTTCTACAAGCCTAGGTGAACATTTATTCCTCTTATGGCTATCATCAAAACCCAACATTTCATACATTTACTACAAACTTTATAATCTTTACAACAAGGTCCATTTAGGTGTTTTCATGGCAACACCCTTCACAGAAGTTGTTTATCTAACAACTAAGACTCATTTTCTTCCATAAAAATGCAGCAAAAAACATAAAAGATCTCATGGAAAAACCCTAAACTTTTCATCAAATTGCAAGATAGTCCTCTCTTTAGAAAGCTTAAGCTTTAGGGGTCCCAAAAGTATAATTTTTATCAAGAAATGATCACCAAAATACTGACTAGCAAGGAGAGAAGCTTGCTGAAAATTTGAGCTCTAAAACCCCTTAGTTTGCTTCCAATTTTCGATGGAGAAGAAGAGAGAAAAAGATGATATATTCTTTTTCTTTATTTTAATATAAAACACCAATGTAGTCCAACTGATATCAATAACTTTGACCAATTTGACAATGTTTGTCTCCTATGTCTGGCCACTCTAATTCTTGGGGGTCTAATTGCCTTTTAAAGACCTTCAATTAATGTTCTTTAGCTATTGAACACCTTTAGCTTATAAAATTGAACTTTCGCACTTTATGCGATTTAGTCCTTTTTTCGTGATTAAGCAAGAAATCGATAAAATTAAAGCACCAAAATTTTCATACACTTATACCATCACACTCTAACTCATAAAATATCATGAAAATAATTTTCTCTAACCTCGAATTAGTGATCCTAAGATCACTGTTTCGACTAGCCCCTAAATCGAGCTATTACAGAGTTATTTAGATACTTGAGGATATGTTGCGTTGTTGTATACTCGAGTTTGGGGGTAGCTGGGAGAAATAATTTTCGCTAATTGATTTTGCTTACAATAATAGCTTTCAATCAAGTATAAATATGGCATCATACGAAGCTCTATATGGTCGTAAATGTCGAACACCATTGTACTGGACTGAGCTAAGTAAGAATAAGATTCACAGAGTTGATCTGATCAGGGAAACAAAAGAAAAAGTGAAAGTAATTCGCGATAGTTTGAAAGTAGCCCTGGATCGATAGAAATCTTACACAGACTTGAAACGGAAAGATATTGAGTTTCAAATCAGGGATAGAGTGTCTCTGAAAGTGTCTCCATGGAAAAAGATATTGCAATTTGGTCAAAAAGGGAAATTGAGTCTGCAATTCATCGGACCGTAGGAGATTATCGAGCGAGTCGGATCAGTTGCATATCGACTATCTTTACCGTCTGAGTTATAGAAAATACATAATGTATTTCATGTGTCAATGCTTCGACGATACTAATTCGACCCTTCACATGTCATTTCCCCGACTAAGATTGAAATTCAATCAGATATGTCATATGTTGAAGAACCGATTCAAATTCTAGCTCGTGAAATCAAAGAGATGAGAAATAAGAGAATTGCATTAGTGAAAGTATTATGGCATCGACACGGGGTTGAAGAAGCTACATGGGAACCCGAGAATGCTATGAGAAATCAATACCCTAACCTATTCAGTGGTAAGATTTTTAGGGATGAATATCCCTAAGAGGAGGAGAGTTGTAACAGCCCGGTTTTAGCTAAATCAAAAAAGTGGTTTCAGAACCACAAATCTGAGGTCAAAAAATTATTTTAATATTATTTTTGGTGTTTACAGCATGTTATCATATATGTGTGAAAATTTAGTGAGCTAATTTTATCGTTTAATAGCTCAATTTGATTAAAGGACTAAATCGCGTAAAATGCAAAAGTTGCATTCTATTTCTTAAAAGTGTTTAATTGCTATGATTCATTAAATCAAAGGTCTTTATGATGATATTAGACCATTTCTAGTGGATTTTGACATAAAAGGGCATTAAATGGATGCTTTAAAAGTTTTTAATTAAAGGTTAGAATTAGAAATTAGTAAATAAGCTTATTATTAAGTAAAATAAAATCAAAATTGGTCTTCATTTCATCATCTTCAACCGATTTTCTTAAGAAACAAGAGGCCTAGGGTTCGTTCATTTGAATGTTTGATTAAAGTATGTTCTTTGCTCGATTTTTGATGATTTTTACGTTTTTGATATTGTTGCTTTGTATTCTAACTAGCCCATGCGTTAGTTTTTGAAGTTGTTAATGATTTTGTGAAGTGCCATTGATGAATACTTGAGCTTTTGAATGTTTTATGATGAAAAATGAATATTTTTTGATAATTATACAAGTTTTGTTCAGTGATTTTGAGTAAAAATGCCTATTAGGGGTTTAATTGTGAAAAGTGTAAATTGAGGGTTGAAATGTGAAATAAATGAAAGTGTTGCGCTGCTAGGGACCTATATGAAATTTGGCTAGGCTTGGATTTAATTAAATTTCATGAATTTTGTGTATTTGTGAAATAAGGACTAAATTGTAAAATTGTGGAACTTTAGGGGCTAAAGTGTAAAAATGCCCAAATATGTGTTTAAGGACTAAATTGAATGAGTTAATGAATAAATGAGTTAATTTTTAATGTATATATATCAAGAACGAAAGAACTCAGATTTAGATTGGGGAAAATCAAAGGTTATCAAATAGTCGATCCAGTCCGTTTATCCCGAATACAAGGCAAGTTCATATGCAAATAAATTTCTTTAAATTGAATTGTATATTTTTAATTGTCATTGAACTACTATGAATGTTGAATGATCAAATACGAGCAAGAATCGAGAAGATTACAATATTCGAAAGTCCAATACGAACCTCAGGAATAGTATAGGATACAAATGTCATGACATTAGGATTATCCAGATGTGATTATGTGTAAGACCATGTCTGGGACAATGGCATCATTATGTAATTACGTGTAAGACCATGTCAGGGAAATTGGCATCGCTATTTGATTTCGTGTAAGACCATAACTGAGCTATCGGCATCGATATAACAGTCCGGTTCATACCCTAGTCGGAACAGTGGTTTCGGGACCACAAATTTGAGTTTGAATAATATTTTAATATTATTTTCTGTGCCGTTGATATGTGATTAAGCATGTGCTAAATTTCTGTAAGATAATTTGTTCGGTTGTATGTTTAATTGGACAAAAGGATTGAAATGCATTAAATGTGAAAGTTGCTTGGTATTTGTTAAAATACTTAAGTGATGTGGTTTTTGAATGTTTATGGCCTTAGTAGGCAAATATGCCAATAAGTGGATAGTGGGTGGACAAAGGTCAATTATGACCTTGTTATATGTATATGTTTCTTATTTTTATGAAAGGTTATTATGGTAAATGAGTTAATATAATATTATTAATAAAACAAAAGCTTAAAATAAGCTATAATCTTATGTTCTTCCACCGATTTGAGAAAGAAAAAGAAACTGTTGAATTCTTCAAATATTCGGCTACTATCAAGCTTAATTCAAGGTTCGTTTTTGCTTGGTTTTTGATAATTTCTATGTTTTTGCAATCGTTGTTTTGTCTACTATTAAGCCCATGTATTAATTTTGTGTATTGATGATGTTCATGAGATATGTCATTGACGATATGTTGAGCTTTGTAATAAGTTTAGTTAATAAATGAAAGATTTGACCTAGATGAACATACTTTGTTCTTGAACTTTTGATGAATTTAGCTCATTAAGGCTACATTGAGAAAATATTATTTTGGAGGACTAATTTATGAATTTGATGAAAAATATGGACTTATATAGCCCCTAGGGAGATTCGGCTATGCATGTGTGTGAACAAATTTTGTGAATTTGATGTTTTGAGAAAAATAGACTAAATTGATAAATTATGTAAATGTGAGGGTTAATTTGTAAATAGCCCTAAATGTGTGTCCTTGGATTGAATTGAATGAACTAGTGAATAAAAGAGTTAATTCTGAATATGTTTAGATCAAGAACTGAGGAAAACAGACCTAGATTACGGGAAAGCAAAAGTAACCGAGTAGCCGTTTTCGTTTCTGTTAAATCGAATTCGAGGTAAGTCATTATGCAAATAAACGTATTCGTATTGAATTATGTATGTTCTTATGACTATTGTTATCGATGAATACTTATGATATGATCTGTTCATGAATTCCGAGATAATGACTACTTAGTGACAATGTCTGAGAAGTCCCGTACGATCCTAGGAATAGTTAGGACTAGCTATGTCATGACATAGGTATCTGTTCTGTTTTATCATGCAAGACCACGTCTGGGACATTGGCATTGATTTGAGATTTTGTGTAAGACCTCGTTTGGGACATTGGCATCGATATGATCTTTACGTGTAAGACCATGTCTGGGACATCGGCATCGTATTGATTTGTGTAAGACCCTGTCTGGAACAGTGGCATCGATATCTGAGCGCATATAAGACCTCGTCTGGGACGTTGGCATTTACGACTATTCCGAGCTTTCTGAGTATCCTACTAGACTCCTTAGAGTTCAACATGCAAGTTTGTGATACGAATTGCTATACAAATAGTGAATCCGTTTCAGGTACGTTGATTTATAAACTAAGTGTGTATATAAGGTAAGTATCTATGTGATCTTACTATGATGATTATGTATATTGGGATAACATTATGATGTGTGAAAGTAAGCATGAAAGAGCTTATATATATAATACTTTTGAATTGATGAATGTGGCAAATATAGTCAAGTACATGGATCAAAGCATATATGCGATAGTTTGTTAAGTAATTAAGATGTGCCAATGTACTTTTATGCACATATGTCATCCATGCTAAGTTTGTTTGTAATATGACTTACTAAAAGCTTACTCTCTGTGTGTGTTTCCTCTGTTTTATAGGTCGTCAAAGCTACTGAAGGCTCGGGACCGTCAAACTAAACTCATTTTGGTACACTTTGGAAATGTATATAGTTAGATATGGCATGTATAGGCTAGTATTTGGTATAAGTTTGTTATATGAACTTAGCCATGTGATTTGGCTATTTATGAGTTGAGAATTGCTTAAATGAATGTGATAAGTGAAGTATGTTTTTGGTATGGTTATGTGATCTATGAATTGGTCAAGTTTTTGGGTAAGCATTTGGATGAATTATACTTGATATATATATGTTTTGGTCTTGGAAGTTGGCATGATTGAAATGGATATTGAATGTTTAGATTGAATGGTTATTTTGGTTTTCTAGTATACATGTAATCTGTTGGTAAATATTGCTTGTAGGTAAGACTCAAGTGGGTGGCATTTTTGCCTTGAAAATGGCCTATAATGTCACACGTTGATGGCACACGGGCGTGCCTAAAGACCGTGGGCGTAACTCAGTATAAGGCTTAAGAGCACACGGACGTGCCTGGTAGCCGTGTGGCTTTGACAGGATCGACCACGGCCAAAGTACACGGGCGTGCTTGGTGACCGTGGACCAAAGGTCAGTTTCGACCACGAAGAGGACGCACGGGTGTGTCTAGCAGCCGTGGGAGGCACACGGCCTACCCACACGGGCGTGTAAGCCCTGAAACTTAGAAAAGTTTTAATTTCCATGAAATTTTGTATGTGTATTGGTTTAGTCCCGGCCCGGTTTATAAGCATGTTTTAGGTCTTGTTGACCGTATTAAGGGACATTATGTTTGAGATTGAATGAATGAATGTATGAACTTCTGAAAATGTTTTCGATCGGTCCGATAAAGCCTTTAACCCTAGTCTGACGACGGATACGGGTTAGAGGTGTTACATTTGGTTAGTATCAGAGCTACGGTTTAGTCGATTCTAGGACTAACGTAGCGTGTCAGAGTCTAGCTATACATGCCATATATCTGAACTATGATAGTGTGATGAATCTTGACGCATAAACTGTGATTTTTGTACAGTAATAGATCCTGAAAGAGCCGTAGCTGACGACGTAGAAAGTAATGCGCCTGCTCCAGCGCAAGGGATAGCGCCCTCTAATTCGAGATTGGCTACTAGCGGTCAAGAGGGAGAAGCTAAACAAGCTTTCTTCCGAATGATGAATGAGTGGTTCACTCAATTTGTAAAGAATAACCCGACTGTTTCGCAACCCCCGGCCCCGATTAATCCCCCTCAGACATCTGATATACCTCTGTCTGCAAATCTGAATCCGTGGAATAAGCCTCCGGTTGACAAGATCCGTAAGTATGGAGCCGAAGAGTTTCGGGCTACTAATGATGATGATGCTGAAAGGGCTGAGTTCTGGTTAGAAAATACTATACGGGTATTCGACGAAATGTCTTTGACTCTGGAAGAATGCATAAAGTGCGTTGTGTCATTACTCCGAGATGCAGCTTATCAATGGTGGAAAACTTTGATTTCTATTGTTCCGAAAGAGCGAGTTACATGGGACTTCTTTCGGATCGAGTTCTGGAAGAAATACATCAGTGAAAGATTCATTGATCAGAATCGGAAGGAATTTCTGGAACTAAAACAGGGTCGAATGACTGTTTCAGAATATGAACGAGAGTTCGTGAGACTGAGTCAGTATGCTCGGGAATGTGTATCATCTGAAGGTATAATGTGCAAAAGATTCAAAGATGGTCTTAATGAAGATATTCACCTGTTAGTCGGATATTAGAAATAAAAGAGTTCGTTATACTCGTTGATCGAGCGTGCAAAGCTGAAGCACTCGGGAAAGATAAAAGAAAAGCTGAGTCTGAAGCTCGAGATATGAGAAAGAGATTTCAGAGTAAATCATTCCAGTCTGCTCCGAAAAGATTCAGAGATAATCAAAGTCGTTTCAGAGATAATGTGGGACATTCAAACAGAAATCAATCTAGACCGTAAATGAGTTCCAAAACCCCAGCAACTTCAGTGGCCAGTGTTGGTAAAGTCCGGACTAAGAGACCTGAATGTAAACATTATGGAAAAAGGCATCCGGGAAGTTGTAGACTTAATGAAAGAGCTTGCTTTAGATGTGGATCACTTGATCTTTTTATCCGTGATTGCCAGGAGCCTGTCGAGCCAGAGACTATTTAGAATCTGAGATCTGATAATGCACCTGTGAGAGGTAGACCTTCGAAGAATGTAAGAAATTTCAATGGTAGTCAGAGAACTACGAGAGACAATGTTGCCAGATCTGAAGCTAGAGCGCCTGGCAGAGCGTATGCTATTCGAGCTCGTGAGGAAGCTTCATACCAGATGTTATAACGGGTACTTTTATACTTTATGATACTTCTGTGATTGCATTGATAGACCCTGGTTCTACGCATTTGTATGTATGCATGAGTTTAGTATTCAGTAAGACTTTGCCTGTAGAGTCTACTGAGTTAACTATAAATGTATCGAACCTCTTAGGTAAAAGTGTCCTTGTTGACAAAGTATGCAAGAACTGTCCATTAATGTTTCGAGATATCTATTTCCCTGCTGATCTGATGCTTTTGCCATTTGATGAGTTCAATATTATTCTGGGTATAGATTGGTTGCCTTTGCATGATGCTGTTGTGAACTGTAAAAGAAAAACTATTGATTTGAGATGTCCGAATGATGAGATTGTACGAGTTGAGTCTAGTGATTTGAATGGATTGCCTGCCGTGATATATGTTTTGAAAGCTCAAAGTTATGTGAAAAAGGGTTATGAGGCATATTTTGCTTATGTGATTGATTCGAAAGTATCTGATAAGAAAGTTGAACCAGTGCCTATTGTTTGTGAGTTTTCTGATGTGTTCCCTGAAGACTTACCGGGATTGCCTCCGATTCGGGAAGTTGAATTCGGCATTGATCTGTTGCCTGGTACAATACCTATTTCGATAGCTCCGTATAAAATGGCACCCACAGAGTTAAAAGAGTTAAAATCACAATTACAAGAATTGACAGATAGAGGGTTTGCTAGACTAAGTTTCTCGCCTTGGGGTGCTCCTGTTCTGTTTGTGAAAAAGAAAGATGGCACGATAAGGATGTGTATCGATTATCGTCAGTTGAATAATGTGACAATAAAGAATAAATATCTGTTGCCCCGAATAGACGATTTATTTGATCAATTAAAAGGAGCTACTGTATTTTCTAAGATTGATCTGAGATCGGGATATTACCAGTTCAGAGTTAAAGATTCAGACATTTCGAAGACAGCTTTTAGAATGAGGTACGAGCATTATGAGTTTTTAGTTATGCCATTTGGACTAACCAATGCTCCTGCTGTTTTTATGGATCTGATGAATAGAATTTTCAGACCGTACCTAGATCGATTTGTTGTGGTGTTCATAGATGACATCTTGATTTATTCACGTAATGAAAATAAGCACGCTGAACATTTAAGAATTGTGTTGCAAACTTTGAGAGAAAAGAAATTGTACGCGAAATTTAGCAAATATGAATTCTGGTTACACGAGGTTAGTTTTCTGGGACATATTGTATCAGCTTCTGGAATCCGAGTGGATCCGAGTAAGATTTCTGCTATTCTGAATTGGAAACCTCCGAGAAATGTATCTGAAGTCCGTAGTTTTTTGGGTTTAGCTGGTTATTATCGTCGATTTGTAAAAGGATTTTCAGTGATAGATACTCCGTTGACTAGATTACTTCATAAGGATGTTAGATTTGAATCGTCAGATAAATGCCAGAAAAATTTTGATCAGTTGAAAACTCTGTTAACAGAAGCTCCAGTGTTAGTACAGTCAGAATCAGGTAAAGAATTTGTTATATACAATGATGCTTCGTTGAACGGTTTGGGATGTGTTTTGATGCAAGAAGGCAAAGTTGTAGCTTATGCCTCGAGACAATTGTAGCTCGCTCCGACATACTTCCCTTCAAACTTGATCCTAAAGTAACCCCAGTCCACTCGATCCGCAGGGGTACTTTCCTTAACCGTGAGCCACCACTGGTAGGCTTCATCCCGCAGCAACGAAACAACACCCTTAAGCTTCTCCTCAGCAGTTAAGTCGAGATCATCCATAATCCTTTCAACTGCCTCCAGCCAGTACTCTGCCACGTTCGGAGCTACCCCAGACACTCCTCTGAAAACCTCGGCTCCATTCGCCCTAAGCCTTTCGGGTACTGACTTCCGATTCCTATTGCCCACATTGGCTCCTGCCACTCGTTCGAGCACTCGCAGCACAGCTTGTGACACTGCGTCGTCTCCTCCAGTCTGATCCTGCTGTTCAACCTCAACAGCTAGTGGCGGTGCATCGCTCTCTGACCCATGGCGTGACCCAACCGGTTCCGATACTGACATCCTGCCTCTACCACGTCCACGAGTATTGCGACCACGCCCCCTAGAACTCATATCTAGCGCCTCGATTTAGTCTGTTTAGCAAGTTTTATGGATTAGAAATTCTTGTTTCACTGTTTTATCCACGAGCAATTTTATGCAATAAAGTTTCCGAGAGTAGTTCTTTCGAGCAATCAAGTTTCCTTCTCTACCCAGGGGTAATTTCGTCATTTTTCCTAAAAAGGGGTATTTTGGTAATAACTCAGGGTCAATTTTGAAAATAGTTTTTCCAACTTAAAGATATTTCAAATTTTACAAAATCTCAAGGGTCATCTTGAAAATTTTGTTTTTCAAACAAAGTGTGTGGCAAAAAAAAAAAAAATTCAGAAAGCAGGGTTATTTTTGTAATTTTGGAAATCATGGGCATTTTCGTAAATTCTCCAAATCGGAATATCACAACATTTCACAAAATAAGATTTTCTGATATTTGGTAAAATAAAAATATTTCAGTAAAAGTCGAGAGAAATCTGAAAATTTAGAAACCAAGGGCATTTTGGTAATTTCATCAACCAGGGGTATCTTCGTAAATTTTCACAACCAAGGTATCTTGATATTTCGAAACCTCAAAATTTTGGTATTTTGTAAAGTAAGAATCATTTTATCAAAAGTTGAGGGTAGTACGGAAATTTTATAACACAAGGGTATTTTTGTAATTTTGCCACTAGGGGCATTTTGGTAATTTTATAAATTGAGAAAACATCTTTCAAAATCTGATTTAGAGTTTTACAAACCAAAGGGGTAAATTTGAAAAATTTTAAAACAGAGGATTTTAAAAACAGCAAGGCTAATTCCCTTTCGGGTTTTAATAATTGGTTTAGCCTATGAACAAGTCCTCTTGGTTAAGGTGAACCGTAGCTACGCACCAGGTAGGATTCCTGCGAAGAGGAGGTGAGTCACGTGGACTGCTTAAGTCTTTCGAATCCAATCCTAGACATGCGCACACAGGTTGCCACACCTTAACTCGGCGACTTATTTCACAGGTTTGTTTAAGAACTTTAAGTTTTATGCACATGTTTGAGTAGTCTAGTCCTAGGGTCCAACAGATCCTATTATTCTATTCTACGAGCCCAAACTAAGCCCAAATCAATTCATACAACAAATCACTTCAAGAAAGTCCGAAGTACTTACCTGGTGGACTTCGGGCCGGAGGTACAGGTGCCATGCCAAAATAACCTGAAAAACTTTTTATAAAAGCCCACATTTCAAAAACCCATTTTGAAAACTGTTTCGGGCCCAAAACCCTCAAAGCTGAGTTTTGAACCGGGCTCTGATACCAATTTGTAACATCCCCAAACCCGGCCCATTCACTACGACCAAATCTGGTTATGTTAGTAAAAATATTTTTGACTTAGAATAAATAGTAAAAATTTATTTGCTCTTGGAAACCATGTTCTTTTGAAAAATAGAGCCACATGTTTAATAATTCCACATTTGAATAAGTAAGTTATAAAAAAAAAAATAACCATCGTCACATAGTGTTTCAATTTAAACAAACCATAATAGAGTTAATAATAAAATGATACCAAAATAATAAAATAAATCCTTATTACAACCATTATTTAAAAGATCAAAAACTTAATATAAATAAGCTTTAAAAACATCTCCTTCGGCATGGGCCACCATGTGTCCTCTCCGATCCCGGTCCATCTCATGAATCACCTGAAATGTTAGGAAAATATTTGGGTGAGTCCACTGACTCAGTGCATAACCATAACACCTATTTCCCCTACGTATGGGCTTGGCCCATACCCACACAACCATCGAAGCAAATCATGCAAGTATGCTTTTCAGCCCAACCTACTATCCCACCGTACGCCAACCTTAGCAGACTCCCTGCCCAAGGCCGTGGATAAACCACCACTGATCACATCGTGATCCAAAACCTTACCTTGGCTACTCGCTGCACAAGGCCGTGGCTGAGCCACCGATCAACCAAAATGATCTCAACATCAATATCTGTCTACGGTGATGCACATAGCCATCAACCGCCGAGATGGGCACCGAGCCACACCTCCCTTGAGGTAGCACACAGCTAACCCTCAAGCGCTAATGTAGACGGAGCTATCATTAGACCACGTACAACTTGTGTACACTTCCTCCTTCTTCAATCCAATCCCATGCCCATGTGTCAATAAATCATGCAAGAATATCATATAGAGTGAGTATTTATTATTTATCAATACCACATCAAACATATATAAAATATATAAATATCACAACCAATCTTACCATCATCGGTTCACATCACTTAAGCCATTATAATCGGCTTCCACACATAACACATATGTTTAAAAGCTAGCAAGCAAACCGAGAAATAGTGCGATGGTTACGCACCTGCTAGACACAACTGACTCAATCCCGAATGCTACTTTATGCCTCTGCAACCACTGACTAATCGCCTCTTGAAAGATCTCCTGCACTAGGCTCTTCTCCCCCCTACAATCGGTCTTAGCATCAAATACCTAACCATCTTAGATTAAACGAAATACCAAATACATAGCTTACCAAAAACCTTACCACCACTTACCAAACTTGACTGCTACAAACGAAGGCTTGACTGACTACTTAAACCCAAGAGTACCCTTACTAATGATTGCTATGGAACCCGAAGAGAGCTAAGCTAACATTCGGCCAATAGTACTATCAAATTGAAAGGAGGAAATTTGGCACAAAGGTGGGATGTAGGTTCGGCTTACAATAAAAGAAAATCAATGGAAAGGGAATAGGGGTTTCGGCCAAAGAGGTTTGAGAAGAGAAGATAAAGAAAGGTGTGGGGTGTATTTTCAGTTTAACAAAATGGAAGAAGAGGGATGAAAGGTGAGTGGTTCGGCCAAGGGTCCAAAAGGAAAGAAAGAGAGGATGGCAATGGAGGTTTCGGCTCAAGTGCAAATGGAGAAAGTAAATTTAAGAAATTGTGAGGCACTTTTTCGGTAAGCAAACAAATGGGAAAAACAAAAAGATGAGCCCCTCACCCCTATTTATAACATTCGGCCAAGCTCTCCCCCCCCAAAAGAAACAAAATTCGGCCAAACACTCAACTCCCCTTCAAATCCCATTATTTGCTCCTACAATTCCTCCCTAACACTCATTCAAACTTTTTGAATGAGTCAAACTTCTACCTAGCCGAAATTCAAAAGCAAAGACCAAGTCTTTGTCCACCTTTTAAGCATCCAAAAGCCACCCAACTTCTTTCCTCCTTGACGCAAAAACCAAGGCCAAAGTGCTGCCTTCGCAGCTCGAACACTGGCCCCTTCCCTTGTACCTGAGGTGTCACTTTTTCCAAGCTCTTAGTGGCGTCTCCCTTGCCACTCAACCAGCCCAATCTTTGTGTCATATTCTCCCAAATAATTCTCTTAAGACACCCATCGCCAAGCTCCCCTTTTTGCACTTAAAAAATCCAAAATTTCCCAAAGTCTTCCCCTTTAATCTGAGCATTCTTAACACCTCCCAAACACATCCAAGCATACCCAAAACCTACTAGAACATGAATTATACCCAACATGCATAGCCCCTAAACCAGGGTGTTACATTTACTACAGCCAATTTTGATTCCGGAATAGAAATGGGATAGAGTTACAATGGATTTTGTTTCCGGTTTGCCTCAGACTCCGAGAAAGAAAAATGTGATTTGGGTCGTAGTTGACCAATTGACGAAATCTGCCCATTTTATTCCGGTAAGATCTGACTATTCACTTGATAGATTAGTTGAGCTTTATATTTCCGAGATTTTTAAATTGCACGGGGTGCCACTATCCATTGTGTTAGATAAGGATCCGAGGTTTACATCGAGGTTCTGGAAGAAATTGCAAGAAGCTTTAGGCACGAAACTGCATTTCAGTACAGCTTTTCATCCGCAAATAGATGGTCAATCCGAGCGGATCATTCATATTCTCGAAGATATGTTAAGATGTTGTATACTTGAGTTTAACGGTACGTGGAAACAGTATCTGCCATTGATTGAATTCGCATACAATAACAGTTTTCAGTCAAGTATCAAAATGGCACCTTATGAAGCTTTGTACGGACGTAAATGTCGTACACCTCTGTATTGGACTGAGCTCAGTAAAAATAAGCTACATGGGGTTGATTTCATAAAAGATTCAGAACAGAAAGTGAAACTGATCCGAGATTGTTTGAAAGCAGCATCTGATCGTCAGAAGTCTTACGCAGACTTGAAACGAAAAGATATAGAATTTGAGAACGGCGACAAAGTATTTTTGAAAGTATCTCCGTGGAAGAAAGTACTCCAATTCAGACGTAAAGGCAAATTAAGTCCGAGGTTCATCGGACCATATGAGATCATTGAACGAGTTAGACCTGTTGCATATAGATTAAGGTTTCCCTCTGAACTGGAAAAGATACACAATGTATTTCATGTCTCGATGCTCCGTAGATACCGATCTGATCCATCACATGTGATTTCTCTGACAGAAATTGAAATCCGATCTGATATGATATATGAAGAGGCACCGATCCGTATTTTAGCTCGTGAAGTGAAAGATTTGAGAAATAAGAAAATTCCATTAGTGAAAGTATTGTGGAATCAACATGGAATAGAAGAGGCTACGTGGGAGCCCGAAGATTCAATGAGACAGCAATATCCGTCTCTGTTTAATGGTAAGATTTTCGGGGACAAAAATCCCTAAAGGGGGAGAATTGTAATAGTCTGGTTTATACCCTAGTCGAAACAGTGGTTTCGGGACCACAAATCCGAGTTTGAATAATATTTTAATATTATTTTTTGTGCCATTGAAATGTGATTAAGCATGTGCTAAATTTCCGTAAGATAATTTGTTCGTTTGTGTGTTTAATTGGACAAAAGGATTCAAATGCATTAAATGTGAAAGTTGCTTGCTATTTGTTAAAATACTTAAGTGATGAGGTTTTTGACTGTTTATGGCCTTAGTAGGCAAATATGCCAATAAATGGATAGTGGGTGGACAAAGGTCAATTATGTCCTTATTATATGTACATGTTTCTTATTTTTATGAAAGGTTATTATGGTAAATGAGTTAATATCATATTATTAATAAAACAAAAGCTTAAAATAAGCTATAATCTTATGTTCTTCCACCGATTTGAGAAAGAAAAAGAAACTGTTGAATTCTTCAAATATTCTGCTACTATTAAGCTTAATTCAAGGTTCGTTTTTGCTTGGTTTTTGATAATTTCTATGTTTTTGCAATCGTTGTTTTGTCTACTATTAAGCCCATGTATTAATTTTGTGTATTGATGATGTTCATGAGATATGTCATTGACGATATGTTGAGCTTTGTAATGAGTTTAGTTAATAAATGAAAAATTTGACCTAGATGAACATACTTTGTTCTTAAACTTTTGATGAATTTAGCTCATTAGGGGTAAATTGAGAAAATATTATTTTGGAGGACTAATTTATGAATTTGATGAAAAATATGGACTTATATAGTCCCTAGGGAGATTCGGCTATGCATGTGTGTGAACAAATTTTGTGAATTTGATGTTTTGAGAAAAATAGACTAAATTGATAAATTGTGCAAATGTGAGGGTTAATTTGTAAATAGCCCTAAATGTGTGTCCTTGGATTGAATTGAATGATTTAGTGAATAAAAGAGTTAATTCTGAATATGTTTAGATCAAGAACTGAGGAAAACGGACCTAGATCGCGGGAAAGCAAAAGTAACCGAGTAGCCGTTTCTGTTTCTGTTAAATCGAATTCGAAGTAAGTCATTATGCAAATAAACGTATTCGTATTGAATTATGTATGTTCTTATGACTATTTTTATCGATGAATACTTATGATATGATCTATTCTTGAATTCCGAGATAAGGACTACTTAGTGACAATGTCCGAGAAGTCCCGTACGAACCTAGGAATAGTTAGGACTAGCTATGTCATGACATAGGTATCTGTTCTGTTTTATCATGTAAGACCACGTCTGGGACGTTGGCATTGATTTGAGATTTCGTGTAAGACCTCGTTTAGGACATTGGCATCGATATGATCTTTACGTGTAAGACCATGTCGGGGACATCGGCATCTTATTGATTTGTGTAAGACCCTGTTTGGGACAGTGGCATCGATATCTGAGTGCATATAAGACCTCTTCTGGGACGTTGGCATTGTACGACTATTCCGAGCTTTCTGAGTATCCTACTAGATTCCTTACAGTTCAGCAGGCAAGTTTGTGATACGAATTGCTATGCAAATAGTGAATTCGTTTTAGGTACGTTGATTTATACACTAAGTTTGTATATAAGGTAAGTATCTATGTGATCTTACAATGATGATTATGTATATTGGGATAACATTATGATGTGTGAAAGTAAGCATGAAAGAGCTTATATATATAATACTTTTGAATTGATGAATGTGGCAAATATAGTCAAGTACATGGATCAAAGCATATATGCGATAGTTTGATAAGTAATTAAGATGTGTCGATGTACTTATATGCATATATGTCATCCATGCTAAGTTTGTTTGTAATATGACTTACTAAGCTTTTGGAAAGCTTACTCTCTGTATGTGTTTCCTCTATTTTATAGGTCGTCAAAGCTACTGAAGGCTCGGGACCGTCAAAGATCGTCATCACACTGCTAAACTCATTTTGGTACACTTTGGAAATGTATATAGTTAGATATGGCATGTATAGGCTAGTATTTGGTATAAGTTTGTTATATGAACTTAGCCATGTGATTTGGCTATTTATGAGTTGAGAATTTGCTTAAATGAATGTGATAAGTGAAGTATGTTTTTGGTATGGTTATGTGATCTATGAATTGGTCAAGTTTTTGGGTAAGCATTTGGATGAATTATACTTGATATACATATGTTTTGGTCTTGGAAGTTGGCATGATTGAAATGGATATTGAATGTTTAGATTGAATGGTTATTTTGGTTGTCTAGTATGCATGTAATGTGTTGGTAAATATTGCTTGTAGGTAGGACCCAAGTGGGTGGCATTTTGGCCTTGATAATGGCCTATAATGTCACACGATGGTGGCACACGAGCGTGCCAGTGACCGTGGGCGTAAGTCAGTATAAGGCCTAAGAGCACACGGACATGCCTGGTAGCCGTGTGGCTTTGACAGGATCGACCACAGCCAAAGTACACGGGCGTGCTTGGTGGCCGTGGAGCAAAGGTGTAATATCCGGGATCTAGGGGTTATGCGTTTTAACTTGCATGTATGTGGTAATGTGCTCTTGTGTGGTTTGTGTGTGTTTTGGGGGCTTCGGGTACCTTGGAATATAGGTAGGTGACTTAGAAAAATAATGGATGTTTAAGTCTTAAAGGGAAGCTAGGCAAGTGGGGCCTTAAGAGAAGTTTTGTGGGGTTTTAGACACAAGGGAAGCCGTGGTAAAGTGGCAAGGAGGCGCCACTTAGGGCCTTGGAAGGTGACGCCACAAGCAGAGGATGGGGGCCTAGGTTCGAGCAGCAAGGGAAGCATTTGGAGTTTTATTTTGCAGTAAGGAAGAGCAGAGGTGGACGGCATAAAGGGTCTGAGGAGATAAGGATTAAGACTTGGTCAAATTTTATTTTAAAAATTCGGCTAGAGAGGAGTGATAAGTGTTGACTAAATCAAATTGTTTAAATGAGTGGTAAGGAGGAAAAATAGGAGAGAAATAAGGGATTTGGATGAGGGAGGAGGTGTTGGCCGAATGTAGGGCTTTGAGGGTGGTATAATCGGTTTTGAAGTGTGTAGGAAGGGGGTGTGCCAAAATTTTGGTAGTGAAAAGGGGAGTGATCCATCCTTTTGGTATTCTTTTCTTCTTTAATTTTCTTTGTGCCGAAAATTTGTTTCTCTCATCTCATTTTCTCATTGTGCTGAAAACCATTAGGTGTTCGACTCATTTCCTTTCTTTTTGACCACTAGCCGAATTTAGGGAGACTATCAAGGTTGATTCTCTCATCTTTTCTTCACTATTTCTCATAGCCGAAACTTCTTCAACCCCAACTCTTCTTTTCTTTCCTCTCTATAACTCTCAATAGCCGAACCTCTATTGAACCCCCACCATTTCTTTTCTTCTCTTGTTTTCTTAAAAGCCGAAAGCACCATTGACTGAAATCTGCTCCAATCGTTTCACAATAGTGGGTAAGAGTTCTCTTCTAATCATTTTTCTTCTATCTCTTTTGATTGCCGAAGTTAAGGGTCTAACTCCATTTCTCTGTTATGGCCGAATCCATGAAAGGTGATATCGGGATTTCTGTAGGCTAACGTTAAAGGAGTAGAGATCTTTCATGATTTGAGTGATCAAGGTAAGCAAGGAATATTGTTGGGCCGAAGGCCATTTCATGGGTTCATTTGGGTTGAGCCGAATCTAATATAAGGTTGTGTAGGAGGATTTCGGCAAGTTTCGGGTGCAAATCGTTTAGGCTTTGGGTTTTAGGATCTAGTCGACTGTGCCAAAAGGTGTGTAGTTATCGCACTGATCTCCTCTTGTTTGTATTTGTTGTTATGTACATATATGCGCATAAGATGTGTATGATAGCCGGAAATAATGGCTGAGATGGTGGCTACCCATGGTGGGTTTGTGGTTAACCAGGTCAGTATTTATGATATTAACCTATCTGTGATGTATGTGTGAAATTGTGGTAAGCATGTGATGTATACTCATTTAAATGTTATATTGTCATGATATATATATATATACATGCATGGGGATTAGGGATATGATTATTGAAGGATAGGGTGTACATATTTATGTACGTGGATGATGTTAGCCTTGAGCTACATCGTCGCTTGATGTTGGCTATGTGCTTCATCAAGGTGGGGTGTTGGCTATGTGCCACACCGTGTATGGATTATAGCTGTGTGCATCACCGTGGATTGAGGATGACCTTGAGTCACCTCGTGGATACAGATATGTGGGGTCACTTAGGTGATCGGTGGCTAAGCCACGGCCTTGGGCAGCAAGTCTGCCAAGGAGGTGTGTAGCGGTTGGAGGGTGATTTAGTAATCCCCTGGTGTGTGCGGCAGGTACGGGGGTGTGTAGCGGATGGACACTAGGTTGGGTTGGGATTCACTTTGCATGATTGTTTATGTGGACTGTGTGGAAGTGGGCCAAGCCCATTTGTGGAGACATGTGAAATAATTACACACTGAGTCGGTTTACTCACCCTATTTTTCCAACAACAATGCAGGTGACACATGATTCTTGGACCGGGCTGGAGCTGATAAGAGGTGGCCATGCAGAAGATGTTTTATTTGTTTTGTGCATATTATATTTTCAGTACTTTTGGGTAAATCATTATTGTAATAAGGCCATTTAAAGTATTTTTTATTTTATTATGTTTAAGCTGGATTAGTTATCGAGCTAATAACTGGGAATGCTTTCTTTCAAACAATTCATATCATAAAGACTCATATTAAAGTTTTAAATTCGGGAATTTGTAACGACTTAGTTTTACTTAGAATTTTAAATATACCATGTTTTACAAATGACGGAAAATTATTAAGTTTTCACCTTTATGTCAAATTCTTTTCAAACTTTTTCCTAAGTAGCATTCTGAATTCGGCCGTGGTGTTTTGGGCCAGGTTTGGGGTGTTACAAAAGGTCAGTTTCAACCACGGGGAGGACGCATGGGTGTGTCTAGCAGCCGTGGGAGGCACACGGCCTACCCACACGGGCGTGTAAGCCCTGAAACTTAGAAAAGTGTTAATTTTCCTTGAAATTTTGTATGTGTATCGGTTTAGTCCCGAGCCGGTTTATAAGCATGTTTTAGGTCTCGTTGACCGTATTAAGGGACATTATGTTTGAGATTGAATGAATGAATGAATGAACTTCTGAAAATGTTTCTGATCGGTCCGGTAACGCCTTTAACCCTAGTCCGATGACAGATACGAGTTAGGGGTGTTACAATCGATATGTGATGACATGTAAGACCATATCTGGGATATGGCATTGTACGAGCTATATGTGATTTCCGAGTATCCTTAACAATTCCAAAATTTTCAGCGGGCAAAGTCAAGTCGAGAAAGAATGTGTGAATGAGTTAAGTGACTGATGTACATATGAGATTCATACAAGTTTTGAAAAGGGAAGTATTTGATAAATTCACTTCTGATATTGAATATGTATACATTGGAAAAGGTTTGTGAGCTTATATGTGTTTACTCATAGTTTGCCTATATATGGAAATGATGTTGATTCATGTGGTAATTTTATTTGTATATGGCTTACTAAGCTTTTAAATATTACTTTTTGTGTTCTTTCCCTATTTTATAGATAATCGAAGTTAGCTGGGACTCGGGGATCATTAGGAACATCGTCACACTATCGATCAACTTGTTGGTACTTTTGGTTCTTTGTAAATATGGCATATGGCATATATAGGCTAATGATATGATGATACGTTTTGGTTGTGATAATGGCCATGAGATTTGGCTTGTAAATGGTATATATTTTAGTATGTATATATAGTCATGAGTAATGACTCATTTTGTTATGTTTGGCAAGAATATGGTTATGGTTATATTTGAATTTGGAAATTGATCTACAAGGTGTGATTGAAGTTGTTAGTTTGATTAGTTAAGTGCTTGTGAATTGATGTTTAATGATATAAGTATTTGAATAGGTAAATGATATGGAATTGAGTATTGAAATAGTTGAGATGAATATGGTATGATTTGTGTACTTGGTTGATGGTTTTGGGATGCCTATTGTATAATGAAATGGTACCATTTCGGTTGTTTAGGTGAGCATGAGAAAGGGTGGAAAATTGGCCTATTTTTGTCCACATGGGTGTGTATCTCAGCCGTGTGCGACACACGGTCATGCTACATGGCTGTGTGTCCCCTGGTGTTGAAATTGAATGGAAGTCAGTATGCTCCACACGGCCTTACACACGGGCGTGTGACCGGCCGTGTGGCACAAGTCAGTATACCCCCTAAATGGCACACGGCCTAGCAAACGAGCATGTGACTTGTCCGTGTTGCATAAGTTAGTATACCCTACGGGATTGACATGGCCTAGCACACGGCCTGGCACACGCCCGTATACCCCCTAAATGGCACACAGCCTAGCAAACGAGCATGTGACTTGTCCGTGTTGCATAAGTCAGTATGTATGCCTTGTTTTCACATGGCCTAAGACACGGACGTGTCTGGAGCCGTGTGAGGTACACGGCCTATTCACATGGGCGTGTGACCCTTATATGTTTGAAATTTTTCTAAGTTTCCAAAATTTTTATGTTATCGATTTAGTCCCGAACCACTTCTAAAGCATGTTTAAGGCCTCGTAGGCCCGTATAAGGGACATAGTGAATATGATTGAATGGTGTTTGAGAATGAATGCTTAAATGTATAAGTTATGTTTGATAAATAATGTGTAGTGATCAGTAATACCTTGTAACCCTATTCTGATAGTGAATATGGGTGAGGGGTGTTACAGGCGTGTGGCTTGGCCATGTGACCCAAGTCAGTGAGTTACACGGGCATGGACACGGGTTGTGACACGGTCGTGTGAACCCTGCAGTTAAATTGCTTTTTGTAATTATTTCCTAAACTTCCAAAATTGTTTCAAATTAGTCCCTGCCTATCTTTAAACTACTTTTAGGGTCCAGTAGACTCGTAATAAGGGTTGTAAGAGTAACTTTTACTCTGAATTTGAATAGACTAGCAAACCTATATGTGGTGCATTCTATTAACATTATCGAAGATAAATTAAAAAGATAACCATAAACGGAGTATGGACTAATACTTTGATGCTAATAATTGGAATAGTCTTATATGTATCCGAATTCTGACATTCTAGAAGGGATAAATAGTGATAAGAGTGTAGACAGTGGAAGATCAAATTTAGAAATGCATAGCATAATTTATTATTTGAATGTATAAGAATATAGCATGAAAGTATTAAACTGTTGTGACCTGCCCTTGCATATTATAATGTTATTAGTTAGTTTATATGTTGATTTTGATAAAATTAATTGTTTGATTCGTTAGTAATGCTCGTAACCCTAAACCGTCAATGGTGAGGGATTAGAGGTGTTACAAATAGAATATGGAACATGTAACATGTAGTCAATCTCATCATCTGATTACAAAGAAAAAGCCTATGAAAGTCTGAAGTGGGCTGCTAATGGAGTACTAATAGGCTTAGCATTCTACATATTGAACCTGCAAAGAATTTTTTCAATGTACCCTTTTCTAACTTAGGTATAATTTACATGTTTTTCTATCTTTGAGAATCTTCATCCCAAGTATCTTTTTTACTGTTCCCAAATCTTTCATCTCAAATTCTTTGCTAAGTTGAGCTTTGACCTTTCTTATCTCTTCTTTTTCTTTAGTTGCTATCAAAATGTCATCAACAAAAAGGAGTAGATACACAAAAGGACCATCACTATTTTTCTTAAAATAAACACAACTATCAAAATTGTTTTTTTTTAAATCATGAGCAATCATAAAAGAATCAAACCTCTTGTCCACTATCTTGGTGATTGTTTCAAGCCATAAAGGGACTTTTTCAGCAAGCAAACATAATCCTCTTTTTCTGAGACTGTAAAACCCTATGGTTGTTGCATGTAAATATCCTCCTCAAGTTCTCCATGCAAGAATGTTGTTTTTACATCTAACTACTCAAGCTCCAATACATACATAGCCACAATACCAAGCAAGGCTAGAATCGAACTATGCTTCACAACTGGATAAAACACATATATAAAGTCTACACTTGCAACTAGATCAGCCTCAGCGTACCTCTTTGAAGGTTTAATTTTTATTCTAGTTCTATTCTTGGCAATATAAGATTGTGGTGAAGAAGCAATTCTACTCTGAGTTTATGTACTAACTTGAGGAGTAGTCTCTATTGTGATCCCAGATTAATCTGAAGCTCCACCTGCTTTTGCTAGTATTTGCTGGAAGAGTCTTTAAGAGATAAGTTAAGTAGCATAGTAGTTTCATCAAAAATAACATTTTTGCTAATCACAGCTTTTCTATTTTCAGGACACCATAACTTATACCCTTTAACACGAACCTTATAACCAAGAAAAACACATTTAATGGATCTAGGTTCCAATTTCCCATTATCAACATAAGCATATGCAGGACACCCAAGAATCTTCAAATCAAAAAAATCAGCAATATTACCAGAACATACCTCTTGTGGAATCTTTTTTCTCAATGGCAATGGACAGAGACCAGTTAATCAAAAAACATGCAGTAGAGGTCGCTTCAGCCCAAAACGACTTTGGTAAACAAGTATTCGACAACATACATCAAACCTTTTTCATGATTGTTCTATTCATCCATTCTGCAATGTCATTTTCTTGTGGAGTATAACGAATTGTCTAGTGTCTCACAATTTCTTCTGATTTGCACAATTCATTAAACTTATTAGAACAAAATTCCAAGCCATTATTTGTGTGGAGGTGTTTTATCTATTTTTCTGTTTGCTTTTTGATCATATTTTTCCAAGTGTTAAACATGAAAAATACATCACTTTTCTGCTTTAGGAAGAATGTGCAAACCTTTCTGGAAAAATCATCAATGATCATTAGCATATAATTATTGTCACCCCTCGAAGGTACTTTGGATGGTCCCCAAAGATCAAAATGAATATAGTCCAGTGTTCCCTTCATGTTATGGATTCTTTTGGTGAATCGAACTCTTTTTTGCTTCCTAAAAACATAGTGCTCACAATACTTTAGTTTGCTAATGCATTGTCCATCAAGAAGTCCTCTTTTGCTTAATTTTTCCATGTCGTTCTGACTCATATGTCCTAAACGCATATGCTAAAGTCTAGTAACATCACCATCTGACAAGGAAGAGAAAGTGACGACTGCATCACCAATAACAATAGAACCTTGCAAAACATATAACTTAGCAGTCTTTTTCTACTCTTTCATCACAACGATAGAACCCTTGCTAATCTTCAGAACCTCACTTTCAGTTGTGTACTTGTGCCCTTTTGAATCAAGAGTACTCAACGAAATCAACTTCCTCTTCAATTCTGGTACATGTCATACACCATTAAGTTTTCTGACGACTCCATTGAACATCTTAATTTTGACTATTCCAATACCTGCGATTTTACATAAAGCATTATTTCCCATCAAAACAACACCTTCAGACACTGTTTCATATGTTGTAAATCAATCTTGATTGGGACTCATATGGAAGGTGCAACAAAAATCGAGGATCCATTCTTCGCTCACTTTAGAGTTGTTAGCAGAAGCAGCTAGGAGTTCACCATCGTTGTAGTCTTTCACAACATCAGCTTCACCAGATTGTTTTGGTTTTTTTTCCTTTTGATCTGTAGCCTCCCTTTTGATCTTGTTCTACAACTTATAAAACTCGGATCTAATGTTCCCTTTCAACTTGTAGAAGTTACAGGTTTTACCTCTATTTGAAGATCTCAATCTACCCTTAGATTTATTGCGAGGATTTTGTTTCAGTGTCCTCCCACGATTATCATCAGTATATCGTTCTTGTCTCCCATGAATAATGAGACCCTCTTCTTGAAAGTCGAATCAAACCACAAGATGTTTCCTCTTTTCATACGAGGTTAAGGAAGCATAAACTTCATCAATTGTGAGAGATTTGTGGTTATACAAAATCGTATCTCTAAAGGTTGAATAAAACGAGGGCAATGAACAAAGTAGAACTAACCCTAAATCTTATTTATCATACTAAACCTCTACGACCTCTAGGTCTAAGAGAATTTCTTTAAACATAGTTAAGTGTTTGTGCACAGACGTACCTTCCTCCAAACTATGAGCATAAATGCGTTGCTTCATATGCAACTTGCTAGTTAGGGTTTTTGACATGTATAGGTGCTGCAGCTTTGCCCATATGCAGTGGGGGTCTTTTCCTCCATCACGACCTATAGTGTAACCTCCCAAACACGGCCTAGACGTTATGGCTAGATTGAGAAGGTTACATTGGCCACTGAAATGGCTTAGCTAACTTACATTACTTTTGAAGACTTTAAATAAACTCATTTTAGAGAAAACTGTAGTTGTACTTTGAGTTAGCTTAAAAGCATTCTTTCATTAGATCGTGTATGCTTAGGATTCATTTTATTGTTGATAGAGTTGTTTTAGAAAAATCGTTTGCTTGTCGCTCTTCTTTTTTTAAAAAAAAAAACTCGATGTTAAACTATTGCAGCGAAAAAACCATTTTTCAAGTCATTTTTAGAAAATTAGTTGCCTTACAGATTTGTTTTTCAAAAATAGTTTATTTGCAATGTAGTGGAAACTAGGGAACAATGTCAAATTTTACTTAAGACTAATATAATGCATTATCCGGTTATTCTGATTGAGTAATTCATGCATGCAAAAATTCCCAAAAGAAAAGTTACCAAGCCACAGACTAGAAATAATTAAAAATTACAAGCCAAAACTAATAAAGACTTAATAATACTTAATTAAAATACTAATAATCTGAGGTCCAAGTTGATTCTCCGAATGTCAAGTCCGATCCTAATTTTGAGGTTTACCTGAAAAGTTAAATACTATTGGGGGTGAGCTTATGAAAAGCTCAGTGTGAGTCAAACAATTATTTAAACAAACATAAATATCGAATACAGTGAAACAGGTTAGCTTTAATAGAAGAAAACAAAACCATCATAGGAATTTCATATCGTTACATAGCCATTATCAAATTGATGTCAAACGGTGTATGAGCATAGGTCATCATTCATTCTAGTAACAATCATTAATTTCGATACCATTCAATACAACAAAATACAATACGTAGCATAAATCAATAACATTCGAATATGTCGTGCACATGATGCAATGCAAAAAGGTTCCTACCCATGCCATCCGCTACACACCACGAGTTCCCCAAAACCCGTCTGCCAAACTCTAAAACATTATGAGCATAGCTCGATGTGGTAAAACCACCAAATAATCCATAATGCAGAAAACCTGTCGGATATCAAATAGTGCAATACAATCACCAATAACATATAATATGCGATAAAATTGCCAATCCCCTTAGTACTCCAGGTGCAGTGCACTGACTACAAATAATGCGGACTTAATATGCCGCTGGTACTCCACGGAACTCCTCCATCTACCACAAAATCCCAACCTAATGCATATGCAATATGTCACACAATCTCATACATAATCATATCTCAATACTTTTCACATTCATTTGACATGCTCAGCATGTCCTCAATAATCACATACTTTCAATAAATGGAAATAGTGTTCCAATCTTTCAAATTACCATTGAGTTGGTATCAATCAATATCGTTCAATTTCACATACTTTACAGATTTTGATTGTGCATAAATAACACCCTTTTCAATACACAATATAACAAATATCTAATGCGTTTAAATCATGCATAAGCTTAATACCTCAACACATTATATCACTCAGTCAAACATTCTAATATCTCATAACTCAAATATGCAATTACAAACTCAATCAAAAATCCATACTATCAAACTAGCAATTTTGCCAACATGTCAGTCTTTTAAGGCTCGAAACATACCTGGTTCAGCCACTCACAAAATCAATAATTTAGCTATTAAGTCAATCCAATAAACAAGCTAATTATCATATACAACATGATATTTAACATTTTCAAACAATTTTATGAGTTTAGGACCCACACCTTATTTTTTGCTTCCTTGCAGCACACTAGCGAATCTACTAAATTTCGTTAATAATTCCTTAAATGAACCTAAACCAAAATTCAATATGAATTCAATCAATTTACCATTAAACCAGCCCCCAAACACCCACTTATGAGTTTAAACCAATCGTTTAAATTATAACTATTTTATGAATCCAAACTAGTTAGATTCCTTACACAGTATCGATGCAAACCGTACATACAATCGTTCTTCACCTTTACGGATGGTTTGGGGCGTTTGGGTCAGCACCTAATTCAATAATATACTGGAAAATCAGAAGCTAATTAATTATTAAATTTTTTTCATTTAATAAAATCATAACCTTTACCCAACAACTATGTCGAAATAACAAACTAGTTACCCTTAATTGCCCTTACGCTTCACAATTTTTGGGATCCAAAAGGCCAATCGATCAAGAACGTTTTCCCCTAATTGAAATGGGTTTAAAATCTGATTAGAAGGGTTCAAGAACTCAAATTAATTCTAAAAAAATATAGGCAAGAACCAAGAAACAAAACAGCACCTTTTCTTGCCCATAAGTGCACGAACCACCACTCGCGGTGGCCAAAATTGGGGCTAAATTTTAAAACAGTTTAAGATTTCATTAAAATATAGAAAAATACCTTTGAAATCATTTAAAATCCACCAAATTCCAGATCTAGAAATTTAGGTTTTTAATGGAAAATATTAATTAAGAAATTGAAGAGAGAAGAGACCTTACCCAAGCTAGTCGAGAGAAACAGCAATGACACTTTCTTGGCAATGTTCGAGACCGATCTTGGAGTTCAAGATTTCAGATTTGGGGCTGATTTTAATGAGGAAAAAAATAACAGCAATATGGTGGACAATATGTTAACAAATCTTGTGGCAAAAAGAAACAGAAGAAAGAGATGGTAAAACTAGGTGTAGGCGACGACAACAATGGGAGAAATAAAGAAAATTGAAGAGAAAAGGGGAGAGGAAGAGGGTGAACGGCTTGGGTAGGTAAAATTTGTATTAAAGGATGAAAAATAAAATAAAAAGTTATATTTATACTTAGGGTTCAAGGTTATGGATGGCACACTGTAACACCCCAAACCCGACCTAGACATTATGGTTGAATCTGGTGATGTCACATGATAGTGCTTTAGAATTCGCAATGACGTTAAGACCATTTTTCATTATCTTATGCTAACTTCAAAAACGTGTCATTTTTTTCAGTCATTATCCATTTCCAAAACGTTATATTTGTGGAAGCTTTTAGAATAGTTTGTGAATTTGTGTGTATTTTGATAAAATGTCCGTTTGTTTTGAAAACTCGAGTTTTCCTACTAATGGCTGTAAAATCATAAACGTTGCAAATCCCAAATTTAAACAAAATATGTAATGGCCAAAATTACATAAAACTTTTCCCAAATATAATCAAAACCATAAATAAGTATAAAAACCGTGAGTCTATCATGAAGCAAAAGCAGTGGTCACTGTCGAGTCCTCCGCTACACCAATCTGTCTAATGCTGGGGATTACCTAAACAGATTAAATAGAAAAGGGTGAGTTTCGCAACTCAGTGTGTAATCCCCACAGATATCAAACGTACAAAGTAATCACTAGAAATCAGAGTCACAGACTAGGCCGAAGCCCGTTACAGAAACAATTTAGCCCTAGCCCATTCGGATGCAGAACCAGATATATATAACAGGGCCTTAGCCCAATCGGATATAGAGCCAGAAATATGTTAGGGCCTTAGCCCAATCAGATACAGAATGCATATCAGAATATCAGAATCCTACCCACCAGCCTCTACACACCATCTCCGTCCAGCCCAACATACCATGTAGGGATATAATCAACCCACTCATCCCTACACACCATACTGTACCGAAATGCGGCACATAAACAGAATAAAGCAGCTGAGCTGCAAGATAATAGGCATAAAGCCTTTCAGACACTTCTTCCAAAATATCATCAACCTTTCCCGATGTAATGCAACATACCAAATATGACATGCAACATGCAAATAATCGATCATACACTCAGTTCAGTACAGATATCATGCTTAGTCAGACACCATATAATCAGATCACATAAATAGGAGTCTAAGTAACACTTACCGACCCTACGGTAGGTCCACAGTCGACTTGGGCGACCCGTGCAACCTTACAGATCATTTCAGAAAAAAATGGGCTCACATGCCCATGCGACCTACCTGTGTGGGCACACACGCCCATGTGGCCCACACTGCCCAAACTGGCCGTGGCCGTATGGATCACACGGCCTGGCCCAGAATTCCACACGCCCGTGTGGTTCACCTGTGTGGGCCCACACGCTGGTCTGGCCCACACGGCCCAATAGGTCGAGCCCGTGTGTCGCACACAGCCGTGTCACTTGCGCACGGCCTGGCTTGTCGATCACACGACCGTGTTGTGGCTTACAGCCTTGCACACGGCCTACCATACGGCTGTGTGGCATCGACAAAATCATTTTTTGGCTTTCACCGATTCTCATTTTCTATATTTTCAGGTACACACCTGGTTCGATTCTGACGCGTAATCGCTCCCGAGCACTCCAAAACCTATATTCGACAATAGAAAGTGTAAGGCCCCAAAAGTTAGGGTTTTGTAGTTTTGCTTAAATTCATGTTGTGCTTATTTGGCTAGCTATTTGAGTGTGTTTGGGGGTCCTAAAGACGCCTGGGTTCGAGTTTGAGCCTTGGAAAAATTTTGGTTTTTAACCCTAAAGTGGAGAGGGTTGTTGGCAGTAGGGCTCAAGTATATTTGTGTGTGTTTATGTAGCACAAGATGAGCTTGTAGCTCAGTGGTAGTGGCGTCTTTGGGAAGGCTTGGAGAGTGGGGTTCGAATCCTACAAGCTGCAAATGGAAGCTTTTATTTTATGACTTGTGAGGGGAGGAAGCAAAGTTTAGATCGAACACTTCAAGGGGAGTTGGAGACTTGGTCAAATGTTTCAAATGGATGAAGGAGAGCAAAATTAGGAGGAAAGAGTGGAGAGAATCAAGGGATAGAGGAGTGTGCAAATGTTGGCCGAATGTGGGGAAGTGGTGATAGGCAATTTCGGCCAAGGGAGGTCTTTTGGATTGTGCATATTCGGTTTGTGTTAGGGGAAGTGCCGAATTTTTCTTGGGGAAGTGTTTGCATTTTAGCACTTTTGGACGTTTCGAGCCGTTTCTTTCCATTGTGGACCTCTACCGAATTCACTCTTCTTCATCTATCTTTCTTTCTTTCTTTTTCATTTCTCTTGCTAATTGTTGAAATCACTCTTCTTCATCTTTGCTTTGTCTTTCATTTCTCTTGTTAACCGCCGAGTTGATAAGCCTCTACCTTCACTTTCTTTTCTTCTCTCTTTCTGTCATACTTGTTGTTTCTTTCCTCTTTCCCAAAGCCAAACATTCACTATTTCTCTTCGGTTTCTCTTTAGCTGAACATCCAACCCTTCTTTTTCTCTCGTTCTTCTCTAGGGTATGAATCCTCTAGGGTACGAATACTTTCTTCTTGTTGGTTCAAACTGCTTCTGAATCTTTTCTGCTTGTTGTTAAGTTGTGGCTATGGCCGAATATGGGTGGTGGTTTTCTCTCTTTAGCGTTTTGTGTTCTTTGGGGCTGAAAGGTCGTTTCTCTTGTTGTCTTGGAGCAACGTTTCTAATATGTTCTTTTTCGCTAGGGGCTCGGTTCCTTGATCAGGAGGTGTAAGCCGAATACTCTCCCTTAACAAGAAGTCTGTTGTTCTCTGGTAAGTGAAGGCAATAGATAAAGTATTTCTAGATTTTGGTTTATCAAGGGTGAAGACTAATTAATGGTCAACTGTGATCCCAGGTGCCTCGAAAAGTGTCGTGAACCACAATCCGTAACAGGTGTGTAACCTCACACCACTGCTTACCTTGTTATACGATATACTGTGAATCGGCTAAAAGCCGAAGTACCGAGAAGCCAGAGTATCGACAACTGAGAGCTCTCGAGCTTGCGAGCACTCGTAGAGATAAACTGAGCCAATGGTGTTGACGATAGGCTATTGGGAGTGTCTCAGACTCTCTCGTGAAACTGAGGCTGTAATGGGCCTTGTCGAGCCGAAGTGGGCTAAGTGGGCCCATGTGCTAATGGGACCATGGGCTAATTTGCCCACAAAGGTGAAATCAGTGGTAAGTGCCGAACGATGGATGCGGCTGCGAAGTCTGCAGATCCGAGATCGAAAATGGGTTGTTTGGGCCACACGAGCGTGTGGGCCCGTTTGGGTTGAAATTGGATTTTAGGCTCAATAGCACTGTTTTGACCGGAAATGGAAACCGTGTCACTCGAGGCGATAGCAGACCTTTAGAAAGGCCGTTGTAGGGGTAAATTACCGAAATACCCTTAGTAGTTAAATCACCGAAATACCCGTAGCGGGTAAATTACTAAAATACCATTGGTGAGTAAATTACCGAAATACCCCTGATGGGTGAAATTATCGTTTTACACCTAACGACCGTTTTACCCTTAGAGGTAGGATCATTACTGTGTGAGTAGTAATTGTATGATTGATGTTGATAGTGATGCATTATTTACATGATTTTAATATGACATGTCATACTGCATGGGTTGGGTTATGGATTTGGAAGTAGCACTGTACTGGTGGCTCTGCCATGTTATACTGATTTTGTGGCTATTGGCACGTTATACTGATTTAGTGGCTCAGCCACGTATACTGTTTTCAGCAGCTAGTCTGCGTTATTGGTGTGCTGGTTGGGTGGGTTGACTTGGTCCCCACAGGTGTGTTGGTTGGTAGGGGTGGTGTGTTGGTTGGACTGGGTTGGGTTCACATTTGTTTTGTATATCATAGGGCTTCGATCCCGACTGTTACTAATTAGGGCTTCGGCCCAGACTGTTATTGAATAGGGCTTTAGCCCAGACCGTTACTAAATAGGGCTTAGGCCCAGATTGATACTGTATGGGCTTGGGCCCAAATTGTGGATGTAATAAGGGGATTACACACTGAGTTCTCGTAACTCACCCTTTCTCTTTAACTATGCAGGTAATCCCCAACCTTAGAGGATTTGGAGCTACGAGGGACTCGGAGGTGGCCACACCCGTCCTGTATGTTCATGGGGTTAATTTAGTTATTTTATTTTAGTTTACTTTACTTAAGTTTTTTTTGGTTTAATAATTTTTGTAATAAGGCCATTGGAATTGTTTTTAACTTTTATTTGGTATTTCTTTAATTACTGCAAATTTATTAAACACGGGTTTTAAAACAATAACAACTATTTTTAAAATATCACGTTTCCGCAACTATTTCAACCAAATTTCTGTAACAGACAAGGTTTTTAAAAGCAAAATAATGCATGCATTTTTGAAAGGGTATTAATTCGAGTAAAACTTCTTTTGTTAACAAGCAACGAAAAACGGGATTTTTTTTGGACGATAGAAAGTTTGATTTGAAGATGAATTTTCCAACGATCACAAGGTTTTCAAACAACACCTGATGTGGCACGCTAGATCTGGTAATAACGTTTAGGCCGGGTGTGGGGTGTTACAGAAAGCCCAATTTCGATTAATTAATCTGAATATCTACGAACAGACAATTCTCAAAAACCAACGCCAACCTTTCGATCTTTATGCTTCTTCTTTTCCTCCGTGAATGTCGAAGGCATATTATCTATCTTTATCAGAGCATCCTCCAAATCTATTTGCACAAGAATTGCCTGCATCTTTATCTGCCACAATTTGAATATGGTGTTGCGATCTAAGAGCGAAATATCATACTTCAATGCCGCCATTACTGTGATCAAGACAAGCAACCCAAAAAGCTCTTGATACCAATTTGTAAAAGTTGAATGTCGACAATGACAAAATAGAACGACTACAAAGAAAAAAGAAATAAAAATAAGAACATACAAATTTTACGTGGAAACCCTTTCGAAAAAACACCAAGGGGATAGGAGAAGAAAATTCAATAATGTCGAATTTGAATGATACAAAAGAAGTTTAGACTACATCTATTTATAGGTTGAAAAACCTTATTCTAATCAATTTCAAATGGATTAAGTGTAGTAAGGTTGAAAAACCTCAATCTAATCTATGTAAAAATAAAATAAGTATAGTTATATGTGAATTTTAGTTTTATTTTATTTTGCCACTGTATTCTATTTTAACAAGGATTCGAGTCACTCAACTCTAACATAAAGTATTTGCCAAATATGTGTAGATACTCTAGTAACTAAAGCCTAATTTATGATAGGCTAATTAAAAATTGAGGTTAATGTGCAAAAGTTGTATATTAAGGTTATGGTCCCTAAATTACACATATACAACTTTTCTAACATTCTATCTTCAAAAAAAGGGAGAGTAACTTCTCTAAAATACTTATGTGTTAATTTAGAATATCAAAATCATAATGCATGAAATTTTCAACATATCGATGGATTAAGGTATGTTTCCGTCTTTAGCTTTTATCATGGATGATCTGACATGACAGAACTTGATTTATTAAATTTTATATCTGAGATTTTACAATCTGAACATTATGGATTGTAGAAATGAAGACAACCTTCTATAACTAAACTTAAATAATATCTTGTACAAACTTCTATATTACACTTAAGAGCATAAACAAAAAGCACAAATAAGAAATTCTTTATTTTTATAAATCTAATTAGAAGAATTTATATAACTACATATAAAAGGAAGGCCTTCTTTCATTTGACACGTGTCCCACCAATCTATTTAGTGCCATCTTTTTTTAACATTATAAAAATGCTAAATTTCAGTTTTGGTTTTTCTATTACGCCTAAATTTAAAATTTAAAATTTATTCTTTAACTTCTAACATAATTTTGTCTCATAATTTTATTGTAACACCCCAAGAAAAATTTCAATGTCATTAACAGTAATATTCCAAGAATGGGGATCATAAAATTTTCAAGAGAAAGAATTTAAAGTTATTAAAAATATTTGTGGAGTTAGTTAAATACTGAAAAAGATTATTAAAGGGGATAAAGTATAATTTATTTTTATATATTAGGTTTAATTTGGCAAGTGATGAGTTAGTTACCCAATTTAGGAGGTTGAGCAATTTATAAAGGAATAAATTGTTAAATGACTTATAGAGTAATAAGGCACGTGATTTATGGTGAATTTAAAATTTGATGAAAATAGATTATAAGTAAACATGGGTTTTATGAGAGCCATTAGATTAAACTTATGATTTAATCTTAGCCCTTGTAGCTCATTAATGGTAAAATGGTAAATTTTCAAGAAAGTATATTTAGGAGCTAATTTAGGTCTTTGGATTTTTTTATAATATACATCTACAATGGCAGTACGAATTATTGCAAATCAATAAGAAAGAAAAATAAGAGCATGCATATTTTACATGGAAAACCCTTATCGAGAAAAATCACAGACAGAGGAGGAGAAATTCACTAATGTTGAAAAACAACAATACAAGATATTTCTGGCTATGCAAAGTTTTAAGGCTTAAACAGCCCTTTTTTTTAATCAACGTGTAATAAAATAAGTATTATCCTATACGGATTCAACTTGTTCAACCCGAGGCTGTAGCCCACCACAAATCCCCGATTTTGTCTTTCCATTTTATTTATTTAACAAGTGCGTTGCACCTCGAACTTTTCAAGTTGGATCAAACGAGATTCAAGTCACACAACTCTAACAATCTCTACCTTGACACAAATTCCCGATGAACAAGTTCTCCACCTTTTTCCATGAAACACCTTAAAGTGTATTCTTCTGTAACACCCCCAACCCGGCCCATACGTTTTGACCGGATCTGGCGTGTCACGGGGTGTACATTGAAAACTTTTGCTTTGTTTGTTATGGAATTCATAAGTCGGTTGTACATTATTTGGATAAATAAGTGACATTTTGAAAATAAAACCTTGGTATTATTATTATTAAGTATAAATAAATCTTGTCCCAGATTCATAAGTTGCATAACATTGAAACCTACTTAGTTGAATAAAAACTAGGGGCCTTATTACATAAATATTCTCAAATAAAAAAAATAAACTTAAAGAAATCCCAAAAAAATAATTTGTAGAAATAAAACTTGATGGCCCCTCGAGTCCGTCTCGGCTCCCATGTCCACGATCTACTGCTCATCTGGAAGAGTAGAGATAAGGAAAGCGTGAGTCACCAAGACTCAGTGTATAAATCTCAAAACACACACAACGACCTAAGCCCACAAACACATTATGGGCCCTGGCCCATACATGAAGGTAGCAATCATAATCACATGGTAAACAATAAATAATGAATAACCCAACCCATCCTAGGTTTCCATCCTCTGCACACCAACCCGTACCAACCATCACGCCTTGGGGATTTCTACAATCAACCCTCTATCCGCTACACACCATAACGATAGCTGTACTGCCTATTCCTGTTGTTCAGGAATCATTAAACGTGGCATAGCCACCGATCACTATGTTACCTATCATTTATATTTGTGGGTTTTCTACCACCGATCACCAAGTGACCTATCATGCACTTCCCATTCAATATCATAATTTCCCCCCCCCCATGCATACACACATAAAGAAAACATCATGCAGACTTACATATATTTCGATACACATAGAGAGTTCTATGTTTACGTACCTGGCATCCTTGCCTAACCCATTTAGGGTTCCATTTGACTGCTATACAGCCTCTTTCCGGCTTTTTAGCCCATACCATATATATAGACATACATATAGGATTAATAGTGTGTTAGAGATCTACACACCTGATTACCGATAAAACGATACTTTCTATGTCGACGCTATCCTTAGTCGACACAACTACTATCTGCCTAAGGTGTTGTTCAGAAGTCGGTCCACAACCAAGTGGCCAATCTCGAACGGCAGATACTGCTCATTTCTTAAACTTAGGGATTCTCTCCTTTGCCTGATCCATATTTAATTCCATCACAAGTCCTTATTAGAACTACTATCACAATATTTGATCGTTAATCCTCATCATAAAGTTGAGATCTTGTATACAATGAACAAATCTAGTAGAAATCTAGGGAAATCTTCTTACCTTAAAATCCTGAAATTGGAGACTAGTGATTTTCGGCTTTTAGATCTAGACGACCAAGTTTCCTTCAAATCCTGGAATGCTGCCCAACATAGAACCATTAAACCATTAGCTTTTCGGTTTTTGCCTTTCAAGAACCGAAATAGAACATGAGATCTAACAGAAGTCGACACTTACCTTAGTACAGGGAATTCAGCTAGCACTTGGAGAGAAGATTCGGCAATGTCAAAGAAAAGACTTAAAATGCCGGAAGAATAGAACTAATTCTCAAATAGGATGAATAAAGAAAAACTATGGAGATTTCAGCTTTTTAGAGAAATAGACTCAAGGGGAAAAAGAATGGAGAAGAGGTTTCGGCTTTTTGAAGAAATTGAAGAAAAGAAATTGGAGAGGGAAAGGCTAAGGAATTTGGCACAAGAATGAAGAGAGAATTTGGGTTCTAAATGCCAGAATCAAGGAGCTATCCCCCCTATTTATAGGAATTTCAGCACCTCCTGTATAAAACCGAAAATGCCCTTCCTAATTAATTAAAATTCAAGCTAAATAAAAGGGAAAATTCGGCACCCCTTTGCCATGCAGTAGCCGATTCTTTACTCCTCTAAGTGGTGGATTTTCGGCCATCACCTTCCTTGTAGATAGGCTCCTATCTTTTCTCCTTTTTATCTTCTAAATTATCAATTATAAAATCCATATAAATCCTCCTATTTTTGAGCCTTGTAGACGTCCACCTCACCTAACCCTAATTTCGAATTTAGCTAACTTAAATTAAAAGATTGGGCTCCATAAAACTTAAATTTTGGGCCCCTAACTCCTTGTTTGTGGCGTCACCCCTTGATCCATTTTAAGTGCTGAAAATGGCCCAAAAACATGGGCTCCTTGCAGCCAAAACTTGGGCCTCTTTAACTGTTAAATACGCCACCCTCTAACTCCCTTACAATGCTACCTATTGTTGGGCCACAAGCCCACGTTGGTATTTTAAACATAATACCACCCTTTTAACTCTATAATGCCCAATCAGATAATTTAACCAAGGCCTTTGCCTAGTCCTGAGCCCAATTTGGACCCCTATCACTTAAATTAACATATTAAACATATCCTTACACTAAATGCATAGGCCCATAAATTTAGGATGTTACAGTTCTACCCCCGTAAAGAAATTTCGTCCTCGAAATTTCCAACTAACTATTAATCGTACTACCCAAGTCTCACCACTATGCTTTCGCTGCGCACTCTAATTCTAAAGCCAAAAGAAACACTTAGTATACTATGGTAGAGTACGCACCGGTGTTCACATCTAGAGCGTCCTCGTCCCCTTGGCGACATGCTGCATTGCCACCATGTCCTGTGCCATTGCCACTATTGACTTGACCACGGCTCCTTGGTGGTTGTTGACCTCCTCTTTCCGGCGGTGCATTCTCTTGACCTGTGGGCCCTTCACTGCCCCATTGCTGGGGACAGTTTTTAACTTGGTGGTCCGTAGATCCACACCCGCCAAACACTCACCTTCATGGAATTTACCACATCGAGCACACTTCTGTGTCTGACTAGCAGCAGCAAGTCTCCCATCCCGTCTTGGCCCGTCTGACCTAGGTCTTTTCTGAGTTTGCCCAGCTGCATCTGACGATCCAAAATTCCTCTTACTTCCACCTCTATCTCTATCCCGATTCAGTTTCTCAGTCCGCTTCACCTCCTCGGCTATCTTAGCCTTTTCCACCAACACAACAAATTCCCTCTCCTGCTGTGGTGCTATCAATACTCGTAGTTCATCCCTTAGACCATCTTCAAATCAGACACAGCGTTCATGGTCCGTGGCCACCATCCCTCGAGCATAACGGCTAAGGCGTAAGAATTCAACTTCATACATAGCCACTGACCTACTCCCTTGCACCAAATTCAGAAATGCTCTGCGCTGCGCATCCACATAACTCGATCCAATGTACTTATTCTGAAACTCCGTTTTAAAGAGATCCCAAGTGATACAGTCAGCCACCGTACCATCCTTAACCGTAAGCCACCATTGATATGCTTCATCCCGTAGGAGGGATACAACTCCTTTCAACTTCTCCTCATCCGTGAAATCCAAATCATCCGTTATGCGTTCTACTGCCTCCAACCAATACTCAGCTGAACTTGGGGCTACACCAGAAATTCCTCTAAGCACTTCTGCCCCATTGGCCCGAAGCTGCTCTGGCACAGATTTTCGGGCTCTTGTGCCCATGCCTGCCCCAGCAACCCTCTCTAAAACCCTTAACATTCCCTGAGATACCGCATCATCTCCGGTAGTCTAATCCTGAAATTCCTCCTCCGTAGCTGGCATCTCGTTTCCAGATCCATGACTAGATCCTACTGGTTCCGACACCGTCATCCTACCCCTACCACGACCACGTGGCGGATGTCCTCTACCCCTTGTACTCATTCTACCGCTTCGCGTTTATCTGATTAGAAATTTTATGAATTATTAGTTTTCTTTCACTATTAACCACGAATAGTCTTATGAATAGTAGTTTTAAGAGTAGTTCTTTCGAATTCGCAATTACATTCACAACTCAGTCTCAAGTTCGTATCCTCTAATTCTAGGAAGCACATACATTCAATCATCAACATACAAATAACATCCATGAACTTACATTCATCATGTAAGGGTGTTTGCGTTGTTTCACTATCCAGGGTATTTTCATAATTTATCCTACAAGGGTATTTTTGTAATTTTCCAAAATAGGGTTCCTTGGTGATTTTGAGAGATAAGGGTATTTTGGTAATTTTGCAATCCTGGGGGTATTTCGGTAATTTTGAAATCTGGGGTATTTCGGTAATTTTGCGAATCAAGGGTAATTTGGTAATTTCACAAACCAGGGATATTTTGGTCATTTTGCAAAATAAGGGTAATTTGGTGATTTTACAAACCAGGGATATTTTGATGTTGTTGTTGCTGACTTTTTTTTTTGAAATAGGGGTACGTTGAAAAAAAATCTCATTTCATAAATCTGGTTACTCTTGTAAACATGAGGTTTTCGGATAAATTTTCAAAACATAGGTATTTTATAGATTCATGGTTGATTGGAAAATTTTTCACAAATCAAGTGTATCTTGAAAATTTTACAAAACTTGGAGTTTTTTTTTTTTTTTTTGATTGTGAAATAGGGTGGCTGGTCCCTTTTGGGTTTTAACTATAAAGTTTAGCCCATCAACAAGTCCTCATAGCTAGGGTGAACAGTCACTACGCACCAGGTAGGATTCTAGCGAAGAGGAGGTGAGTCACTGGGACTACTTAAATACCAAGCTCTTCCTAAATCCACACCTAGACATGCGTATGCCTGTTGCCACACCCTAGTCTTGCGACTTGTTTACGGGTTTGTTCAGAAAGATTAAGCCTTATGAAATTGAAGAGTTGTTTATCTAAGCCTAAGGTCCATTAATACTATCATACTTATCTACGTCCCTCAAGCCCATTAAGCCCACATGTATAACACAGCAAGAGTTTAGAATACTTACTTGCATCGATAGGGTGCCGATAGACTCGAAGGCCATATCTTCAACCAAAACATTTTTCTCAAATTCATATCAAATTTTCAAAACACCACTAGACCCATTTCACAGCCCGAGTTTTGAACTGGACTCTGATACCAAAATGTAACACCCCCAACCCGGCCCATACATTTCGACCGGATCTGGCGTGCCACGGGCTGTACATTGAAAACTTTTACTTTGTTTGTTATGGAATTCATAAGTCGGTTGTACATTATTTGGATAAATAAGTGACATTTTGAAAATAAAACCTTGGTATTATTATTATTAAGTATAAATAAATCTTGTCCCAGATTCATAAGTTGCATAACATTGAAACCTACTTAGATGAATAAAAACTAGGGGCCTTATTACATAAATATTCTCAAATAAAAATAAAATAAACTTAAAGAAATCCCAAAAAAATAATATGTAGAAATAAAACTTGATGGCCCCTCGAGTCCGTCTCGGCTCCCATGTCCACGATCTACTGCTCATCTGGAAGAGTAGAGATAAGGAAAGCGTGAGTCACCAAGACCCAGTGTATAAATCTCAAAACACACACAACGACTTAAGCCCACAAACACATTATGGGCCCTGGCCCGTACATGAAGGTAGCAATCATAATCACATGGTAAACAATAAATAATGAATAACCCAACCTATCCTAGGTTTCCATCCTCTACACACCAACCCGTACCAACCATCACACCTTGGGGATTTCTACAATCAATCCTCCATCCGCTACACACCATAACGACAGCCGTACTGCCTATTCCTGTTGTTCAGGAATCATTAAACGTGGCATAGCCACCGATCACTATGTGACCTATCATTTATATTTGTGGGTTTTCTACCACCGATCACCAAGTGACCTATCATGCACTTCCCCTTCAATATCATAATTTCCCCCATGCATACACACATAAAGAAAACATCATGCAGACTTACATATATTTCGATACACATAGAGAGTTCTATGTTTACGTACCTGGCATCCTTGCCTAACCCATTTAGGGGTCCATTTGACTGTCTATATAGCCTCTTTCCGGCTTTTTAGCCCATAACATATATATATATATATATATAGACATACATACAGGATTAATAGTGTATTAGAGATCTACACACCTGATTACCGATAAAACGATGCTTTCTATGTCGACGCTATCCTTAGTCGACACAACTGCTATCTGCCTAAGGAGTTGTTCAGAAGCCGGTCCACAACCAAGTGGCCAATCTCGAACGGCAGATACTACTCGTTTCTTAAACTTAGGGATTCTCTCCTTTGCCTAATCCATATTTAATTCCATCACAAGTCCTTATCAGAACTACTATCACAATATTTGATCGTTAATCCTCATCATAAAGTTGAGATCTTGTATACAATGAACAAATCTAGTAGAAATCTAGGGAAATCTTCTTACCTTAAAATCCTGAAATTGGAGACTAGTGATTTTCGGCTTTTAGATCTAGACGACCAAGTTTCCTTCAAATCCCGGAATGCCGCCCAACATAGAACCATTAAACTATTAGCTTTTCAGCTTTTGCCTTTCAAGAACCGAAATAGAACATGAGATCTAACAGAAGTCGACACTTACCTTAGTACAGGGAATTCGGCTAGCACTTGGAGAGAAGATTAGGCAATGTCAAAGAAAAGACTTAAATGCCGGAAGAATAGAACTAAGTCTCAAATAGGATGAATAAAGAAAAACTATGGAGATTTCGGCTTTTTAGAGAAATCAGCTCAAGGGGGAAAAGAATGGAGAAGAGGTTTCGGCTTTTTGAAGAAATTGAAGAAAAGAAATTGGAGAGGGAGAGGCTAAGGAATTTGGCACAAGAATGAAGAGAGAATTTGGGTTTTAAATGCCAGAATCAAGGAGCTATCCCCCCTATTTATAGGAATTTCGGCACCTCCTGTATAAAATCGAAAACGCCCATCTTAATTAATTAAAATTCAAGCTAAATAAAAGGGAAAATTCAGCACCCCTTTGCCATGCAGTAGCCGATTTCTTTACTCCTCTAAGTGGTGGATTTTCGGCCATCACCTTCCTTGTAGATAGGCTCCTATCTTTTCTCCTTTTTATCTTCTAAATTATCAATTATAAAATCCATATAAATCCTCCTATTTTTGAGCCTTGTAGTCGTCCGCCTCACCTAACCCTAATGTCGAATTTAGCTAACTTAAATTAAAAGATTTGGGCTCCATAAAACTTAAATTTTGGGCCCCTAACTCCTTGTGTGTGGCGTCACCCCTTGCTCCATTTTAGGTGCCAAAAATGGCCCAAAAACATGGGCTCCTTGCGGCAAAAACTTGGGCCTCTTTAACTGTTAAATACGCCACCCTCTAACTCCCTTACAGTGCCACCTATTGTTGGGCCACAAGCCCACGTTGGTATTTTAAACATAATTACCACCCTTTTAACTCTATAATGCCCAATCAGATAATTTAACCAAGGCCTTTACCTAGTCCTGAGCCCAATTTGGACCCCTATCACTTAAATTAACATATTAAACATATCCTTACACTAAATGCATAGGCCCATAAATTTAGGATGTTACATCTTCAATAATGAACACTGACCATGTCCAAGCAAACTCAAACTTGTATATAGGAAGTGACTTAGACATCATATCTACAGGATTATCATGAGTGCTAACTTTTCTCACAACAATATCACCATGAGCAATAATATCACATACAAAATGATTCATAACATCAGCTTGCTTCATACTCTCATGAAACATTTGATCCTTCGTAAGGAAGATGACACTCTAACTATAACAAAACACTGTACTGATCTGAATGTCTTTACTAAGTTCATCAAAAAGTCCCTTTAACCAAATAGCTTCTTTACAAGCCTCAATAACCGTCATGTACTCAACTCCAGTAGTAGACAAAGCGACTGTAGTCTGTAAATTGACTTTCCAACTATGACGCAACCCCTAATAGTAAAGACGTACCCTGTGAGAGACCTTTTATCAAGGTCTCCAGCAAAATGAAAATCAACATACCCAATGACTTCATCTCTAGTTCTTTCAAACTGTAAGAAAACATAAGTAGTACCTTGTATGTATCAAACATCCACTGAACTACTTTCCAGTGTTCCTTACCAGGATTCACCATTTATCTACTAATTGAACTAACTGCATATGATAAATCTAGACGTGAGCAAACCATAACGTATATGACAAATCCCACTGTACTCGGATATGGAACCCGTGACATGTACTCAATCTCATCATCTGATTACGGAGACAAGGCTGTTGAAAGTTTGATGTGAACTACAAATGGAGTATTAACGGGCTCAACATTCTATATATTGAACCTGCAAAGGACTTTCTCAATGTACCTTTTCTAACTTAGGTACAATTTATATGCTTTTCTATCTCTGAGAATCTCCATCCCAAGTATCTTATTGTTGCTTCCAAATCTTTCATCTCAAATTCTTTACTAAGATATGCTTTGACCTTTCTTATCTTTTCTTAATCTTTGGTTGCTATCAAGTCATCAACATAATGGAATACATATACAGATAAATCATCACTACTTTTCTTATAATTAACACTACTTTTAAAATTGCTTCTTTTGAAATCATGAGTAGTCATAAAAGAATCAAACCTCTTGTACCACTTCCAAGGTGACTATTTTAAGCCATAAAGAGACTTTTTCAACAAGTGAGTTGCAACTTAAACTTTTTCAGGTTGGATCAAATGAGATTCAAGTCACACAACTCTAAAAGATTTAAAATCTCATGTGCAATCTTGTCCATTGATTTTGGAGGGATTTGGATCATTATTTAAGAGTGATTTCTAGCCCTTATATCATTTAATTCAAGATTAAAACTAGTCTTTGGATTTAAGGATCATAAGGGGACTTTAAATATGATTCTTTGAGATGAAAAAAAGGGAAGAACCCCCTTTTTTCTCCAACAAAAAAACAACAACCATTTTTCATGAGAAAAATTCTCGTTTCATCTCTTTTCATATTCTCTCTTCTTTATACCACCCCTATTTGAAACTCTAATGAAATCCTAGTTAATTTCTTGAACATACATGAAAAGTTCCACTCATGAAGCCTTTTTAAACTTATTTTTAGCTTTGGAAAGTTTAGAATTGAAAAAGAAAGTTTAGAAAATTTAGAAAGCATGGAAAGATTAAGCAATGTGAGAAAATTTGGGTTCATATTGTATTTCATGTTTCATTTTAGTAAGAAGTTATGTTTTAGCTAATATGAAAAAGAAAGAGGTTATGAAGATTGGGAATATCAAGAAGGGGAGATTAAGAAGTAGTGTCAAATTTGAAAAAGAAAGAAGTTATATTTTAGATAAGTTGAAAATTTCTAATGCCTTGAGTGTTTTAAAAATGGCAAAACAATATAGGACTTGTGTGTGTCTAATGAGTTGGATGAATTGTTATAATGTAAGTGTATTTTTATGCCTGATCATATTGATAAGTGATGAAAGTAACATATGTTAATCTCGTTCTTAAAATGTTTTCGGATGATTATTTTTGCAAATTGGTGAACGTTATGCTCCTAATCATTTAAACTCATGTTTCTATACTTAGGTGAGCATTTGGGAGCAAAAAAAGTGAGAAATGAGCAAAAATTAGACAAAAAGAGCATATTTAGGGAGCCACACGGGTTGGACACAAGGCCATGTGAGCCACATGAGCTGGACATACGGCAATGTGCCAGATCGTGTCGATTTTGCAACTTGCTTCCCAAAGACGTAAAAAAATGCATTTTTTAGGCTTTCTGAGCATTCTAAATTCTATAATACCAAGTAGAGGAAGAGAGGATGAGCCATCAAATAATATTGAAGAAAACAACTCGAAGAACACCATTGGAGCTAACTCTGAAGTAGATTTCCATCAAGATCGATGACCCCCTTTTAATTTCTTTTGAAGTTTTTCTGAGTTTCTTTATTTCTTATGGTTATTCTGACTTTAAGATGTTTTTATTCACAATCATGAACTAGTTCCCTAGATACCTAGGGAAGATGAAACATGTGATGAATTCTATTATTTGATTTCTGTTTTACGTGATAAATACTTGATTCTTGTTCTCAATTATGTGTGTTTATCTCTTGTTTTAATATTTTCAGGATATTAATTCATTTTTAAAGTGCTTAAATCAAAGGAGGAAAATTCCTTGTTTAAGATTAGGTCTAGTATAATTGAGTGGAGTTGCACGCAATCCTAGAAATATGATGACATAAATCTACCAGATTAGAGTCAAATCTAATAGAAGAATCCATAAATCGAGTTAATGCGATAATAGGGGTTTTAGTTAGAAAGAAATTTCAATTAATCAACTTAGATTCAATTGCTCTTACTCTCGAAAGAGATATTAGCATAATTTAGGGATTTCAACGGATCAAGACACCAAGTGAATAAATCATTTAATTTAGATTCATAATAATAGATGAAGTCTAGTCAGATTCTTTCCTAGGTATTGTCTCTCTCATGGTTATCTTTTGGTTATTTTCCTGATTTATTTTCTGTTGAGTTCCTAGTTAGATTAATTTAGTAATTCTAGTTTAAAACCAATCACCCCAATTTTTCGGCTAAATAATAGGAAAATGGTAATTACAAATACTTTTAATCTTTGTGGATATGATCTCTCTACTCCTCATAACTATACTATTTATCGATAACTGCACTTGCCTTCATCATATTTTTAGTTAGTTTCGTGATACATCAAGTTTTTGGGGTCGTTGCCGGGGTCTAATATATTAGGAACACTTGATTTTTATTTTATTTTATTTTATCTATTTATATTTATATTTTTGTTTTTATTTTATTTTTTACATTCTAATTTTCCTTTTGTTTTCTTCTGGCAAGCTTTTTAGTTTATGACTAGAGGAAACCTGTCGCCACTATTGCTTTTCAATAGTGAAATTGAAATTACTGTTCGTAGAAATCATAGAGAAGCAAGACAGAGTCGACAGAATATAGTAGATGAATAAAAGGGCAACATTATTACTGAGGAGATGGGCGATAATCAGAATATTCAACTAACTCCCTAGAGCTCTTGTTCCTCGTACTATGTACGATTATGCCAAGACCACTCTGACTGTGGCCGAATCGAGTATTGTATGACCCACCATTACTGCGAACAATTTTGAGCTAAAGTTGAACACAATTTAGATGGTACAGCAGTATGTCTAGTTTAATGGTTTGCAAGATGAAGATCCTAATACTCATTTGGCTAATTTTCTGGAGATTTGTGACACTTTCATGATTAATGGTGCCACTGATGATTCCATTCGCTTACAATTATTCCCATTCTCATTGAGGAGTAAGGCAAAATAGTGGTTAACGAGGTTTCATCACTACATGGGCTCAAATGTCTGAGAAGTTTCTTCTGAAGTACTTCCCACCGGCTAAGACAACTGAGTTGAGGAATGATATTTCTTCCTTTACCCAGATTGGTTTAGAGACATTATATGATGCATGGGAGAGATACAAGGATTTATAGAAAAAGTGCCCTTATCATGGGTTACCTTTATAGTGGCAAGTTCAAACCTTCTACGATAATTTGAATCCCTCAACTTGGCAACTATTTCATGCAGCAGTTGGTGGAACACAGAACAAAAAAACATTTGAAGCAGCTTATGAGTTTATAGAAGAGATGGCACTGAATAATTATCAATGGCAAATCATGCAGACAAAGCCGATGAAAGCAGATGGTGTTTTTAATCTAGATGTAGTCACCATCTTACCAGACCAAATAGAAGCACTAAATAAGCTTTATATTTTTCTAAGTAGGTGAATTCGATGATGCAGTGCGATACAAATGGAGGTGGAATGAATAATATAGAATGTGTATCCTTCGGTCCTAGCACAGAGAATGAACAAGTCAATTATACGGGTAACAATTCTAGACCTCAAAATAACCCTTATAGTAATAACTATAATGCAAGTTGGAGTAACCATCCCAATTTCTCTTGGGGTGGTTAAAGCAATCAAAGAGCACAACCACCTCCAAGCTTCCAACAACCTTATCAGCAAAAGAAAAAGCCGAACCTTGAAGAGATGTTGACAAAGTTTATCTTGGTGTTAGAAACTCATTTTCAAAACACTAGGGCTACACTAAAAACTCAGCAAGCATCGATTCAAGGACTCAAAAATTAAATAGGTGAAGTTGCTATTTTGAAATGACCACAAGGTAGGTTGCCTAGCAATATTAAAACTAACCCAAGGGAGTAGCTTCACGCAATTACTGTCCTAGACGTGGAAGGGTCAGTTGAACCTGAACAAGAATTGAGGCAAGAAGATGTGGTGAACAATGATGAGCTTGAAAAAGGTAAGAAAGAACAAAAGCTTGTTGTCAAATAATACAAACCTCGAGTTTCATATCCTAATGCATCGAAGAGAGACCACATGAATGAACAATATGGTAAATTTCTTAAGCTTCTTACAAAATTACACATTAACTTATCATTTATTAAAGTTATTTACTATGTCAAATTCTTAAAAGAGCTATTAACAAATAAGAGGAAGATAGACAATTCGTCGACTGTGGAGCTCAACACAATTTGCTCGGCCATCTTCAAAATAAACTACCTAATAAACTAAAAGATCCAAGGAGTTTTACTATTCCTTGTCTCATTGGTAGTTTAAATATTGATAATGTTTTGGCTTATTTAGGGGCTAGCATTAATGTCATGCCCTATTAAAAATTTAAAAAACTTGGTTTTGGGAAACCCAAACAACTAGGATGAGTATTCAAATAGCGGATAAAACCATTAGATACCCTTGGGGTATTATTGAGGATGTGCTTGTGAAAAATGATAAATTCATATTCCCCGTTGACTTTGTTGTGTTATATATGGATGAGGATATAAAGTACCTTTGATTTTAGGTTGGCCCATTTTAGCCACTACTAGGACTATTATCAATGTTGATACGAGTGAACTTGTGCTTTGTGTAGGTGACGAAAATATTACTCTTCAAGCACATGATTCCGTGAGAATCTCTAGTGAGCGGGATGAGATTAAACATTCTGTTAATGTTAGTAACCACTTGGCTCAACCTTCTCTGTAGGAAATCCCTCATGAAAACATGATGGAGCCATGTTTCAGTCAAGGAGACAGAAACAGAACAACATATGAATAGCAAATGGTACAACTCGACAAACTAGATGAATGGCGAATGCATGCTGAGGAGAAACCGAATAAACACGATGAAGTGACGAAGCTATGCATGACGTGCATGTGATGAGAAGGAACCAATTTAAGTTTGGGGAAAAAGTACTACTGGACAAAACGGATCCATTAATTTCCCCTTCGGAGTTCGAGTCAAACGAATCGAACAGATTTACTGCAACAGCCCATTTATCAGTGGTGTTGAAAATAGTGATTTTGGGGCAACAAATCTGACGAGTAAGTTCGTAAATGTTATTATTTAATATTTATGAGTAAAATATAGTATTAAACTAAATTTTGAATTGACAATTTATGCTATTTGAATGAATAATTAGGTTCAAATGGTATGACCCTAAAGTCAAATAGTTTTAGAAAATGAGGAATCGGGACCTCGTTTCTATAAATTGAGCCGTAAATATTTTATTAAATATTCTTGGAGTGTTATTAAGGTTGTATCAAAGTTTCATTAAGAAATTTTAATGTTTAAATGGTTAATTAAGCAAAAAGGACTAAATCGTAATAGTTGAAAAAGTCAATCCCTATTAGTTTAAAGGTGTTAATTTATTAAAGAAACATAATTGGATGTCCTTAATGGATAAATTAACCATTCTTAAGATAGTGGGAAGGTTTGAGCTTTAATTTCTTTTAATTTTATATGTTTTATATGTTATTTTTATTATTAAAATAAAATAATAATGTTAAAATATGGAAATGAAAGCCATCTATTTATTTTTCTCCTTTCTTTGACTGAACCACCACTGTTAAAGACCTTGAAGCTTCGCTCTTGCTATGGTTAATGCATGTAAGTCCATTCTTCATTTATTTCTTGTAATTTTATATTTTTGAAATTGTTGCAATTAGACTCAGCTAACTCGTACCTCTGTTTTCAAAATTGTTAAATGTTTAGAATTTTACCATGGATGAAATTGAAGTGTTCTTGAAATTTTATGATAGATTGTTAAGCTTGGTTGTTAAATATAAGTCTTTTGTTAAGTAATATTTGATGACTTTCAAGTTTAAGGACTTATTTGTGAAAATGGTCAATTTCAAGGAAAATATTATAAATTGTGGATAAATATAGGCTGTTATAGGATTGGGTAAAAATCGACTAGCATGAATTATGGTTAAGAATGGTGAAATTACAAGTTTTGAGTTTTGGGATTAAATTGCATAAAAGGTAAATTTTGAGAGCAATTTTGTAAATTCTCATTATGAAAGGTTATATGTTAAATTAATTATTTTTAAAAGCTGGAATGGGATTAATTGAATAAAAATATTTATCTAGATCAAGAAATGACTCAAATGGACACTAATCGCGGGAAAACCAAATTAGTGGATTAGTCGTCGGATCACTTTATGTAACACCCCAAACCCGGCCTGGACGTTATGGCTGAATCTGGCGGCGTCACATGATAGTGCTTTAGAAAATGTAACTGCGTTAAAATCAGTTTTAGGTATCTTAGGCTATCGATGTAACACCCCAAACCTGACCTAAAAGTCTAGACCGAATCCAGGATGCTACATTGATCACCAAAGTGAGCATAGGAAAAGTTTAACAAAAACCAGTCGTTCAAATTCCATTTCTGAACATATTTATCTCAAAATAAACTGAAACGTTTATTCGTTTAAAAAAAAAACAAACCATTCGCAACTGTAAACAAATTATAATGTACGAACAAGGTTTAAAACAGTAATGATACCATAGTATTATAAATCTTTACAGTTCAAAACCAACTGTAAAAACTAGAAATGACAAACTACTCAATTGCTGTTCACAAGCCTGTCCGAGTCCTCCGCGTACTGAGCCTAGCATCTAGAGACCTGAACTGAACCTGGAAAAGGAAAACAAAAGAGGGGGTGAGCTACACTAGCTCAGTGTGAGATCAAACCAACTAAACTACAAAAGCAGTTCAAAAACCAGAACATACTTACAGACAGATAACAGTTGAGCAAGTTCGCCCGACCTCAAACACACACCATATGCAACTCTACAGTCATGTGGCCTAATCGAACACAGGAGTAGAAATTCTCGGTAGTTACAACCTGGGCCTAAGCCCTTTCCAAAATCAGAATTGATTTGGGCCTTAGCCCATCACACGAGGTTCCCTTAGGCACGAGTGCCTAACAATACAATTAGACATTTCAAATATTTCAGTCAAACATCCAATCAAATTCAATCACCGTATCACGTTCAGTCACAGTGTCAATCAGATGCATATGAGTGCAAATGAGTTATAAAACAACCCACCCATCCAGCCAACACACCACTCCGTACCACTAACACACCATGTGGGGCTAAAATCAACCCACCCATTCCTACACTTCGAGTAGGACCTTGAAAAGCCCATCTAACCTTATACCTCCCCTATGATGTCCTCCCGGGTTGCCCAGCAATGATGATCATCAGCATTGTCCTTGACCCTCAGGGAATTGGGACCACCCTCGACCCTCTGGGAATTGGGCCATCAGAATGCAGATAACTGCCAAATCGTAAATTATGCAGCAAAGCTAGCATATAAGCTGTACCGTGCAATACGGTAAATCGTGGTACAGATGTGCAGTATGAACTACCAGATCAGATATTGGTACGTATCGTAGCTAACGTACATGCGATACAGTGCAAGGCAGTAATCCGCTATACCGATAAATTATAGTAAAACTGCCAGATCAGATAGTGGTAAGTAGCGTAGCTAACATACATGCGGTACAGTGCAATGCGGTAATCCACTATACCGATGAGTTGCAGTAAAACTGCTAGATCAGATCGTAAATCTTCCTTTTCTTCAAAATCCTAACCCAAAATACTTTATATGCATATGTATGTATGCAAATATATGTATGCAGGTGTGTGAATGCAGATGCACCAATTCAGAATACAATTTCAGGCAGTCAATCAGTTACAGAAACGTGCACACTAATGCACTCAGATTCAGTACCTAACATAGTACACGTTCACTTACAAGTAGTACATAATTCGAAGTTAGACCAGAATCGTACTCACACTCAATAAACTTAGACGATGGGTTGAAACATGTAGCCTCACAACGGCATTCGACTTGCCCGAAATTAAAAATCTAGCGAGTTAGGGCCACACGCCCGTGTGATCTGGCTGTGTGGGGATCCAAACGCCCTTGTGAGGGGTGCCACACATCCATGTGGTGCAGGGGCACGGCCGTGTAAACAGGCCGTGTAACTTACCGTCCAATTTTGATAAGATCAAGTGCAGGGCAGACACGGCTGTGTGAAGGTGTCACACGCCTGTGTGGCCATCAGACACGGTCGTGTGTCACATAACACACGCCTGTGTGGAATCCCTAAATTCCCAAATCAGTCGCACGGCCATGTGGCCAGGCCATGTGACCCCGAAACCCTAATACTCTATTCCCAATCTCACACGCCCGTGTGCCCGAGGGACACGGCCATGTGAAAGTCGACAAAAATCCCCAGATCGGCCACACGACCGTGTGGTACCCATTATGGCCCGAAAACCCTAACTCTCAAATCCACACGGTCTTGTACCTCGATAGACACCCGTGTGGCCGTCTGTGAGGTCACGAAACCTCTCCGAAATAACCCCGAAAACCCTGTTTAAGCTACAGTAACAGTTCCTAACCCTTGCCCAATCAACATATATCAGAGAACAACGTTTTTCTTTCATTTTTAACATCTAAAAACTCCAAAACGACGGGGTTATCATATAGTTACAAAAAGCCAAAGGAAAGGGATTTGCAAAGCAAGATGGCAATCAATTTAAGAGTAGAATGTAGTAACTAGATTAGAATCCCACACCTGTTTTGACGACGAAGAAGATAACTGAGAAGCAAAGTTCCAGAATCCACAAACCGCTATCGTTTTTAGAAGAAAAGAAAAGCACAAAGTGAATAAAACCAAGAAACGTCAAAAAAGAAAAGAAACGAAAGATAATAAAAATAATAAATAAAAACCAACATATATTCAACACATAATTTACTAATTATAGATAATATCATAATAAACATTTATACTTAATACTAAAACAGAACAAAATAAAAGACTTTCTATAATTGCACATCCAGCTACTCGAACCCAGAACCTCAAGGTATGCTAACACTCACACCACCACTAGACCAGCAGGCCCATTCTTGTCACTAAATTGCACAACTAAACTTTTGTGTGCAACCTCCTCGATGTCGCTACACTAAAAACCCAGAACTTCTAGGCCCAAAATTCAGGGCGTTACAATAGTCAAAACGTGTCGTTTATTTATTTATTATCCAGTTTCAAAACTTTATACGTTCGCGGAAGGTTTTAAAATAATTTGCAAATTCGTATGTATTTTAAAAAAACCTTGTTTACTTTGAAAACTTGAATGTTCCTATTTCTAATCGCAGTACCATAACGTCATAAATTCCAAATTTAAAACAAAATACGTACAGGCCTTATTACATAAAAATTACCCAGATTTAATCAAACCATAATGAAAAATAAAACCATAATTAAAATATCCAGAATCGTGGTCACCGTCGAGTCCTCCGCCGCACCAATCCATCTACTACTGGGGATTACCTGAACAAATTAAGCAGAAAAGGGGTGAGTTTTAGCAAACTCAGTGTGTAATCCCCATAGAGAACATACACACACAGTAATATCAGATGACAGACGTGATTTTCATAGTTCGGGCTTGAGCCCATTACAGAAATGGTGTGGACCTTAGCCCACTCAGATACAAAATCAGACATATTACAGGGCCTTAGCCCATTTCAGACAGAATATACAGAAACAGAGTCCTACCCACCAGCCTCTACACGCCAACTCCGTCCAACCCTACACACCATGTGGGGATAAAATCAACCCACCTAGCCCTACACACCATGGTGTACCGAATACGACACATAATCAGAAATTTGCAGTTAAGCTGCCAGATAACATGCTTAAGAGCCTTTCAGCTACTTCCTCCAATCATAATCCACCCACCCCGATGCAATGCAACATACAAGAAATGACATGCTATTATGTAGATAAATTTTCTATATTTAAATCAGTATACATGCTTAATACAGAAAGGAGACAGACAGAGCATTCAGTTAGGGGTCTAAGTATTCCTTACCGACCCTACAGTAGGTCCACAATCGACTTGGGTGACCCATGCAACCTTACAGAATTCTTCAAAAAAATGGGCTCACACACCCACGTGGCCTGCCCGTGTGGGCCTGTACAGCCCAAATTGGCATTAGTCGTGTGGATCACACGGCCTGGCCCCAAATCCCACGCGGGCGTATGGTCTAAACGACCCAATTGGTCGAGCCCGTGTATCACACACGACCTTACCCAGCCATTACACAACCGTGTCGCTTGCGCACGGCTTAGCTCATCGATCACACGGCTGTGTGGTGACTAACAATCATGCACACGGCCTACCACACGGGCGACCACACGCCCGTGTGGCACTGACAGAAAGGTTTTCGACTTTTACTGAAACCTCGTTTTCTGTATTTTTTGGGAACACACCTAGTTTTAAATTGATGCTAACGCAATCTCGAGCAATCCTAAACCTATAACTGACATTAGAAATCCCAGAATTAGCCTATAACCACACTTAAAATGAATCCATCATACCAATCAATGATCCAAAACAACCACTTAACACTTACCTCCAAAACTTTGCGTGATTTCCAACCGTTTGACAGCCCTTAAGAAGCATTGCTCCATCCGTTTCTACACTGTCAAAACAAAATATAAGCCCCCTAAAGAAAACTCAAAAAGAACGGAATTTCAACATTCCCAGCACTTACCAATTGTTGATGAAAAGGAAATAGGTCTGAAGAGCAATAGCCGCAAGAGCTAACGAAGTAATCAAGGGAAGAAGAAAAGGAGAATGGCGTCAGAAATTTTGGGAAAAGGGTGATAACCGAAAATTTGAAAAAAAAAAAAGAAATCCGCTACCCCTTAATCTCTCCCCTTAATTCTCTCCATCCACCCCTCCACTATCAGAATTTTAGTCCAACTCAACCTCTTCACACGGCACAAATAGCAAAAATAAATCCCTTGATCGTACACGGATTCGAACTCATGACCTCAACATCTCCAACACTCCACTTAATCACTAGACCAGCAGGCCCATTCTGTTAATTACTTACACACTTTAACTTATAAGCCTACTAACCAGAGATTGGGCTTTAATTATAAAAATACCAAAATTTACACAAGTTGAGACTTGAACTTGGGACCTCCCACACACACCCAGCACACATAACCACTGAAACAGACACTCATTCATGTCAAAAATACAAAAGCCGATATTAAGCAAAAATTAGGGCGTTACAACTCTACCCCCTAAAAGAAAATTCCGTCCTCAAAATTTTACCTGATCAGAAGAGGTGAGGATACTGCTGCTGCATTGAATCCTCCGGCTCCCAAGTGGCCTCCTCAGTGCTATGATTCCGCCACAGCACCTTCACTAAGGGAATAGATTTCCTTCGCAAAACCTTAACGTCACGCTCCAGAATCTGAACCGGCTCCTCCTCAAATGTGAAATCTGGTCTAACCTTGATGTCCTCAATAGGAACAACATGCATGGGATTAGAGCGGCAGCATCTCAACATTGAGACGTGGAACACATCATGTGTACGATTCAACTCCGGAGGAAGCTATAACTGATATGCGACTGACCCCACTCGTTTCAGAATACAGTACGGCCCAATAAACTGAGGGCTCAGCTTACCCTTGCCACTGAACCTCAAGACCTTTTTCCATGGCAAGACCTTGAGAAAAACTAAGTCCCCTACAGAATAGTCAATATCCTTTCTTTTCAAATCCGCGTAGGACTTCTGCCTATCAGATGTCGCTTTTAGACGATCTTGAATCAATCAAACATTATCTTCAGTTTCTGAAACCAATTCCAGACCTAGAACACGTCGTTCCCCCAACTCAGCCCAACATAAGGGAGTGCGACACTTACGATCATATAGGGCCTCATACGGTGCCATCTGAATGCTAGCCTAATAACTGTTGTTGTAGGCGAACTCTGCCAACAGCAAATACTCCTCCAACTACCTCGAAAATCAATAACACATCTCCTCAACATATCTTCCAGTACTTGAATCACCCTCTCCGACTGACCATCTGCCTAAGGATGGAAAGCGGTACTTAACTCCAACCTTGAACCCAGAGCCTCATGTAATTTCTTCTAGAACCGAGACGTGAAGCGAGGATCCCTATCAGAGATGATCGAGACAGGAACCCCATGCAGTCTCATTATTTCGATACATAGAGCTTAGCTAACTTTTGGAAAGAAAAATCTATCCTGACCGAAATGAAGTGAGCAGTCTTGGTCAATCGGTTCACGATGACCCAGGCAGAATCCTTCTTAGTGGGTGTTAAGGGCAACCTACTAACGAAGTCCATCATTACTTGTTCCCATTTCCACATCAAAATCTTTACCAGCTGTAGCAACCCCGAAGGCAACTGATGCTCAGCCTTTACCTGCTGACAAGTCAAACAACGAGCAACGAAGTATGTAACCTCTCGCTTCAGCCCCGGCCACCAGTATAACTCTCGCAAATCTCGATACATTTTATTCCCGTCGGGATGCATAGCGTAAGGGCTACTATGCGCCTCCCTCAAAATCGACTGCTTTAAATCCTCATCATTCGGCACACAGATCCGACCGTGAAAACAAAATACCCCATCACTGTTAATCCCGAACTCGATAGTATCCCCATCCTCAACCTAACGGAACTACAAATCAAACGATTTATCCCCCATCTGTTTACTCCTGATCTCATCAATCCATGTGGGCTTAACTTGAAGTTCTGCTAACAGACTTCCATCGTCGAATAAGCTGAGTCGAGCGAACATCGCTCTCAGATCGGTTATAACCCTATGGCTCAAGGCATCTGCCACCACATTAGCTCTACTAGGATAGTACTCGATGGTGTAGTCATAATCCTTAAGCAGTTCAACCCATCTACGCTGCCTAAGATTTAACTCCTTCTAGGTGAGGAGATACTTGAGGCTCTTGTGATCAGTGTAGATAGTACACTTCTCACCGTACAGATAATGCCTCCAGATTTTCAGAGCGAAGACAACCGCGGCCAAATCCAAATCGTGCGTCTGATAGATAGCCTTATGCGTCTTAAGTTACCGAGATGCATAATCTATCACTTTACCATCTTGCATCAGAATGCAACCCAGACCCACATGCGACGCATCACTGTATACCACGAAATCCTTCCCAGATTCAGACTGTATCAGAATCGGAGCCTGCGTCAAAATAGATTTAAGCTTCTCGAAGCTCTCTTATTGCACATCAGTCCAGACAAAGGGAACTTCCTTACGCAGAAGCTCGGTCAATGGCGCAGCGATCAAAGAGAACCTGTAACAGCTCGATTTAGACCCTAGTCGGAACAGTGGTTTCGAGACCACAAATATGAGGTTGGAAAAAATATTTTAATATTATTTTTGGTGTTTATAATATGTGATTGAGCATGTGTGAAAATTTGGTGTGAAAATTTTATCGATTCTGTGCTTAATTAGCAAAAAAGACTTAATCGCATAAAATTCAAAAGCTGTGTGCTGATTATTAAAGTGCTTAATTGCTATGATTTATTAATTGCAAAGTCCTTAAAATGTAATTAGTCCACTAATAAGGCTAGTGGACGGTAATGGACTTAAAATATGTGATGTTATAATGTTTTTACAAAGGTTAATTTTGTAAATTAGAATTTTAAGTTAATAAAAATAAAAACAAAAGAAATGAAAGCCATTTATTCATTCATCTTCCACCAAATATTGAAGAAAGAATTGGGGTTTAAAGATTTTGTATTTTCGGCACCTATCAAGCTTGATTCAAGGTTAGTTTTTGATCGATTTTTGATAATCTCTACGTTTTTGTAATCGTTGCTTTATGCTTTACAAAACCCATGCTTAAATTTTGCGAATTGATGATGAATTTGAAATTTTCCATGGATGAATTCATGAGCTTTGTGAAGTTTGGTGATGAATTATCAAATATATGTGTTAGATTAACAGAGTTTATCTTTGAATTTTTGGCTATTTTGAATAATTTGGACTAAATTGAGAAAATAATATTTTGAGGGACTAAATTGTGAAATAAAAAAAATGTATGGATTTTTATGATCATAGTGAGCATTCGGTTAAGCATGGGTGATATGAAATCATGTGTATTTTGTGATTTTATGAAATAGGGACTAAAGTGTCGAAATGTGAAAATGAGAGGGCTATTTTGTAAAATACCCTAAATATGTGTGTGTGGATTAAATTGAATGAATTGGTAATTGAATGAGCTAAATTTGAATATGTATAGACCAAGAAAGGAGAGATTCGGATCGAGATCGAGGTAAAGACAAAGTACTCGATTAATCGGCTAGTTTCGGTATTTCGATATCCAAGGTAAGTTCGGACATAATACGTGTATTTAACTATGTTTAATGTTTTGAAACGAATGGCGTCATATTATTGAATTGTAAATGCTATGTGAGGAATCGAGTTATGTGGCACTAAGTGTGCGTAATTGGACATGTGATTGAGATGATTAGCACTGTGTGTGTGAATTGATAGAAGCTTCGACTTTAGGGTTTGGCACTGTGTGTGCGATACCAAATTACATTCGGTTTTGTATTCAGGCACTAAGTGTGCGATGTTATTTAAGTTTCGAAAACGAATTTGGCACTAAGTGTGCCATTAAACCTAATGAATAACGAAGGTTGATTGAAATGAAATATCGAGCATAAATTAGCATGAATGGTGAGTAACTATGTGTTGGCTAAGGTATGTATTGAACCTATGTGGTTGATGAGATTGTATATGATTTCAAGAATGGTTGAGTGAGATTACTAGTTATGAAAGATATGGTGTGAATATTTGAGAGATGATCTATGTGATGGATTTATTTTGTGCATTGTAATTGAGATAATAAATTGAATGTATTATGTTATGAACTTACTAAGCTTTATGCTTACTGTGTGATATGTTTCTCTGTTTTACAGTGTCAGTAAAGCTAGCTCGGATTCGGGGATCGTTAGCGACTTAATCACACTATCAGCAATCGATTTTGGTACTTTTGAAATATGTGCATATGTGGTATATGGCATGTATAGGCTATTGAATATGGCATGTTTTGAGTTGTGTAAGTATTGCCATGAAACATGGTTTAAAGGTTGAATTATGTAGTAATATATGTGTGGGATAAGTGTATGACAAATATGGTATATTTCATGCTTGAATTGATTGATGAGAATGGCATTTTAAGTGTGAATTTGTGGTATGACTAGATGAAGCTTAGTTAAAAAATTTGAGTTGTGAATATAGTGTTTTGGAATGGATTTATTTGAGTAAAAATTGAGTGCGGAAGTAAATAGTTTAGTTGATGTTCAATTGATGTATGAAATGGTAAGTTTTGGTTGCAATTGAGGCATGAATTGGTATTGATTTAAAGCTTGTAGGTGATTCAATGTGTGGGAGGCAAGTTTGGCCTTGAAAATGGCCTATAACTGCCCACACGGTTGAGCACACGGGCATGTAGCTTGACCGTGTCGCTCGTGGTTGTATTTCTAGCAAGTCAAACTCGACCACGGGCTGGACACACAGGCGTGTGACTGGCCGTGTGGTACAAGTCAGTAACGACCACGGGTAAGGCACACGAGCGTGTCCACGGCTGTGTGAACAAGTCAGTATGTATGCCCTGTTTTGACACGGCTTAGACACACAGGCGTGTCTGAGGCCGTGGGAGGCACACGGCCTGCCCACACGGGCGTGTGACCTCTGTAACTTTGAAAAATATTTAAATTTTTGAGAATTTTGATATGTGTTCGGTTTAGTCCCCGCCCTATTCTAAAGCATGTTTAAGGTCTCGGTGACCACATTAAGGAACTAATTGATTATGAATTGCTATGTTTGGTTGTGAAGTGATATGAATTGTTTGGAAATGATTAATAATGCCTTCTAACCCTAGTCTGGCGACGGTCACGGGTTAGGGGTGTTACAGAACCCTTCTACGAAGCGTCGATAATAACCCGCCAGCCCTAGAATGCTGCTAATTTCAGACACATTCGTCGGCTATTTCCAATCCAACACAGCCTCAATCTTACGCGGATCAATACAATTCCCCTCCGTAGAAACTACATGCCCTAAAAAGGTTACTTCTCGGAGCCAAAATTCACACTTACTGAACTTCGCATACAACTGCTACTCACGCGAAGTCTGTAATACTACTCGGAGATGCTCATCGTGTTCGTCCTTAGCCTTTGAATACACCAGAATGTCATCAATGAAGACTACCACGAACCGATTCAGATAGGGCTGGAACACTCAGTTCATTAGATCCATAAAAGCTGCTGGTGCATTCGTCAGTCCAAATGGCATTACCAGGAACTCATAATATCCATAACGAGTCCTAAATGTTGTCTTATGCATATCGACCTCCTTAACCTTCATTTGATGGTATCTAGATCGTAAACCGATCTTGGAAAACATAGGAGCCCCTCTGAACTGGTCAAATAAATCATCTATTCTCGGTAGTGGGTACTTGTTCTTAATGGTCAGCTTATTCAATTGGCGGTAGTCGATACACATACGCATGGATCAATCCTTCTTTTTCCCAAACAGCACAAGTGCTCCCCATGGAGACACACTGGGGCAGATAAACCCATGATCCAGTAACTCTTGAATTTGGGCCTTAAGCTCCACAAGCTCCTTCGGTGTCATTCTATAAGGGGCGATGGACACTAGAGCTGAACCAGAAAAGAGCTCAATCCCAAACTCTACTTCACGGTTCGAAGGTAGACCCGGTAATTCCTCAGGAAAAACATCTGAAAAGTCCCTTACGATCCTGATGTCCTTAACCGAAGAGTCCCCGGAATCAGAAACACTGACATAGGCCAAGAATGCCTCACATCCTTTCCGTACCAACTTTCTCGCCACCAACGCAGAAATCACATTCGCTAAATAATCCCGACGTTCCCCAATCACCACTACCTCAATCAAATCGAACTCCCCAAATGGAAGCTCCATCAGATCAGCTAGAATTACTGTCCCTTGAACCTCTAGCAGAACGTCTCTAAACAATGTACTAAACAGGATGGGTTGCCCCAATGGACTCACAATGGTTATCTCGCTCGAAGTACTCTCAACCGAAATCCCCAAAGTTTCAGACATAAAGCTACCTATGTAAGAGTGTGTAGAGTCTCTGTTTATCAATGCAGTATAAGGTACATTAAAAATTAAGAACGTACCCTTAATAAAGTCCGAAGCATCACTATCCTCTCGACAACATGCAGCATAAACCAGTGCAGGCTGCCTCGCCTCAGTCGGTCCTGCACTTCGGCCCAGTGCTCTCTATCCTTGACCCATGCCAGTACCACCCCTGACCTGACCTCGGCCCCTAGGTGGCTACTGAGCTACTCTCGGTGGTTGTGCAGTACCAGTACCCGCAGCTTGCATCTGATCAGCCCTTAGCAGACAAACCTGGACACGATGCTCAGTCGACCCACATCTCAAACATGCCCCAATCGTCCTCCAACACTCATCCGGATGGCGTCTACCACAGTGCCCACACAGCGCCACCCCAGTAGGTACAACAGGAGGCCCGACTCTCAATAGCCTATCCGGTCTGGCCTTTCTTTTAGGCCTCATCATAGAATTTGAAGGCTCCGATTCCCTTTTATTCTTTCCATTCTCGCGGTTTTGGCTCTTAGTGCGCTTAACCTCCTCGGTGATCTTCGCCTTATCCACCAGAGCAGAAAAATCATATTCCCTCTGTGGAGCTATCAAGACCCGTAGGTTGTCCCTGAGTCTATCCTCAAAATGGAGGCATCACTCGTATTCAGTCACCACCGTGCCCCGGGCATAACGGCTCAGTCTTAGAAAGTCGGCCTCATACTCGACCACTGAACAGTCTTTTTGGGTGAGATTAAGAAACTCATACCTCCTAGCATCGATGTAGCTGGCTCCCACATACTTATTCTGGAAAGCCATCTTAAAAGAATCCCAAGTCAGACGGTTGAGTTAAGTGTCCTCCTTAACAGTCAGCCACCACTAGTAAGCCTCGTCACAAAGTAGGGAAATAGCCCCCTTAAGCTTCTGTTCAGCAGTAAAATCCATATCATCCATAATTCTTTCCTTGGCCTCTATCCAATACTCGGCCACACTAGGAGTGACTCCATTAACGCCCCTGAATAACTCAACCCCATTGGACCGGAGTCATTTCGTAACCAACCATCGGTCCCCAGATCCAGTGTTGGGCCCAGCGACCCTCTCTAAAATACGCAACATGGCTCGAGATAGTGCGCCATCCCCAGCCTCATGATCATTAGACCCAATCTCTGTAGCAGGTGAGATTGGCGTCTCGCTCGTATCTAGATTGGACAGATTCAAAGATGCTGAGGACCCAGCTCGAGCCCTTTTACGGCCTCTACCACGGCCTCTAGTGCCCCGTACACAGATACCTCGTGCGCTCATCGTAATTTCAGAATTTATCTATATTAACAAATTTATGCATTAGTTATAGTTCCAATATTTATTAACAAATATTTTATGCAAAATAGGATCAAAAGTTCAGAGTTTGTTATCACGAATCGTAGTTTTACTACGATTTTCAGTTTCGCTACAGTTTTTAGTTTTCAGTTTACACTACTTAAAGTGTTTTCAGTACAGTATACTACCTAAAGCTGTTTCAAGCATACAATTAGTATTTCAGACAAATTTATACAAAGATCAGAACACTTACAGGATCGGCGCTGGAGACTCGGTGTACCATATACTCAGTTCAAAAATATTCTGAATCACTTGAAAATAGTTACTTTAAAACCCAACTTTTAAAACCCAAATCCACGGCTGAGTTTTGTAACCTGGCTCTGATACCACTAAATGTAACACCCCAAAAATGGCCTAGGCGTTATGGCTGAATCTGGCGCAGTCACATGATATTGCTTTTAAAACGTAACTGTGTTAAAACTAGTTTTAGGTATATTAGGCTATCGTCAAAACGTGTCGTTTATTTATTTATTATCCAGTTTCAAAACCTTATACATTCACGGAAGCTTTTAAAATAATTTGCAAATTCTTATGTATTCTAATAAAACCTTTGTTTCCTTTGAAAACTTGAGTATTCCTATTTCTAACCGCAGTACCATAACGTCATAAATTCCAAATTTAAAACAAAATAAGTAAAGGCCTTATTACATAAAAATTACCTGGATTTAATCAAATCATAATGAAAAATAAAACCATAATTAAAATGTCCAGAACCGCGGTCACCGTCGAGTCATCCGTCGCACCGATCCGTCTACTGCTGGGGATTACCTGAACAGATTAATCAGAAAAGAGGTGAGTTTTTGCAAACTCAGTGTGTAATCCCCACAAAGAACATACACACACAGTAATATCAAATGACAGACGTGATTTTCACAGTTCAGGCTTGAGCCCATTACAGAAACGATGTGGACCTTAGCCCACTCAGATACAGAATCAGACATATTATAGGGCCTTAACCCATTTCAGACAGAATATACAAAAACAGAGTCCTACCCACTAGCCTCTATACCAACTCCGTCCAACCCTACACATCATGTGGGGATAAAATCAACCCACCCAGCCCTACACACCATGGTGTACCGAATACGGCACATAATCAGAAATTTACAGCTGAGGTGCCAGATAACAGGCTTAAGAGCCTTTCAGATACTTACTCCAATCATAATCCACCCACCCCGATGCAATGCAACATACAAGGAATGACATGTTATTATGCAGATAAATCTCATATATTCAAATCAACATACATGCTTAGTACATAAATTAGACATATAGAGCATTCAGTTAGGGGTCTAAGTATTGCTTAACGACCCTAATGTGGGTCCACAGTCGACTTGGGTGACCCGTGCAACCTTACAGAGTTTTTCAAAAAAATGGGCTCACACACCCATGTGGCCTGCCCGTGTGGGCCCACACAATTGTGTGGCCCGCACGGCCCAAATTGGCATTGGCCGTGTGGATCACACGGCCTAGCCTAAAATCCCACACGCCCATATGATTCACCCGTGTGGGCCTACACGGCCCAATTGGTCAAGCCCGTGTATCACATACGGCCTTGCCTAGCCATCACACGGCCGTATCGCTCGCGCACGGCTTGGCTCGTCGATCACACAGCCGTGTGGTGACTAACAGTCTTACACACGGGCGACCACACGCCCGTGTGGCGTCGACAGAAAAGTTTTCGGCTTTTGCTGAAACCATGTTTTTTACATTTTTGAGTACTCACCTAGTTTCAAATCGATGCTAACGCAATCCCGAGCAATCCCGAACCTATAACCGACATCACAAATCCTAAAATTAGCCTATAACCACACTTAAAATGAATCCATCATACCAATCAACGATCCAAAACAACCAGTTAACACTTACCTCCAAAACTTTGCGTGATTTCCAACCGTTTGACAGCACTTAAGAAGTCTTGCTCCACCCGTTTCTACACTGTCAAAACAAAATATAAGCCCCCTAAAGAAAACTGAAAAGGAACGAAATTTCGACATTCCCAACAATTACCAATTGTCGACGGAAAGAAAATAGGTTTGTAGAGCAATAGTCGCAAAAGCTAACGAAGTAATCAAGGGAAGAAGAAAAGGAGAATGGCGTCAGAAATTTTGGGAAAAGGGTGATAACCGAAAATTTGAAAAAAAAAGAAATCTGCCACCCCCTAATCTCTCCCCTTAATTCTCTCCATCCACCTTTCCATTATTAGAATTTTAGTCCAACTCAACCTCTTCACACGACACAAATAGCAAAAATAAATCCCTTGATCGCACAGGGATTCGAACTCATGACCTCAACATCTCTAATACTCCACTTAACCACTAGACCAACAGGCCCATTCTGTTAATTATTTACACACTTTATCTTATAAGCCTACTAACCAAAGTTTGGCCTTTAATTATAAAAATACCAAAATTCACACAAGTTGAGACTTGAATTTGGGACCTCTCACACACACCCAGCACACATAATCACTGAAGCAGACACTCATTCATGCCAAAAATACAAAAGCAAAAATTAAGCAAAATTTGGGGCGTTACACTTTAAGACATAATTTTAGTACTGGTAAGTTCGTATGGGCTGTAATTATACCTATGTTATATAAATTGGATGTTTTTTTATGTCATATTAATGTAATTGAATTAGTTCGCAAACGTACCAATGCTATGATGAATTGACGAACGTTGAGTCCCTGTTGAACCTTAGGAATTCGTAGGATACAAATGACATGTCATTAGGGATTTCATGTTTCAGGTGCTGGTCTTAAATGTACCAATGGCTGAGGTCCTGCATTTGTTGCAGATACTCCACAGCTCATGTGAATAGCATCATGTAGCTTACATTCTGACCCATTACTCGTGTAAGCAGGCCCATCTCACAGCTCGTGTGGCAATGATGTAAAAGAAAAGTTACTGTTATATGTTTAAGCACACTTCATGTGAGCTTTCTCTAGTATCCGGTGAAACTCTATATGGTTTAACAGGCAAGAAAAGGGAACGAAAAGGTAAGTATGCAATTATATTGAATCATGAAATTATAGAACATTAAATATGCAAAGGTTATGTTTAAACATGATGAACACATGTTTTATGGATGATATCATATATATATGAACCAATGTACTAACTTGTAGATTAATGATGATGTTTAGGCTTATGCCAAGCTTGTGGTTATGGTTGATTTTTATGTTTATGCTTTATACTATATAAACGAAATGGTAAGTATGAAATTGCAAAGAATCATGAAATTATGGTAATATTGATGATGCAAAATGGTATGTTTATACATGGTAAACCATATATCTTGTGGATGAACTCATTTAATCATGAATAGGTGCATTAATGTGGGAATTGGTGATGTTGTTTAGGTTTATGCTAAGCATTTAGAAAGAAATGGTAAGAAATTAAATGGGATGGTTCATAATCTTATGAAAAGGTTGATGATTATGTGATGTTGATGAACTTACCAATTGGTGAGGTTAATGGTCTTTCAATAGGCTTATACTAACTTCATGACTTGGTTTTGATTTATACTTATTTTATGAATTGTAATAAAGAAATGGTAAGTTTAGTTTAAGTTTACACGAGCTTACTAAGCATTCGTTGCTTATGTATTTTCTTTACTATGTTTTATAGGTCATCAGAATCTCAATTTGGATGGAAGCTTGTCAGAAATCTATCACACTATCCAGCAATCCAATTGGTAGTTTTTGGGTATTATAACTTAGGTTTATAATGGCATGTATAGGTCTTTTGTATTGATGTCTTATGGATGTATTAAGTGTTGAATTATTATGCTTATGTCTTGAAGTTTATGTTTATATGATGGACTTGTATGGCTTGATAAGTAAAGTCATCTTGACCACTTTTAGTGATTAAAAATCATGATCTTAAGGTATGTTTTGCATGGTTGATGATGGTTAAATGTGGTATGTTTTAATACCTATATGTACTAGGTTAGTAAGCATGAGATGTAGCTTATGGACATGTTTAGGCAATTGATGTGCATCATAATATGGTATGATAATGTTGGCCTGGAAATGGTCTTTTGTAATGTGTTTTAGTTACATAATGGAATTAGGTATTCATGCTTGATATAAGGCAACATTGACATGTTAGATAGATGATGTTTGGATGTAAATGTGGTGTCTTTGAAAAGCACATTGGTTAGTTGGTTTAAGATGTTTGAAATGGCATATACCTATGTAACCTCCCAAAATTGGGCCTAGTAGGATTGGGCCCAATTGGCCTTGGGCGTAAGAGTGTTTAAAATTTTTGAGAACAAGAGAACGGCATTATTTCAAGTTGGACTTATTAAGAAGGTGATTTTGGAAAGTTACGAGGCTTTTAGGAAGTTCCGGGTTCAAGTTGGGCCTTAGCAAAATTTTCGTGTTTAAGCACTTAAAGGAGAGAAGTTAAATGGCATCAAGACTTAAGGAAATAAGTGTGCGTTTTACTAGCACAAGGAGTCTATTGGTAAAGGTGAAAAGTGGTGTGTGGAGTGTACTAATGGTCTGAGGTTCGAATCCCATCTATTGCAAACTTTTGGATTTATTTTTGTGCTTCTCATCCATGTGTCGGTCAAAGATTTAATAAGGTAAGGAAGACTTTTTAATTTTGGGAAAGATGGCTAAGGATTATGGTAAGGAGAAAGACTAGGGAAAAAGAGGGAAAGAAAAGGAAGGATAAGGGAACATATTGGCATATAGTGTGGAAGGTGTTTTGGAAAGACTTTATTTTGGTCAATGTTCATCTTTTTGGAAAAGATGAATACAAGGTTTTGTTGGGGAAAAAGGAGGAGCTGAATTTTCCTAGCCTATTTGGAAGTTTGTGCTTGAAAAATCATATCTTCTCTTTTGAACATTTTTGGTACTCTTTTCCAACCTTTTTCCTTTGTGTTAGCCGAATTACCTAACATTTCTTCTCATATCTCTTCTCTTCTTTTTATCATTCCTTCAACCTTTCTTCCTTTTTCCTAAATCGACATTACCATATGATTGAATATTCTTTATTATTTTCTCTTCAGTAGCTGAATTTCTATCATCTTCTATCTTCCCCATTTTTATGTGTTGGACATCTCTTCTTGGTTGAATCGGAGTTCTAGTGGGTGGCCAAATACCAAATCCTTGTTGATTCATTCGTAGTCATAAGCCAATTGGTAGGAAACGGGATTATCATCGATCAAGGTAAGGAGTCTTTTCATAGTCCATTCGATATCGCTACTCGGTTATGGTGTTAATCGGATTGAAAGTTTGGCTAATCAATTATGTTGTTTGGCACAAAATCACTCGATACTCTCTACTTGTGGATTTCTCGGAAATAGTGGTAAAGTCGAACACCTATCCCTCGTAATAAGATACTCGGATTGTTGGTAAGTGATATAGATTGTTAATCAATCGCAATACTTGGATGAAGTTGTAATTGGGCTTTGGATTAATTGTTGACCGATTGTATCTTTAGGTGCAGCAGAGAATATCGTGTTACGGATTCCGAATAAGGTGTGTCATCCCGTACATTCCGAATACATGTTTGAAATAGTGTGTAATCTCACATCTCTCTAAAAGTTTGTATGATATGTTTTGTGATCCGGTCGAAATACCGAAGAAAAACGGAAAACCGGCATCTATGACCACTTGGGCGTGCGTATATTCGTAGTGGTAACCGTATTTTAGCAATGAAACAGTTTGGTCAGTAGCAGTGATGTGATTTAGAAAAATCACGAAAAATAGGAGAAAGGGAATTAATAAGTGAATAAGATATCGAATCAAATTTTACTGTATCTATTTTGATATGGAAGAAACGGATAAGAAAAAGGAATTTTATATTCTGTGATATTTTGATTTTAGTGAGACTAGTTCTGATTGACTTCGTGGTTCCCTGGTCTGTCTTGGAAAAATTGTATAAAATTGTACAAAGTGAATTATGAGTTAAAGTTTATATGTATAGATTCCTTAGTGAGCCTATTTTCATTAGAAACAAGTGGGAGCAATATATGAAAATCGTACAGTGAGATATTTGAAATTAAGGTGAGAGAGGTCAGAATCATTGGACAGTGAAACAAGGGAAAACTTTAAGGAATAAACTGTACTAAATAGTTAAGCCAAAAATTCTGGAAAAATTATAGTAGAAAGATATACGAGTCTAGTTTCAAGGAAAATTTAAAAATTTACGGATTTAGATTGAGATTCCTAACTCAAGTTATAGTCAATTTAGTCAATATGACGCAGATGGACAGTCTCAATGTTTATGCCCCACATTAGTAGTTAAGTCTGGATTGCGAAATTACCGAATTGTGAAAATGCCTTAATGGGCCGATTTGATAGATTGCCTTAATGGGCCGATTTACTGAAATGTCCTTATGGACCGAATTACCGAAATGCCTCTATGGGCCAATTTGATAGATTGTTATAATGGGCCGATTTGATAGATTGTTATAATGGGCCGATTTACCGAAATGTCTTTATGGACCGATTTACCAAAATGCCCCTATGGGCTGAATGGTCGTATTGCTTTAATGGGTTGATTCATAAAAAGTATTCAATAGATTAATGGATGTTATTTTTATATGGATGTTTTACGATTATGTATGATGCATCTTTACATATTGCATGGGATGGGAAAATTTGAATGAAGAGAAGTATAGACCGGTGGCATAGCCACAAATTCTGATAATGGCTTTGTGTCATCGTGATTAAGGCTGTGTGCCGGTTATATTACCGTATATGATACTCTGGTGGCTCAGCCACAAATATTATAAATGGCAGCTTGACTGCAAATTGGAGAGACTGGCGGGGTGGGTTGACTTGATCCCCACAGGAGAGATTGGTTAGTACGGGGGAGAGCTTGGCTGGATGGGATGGGTTGCATATTTTGCATATATATATATATATATATATATATATATATATTGTTATGGTAAATGGGCTTCGGCCCAAGATTATGCTTTATGGGTTCAGGCCCAAGTTTTTGCTAAACGGGTTCAGACCCAGTGGATGACGGTAAGGAAGTTCTTGTAACTCACCCCCTTCTCTTAACCCTTTTAGGTAATGCTCAGTAACATGAACTTGGGCCATGGATGACTCGGTGGAGGCCATACTTCAGAAATGGTTTATTTGGACTTTAGACTTCTTTCTCGTTTATTTTATTACTTTACTATTTTGGGTTCAATGTTGTAATAAGGCCTCTGGACTATTTTTATTTTTGCTTTATGGTTGGGATGTTTTTATTATTTTTCTTAAATTGTTTAAAAGGGGAATTTTCTTGAAGCTTAAATAAATATTTTCTAAAATGGATTATACAAATGGATTTTTATAAACTTATATGAAAATTTTAATCCAGAAAGTTTCTCTCGAATTTTCATCAATGTTTTCAATAATCACGGTTGTAAAATAATTAGTTCAAATTTATCGGTTTATTAAGCAAATTTCGAAGTTAGTAATATATTTTCAATTATTCTAAATTAAAAATTGTTTTTCTTGTTTTTAACAAATCTATTTTATGTATGAATGAAAAGGACTTAAATGTATTTTTCTCATGTGACATGTCAGATCTAGCCTTAACGCATGGGCCGGGTTTGGGGTGTTACAACCTATGTATGTATTGGTATGGTTTGATGTTTTGTAAGTGTAAACAATTGGTTTAAATGATTATGCATGAAATTGTGTTGGAATGGCTTGTTTTAGATGAATTTAAGATCCACACGGCCTGAGACACGGGCGTATGACTCATCCATGTGTGACTCACGTCCTAGTGACATGGTCGTGTGTCTCTTGAAGGTTCTAATGTATGCAATTCAGTTATTTACATGGCCTAGCACATGGCCTAACAGACGGGCCGTGTGGGGCTATTTCGAGAGTTACAGAATTTGGGACATGACCGTGTGGCCCTACTCAGAGAGTTACATGAGTGAGGACACGGGTTGGAACATGGCCGTGTATCCTTAGTTCGAAGGTTACACAGCCTGAGACACAAGTGTGTGTCTCAATAATATGAGGCACATGGCCGTGTGACCCTTGTTCTCAATTTTTTGTAATTTTCCCAAACTTCCATATTGTTTTAAATTGGTCTTGAATTGCTTCTAAGTTATTTTTAGAGCCTCGAGTTCTCGATTTAGGGACAGTATGCATGTGTATGAATGATTTATGATATGATTTAAATTATTGAATGTTTAAATGTTTAAATGTTTCTGATTGTATGGTAATACTCCATAACCCTAATTCGGCGATGGAGACAAGTTAGGGTCGTTACATTTATGGTACTGAACATCTTTCCATACGGTACAGTCGATGTAACACATTCTAAGTTTGACACATTTAAGGTAAACAGTACTCGACTCAAGCCTTATCTTGGTATAAAAATTGATAACGATAAAGAGGAGCCACTTACGAGCCACCCTCTCCCCTGCCCATTGTCCCTCCTTCTCCTTCAACAAAAAACCTCTACACCCTCATTCTCGTCGCCAGCCGTGCCTCACCGCCCGTCGACCACCGTGCGCACCTCCTTCACCACACCACCGTTGGTTTCCCCCCTATTTGCCCTATATTTTTCTTTTCTTTTCTTTATTTATTTATTTTATTCTTATGCTTAATTTTATTTTTATTTTATTTTATTTATTCTATTTAATAATTTTATTATTATTATTATTATTATTATTATTATTATTATTATTATTATTATTATTATTAACAGAGGCAAGTTTAGTTCAATTCGCTATTAAATATTTGAGGGAGGTTGAAGGTGATAATAAGAAGGTACCTATCAACATAGTGGCAAAAAGAATACTAGAAACCATCAGAGGGCACGAATGTTAAAGTCAACTTTGATGCTGCATTAGGTAGACAAAATAAAAAGTCATGTACAGGGATTGTCATCAGGAACTCACTCGGCCAAGTTTTAATAACTAAAATCTTCATTAACGAACACATGCCAACTGTATTTGCAGCAGAGGCTCTCGCATGCGTCCAGGCGATAAGGTTCAAGGCAGAGTCAGACTTTTTGCAGTTGAAGTTGAAGGCGATGCGTTAGCTATTATTGAAAATTACAAAGTGAGGATGTAGATAAATCTGAAATCAGAGCGTATATTGTTGATGCCAAAAGATTACGAAGTCACTTTATCACTTGTAGATTTCGACATGCGGGGAGACAAAAAAATAAAGTTGCACACATATTAGCAAAAGAGGGGTTAAATGAGAATGGAAATACTTATCTGTCTTCTAGTCTCTCCAATTCGATAGCCAGGGCCGTCGAGGTTGACAGACAGGGTGGAGGATGGGGAAATTGAAGGGACAGTGGTGAATCTCAAGGATCATTAAAGATTTGAAAGGAGGGAAACATAGTTTTGTTTTGTAAAAGGAAGAATTTCTTGGTTTTGTAAAGAAAACAAAAAGAAAAAAAATGAATTGGAATGGTATTTCAGATCCGGAATTGTTCTGTTGAAAAGACTACCAAAATAGTGAGTAAAATCGCTTATCACAGAAATACCTTAACTAGAGGAGACCCGTAAGGTTATTGACGATCATCTAGAGGAGCTTGAAGAGACAATCGGTTATAGAGGCAGAGAGACCGTCAGAAATGATTACTGATTGCAAGAAGGTTTTTTAGGGCTTGGATTTGCTTTTGACTGTTTTTTTGTTTTTGGACGGATCAAGCCTCCCTTTGGGCCTTTGGTTTTTGTTTTGGTTTTTATTCTATTTTTCGTTTTCTGCCTTTTCTTTCAATTGAATATAAATGCAGGACAGTCTAAAAAGGATATGGCAATATTGAAATTTAGCTTTGTTAGGGGAATTGTTTATTTAGATGAATAAAAAAATTAATTTTATATTTAAGAATAGTTGTGAATGAGACAAGACTTATGATAATACTTGAAATTTGAGTAAGAAGAGGTTACCTTTTGTCAAGCTTAAGTGTAATTACTCTAGAAAAAAATTTATGTTATGTTTAAATGGTGGATCCAATAAGAAAGTAGAAATACGTCTAACTAAGCTTTAAGTTTAGTTGGAATAATAAATGGTTAAATTCTTCGTAATAAAAAAGTTTAGTGTAAGAATTGGTAAAAAAGAAAAATTGGTTGTGATATGTGAAAGATAAAAAAAAATGTGTATATTAGGGAAAATGTTAAACCAAGTTGTTATTAAATGAGTTACTACGTTTTATTTTGATTCATGAAAGAATGATAATAAAATAAAGACTTTCAATAAAGTTTGAATCTTGTGTAGATAACATAGATTGTGAAATGACAAGTGAATTGTTTAAACCATTTTGTATTAATGATTGATTACATATGGTACATATAGGTATGTGTTCTTCGTATTATGAGTAGATGTGGATAATGATATCATGGATAGAATGAATGTATGTTATATTAATTGAGATTTATAAATGATATGGTAAATTGTTAGTAGCCTTAGTATTTTGGTGGTTCTTAATCGTGTTATAATTGGCATGTCAATAGGAATAGATAACACGTTTGGTGTGAGATATGAGATTTGTACGAGATGTGATGTGTATGGTTTATATTATGGCACTTTGGTGCATTACTATACTAGAGTATAGGTTGGAGCATTTTGGTGCATTTCATTTTGAAGTGTAGGGTGGAGCACTTCGATGCATATATTGGAGTGATGGATGGCAATATTTCGTACACTCGATGTATGAGTCACCAAAAATTACTAAAGGTTGTCAATAAAATTTGAACTGAAACGTTATGCTATACTGCCATAATGAATTGTCTAGATATATGTGTGTAATGTTGAATGATAATATGGAAGTTGTGTAAATAAATCAATTTGCTTTAAATGGCAAGAATGATCTTTTTACCTATTATAAGTTAGTGCATACTATTTGTTTATATCATGTTTTAGTAATTTATAAAGCTAGTAAAAATTGTATGTTTATTGTAATTCACTTGAGTACTACTAAGCATAAAGGTATACTTGGCACGTTGGATTGTTTTTTTTTTTTTCAAGCGTAGGTTGGAGATCAAATGCAAGGAGATAGTCACTGAAGTTTTGCATCGAGCCAAGTCACATCACGCAAAGTGTAAACGTGTTTGAGTCCTTTATATTGTATAAGTTACTGTCAGTGAGGCATGTACGTAGGATATTACCGTGTTATTGAATTTTAAAGTTTGTATAAGTGACTTTTGTAATTCATGCGATACCATTATCTATTGATTATTGAATTGAATTGCACGAATTTAGAAATTTGTTTTTATTGACTATCATCACCAAAACATGTTTCCTAAAATCTATATATGTATTAAGAAAATATGTAACTTCCTTTAGGAATTAGGTGTAGCATTGTTTATCTGGAATCATTGACGATCTAGGTAAGGGGTGTTACATTTATAATGTCATTAGTTAGTCCATATAATTAACATCGTAAGTGTATAGGCCCAATTTAGCCTGGCCCACCAGAAGATTAAAACAATAAACCAAAAAAAAATTACAGTCCAAAACCCAATTACAGCCCAATTTTTCTATGGCCCAAAAATTAAAATATTTTCAGCAGAAATTAGGGTTTTGAAACCCTAGCGCCGCAGGCTTCCCTCGATCGTCGCACCAGCACCTTGTCCCGAGGCACCTCGTCCCGAGACTCCCCCTGACGCGCCCTCTGCTCAACCTTTCACCAAAGAAGCAAGGCCACAGCGTTGACTCTCCGAGAGACCTGCAAACAGAGAAATAGAAGCAGATGACAGAAGAAACAGTAATGAAAAAGCAAAGAAACATATAATATTTGTATTATTTTTCTTTCTTTTCTTTCGGTTATAAAGCCTGATGAAATCAATAGAAAAAGGGGGTACTATTTTACGAACACAGAGAAAAAGGAGAAGTTTGAAATAGAACACAGAAATCAATAGAAAAATGTTGCATTTTTATTTTTGGTTGTGTTTCGTTTCGTTGCTTTTCATATATTTTCATTCTTGTCTCTGTTTTTTCTTTTGAATATCAAGAGGGAAAGGGAGAGGAGCCTTACCTCGTCGGTCGCCGGAAGAGAGGAAGTTGAAAAGTTTCCGGTCCTTCCTTCGGTCTTCGAAGGCATTTTTCGGACGTTCTAAGGGTAGATCAGTGCCCCACGTCAGAAGAGCCTCAAACAGGCATCGTTTCGCCTTTCCGGCCACAGTGCAGGGCGGTCGCCGGTGGTGGTCCGGCACTGGATTGATGGCCGGTTATAGGCCGGACTTAAGAGGGAGAGACGTTTGAGAGAGAGAGATTTTTGTTTTGTTTTTTTAGATAAGGCTTAAAATGATTTTCAAAACAAAAAAATTTGCTTTTATAAACAGAGGAAACGACGTCGTTTTAATCAGCCCCCCAATGCCCAAAACAGCGTCGTTTTGGGGGGGTTGACCCGTTACCCGACCCGCGTGAAAGGGATCAGCGTGTTTTTATAGTTCTTAGGCTATTTGCGCAATTGACCCTTTCACCTTTTCCATCTGTTTCAATTAGGTCCCCCGCTTCTTATTTATTGTCTTTTAATTGTAGCTTAAAATTTTAATAATGTTGCGATTTGGTCCACGATCAAGCTATGCGTTTTGGGGGACAGGGATATTATCCCATTTGGTCACCCATATCATTCGCTTATCACGATTTGAGACTTATAGTTTATTTTCACTTTGATTTAGTCCTTCTTTGTTATTGTTGCTATTTCATTGATTATTTTTATTAGTTCTTATTTTATTATCATTATTTTTAATATTATAATCACTTGATATTTTATATTATTAAATTGATATTTTAATTATTAATAATTTATTTTCTATCTACCCCTTTTAATAGATTTTATTTATCCCTCATTTTATTATTATTTATTACTAATATTATATTTTTATCATTACTACCATTATCCATATTTTTTTTACATTATTATTACTATAATTATAGTTATTATTACTTATTATTATTATTGCTATTATTACTATTGCTATTATTCTTATTATTACTAATATTATTACTATTATTATTATTATTATTTTACTTATAATTATACTTTCTCTTTATATTTATTACTTATTATTATTTTACTTTCATTTTACTTTTATTTTTGACTTGTTTATTTTATTCTCATTTTTTTTATTGTCACTCACATTATGCAATTATTATTACTCCATTGTGCGTGTTAATACCGTGATTCATGTTTTTATTATTTTCATAAATTTGTGCTTATTAACTTTTACCCTATACAAAATTGATTTCTTTCATAAAGGTAAAATTCTGTATTTAGAAATTCGGGAGAATCGTACCCTAACTTACTGGGTTTCAATTTTTCTCGTTTAAACTAAATAGTGAAATATCCTTTTAAAATAAATAAGTTTTGAATAAAAGAAAGTTATTTCTCGAGAATCGAGATGTTATGTCCTAATGTATTGGATGTGACATTTTGTTACCTCGAGAAAAGATTTCTTAAAATAAAGGCAATGTCTCGTATTTGAAATTTCGAGAAATCGAGCCCTAACTTACTGAGTTTTGGTTTCTCATCTGACAAATAACGGAATATCCTCCTCAAACTTAAATTCGAATTTTAAAGTCAAGAGACAAGCTTTCGTACCCTAACTTACTGAGTATGACATTTTATTTCTTTGAAATAAAAGGGTCTTATCATCCATTTTGATTTGTTCAAGTTTTAAAATAAAAGAGGATCGTATTTTTGAATCTTTTCGAATTTTCAACATTAAGACATTAGAGAATCAATTAGGTACCAATTTTGGGCATATCGAGGGTGCTAACCCTTCCTCATGCGTAACCGACTCCCAAACCCGTTTTCTGAATTTTGTAGACCGAAATCGTTGTTTTGATAAATCAAGCTGTTTATTAAAAAAACCGTTTTACGAGGTGACTCGATCACACCTGAACAAAAAATTTTAGTGGCGACTCCCATTTTTTATTTTCGTTTGCAAAACCAAAGTCGATTCCCGTTTTAAAAAAAATGGTTACGACAGCTTGGCGACTCCACTGGGGAACCAAATAAGAGAGTCAAGCCACGAGTTGATTACTTTTTGTCTTTTTATCAAAATTTGAAAACTCGGTTTAAATATACGATTCTTTTGTTGCATTTCATCCCTCTTTGTTACGATCTTCATCATTGTGGTTTATAATTGTCGTGTTGGTTTAAGTTTTGGTATCTTCTGCACATTGCATCGCATGATCGGTCGATCTTACCCTTTTAAGTGGGAGTGAGAAACTACTCCTTCTTGAGGTCTTCACCTCCGTGCAGGATAGTGGATCGCTTTCGGGATACATCCGTACCTATGTCTTCGTGAGATTTTCATCTCCGTGCAGCCATAGGGAAATGTATTCCCCCGAACTGAACTCGGTCTATATGAGCCTATAATGGGTGAAGATCGAGGAATCTACTAGTTCGGGTACCCTTTACTTTAAAACCGAACCTCATATAACAAGCCCTAAGAGCCCACCTTAGGTAGAGCCACGCCAAACCTTAGTGGTTACCCGAGTAGGTGCTTTATTCTTGCCTGTTCTAAGCTGAATGTGAAATATTGACTTATTTTGTTTTATTTTGATTGAATGGCATTTTCATCACACTTAGTTCACTTTCGCACATCATATTGCATAATCATTCGATTTTTACCCTTTTAAGTGGGAGTAAGAAACTACGCCTTCGTGAGGTTTTCACCTCCACATGGGCTAGTGGATTGCTTCCGGGATACATTCGTACTTATGTGCTTCGTAACGTTTTCACTTCCGCATGGCCATAGGGAAATGTATTCCCCTGAACCGAACTCAGTCCATATGAGCCTATAATGGGTGAGGATCGAGGAATCTGCCAGTTCGGGTACCTCTTTAGAACCAAACCACATATAGTGAGCCTTAAGGGGCCCACCTAGGTAGAGCCACTCCGAACCCCTAGTGGTCACCCGGATAGGTACTCTATTTTGTTTATTTCTTCTGTGCTAACATGTTCTGTTTTGTTTATGATTGCATTGCATTGCATCTCATCGCATCATCTTAGAAAAGAGGTGTTGATTCATATTCGATTGCTAAATAGAAGAGTTTGTCATAAGGAAATGGGTTGCTTGATAAAGTGGATTATAATACGGTCGTTCGAACATAGTCCAGGTAAACAACGAGAGGGGGCTGATAGTCCACAGAAGAATACAAGACTTTTTCCAAGGATTCAAGTCGACAAGGATTATTCGAGAGTCATCATGTCTCAATTTTCTTAAAGAAGCTTATGAACATCATGGAGGATAAGTGTAACATCCTAAAATTTAGAATTTTATGTGTTGCATTATTTCTTGCATTAAGCTAGTTAAAAATATTAATTGTGTATGTTTAGGGGTCCTAAGAAAGCTCGGGGTTGAATTGGGCCTTAACAAAATTTTTGTGTTTAAGCACTTTAAGGAGAGTAGGTAAATGGCATCAAGGCTTAAGGAAATTAATGTGTATTTTGCTAGCATTAGTGAGCATATGGCAAGGAGGTTATGGCATCAAGTGGAGAGCATGGAGGGAAGGGGTTCAAATCCCATCAAGTACAAAATTTTGATTTAATTTTTAGTTATCCATCCATAGTGTCAGCCATGATTGTATTTTTGGTAAGGTAGACTTTTTAAATTATGGAAAGGTGGCTAAGGATTATGGTAAGGAGGGAGATAAGGGATAATGAAGGAAAGAATCAAAAGAAAAAGGCAAGAGAATGGAGCATGTTGGCCTTTTTCATGGGTAATGTTTTGGAAAGTGTTTTTGGTCAACACTTATCCATTTGGCAAAACAATACACGGTTTTGGGGAAGGAATAAGGAGAGCCGAATTTTGCAAGCCATTTTGCTAGTTTTGGTGCTTGAGTGGTATTTTTTTTTCTTTTGTTTGAACACTTTGAGTTTCTTTTCCAAACCTTTTTCCTTTCTTGCCGAGTCACTCAAGAACAAAAATTGTTCATTATTCTTTGTCTTGCCGAAACATTCCCCTTGCTTTGGTCGAAACTTCTTAGTCCAAAATTGTTCATTTTTCTCCCTTGCTTTGCCGTAACCCTCAACTTACTCTTGCCCATTTTCTCTTAATAGCCGAATATATCAAGGCACTCTTCTTCCATTCATTCTTTTCTTTTGATCCTCTCATCAACTTTTCTCTTTTCTTAAATTGACATTATCTTGTGATCAAACTTTCTTGCCCATTTTCTCTCCATAGCCGAACCTAATACCACCCTACTTCTTCACCATTTCTTTTCCTTTCGTGTTGGACAATCTCTCCTTAATCGAATCGGTAAGTGATATTATATCCCTCTTTTCATTTCATTTTCTTTTCCTAGCCGAATATGTGTGTTCATCATTATTCGGTTAGTTTACTTTGTTTCTTATCGAAACATTATTTCTGTCCATCACTCTCATGTTGTGATCAATACTTTTTCGTAGTGTTATAGTGGGTGGCCAAATACCACATCATTGACGATTCAATTCTAGTCATAAGTCCAATCGGGGAAAGTTGGATCTACTATTGTCAAGGTAAAGGATTTCTTTAAAGTTCATCTCGATACCTCTCAATATTTGTTTATTCCGTTAAAACAGAATGATAGATTTGTCTAATCGGTTGTTTTAGGGACTAAATCGCCCATTATTATTCACTCGTTGATTCTACGGAGATAATGGTAAGCCAAACCCTTTTTCCCTTAGATAATCGATATATATTTCTACGGAGATAGTGGTAAGCCGAACCCTTTTTCCCTTAGACAATCGATATATATTGTAATATCGTTTTTTATTACGACTTTTTCCTATGGAGGCAAGTGGAACCGATTTGAAAAGGAAGCGATTGGAGATCACAAAAGGAGCAGATTTGCGATTCCTACTCCTAAGTTCAAGCGAAGGGCAGTATCGGCGGTTCGGGATTTTCCACCGGGTTGTGGACCATCATCCGGTGAGAATCAACAAATCGTGGTCGTTCACGATTTTGAAAGTAAGTAGTATAGATCGCTTGGTTTAGTTTTGGATTAATAAAAATCTCGTCCGTTAGATTAATCGAGTGTTATGTTGTCATAGGTGCCGATGATCAAGACGGTTTAATCCTTACCGTAATCAGGTGTGTAATCCCACACCGTTATTCCGTAGATTTTAAGATTCGATATCATATTGGAAATAGATCGTTATCATTTTTATGATTAAAATCGTGATATGGCATAAACCAGGAAATTGGCCTAAATTACATTATTTCGATAGATTTGTCAAAAATCGATATTACAAACTGTGAGATTTGTCGAAATGCCCCTATGGGCCGAATTACCGAAACGCCCCTATGGGCCGATTTACTAGATTGCCTTAATGGGCCAACTTTCAAAAGTGCTAAAATGGGTAGATTCACTATATTAAATATTGGACTAATGATTGTTGTTTATATTTGTAAATATTATGCTTTATTATGTATGTTGCATTTACATAATTCTGCATAGGATGGGAAAAATGTTGAAGAGAAGTGTAGCCCGGTGGCACCGCCACAAAAATTATTGTTATGATTCACTATGATTCCGGTGGCTTGGCCACAATCAAATATATTATAAATGGCAACTTGTCTGCGATTGGTGTGTTTGGCGGGGTGGGTTGACTTGATCCCCACAGGTGTGATGGGATGGTACGGGTGGTGTGTAGCGGATGGATTACTAGGATGGGTTGGGTTGGATACATTGCACACACACACACATACACACACGCACACATACATATATATATATATATGTTATGTTATGTAAATGGGCATCGGCCCAAGATTATGCTTTATGGGCTCAGGCCCAAGTTTTGCTAAACGGGTTCAAGCCCAGTGGACAACGGTAAGGAGATTATACACTGAGTTCTAGTAACTCACCCCGTTTCCTTAAACCCTTGCAAGTAATGCTCAGTAACATGGATTTGGGCCATGGATGACTCGGTGGAGGCCATACTTCAGAAATGGTGTTTTATTTTGAACTTTAGATTTCTATTTCCGTTTACTTTACTATTTTGGGTTTTTATGTTGTAATAAGGCCTCTAATGTAACATCCTGAAATTGGGCCTAGTAGGATTGAGCCCAATGGGCCTTAAGCATAGTAGCGTTTAAAATTTCAGAGAACGGTATTAATGCAAGTTAGACTTATTAGGTAAGTGATTTTGGAAGGTTAGAGGGCTTCTAGGAAGTCCCGGGATCAAATTTAGGCTTTAGGGAAATTTTGGTTTTAGGCGGAAAAAACCCTGGAAGTTGGCAGGTAGGCCTTAAGAATAAAAAGTGGAGGACAATAACACAAGTGGAGTGTATGGTGTAGTGGCAAAGTGACGCCACATAAGAGACAAGGGGGTGACGCCATAAGTAAGGAAGGAGTCCAAGGTTCAAGTCTTGGCTCTTGCATTTTGGTTTCTTTTTACTTGGATCTTAGAATTTGGGCCATAGTTTATATTTAGTTGCGCATGGTTTAAGACACAAGAGGAGCTTGTGGCCAAGTGGTTAGCAACGTAGATTATGCTACAAGGGAGCCTGGGTTCGAATCTCATAAGAAGCAAGGGAGTATTTATTTTGCGGATTAGACAACAAGAGTTTCAGTTGAATTTAAACTCTACTGACGAAGGGATCCCACATCGGAAAGACATAAAGAATGAAGGTGAAGAGCTAGCTATATAAAGAGCATCCTAGGAGGAGAGTAAACACATCTTGGAGGGCGTTTGGGCACAGGAGTGGTCGGAGCACGGATTAACACCAGAGTCCTATCAGGTGTGTAACTCTCTCTACTCTAGTTGTAGAGCAGCAAATGCTGAAGTGCCGGTCATGGCAATAGTAGCCACACGAGCGTGCGAGCGCACATGTGGGGCTTTGACGCGATAGTTGAGGCCATCAGTAGTATTCTTGTGGGTTGGGTTGATTGGGCCACGATGGGCCGAAGTAGGCCTAATGGGCCCATGGGCCCAAATGAGTAAATTATATGATTGTTTAGTATATGTTGAACTAGACTATGTGGAACTTATATACGTGGCTAGATTTGTGCTAGGTGGGCCACACGAGCGTGTGGGCCCGAATGGGCCGAAATCGAGTTTTGGGCCCAATAGTCCGGTAAGGACCGGAAATGGTAGCTGAGTCGCTCGGGGCGACATTAGGCCTTTGGAAAGGCCATTGCAGGTGTGAATTTACGAAAATACCCTTGGTAGGTAAAATTACTGTTATACTCTTAGAGGTTGGTTAGCTTGATTATGTTGTATATTATTATTCTGATTATGATGGTAATTTGTTTCATGCGTTGTCTAATATGTTCATAATGATTACATTGTCATTTTATCATAATTTATTGTATGTGCATGGGGATCGGGTTATATTTAATGAAGGACAGCGTGTACATTTATGTACGTGGATTGATGTCAGCCTTGAGCTACATCGTGGATTGATGTTGGCTTCGTGCCTCATAGTGGATTGATGTTGGCTATGTGCCTCATCGTGGATTGATGTTGGCTTCGTGCCTCATCGTGGATTGATGATGACCTTGAGTCACATCGTGGATATCGATATTTGGTCACATAGTGATCGGTGGCTAGGCCACGTTATATTTGGCCACATAGTGATCGGTGGCTAGGCCACGTTATATTTGGTCACATGGTGATCGGTGGCTATGCCATGTTATATTAACTTTGAGCAGCTTGACTGCCAAAGAGGTGTGTAGAGGTTGGAGGGTCGATTTAGTAATCCCCTGGTGTGTGTGGCAGGATACGGGGGTGTGTAGCGGATGGAAACTAGGTTGGGTTGGGTTAACATTTTGCATCATAATGCGTGGTATGTGGTTTGATGTGGATTTGGGGCCAAGCCCATTGGTGGAATCATGTGGATTAATTGCATTGCACTCATTCTTGATATGCCATGACATTGGGCTAATATAGTACTGTGGGCTTAGGCCCAGTTATCGTGGTAAGGGGAATTACACACTGAGTCTCGATGACTCACCCCCTCTTTTTAAATGTTTCAGGTAATCATTAGATCGCGGATTTGGGAGGCGAGGCAGACTTGTGGTGGCTCTGCAATGTTTTCTCGTAAACTCGTTTCTTTTATTTAAACTTACTTTTAATTTTGGGATTTTGTTATGTAATAAGGCCGATATAACTTTAGCTTGGGTATTTTATTGGGTTTAGCTTTTAATTTGATTACTACCTATTATTATTAAATGTTCAATATGGGATTTTCCTAAAGTGATAATAAACCGTTTCTTATTCAAAATTTCTTAAACTCGATTTTCACAACAAATACAATTTTATTCAAATTAGTAACAAGGAGCTAGTTGGTAAAATGGGCATTAAATGAATCGGCTTTTATAAACAAACCACAAAACGTGGAGTTTCACAAAGAATACGAACTTTTTAACGAACGTACAGTTTTTTTTAGACATTCCTTTCATGTGACATACCAAATCCGGTCGTAACGTCTAGGCTGGGTTTGGGGTGTTACAATTATGGTATTAGAGCCAGGTTCAAAAACTCGGCTGTGGGTTTGGGTTTAAAAAATGTTTTCAAAGGATGGTTTGGAAAATGGTTTAGAAAAAATATATATCTGTTTTCTGGAAGTATGGCACCCGAGTCTCCGGCACCAAATCCGTAAGTTTCCTTTTTTTATATATTCTATTATATGCTGAATGATTGTATTTATTCTGCGATGTGTGGATGTGATGCTTGAATATAGGAGTTGTATGTATGTGGGAAAAATATCTGTTTGCTCCGGTGTTAGATAGTTGGTTATGTGAAGGGGTTCCAAGATTTAGTTAGAAAGGGTATTAGTGTTATTAGAATCAGAGTGAGCAGCGTGGGCTTAGTGTTGTAAGTTAGGATGTACGACTGTTAGTTAGTTGGAAATTTCGAGGACGAAATTTCTTTAAGGAGGGTAGATTTGTAACATCCTGAAATTGGGCCTAGTAGGATTGAGCCCAATGGGCCTTAGGCGTAGTAGCGTTTAAAATTTTAGAGAACGGTATTAATGCAAGTTAGACTTATTAGGTAAGTGATTTTGGAAGGTTAGAGGGCTTCTAGGAAGTTCCGGGATCAAATTTAGGCTTTAGGGAAATTTTGGTTTTAGGCAGAAAAAACTCTGGAAGTTGGCAGGTAGGCCTTAAGAATAAAAAGTAGAGGAAAATGACACAAGTGGAGTGTATGGTGTAGTGGCAAAGTGACGCCACATAAGAGACAAGAGGGTGACGCCATAAGTAAGGAAGGAGGTCCAAGGTTCAAGTCTTGGCTCTTGCATTTTGGTTTCTTTTTACTTGGATCTTAGAATTTGGGCCATAGTTTATATTTAGTTGCGCATGGTTTAAGACACAAGAGGAGCTTGTGGCCAAGTGGTTAGCAGCGTGGATTATGCTACAAGGAAGCCTGGGTTCGAATCTCATGGGAAGCAAGGGAGTATTTATTTTGCGGATTAGAAGGCAAGAGTTTTAGTTGAATTTAAACTCTACTGACAAAGGGATCCCACATCGGAAAGACATAAAGAATGAAGGTGAAGAGCTAGCTATATAAAGAGCATCCTAGGAGGAGAGTAAACACAATTTGATGGGCGTTTGGGCACAGGAGTGGTCGGAGCGCGGATTAACACCAGAAACCTATCAGGTGTGTAACTCTCTCTACCCTAGTTGTAGAGCGGCAAATGCCGAAGTGCCGGTCACGGAAATAGTAGCCACATGAGCGTGCGAGCGCACGTGTGGGGCTTCGACGCGATAGTTGAGGCCATCAGTAGTATTCTTGTGGGTTGGGCTGCTTGGGCCACGATGGGCCGAAGTAGGCCCAATAGGCCCATGGGCCCAAATGAGTAAATTATACGATTGTTTAGTATATGTTGAACTAGACTAGGTGGAACTTATATACGTGGCTAGATTTGTGCTAGGTGGGCCACACGAGCGTGTGGGCCCGAATGGGTCGAAATCGAGTTTTAGGCCCAATAGTCCGGTAAAGATCGAAAATGGTAGCTGAGTCGCTCGGGGCGACATTAGGCCTTCGGAAAGGCCATTGCAAGTGCGAATTTACGAAAATACCCTTGGTGGGTAAATTACGAAAATACCCTTGGTAGGTAAAATTACTGTTATACTCTTAGAGGTTGGTTAGCTTGATTATGTTGTATATTATTATTCTGATTATGATGGTAATTCGTTTCATACGTTGTCTGATATGTTCATAATGATTACATTGTCATTTCATCATAATATATTGTATGTGCGTGGGGATCGGGTTATATTTAATGAAGGACAGGGTGTACATTTATGTACGTGGATTGATGTCAGCCTTGAGCTGCATCGTGGATTGATGTTGGCTTCGTGCCTCATCGTGGATTGATGTTGGCTATGTGCCTCATCGTGGATTGATGTTGGCTATTGCCTCATCGTGGATTGATGTTGGCTATGTGCCTTATCGTGGATTGATGTTGGCATGTGCCTCATCGTGGATTGATGTTGGCTTCGTGCCTCATCGTGGATTGATGATGACCTTGAGTCACATCGGGGATATCGATATTTGGTCACATAGTGATCGGTGGCTAGGCCACGTTATATTTGGTCACATGGTGATCGGTGGCTATGCCACGTTATATTAACTTTGAGCAGCTTGACTGCCAAAGAGGTGTGTAGCGGTTGGAGGGTCGATTTAGTAATCCCCTGGTGTGTGTGGTAGGATACGGGGGTGTGTAGCGGATGGACACTAGGTTGGGTTGGGTTAACATTTTGCATCGTAATGCGTGGTATGTGGTTTGATGTGGATTTGGGGCCAAGCCCATTTGTGGAATCATGTGGATTAATTGCATTGCGCTCATTCTTGATATGCCATGACATTGGGCTAATATAGTACTGTGGGCTTAGGCACAGTTATCGTGGTAAGGGGAATTACACACCGAGTCTCGATGACTCACCCCCTCTTTTTATATGTTTCAGGTAATCATTAGACCGCAGATTTGGGAGCCGATACAGACTTGTGGTGGCCCTGCAATGTTTTCTCGTAAACTCGTTTCTTTTATTTAAACTTACTTTTAATTTTGGGATTTTGTTATATAATAAGGCCAATATAACTTTAGCTTGGGTATTTTATTGGGTTTAGCTTTTAATTTGATTACTACCTATTATTATTAAATGTTCAATATGGGATTTTCCTAAAGTGATAATAAACCGTTTCTTATTCAAAATTTCTTAAACTCGAATTTCACAACAGATACAATTTTATTCAAATTAGTAACAAGGAGCTAGTTGGTAAAATGGGCATTAAATGAATCGGTTTTTATAAACAAACCGCAAAACACGGAGTTTCAAAAAGAATACAAACTTTTTAACGAACGCACAGTTTTTTTTAGACATTCCTTTCATGTGACATGCCAGATCCGGTCGTAACGTCTAGGCCGGGTTTGGGGTGTTACATCTAAATTATTTTATTTTTGCTTTATGTTTGACAAACTTATAATTTTGCTTAAATTATTTTAAATGGGAATTTTTCTAAAAACTTAAATAAAGGTTTTCCAAAATCGATTAACAAATGGATTTCATAACAAACGTCTACGAATATTTTAACTCGGAAATTTTCTCTCAAATTATCAATCGGTATTTTCAAAAGTTGCAGTTTATAAAATCTCTAGTTCAAATTTTTCGATTTATCAATCAATCCTCGAGGTTAGTAGTATTTTATCAAATATTTCAAATGAAACTTGTTTTCTTGATTTTAGTAATTCAATACCTATTTAGTGCTAATAAAAAGGATTTAACATGTTTTTCTCATGTGACATGTCAGATCTGGTCATAACGCATAGGCTGGGTTTGGGGTGTTACATTAAGTGAGTGAAGAGGTACGGCCTGGACCAAGTAACAAGGAGCTAGAAGAGGCATCTATTGGGAAAGTTCACGGGACACGACCATAACATCCGGATATGAAGAAAAAGGATTGGCGTTTTCACCTGGACTATGAGGACAAAGCTGTATATGCAATTCGTTTTTTGTAAAGAATTTTATTTTCTAGAAAAGTTCTTCTAATGGAACTGAATTCATAATCAACGCCTCTCTTTCTTTTTGCATTCATTCCATGCATTTGAATTGCATTTCATGCATTTGCATTACATCATATGCATTAAAATTTGTAGAAAGACCCTAATTAGGTGAAATTATTTCAGTTAACCTAGAAGACATGGAACAAAGGTTGGAAAGAATAGAGAAAATGTAAATACGGATGCAAGAGCAATTGACCAAAATTCAACAAGAGATGTGGGAACAAATGCTAGAATTCCAAAGGAATATGATAGGCCAGCTAACCCAGTTACTAGCTGGAGGATTGGAAAAAAGGAATGGCCCAGTGGTCAATAGTGTGGATGATGATGAAGAAATTGTTTATTCCCCGATAAATATCCCAACTCAACCAGACGCACATTCGCATGGGGTACTCGTCATTATTGGACCCAAATGTCAGACTAATACTTCGGCCCTGTTGAACTTCCCAATGGGTTCAGCTTTTAATTTGGGGGATGATCAAGTCAATCCTGTGGTACATGGCTTAGCTGAAACAAAGGAAAAAGAAGAGTGGACTGTGAAAACCCCAAAGAAAAAGGAAAATAAAGCGAATAGTACGAGAAGGTATAACAAGGGCCATTCAGAGCCGATTACAGCAGGCCAGCCAAGGACGATAACTACCAGCCATTAGGTCTCCCCAAGGGAAGAACCCAATTCAAGACCAAACTCAGAGAAACCCCAGTTCACACCTATTCCAATGACGTATGGGGAGTTATACCGGAGCTTATTTGATATGCATGTTGTAGCTCCTCGTTACCTGAAACCAATGCAACCTCCATACCCCAAATGGTATGATTCGAACGCTCAATGTGAGTACCATGTGGGAATAACGGGTCATTCAATTGGTAACTGCGTTGCATTTAAGAAGTTGGTCGAAAGGTTCATTAAAATGGGAATTGTGAAGTTCGATGATTTTCCAGAACCTAATCATTCTGACGAAGTAGTAAAATGTGATAATTAAAACTGGGATGGGGCAGGAGAATGCGTTTCCTTGAAGAGGTCGTCAGAGGAATAGAAATCAAAAATCAGAACATTAAGGACGTATTTGAAGAGTGAATCGAGGAATCAAAGCTTCCGAGCCCTTACATACTTGGGAGTGTTTTGAACAATGGGACTGTGGAAGAGATCCTTGTATTTTTAGAACTGATTCGAAGTAATGTCCAAAACACGCTTATTGCTTTAAGCCTAAGAGCAATAAGAACCTTTTGTGAAATAGGCTTATGTTCCAAATCTGTATTTTCAATGAAAATGCATTTTTGTGTCTAACTTTAAGCAAATATTCTTTTATTCATTTATTTCATTCATGTTCATACCACATAAATAATTATCCTTAGATACATTTGTCCTTTGAATATTCTTTTGTACCTACAACAGGTCCCTAGATATCAACGACGTGAGTTATGCTGCTACTGACTCAGAATCTACTTTTGAGCAATATATGTGTCTAGAGGGATCTTAGGACTTTAAAGATGACAGAGATTATAGCTTATCTACCTAATTCGTTAAGAATGGTAGGGCAAGATGAAGAATAGATCTTACCTTACAAAGGGTCAGTGCACATTGCGAGCTTAGAAAAGAAAGCCTAGCTCACCACAGAAATAAGGTGATACATCGTTTCAAAGATGTTTTCGCGCGATCATATCAGGAAACGCCCGAACTACTAAGACATGAGTATGCTGTTAAGGCTAAGAAAATTCTAGAAGACGTTCGTAAGGGTATTTGAAGATCACATTCACGATAGCCAAGCTAATCATGAGATTCAGATTTTGCTGATCCATCATAGGAAGTGATTGCATCAGTTATGCCGTAAATGCCAAATTTATGAAGATAAGATTCATGTACCTCCTTCATTTCTTTGTAGACCTCATTTATATGGGGCATGGAGTTTATTGGGACAATCTCGTTAGAAGCTTCTAGCAGGCATTAATTATTTCGCTAAAAGGGTGGAAGTAGCTTCGTAGGCCAATATTACAAAGTCGATACACAAAGAAAATGTCAAAAAGATCACATCCAACCGCACAATGTCAAAAGTTTACGATCTGTTCAAAGATCATGTGCCACATCACAATGCAGCAAAGGCAGCAAAAAAAAAAAAGAGGCAACAAAACAAGGATCATTATAAAGATGACCTAGACTTGTAAAGATTGGGGTAAATAAGTTACATTTACCCTCGGTGCTTATCAAACATTTGCCAAGAACTTCGCCGGGGCAATGCCTTAATTTGTGGGATAAAAGTATTTTGTCTATTGAAGTCTACATTCTTTTTCGAGTCTTGTCAGAACTGAAGATGGAAAAGGTAGAATAGATTTAATCCCGATATGATCAATTGAATTTGAAGAAAAATTTTAAAACCTATCTGTCATAGTCAGATAATAAGAGCTTACAACAAAAAGGTTCGCCCTAAAAAATTTCATGATAGGGCTTCGAAGAAGATTTTTCCCATATAAAAGGGACTGCAAAAGAAAATGGATGCCAAACTGGAAAGGACCTTATGTAGCAAAGAAGGCTTGTTCTAAGGAAGCATAGACATTGACTGAGATGGATGACAATGACCTACCCAATCCAGTGAATTCAGATTCAAAAAAAAAAGAAAAAAGAAAAAAAGAAAAAGGAGAGGCCAAGGCGAAAACCCGCAAAAGGGCGCTTTGAGACTAAAAGGGATTTGAGTTGAAAACTCGAAAAGGGCAGCTCAAATTTTGATCGAAAATGGGGTATACAGTAGTCTCGTTTTCTCCGAATTAACAAGGAGAGATGCTACATCTTGGGGCATCGACAAAGTGCTCCGGATCCCCCAAACACATATTGAGTTTAAAATGGTCCTCAAGAAGTTTGAACAGAGAGGTTCATGCTGCGATATCTGGGGCGCCTAGTTTTCATCTTACCCAGATTGAATTTGCTATCTTTGATTACTTTATTCTTTTCAAGATACGCTCCCAGTAAATTTCATTTATTATATTGATTAATTCATTCTCATTTTGTGATTTTTTCAAAATTTGATATCTTGATTAATTCATTCATTTCGAGCTTTGCTCTCAATAAATTTCCATTTTGTCCATCATTATGATCTTTTTCAAGCATTTTGCATTGAAATAACGATTAGTAGACTAACAACACTTTCATAAAAGGAGTTTCGCATATTACTTTGGAAGTCTCTAAATAATATAAGAACTTGAAACAGGACTATTGTTTAAAACTCACCAAGCTTAAGAAAGAGCCTCAGCTGAGGCTATCTCTTCGAATTTTTGTCAAAAATGGTGGTTGAACAAACGACAGGATATTGCGTCAGTAATACAACCTTGACGAAAAATGGGCAATGTTAACCCATGTGCAAAAGGGGAATCATTCTCGGAAAAATGATATTCCGCATCCATGCAAATATCATGCATACACATTTGGTTAGGTCACCTGGGGAGCGATCAGCTGATTGAACAGGTTACATTCCTCTACCCCTGAGTCACGATGGTATGATTGGAAAATGATACAAGTCCTGTACTCTTGAATAGCAATGAGATGGATAAAAAAATCCTACATTTAGGAGTCGTAGTGGGACGGATTGGAGAAGATTCAGATCTTATACCTCTAAGTCACAATGAGATGGACCTTGAAGTTACATTGGGGCAAGTCATTTCAGCGAAATATGATTGTTTCTTTGAGTTTTTTGGCAAAGGTACCAGCCGAGCGAGATAGCAGCGTAATACGTCAGCAATAAAAACTCTAATGGACGACGAGCAATGACAACCCTAAGCATCAAAAAGGGATAATTTCATTTTGCATTCATCATCACTCAAGACACGTTTAGTTAGGAGCATTTGATTCATTCTGATCATTTCATCCTAATCATTGTAAAAAAAAATCATTCCCATGACATTCGGCATTCAGGCGAATATCGTCTATAATACATTTAGTTAGGAGCATTAGATTCATTCCGATCATTGCATCCAAACCATTTTGCATAAACATAAACACATAAAACTGGTTTTACAGAACAGGTCCCCCAGAGGACGGCGTTGCAACATCGATGAATTCGCAGATCTTGCCTTCTGAGCGAAGTAGATCGAAGACATCAGATCTTGTCTTCCTGAAGTTGCAGGATCAAATTGAAGATAGCAAATCTGGCAATCCAAAGTTGCAGGAGCAGATTGAAGATAGCAAATCTGGCAATCCTGAAGTTGTAGGAGCAGATTGAAGATAGCAAATCTGGTAATCCTGAAGTTGCAGGAGCAGATTGAAGATAGCAAATCTGGCAATCCTGAAGTTGTAGGAGCAGATTGAAGATAGAAAATCTGGTAATCCTGAAGTTGCAGGAGCAGATTGAAGATAGCAGATCTGGCAATCCTGAAATTGCAGGAGCAAATCGAAGGCATCAGATCTTATCTCCCTGAAGTTGTAGTGGAGCAGACTGAAGACAGTTAATCCTATCTCACTGAAGTTGTAGTAGAGCGGATTAAAATGATGAATCCTATACCTCTGAAGTTGTAGTAGGTCGGATCGAATTTACTACAGAAGATCTTATCTCTTTGAAGTTGCAGTAGAGCAGATCAAAACAAATCTTATCTCCCTGAAGTTACAGTGGAGCGGATTAAAATGATGAATCCTATACCTCTGAAGTTGCAGTAGGTCGAATCGAATCTCTCTAAAGTTGCAGTAGAGCATATCAAAACAAATCCTATCTCCCTGAAGTTGCAGTGGAGCGGATTAAAATGACGAATCCTATACCTCTGAAGTTGCAGTAGGTCGGATCGAATTTACTACAGAAGATCTTATCTCTCTGAAGTTGCAGTAGAGCAGCTCAAAACAAACCTTATCTCCCTAAAGTTGCAGTGGAGTAGGTTGACGATACAAGTCTTATCTCCCTGAAGTTGCAGTGGAGCAGGCTAAAGATACTAATCCTATCTTCCTGAAGTTGCAATGGAGCGGATTAAAATGACGAATCCTATACTTCTGAAGTTGTAGTAGGTCGGATCGAATTTACTACAGAAGATCTTATCTCTCTGAAGTTGCAGTAGAGCAGATCAAAACAAACCTTATCTCCCTGAAGTTGCAGTGGAGCAGGTTGAAGATACAAGTCTTATCTCCCTGAAGTTGCAGTGGAACAGGCTAAAGATACTAGTCTTATCTCCCTGAAGTTGCAGTGGAGCGGATTAAAATGACGAATCCTATACCTCTGAAGTTGTAGTAGGACGGATCGAAGATCTTATCTCTCTGAAGTGGCAATAGAGCGGATCGAAACAAACCTCATCTCCCTGAAGTTGCAGTGGAGCAGACTAAAATCACAAATCCCATAACACTCTGAAGTTACAAAGAAACAGATTGAAACTACAAAGTCCTATCTCCCTGAAGTGGTGGTGGAGTGGATCAAAGCAACAAGATGCAGAAGAGGAGCACCAAAGAAGTAAAGGCTCGGCGAGGCCGGGCAAAATTGGTTCCTTTTTTTGAAAGTCTTTGCTCTGTTCTCGTTACATGACAACAAACAAAGAGGGGCAGCTGTACAGGCCCAATTTAGCCCGGCCCACCAGAAGATTAAAACAATAAACCAAAAAAAACAAATTACAATCCAAAACCCAATTACAGCCCAATTTTTCTATGGCCCAAAAATTAAAATATTTTCAGCAGAAATTAGGGTTTTGAAACCCTGGCGCCGCAGGCTTCCCTCGATCGTTGCACCAGCGCCTTGTCCCGAGGCACCTCGTCCCGAGACTCCCCCTGACGCGCCCTCTGCTCAATCTTTCACAAAAGAAGCAAGGCCACAACGTTGACTCTCCGAGAGACCTGCAAATAGAGAAACAGAAGCAGATGACAGAAGAAACAGTAATGAAAAAGCAAAGAAACATATAATATTTGTATTATTTTTCTTTCTTTTCTTTCGGCTATAAAGCCTGATGAAATCAATAGAAAAGGGGGGGACTGTTTTACGAACATAGAGAAAAAGGAGAAGTTTGAAATAGAACACAAAAATCAATAGAAAAAGGTTGCATTTTTATTTTCGGTTGTGTTTCATTTCGTTGCTTTTCTTATATTTTCATTCTTGTCTCTGTTTTTTCTTTCGAAAATCAAGAGGGAAAGGGAGAGAGCCTTACCTCGTCGGCCGCTAGAAGAGAGGAAGTTGAAAATTTTTCAGTCCTTCCTTCGGTCTTCGAAGGCGTTTTTCTGACATTCTAAGGGTAGATCAGTGCCCCACGTCGGAAGAGCCTCAAAAAGGCGCCTTTTCGCCTTTCCGGCCACCGCGCACGGCGGTCACCGGCGGTGGTCCGGGGCCGGATTGATGGCCAGTTATAGGCCGGACTTAAGAGGGAGAGAGGTTTGAGAGAGAGAGAGAGTTTTTTTTTTTTTTTTTAGAAAAGGCTTAAAATGATTTTCAAAACAAAAAAAAATGGCTTTTATAAACAGAGGAAACGACGTCGTTTTGATCAGCCCCCCTAATGCCCAAAACAGCGTCGTTTTGGGGGGGTTGACCCGTTACCCGACCCGTATGAAAGGGATCCGCGCGTTTTTATAGTTCTTGGGCTATTTGCACAATTGACCCTTCCGCCTTTTCCATCTGTTTCAATTAGGTCCCCCACTTCTTATTTATTGTCTTTTAATTGTAGCTTAAAATTTTAATAATGTTGCGATTTGGTCCACGATCAAGGTATGCGTTTTGGGGGATAGGGATATTATCCCATTTGGTCCCCCATATCATTCGCTTATCACGATTTGAGCCTTATAGTTTAATTTCACTTCGATTTAGTCCTTCTTTGTTATTGTTGCTATTTCCTTGATTATTTTTATTAGTTCTTATTTTATTATCATTATTTTTAATATTATAATCACTTGATATTATTATATTATTAAATTGATATTTTAATTATTAATAATTTATTTTCTATCTACCCCTTTTAATAGATTTTATTTATCCCTCATTTTATTATTATTTTTTACTAATATTATTATATTTTTATCATTACTACCATTATCAATATTTTTTTACATTATTATTACTATAATTATCGTTATTATTATTACTTATTATTATTATTATTATTGCTATTATTACTATTGCTATTATTATTATTATTATTATTATTATTATTATTATTATTATTATTATTATTATTATTATTATTATTATACTTTCTCTTTATATTTATTACTTATTATTATTTTACTTTCATTTTACTTTTATTTTCGACTTGTTTATTTTATTCTCATTTTTATTATTGTCACTCACATTATGCAATTATTATTACTCCATTATGCGTGTTAATACCGTGATTCATGTTTTTCTTGTTTTCATAAATTCGTGCTTATTAACTTTTACCCAATACAAAATTGATTTCTTTCATAAAGACAATATTCCGTATTTAGAAATTCGGGAGAATCGTGCCCTAACTTACTGGGTTTCGATTTTTCTCGTTTAACCTAAATAACGAAATATCCTTTTAAAACAAATAAGTTTTGAATAAAAGAAAGTTATTTCTCGAGAATTCGAGATGTTATGTCCTAACGTATTGGATGTGACATTTTGTTACCTCGGGAAAAGATTTCTTAAAATAAAGGCAATGTCTCGTATTTGAAATTTCGAGAAATCGAGCCCTAACTTACTGAGTTCCGGTTTCTCATCTGACAAATAATGGAATATCCTCCTCAAACTTAAATTCGAATTTTAAAGTCAAGAGACAAGCTCAGTTTCGGGAGTCCAAAGTGTCGTACCCTAACTTACTGAGTATGACATTTTATTTCTTCGAAATAAGAGGGTCTTATCATCCATTTTGATTTGTTCAAGTTTTAAAATAAAAGAGGATCGTATTTTTGAATCTTTTCGAATTTTCGAGAATCAATTAGGTACCAATTTTGGGCGTATCGAGGGTGCTAACCCTTCCTCTTGCGTAACCGACTCCCGAACCCGTTTTCTGAATTTTGTAGACCGAAACCGTTGTTTTGATAAATGAAGTTATTTATTAAAAACAACTGTTTTACGAGGTGACCCGATCACACCTCAACAAAAAAGATTGGTGGCGACTCCCGTTTTTTTATTTTTGTTTGTAAAACCAAAGTCGATTCCTGTTTTACAAAAAAAATGGTTACGACAGTAAGCTTTTTTTATTAAAATATTATGTGGTTATATATAATTTGAATACTTTAATGGTCTTAAAAATTTACGTGTGACTTTTCATTTCTTTTGAGTTTCCTTGCATTTTCTTTTTTGTATTATAAGCAATGTAGTTAGTTTCGCATCAGTTCCAATTGCACCAACCAATGCGCATCGTTCTAATAATAAACCGGAATGACCACTTCTCTTTTCCACACCAGTTTAAATTCGAGTCCGTGCCGGTTGCTCTAGCTCGTTCTGATCAATTCCAATTGCACTAACGGAAACATTGTGCATCGATCGTGCATGAATAATGTTAAAATATTTTTTTAATCAACTTAAAAAAAAATATTAATAAAATTTAAACTAAATAACAAACTAACTCCAGAAAAAAAAAGGATAAAATTTCTAAAAACTTCGCAAACACAACTTTATATGTATTTTTTTATTAAGCTTTCATTTAATATATTTAGTATGGGGTGATATTATTGTAGATTTTCTTAAATAATGTTGTGGATAATTTTGTTGTTTAATGTGTGAGATGGTTTTTTCCTAATTTATTTTAGATTTATTAAATGATGAAATTTTGTTTGTGAAGTTTATTGATGAATAATTTATATAATCAATTAATATTTTTATATTTAAAATTATTTAATTTAATTAATTTGATATATTTAAATATTTTATATATTAAATATTTTAAAAAATATTGATAAATCTAAAATGATGCATTGAAACAGGCTGGTACCGGTACATACCAGTTCTAGTAGAAAATCGGTGCACCTACTAGTGCGGTACTAACTACTTTTTATAAGTCAATGGTCAAATTTCAGTTTTGTCTTCTATACTATGTTGAAACTTGAATTTTAATCTATATACTTTAATTTCTAATATAATTTGATCCTCTATCCTTAGTTTAAATAGTTCAATATTATTAAATATTTCAATCAAAATTTTTTTTCTTGAGAACATTATTCTAATAACAATTTTGTCTCTTATACTATACTATACTGAAACTTAAGATTTAATCTATATACTTTAATTTTTAATATAATTTGATTCTCTATCATTAGTTAGTTTAAATAGTTAAATATTAATAAATATTTCAATGAAAATGTTGACATTATTTTTTTCTTGAGAACATTATTCTAATAAAAAAATTAATTTATCTAATAAATTCAAATGACTATTTTTAAAAAAAGAAATCAATATTAACATTTTCAAGTTTTTCTTTTAATTTAAAAATATCACACTAGAGATTTAATATAAGAATTTTAACAATAAAAACTATTAGATTTAAATTTTTAAATAGGAAAAGTTTTGAATTGTACTCTTTTGAGTTAAATAAAAAAAAACTAATATGTCAACACAAAAAAATCAGTAAATTATAAAAAAAACAAAATCGAATTTTGAGTTAATTAAATCGAGTTATTCGAATTATTCGAGTTCCGAGTTCAAGTCGAGTTGAATTTCACAATTCGAATAACTCAAATAATTCAAATTAAAGATTGATGTAAATACACTCTTGGTCCCTTTAACTTTGAAAATAAGCAAATTGGTCTTTCTTAGTAAAAATTACAAAAAAAAAAATCAAAATAATTTTGAAAATTCAGAACATTTATAAAATTTTTAAAAGATATAAAAAAGTTAAAATTTTAAAAATTTTCTAAAATAATAAGTTTGGGACCTAATTAATGATTCAAATTTATCATACTCAAGTATACTTTTTTTTTATTTTGCTTTGAAAAAAAATTCAAATATATATTATTTCAAATTTATTTGCTCTAACATGGAACTAGTCATATTGTAATAATACTTTTATTTGATATATTTAATTTTTTAATTTAACTCAAATAATTTCAATCGATTCGACTCGACTTGAATTTCATTTCACTCGACTTGATTCGAAAAAGTTTCAAATTGAGTTAGGTTGATAAAATAGGACTAATGAACTCGATTAACTTAAAATTTTGCATTTGATTTAACTTGATTCGATCAAAAGCTCACTCCTAGTCTAAGGAGAGCGTTTTTATCAGTTTCCGTTACCAGCAGTCGGCCAAATCCTCCTTCGCCCCTCTTCCCTCCTTTCCTCCTTCCTTATTTCCTTCCCTTTGTTATCTTTTTTTTTCCTTTTATTCTTCCGCCATTGTTTTTGTAACACCACACACTCGAGACCGTTGCCAGAGTCGAGCATGAGGCGTTATTTAACTTATCTTACTACTTCGGGTATAAAAAAAAGAAAAAAAATTCATCATTTACAATAAATCTGTCCATCTGCGCAACAGTCATTAATTTAATTATAACTCGAGTTACAAAACTCGAAATTTAGATCCGTAAATTTTTCCTAAAACTAAACTCATATATCTTCTCACCATAAAATTTTTAGAATTTTGGGTTTGGCCAATTAGTACAGTTATTTCATTAAATTCTCCCCTATTTCACTGTCCAACGATTCTGACCACTCTTCATTAAAAATCAATTTTCTCTTTGTACAATTTTTATATGTTGTTCCTACTTATTTCTACTGAAAGTAGACTCACTAAGGAATCTATAAATATAAATTATAACTAATAATTATTTTTTTACAATTTTAAATGTTTTTCTAAATTCTAAACAAGGGACTTCAAATACCATTCTGACCCTGTCTCACTAAAATTTAAATATCACAGAATATAGAATTCCTTTGCTTGCATTGTTTCTTTCATATGAAATTAACACAATAAGCTTTAATTCTATATCTTATTCACTTTTTAATTTCATTTCTCCTATTTTTGGTGATATTTCAAAGTCACGTTACTGCTGTTGTCCAAAAACTATTTCATTGCAAATTTTTACTTTTTCATACTTTCTTTGTAGTAAACATCACTTAGGTATCCATACAAAATAATTTGATCCCTATACATGCCATAACTTAAAACATTTCAAAAGCATTTATATACCAAAGTAAAGGCTTGATAGTGTGATACGAGGCTCCGACGATTTCCAATCCAAGTAAGTCCAAACACACTATAAAATAAAGGAAAGGAAAAGAACGAGTAAGCTACTAATAGCTTAGTAAGTTACATGTAAACAATAAGCACTCAATCAATAATTAACATTTTCACATACAATTAATTAATATCCTTCTTAACAAAATTTAATCACTTACACATGTACAATCTTACCAGTTCACTTGCACTTACATTTAAGTACTTAATCATTATCACGTATGCTCATTATTTCAATTATACCTGCATACACACTTCATCTCATATTCACTTTAATTTATTATTAATCCCGTTGAACACTCAGAATATACACGGTTACGTAGAGAATTAGCACATAAGTGCCACACTGATATGTAGCCGAAGCTACCACTGATATGTAGCAGAAGCTACAACTGTAATGTAGCCAAAGCTACCACTATAATGTAGCCGAAGCTACCACTGATCAATAACACTGGAAATGTCCACGGGCCTGCTCACACAAGCTATCAGGTGTCTGCAACACATGCTAGATCACCTAGCACCCGGGACTCACTGTAACACTGTAACACTGGTCTCTAGTGATATATCACTTGTATCCACTTCCATTCCTAAGTTCAATCGGGAATTTACTCTTAACACTTATTTTAAACACTTTATCACTTGAATAATTCATGAACAATTTTCCTTCCACATTCAATATTAATTCACATATCAAATATAATTCACAATTTATAAAAAAAATATTGCTATTATTTACACATAACTTACCTCGGATGCAAAATAACTATTTTCGTAAATTAGTCGATAACATTCTCTTTTCCCCGACCACCTTCACTATTTCTTCTTTCTTGATCTATATTAGCACAATTTAATATGTTTTATCAACATTCCATTCAAATGCAATTCATACACAATATTTTGGTAAAATTACGTTTTTGCCCCTAAAGTTTCATATATTTACACTTTTTCCCCAAAGCTCAGAAATTAAACTTTATCCCTTATTCTTATGTTTTATGACATGCTGATCATTTTTCCCTTCTATGACAACATCAAATTCTCACTCTAACATGTACTTATGAACATTAGGTATTTTTACCGATTAAGTCATCTTACTCGTTTTCACTTAAAATCGCTTAGCAAAAGTTGTTTAACATAATTTCAAACCTCATACTCAGTCATAAAACATCAAAATAAACACATTTCACATGGGTGTTTTTCCAAATATGAACCCTAGGTTAAATTATTGCTAGTATAAGCTAAATCAAGTTATTGGGACTCCAAAAACATAAAGAACATTAAAAACAGGGCTTGGAATCACTTACTATGGAGCTTGGAAGCTTGAAAAAAACCCTAGCTATGGAGAACCCTTGAAATTTCGTCCTAACGAAGAAGATGGACATATTTTGCCATCTTTTTCCCTTTTAATTTCTTTTTAATACCAAATGACTAAAATGCCCTTCATCAAAACTTTAGTTATTTTTATCTATGTATGTCCATTTTTGTCCATGAAAATATAATGGTCTAATTCCATTTAAGGACTCCTACTTCAAACCCCCATTACAATCAAGTACTCTATGAATTAGAACCCCTATTTAGCAACTTTTGCAAACAAGTCCTAATAGGCAATTTAAGCATGCAATCAATAAAATTTCTTATCGGTACTCTAACACATGTATTTAATCACTCAGTAAATCATAATAATTAATCGTAATAAACTTTTATATCTCGGATTCGTGGTTTCACAACCACTGTTCCAATTAGGCCCTATTTCGGGCTATCACAGTTTTCTCCCTCTCCCCGTGCCGGTGGGTCATGCTTTGGGTTCCCCCTCTCACTAGTCGATGCTCTCGGGTGCCGCCACCCACCTACCCCTTCTCCACCATCCTGTGTTCCTTCTGTCCCTCCCTACCTTTCTTTTCTACGTGTTTTTATTTCTCGAGTCCTCTATAGCTCATTTCGACTGTTTTGTTTTTTAGCAACTGCATATATGTTGTTTTCAAGTTTGCTATGTTGTGTCCATCACCACCGGAGAAAGGACATGGAAAGGGGCTCAACAATTCAAGGTGATGTGTTCACTTGTTTGCTGGCAACTTTCGTCTCAACATGTTAGATTCATCCATGGAGTGGTTTGAGTCTTACTTTGCTCTCTTTGAGGTGATGAAGACCTCATACAACTGCAGTTTGTTCTTGTTTGGTATGCGACTTGATTTTATATCAAGCTTGCATACCATATCTTTATTTGTAATCTCGTCTAACTTTCCAATGTTCCTGTATCTCTACCTTTGTACTGTTAAAATCAATAATATTATATTTCAAGAAAAAATAATTAATTAGAGTAAATCAGGTGAAGACGAAAAATAAAATCATCAAACTTGAATATTCCTTCATGAGGTCACAATCTGAACTGCTAAAAGATCACACCGTTCCTTAAATTAGCGTACTTGCCTAAGCCACAAATCTAACAATCAAACAAACCCTCACCCTAGACGTCGGTTTAAAATCAATATTTAAACAAAAGACACATCGACTTTTGATTATCGTACGTTGGTCAGAATTTCCAGGAGTTGATAAATTTCTCCTTCCCTAGCCTAATAACATACATAATTATTATCAGCTACATGGTAGAATACATGCATTACCCTTGTACAACTCATTTAATCAACTGAAAAAATTGTTATGATTTCTGCAGAACACACTTCTCATACAGTGCGAGGATTTCTTTCTTGTTTGGATTCCGCAGGGCAAGCAATTCCGCCCCAAAATTATGTTTCGTCAGTTCCTGCTTAAGTTTTTGTACTGTGAACTTCGTATAATCCTCCTGACTGTTTTGCGGATTCTGGTTGTCATCACCCCCTTTGAACACTGATCCACCATCACCTGACTGTGAAAACAAAACGGGGCTAGTAGTGCTCCTGGACTTCTTATTTGCTCTTAAAATTCTATCACTCATGTCTATATCTTGCACAGATCCTACCCCCATTTCCACATCATCTGCCCTCAATCTCTTTCCATGGGAAGCGGTTCTGAGCTTACTATCCAATGCCGTTTCATTGAGATGAACGGAAGTCAACTCCTGCTGGAGTGAATCGAGTTTTGCCTGTGCAGCTTGCAGCTGAAGAGAAAGTACTTCGGCCCTTTTGTTTGCATCTGCATGAGCCACACGTTCAGAGTCCAAAAGATCTTGAAGGACTTTGACTGTGCTAGATCTCTGATCATTGTTTGTCTTCAGTAATGACTCGATCTCTTTCTCCCTCTCTTCAACTCTAGCTTCTAGCAAACTGACTTTTGAAACTGCATCAATCTCTGACAAACGTATCCTATGTAGTTCATCCTCCAAGTCTGTTTTCTGTCTCTCCAAGTTCTCAATTTGCCTCTCGGCCCTCTCAATCTGAGCCAATCTTTCCATTGCCATTCTTTGTATCTCGCTTTTCTCCTTTTGAGCAGCTACTGCTTCTGCCCGTGCTCTATCAGCCAATTCTGTAGCTTTCTTTGCTTCTTTCTCAGCTGATCTACACCTTTCTTCAACTTCTGCAAACCTCTTGAACTCGGATGAGTACTTCTGCTCCAAATGGGTCTTCTCCTGTTCCAATATCTTTGCTTCTCTCTCAAATGACAGGGCCTTGGCATTAGTTTTTTCTACCTTGTCAATTAACTCCCTGATTTCAACCTTTAGTGAGGATACTTCTGTGTCATAACTCTTAATCTTTGCCTCAGCAGCCTGCAAAGCATTTCCCATTGTTAAATACGGCAACCTTTGAAAATGCACAGAACCACATGCAACTTCAAAGATAAAGTCAAATTAAAAAATGTATGCTTCCTAAACCAGTTAGTGTGATGTTTACATGCAGTGGTTGATTGAGTGTCATTATAAATCATAGTTAAGAATAAGTAACCATTTTCCAATGCATTACATGTAGAATGCATATATAGAAATGAATAATCATAAGAAGCTAACTTTCAACTCCAACTTCAGAGTTGTCAAGGACTGCTCAGCATGTTCAATCTTTGCTGACTTCTCCTTTATTTCCTCTTCCTGCAACAAATTCATAAGCATAAAAACAAATCAAATTTTCTTGCTGCATATTACAGTAGCATAAAAACATGATTGAGTGAACAAGAATGTGTATGAAAGTGAGGTGAGAAATAGAGCACCTTATCAGCCAATGTATGTGAAAACTCTTCTCTTAGAGTATCTTCCCTAAGTTGAGTTTCCTTGCTTGACCGCTCTTGCACAATTGCTGCCTTCTCCAGAGCTGCTTTTGCCTCTCTAACAGCAAAGTCATACTTCCTTTTCCACTCCTCCGCCTCCTCTTGTGCAGACTCGGCTTGCTCCTTAGCAGCAGCCAGCCTAGCTTCAGCAGCAGTGCTCCGCGACTTGAGCACTTCAATTTCTGAGGTGGCCTGATCTTCTTTGGCTTTCTGCTTCGATAACACCTGATCATATTTTCTTCTCCAGTCTAACGTTTCTTGCTTGGCAGAATCTACTGCTTTCATTAAACTAGAACATCTTTCCTTCAGTGAACTGTAATCAGCTTGTAAATTATTCATACGGTTCGCATATTCATCAGCAAGTTTCTTTTTGTCATTGATAGCATCATCATAGCGCTTCAGATATTCGGATTTATATTTCTCACTATCCTCCAGTTGCTTGCTGAGTAACTTCATCTTATCCTCAATTGAACGACGTTTCAATATGAGGGAACTCTTCTCTGATCCAATCTGATCTATAAGTCTCTTGGTTAAATCCAGTACCGGCCCTTCCATACTGATAGACAGCATAAAAAGATGAAGTTAATATCCAAAAGTAGACATCTAAGCCCCAGAACACCTGGAACGACCACCTTAATGAAAAAAAAAAAAAAACTATTGATACAAACCTTTGCTGCAAAAATACAGCCAGTTTCTGCCATTTTCCAGGGCCATGGCATGATGCTTCATACTCAGATAGAAGAGCATCAAGAACCTGCATATAACATTTTTAATCAAACCCGGTGAATGGCATCATTTGGAAAAACCCAATATCACATAATATCATAGGAAAAATCTAACTTTCCATAGGATAAAAAAAAAGGTAATAAATTATAACTGAAAAGGAAAGCTAAAAGAAGATAACTCCACTTAGGTAGGCTGTTAACTAGCCTTCATCCTTACAATATTTGTGATCTAAAATCTAAATCTGGAATATCATCTCAAACAGAAGATAATGAGAAGAAACAAAGTTGCACAATTAGGTCAAAGTCCTTTGCAAGAAGAATAAGGACAAGCGGATAATGACCACTTACCTTCACAACATTATCTATACTTGCATCAGAGGCATGGCATGCTGCTCTCAACCTCTTTCCCATGCTTTCTATGGCATTTGAACAACGCATATCTGCTTCCATAAATGCATTCCCTTTATAATCCTGCATAAATGACCAACCCATAATTCGAGGCAAAACATTCATTTTGTAACATAGAAATAAAGACTTAGCCTACAAATGTAACCTTTGAGTTACTGCATACCTCAAATGCCTTTCTGAAGAATTTCTGTAGCAGCTCCTCGTATTTCTTTCTCATCGAACCAACCCCTACAGCACTGGCATTGTATGCAGCCAGCGCTCTTTGAATTGCTTCTTCATGGGCTTCCCTCAATGCCACCTAGGACCATCAAGATTAGAATTGTAAAAATTTATCAAAACAGCCACACAACAATTATGATAAAGACATCAGTTACCTCCTCAGGTGGTTTTGTACGGTCAAAAGTTGACATATAAATCTCCACAGCAGAATCATATGCCCTCCGACACTCAGCTTCTTCAACACTCTGAAAATAACAGTATTAACCCTGTTTGATTCCACTTAATGACATATCCCATAGCTTTTCCAGATAAAGGTAACTAACCTGCCATGAGGAAGATATTGTGGGCACAGCACCATTATTCAAAGCATCCAGATATGATTGTGTGATACCAATAAGAACAGGCCCTGTCAGTACAGTACCCCCAACCTGCTTCGGCCTCGTTCTCTCAAAAACAAACTTTGTCAATGCATCAAGCCCGGCTCGAAATTCAGGTCTCAGTTTGTCAAGCTACACATGAAACCTAAGGTCTTAATAAAGAAATTATACATGCTAAACGAAAAAGAAAGTCAGCAATGGGTGAGGGAAGGAGAAAGAGGAGGCAAAAGGATGATAAGAAATCAGAGAGGGAATAGCATATATGAGAACAGTTGGATACTGACCAAAATTTGATCAAGCCTTTGCAGATCATTTTCATTGTTCAAAGGCCTCACAAGGGTAAAGCATTCCCTATCAGGAAATAAAGCTCGAATAGAGTCTCGGATCTATCAACAATTAAACATAAATGATCAGTGTCCATCACATAATTTGCATGCATAACCATGCAACAAATTTTGCATATTAATCAATAAGACACTTTAAAGACACTTCCTTTTCATTTTTCATCAAGCTTCCACAGAATTAATATTGATTTCTTTTACTTCCCCAATTAAAATTTATGTTAAGACTTACCTCATTTTTGGCAGCTATATCCTTCCCACTACCTTGAACTGGCCGCAAAGCAAGTTCTAGGTAGTCACGGGGAGTTATTTTCCTATTATCCTCCACCAAATCCAGATAAAAATCCTGCAAGAAGAATATTTTACAATAGAGAACTTAAGAAAGAAGATTTGACAACCATAAGAACATAAAATCCATAACAAAGAACTAAACACAGGATAACCAACAATAAAACAGATTTTAAATGGGTCTGTTTGTAATCAAATATTACCCTTAGAAGCCAAAGAAAGATTGGGGAGAATTGCCCTAGTTCAGAAGCTGAGGTTGTTCTTCCTCCAGCTTTAACTCGAATATGTTTTGTCATTTGAGTGACAAGAGAAAGACGATCCAGTGCAGCTTCATCTATACCTCCCATCTAAATATCAGAAGTAGACAATCAAAACTTGGGGAAATGGTAAAAAGACCCTCATTAACAAGCCAGTCAAAAGGAAAAAAATCTCAATACTTTCTTTAAGAAAATACAGACCTGGTTGTAGATGAACATACTAGATAAGAGGACAGCTAATGAAAAAATCTGTGTGCTGTATGTTCCCTGTCAAGTTTACAAGATACAAGCATAAGTCAAAACAATCAAACTACTTAATAACCAATCCATTGTCAAAAAGGTAAGCGAACACAAACTGTTTGATCATAGGCATCTATTCCTTCAGAATCTAACAGCAAAAGATTGTACTCAGTTCCATCAAGAGCAGTTCTCTTTAATGGTGCACTCCACAACCAAAGCCCTTTTGTACACGGACGATGAGTTGGTGCTACTTGAAATCCACTACTCCTTCCAAGAAGCTATAGCAAAAAAAAAAAAAAAAAAAATCAAAGGCTGATTAAAAAAAAAAAAAAAAAACAGATGCCATACAAGGTTCAATTAGGGAAAATCATTTACAATTACATAATATTTAACCATGAAACCAAACATAGCTCAAATATCCACCCTCTGCAAAGATTGAGAACAAAAGGATACAAGCTAAACCATCTCAAATCTAGGTCTATCAAAAATGATAAACAGCTGGTCAGACTTGGATCATTCAACTAAGTTTTATAGTAGCATTTGCATTAAACTCCCATGCACAGAGTGAACATGTTCACATCGGACGCTTAAATATAAGTATCTCTTCACTCACTTATAAATTGTGACTCAAAAACTATAATTACCTCTACCTAAGATCTTTCTAGAAAGCATAGTACTCAACCTCGTTGGTTGTATCTTTGTAAGCTGAAATGCACTTGCAGAAACTTAAATTTGATGTTGATATCATATAATAAATGAAGGCTTCTAAAAACAAAAAATTTAAACCAAAATGCTACATTCCACATTTGATCCCTTTAAAACCCTAAATTTATGGCATCCCTACTACTAAAGTCACAAACCTTAGAATTCGTTATTTCGCCTACGAAAACACCGAAAGAACATAAATTTCCTCCAATTATCTTCAAAACAAGTAAACAGAAAATATAAATAAAATTACCTGATTTAAAATAAAGCTCTTGCCTTGACGAGCCCGGCCACAGACCGAAACGACCCCAATTGGTTCCTTAACGAGCTGCAAAGCCGCGACCGCTTCCGGATCCATCCGGAACTTCCCTTTCTCGTCACAGTACAACAACCGAACCGGCCTTGCCGGACCCATCACCGGGGCGGACGACACAGACGCTGATGCAGACGCCGAATGACCGAATGACTGCGGCGACACATCGACGGTGGAGTCCTTTCCCATACCAAAAAATCTCATCATCTTTTCTTGAGATCCTGCGTTGTTCACTTAATTTTTCTCTCTAATTTCTCTTCGCTTTTGATTCTAATTTAGAAAGTTTTTTGGGAACTATGTTCTTGCAACGTTATATTGGTTTTTCCACCCCACAGAGAAAGAGAGGTTTCAAATTGGGGAGGGAAATTAAGCGATACACGCTTATGGGCTTTTATTATTTTATATAGACGGTGATGACATTCGAAATTACGCTGATGTACTTGATTTCTTTGTTTAATGCGCGTGTAGCGTAAGGGTGTTTTAGTCTTTCCATTTGCTTAGTCTCATACGCTGAACGACAGCTTGTTAATAAAGGAGTTTTTGGATTTTCCTTTTATTCAAGAGTTTATTCTTTTAGGTTTTTTTTTTTTGGCCAAGAGTTTTTTCTTTCAGTTTATTTCTTACTCCCTTCATGACTTTAGTCTTTATTAATGAATACAAAACTAAAATAATTTTTAACCCCAAAGAAAACTAAAGAAAACTAAATTATGTATAAGAAGTCTAAACTGTCAAAATAGTCACTTTTATTTGTATCAGATTACATTTTAATTATTTATGTTTAAAATATTACGTTTTAGTCACTTATGTTTTCGTTTTGTTAATAAATGGTCACTCTATCGTTAAAATCTATTACCTTTCAAACGGCAGTCCAACGTGGTAGTTAAAATGGGTTTTAAATATCATCGTGGATGTCTAACCAAATAAATTAATTGATTTTTTAATTAAATAAATTTAATTGATTGAGATTTCAAAATTAATTAAAAGAAAATATTAATTTGGTTTCTCGAAATAATCAAGACCAATGCATTAGATTCATCCTTGAACCGGAAAAAAAAAACACTTGGTCTCTTTTTTGTTTTGGTTTTTGTTTCCATTTTGATTAAAAAAACATATACATTTTCATAGTTATCTTTATTGAACCAAACAGTAAAAATTAAATTGACTGCTCCATCAATCGGTTCGATTTTTTATTCAAATGGAAAAACAAATGATCGATTTAATGGAGGGACCATGCATGAATTACAGTAAGTAATGGATTTTTTTTGTTCTTTACTTCAATTTTGGGTTCAGATATTATAGTTTTTTTTTGCAAAAAGGTGGTTCATCTTTTTTTTTTTGTATATTTACAGACAAAAAGAACATGTTTCATCTTTGTTTATTTGTATATTGTGAGTAGCCACAATAGCAAGCAGGTATAGAGGTTGGTGGGTCCATTACTTCTTCTTCTTCTTTTTTTCTCTACTAGTAAAAAAAAAATCCAAATGTTGCTTCTTTTTAAACTGGAGCAAATTGGGTTTTAGGACAAAAATTTATATCTTATTTTTATAAAAAAAAATTAACTTTTTTAATCCACGTTGGCATTTAAAACCCATTTTAACTGTCATGTCGAATTGCCATTTGGGAGGTAATAAATCTTAATGACAGAGTGACTATTTCATAACAAAACGATAATGTAAATGACTAAAACGTAATATTTCAAATATAAATAATTAAAATATAATCTAAGGCAAACAAAAGTGATTATTTTAATAATTTATCCTTAACAAAAAGTAAATAAATCAAAATATATCAAAATATCAAAATTAATATAATGCAACTTGTTAAATTATTAAAATACATACTATATCAACTTTAAATATAATTATAACATAAAGTAATACAAATGTAAATAAATACCTATACAAGACGAGGGAATTTGGTCTTAATGGTCCCAATTATAAAATAACCTTTGTAATATAACACTTTCCAGCGAAATCAATTGAGGCGGTTAAATAGTCCTATATCATGCATTTGATGCCTTTAGTCTTTTGCCCCAAAACTTTTTAAAACAATGATCCCATTTCATTTAATAGAGAAAAGGATTACAAAATCGAGAAACAATCTCCCATACAGACAGAGGCCACCTAGTCCAGTACAAAAACAAAGCCGTCAAACAAATGTAATATTATTACACCACGTTTAGTTAGAGTGAATAGAATATGAATGTAATGAAATAGAATTGTAATCAATAATTCAATGAAATTGAATAACAATTGAATAGAGTTGTAATAGTATTATTGTATTTGGTTGAATAGAATAGATGTTGTAATATTATAAGGAAAAAGACTTAAATGACTAGAATACTCTTAGCATAATTTTTGTTAGATAAATGATTATTGTTATCGTTATTGTTATTAAATTTTAATAAGATTATTATTAAATATAATTTAATAAAATACAAATTAAATAATTTAATCATATTTTAACATAATTATTATTAAATACAATTTAATAAAATAATATATAATTTAATAACATTCTTAATATAATTATTATTAAAATATGAATTAATAAAAAACATAATAAATAATTTAATCATATTTTAACATAATTATTAAATACATTTTAATAAAATAATATATAATTTAATTACATTCTTAATATAATTATTATTATTTTAGGTAGATGATTATTTTTTTTTTTCAAATTTGGGTCATTCTATTTCTTGTCGTTGTTCACTTGTCTATTGAATCAAATGCAAGGATAATGTTGGAAAAGGTCACAAAGAAAAGCAAAAGTGTAAAAGAATAAAATTACACAATATGTAAGAGTTGAGAGTTAAATTTTTTATAATTAAATATTAAATTGGCATAACTATAAATCTTAGGGATTAAAGTTGTTATTATACCAATTTTAAAAGCTACAACATCAATTTTCCATTAGTTACTTAATGGCTAGTGATCGTAAGTGAAATAATTAAATAATTAAGCGATCATTTTATAACTTTTTAATTTGAGAGACCAAAAAAAAACTTCCTAATAGATAAATGACTACCAATGAAATTTACTCAATATTCCATTACTTTTTATATTCAAATTTGACAAGGGCCAATTCTTGAACCACTTTACTCCAATATACTTAGATTACATTTTTATTACAATACAAGTTCAAACTTAAACACCCACAAATGGTAGAAACGTGAATTTGTTGATCACACTCCATGACCAACGTTAAGATTGGTACAAATTCATTAGGGGGATGATAATGGTGCTGATTTCCAACATCTGTAAGAAATGTTGAGTTGTTTCTTGGCTCAGATTAAGGCTCACTTGCACTATTGATGGAATTGTTTTCAAAACCGAATTTTTACTACCTATTTCTCCCACCACTACTCTGCAAATCAATTATAAAAGAAAATAATTATATAAATGAAGAATATAATTATATTAGGGACCATATAGAGCACGATAAGAATATATGATATATATCTAAACATGAGACAACTATTTCAACAAGGCAGTTAAGGTAAAACAATAAATTCATCCATAATGCTAATAAAAGAGGTAGATTGAAACATTAGTAGCACATGAACTTTTTTAAGTGGAATGGAGATAAGGGCAAATGATTTGAGCTAAGAAATAAAGAGAGCAGAGAACTGATTCGAGCTAAGATTTGACAATAGTTGATAGTATAGGAAACATTAAACATGGAGTAAACTTTAAACATTAAACATAAATCCGTGGCAATAAAAAGATGCACGAGAAGATAACATTAATTGTTCGATTGTTTTAGCATTAGATCCAACAAACACCTAAAGATCACAAAAGCCTTGTTTAGTCTTAGATCAGACAAACATATTTACAATTACAGAACACATACATAATAACTTAATCCTTGCAGTAAACTAAGAAGCCCTGTGAAAGAAAGAAACGGAAAAATAGTATGTTATGAAAACTTGGAAAGTAAATAAAAATAGTAAATTTGCACTTCATGCCAAATTCCAAGATAAATATATGTGCCAACCATCAGCCCGAATAAAAAAAAATCCATTCTATGACATGTAACACCCTTACCCGTATTCAACGCCGGAATAGGGTACGAGGCATTACCAAAACACATACACTTGTAAACGTATTAAACTGAGTAATAAAATTTCATCCAAATTATACAAAATGAACTGCTAAATATTAAAGGCCAACATTTTAAGCCAAACCAATTATAACATATACAAATGACTAAGTCCCCTATACATGCCATAAACTTAAGAGGTTTGTATTCACTTTTACCCCACGATGATAGCTTGATAGTGTGATTACATCTCCGGCAATCTCCAACTCGAGTTAGCATACAACCCTATAAGATATGGGAAATTAAGGGAAGTAAGCTACAAATCTTAGTAAGTAAGTATGTAAATAATAAGTGATTTATTAACAGGCTTTCATAAATCTTCAGAATATGTTCTCAAGATAATACAATCATAATTGTACATAGTTCCACTTTTTATTCATATTCATCTCAAGCTGTCTACTCGAGTCACAGTCACTAAATTATTTATATCTTGAGCTACAGAACTCCAAATTAAGATCCGATAATTTTCCCTGAAACTAGACTCAAATATCTTATTACCATAAAATTTTCAGAATTTTTGGTTTAGCCAATTAGTACAGTTCATTCTTCAAAGTCTCCCCTGTTTTGCTGTCCAACAGTTCTGACCATTCTTCGCTAAAATTTAATTATCTTTTCGTACAGAATTCAAATTATGTTCTAGTTTGTTTCTTATAAAAATAAACTCAATAAGTAATCTAACCTTATAAATTATGTCCCAAAATCATTTTTTTACAATTTTCAATGTTTTCCAAGTTAGAATAGGGGATCTCGAAACCACTCTGAACCAGTCTCACAAAAATCTAAATATCTCAAAATATACAAATCCTTTACTTTCTATGTTTCTTTTATATGAAAATAGACTCAATAAGATTTAAATCAATATCTCATCCAACATATAATTCAATTTATACTATTTATGGTGATTTTTCAAAATCACGTAACTGTTGCTGTTTCAATGTATTTTACTGAAAATTTTACGCTCCCATGTTTTCTTTATATTACTTCCATATATGCACACATAACACCAAGCATGTTCAATACTAGCCATACAAATGAATAATTATCACCAATATTTACGAGTACTCATAATGGTGCTTACACCATATCAGCCTTACCACAATTTCAATCACATACCACATATCAAACATATTATGCACATATATACATAGTCACACGCACCCTTGCTCACACGTACATTTGCCACATTTCTCAATTGATCACATTCACTCTTACACTTATTCATAACATGATCACACCAATCACCATTAATAATTTATCTCGTTGAACCCCTTCGGAAAACACCCGATACTCGGTGGTCTCAGCACATAGCTCCACCTACACATAACTCGACTTTCTTGTACACATGGTGAAGGTCTCTTATCACCCATGTGACCTAGCCATTCCATCTCGTAGCTTTCTTGTCTACATGGTGTCCAACACTAAGAACCACTCATGTGACCTAGCTACTCATAACCCGTAACTTTCTTGTACACATGGTATACACACAGTATTACACATGTGACCTAGTTACATATGAAATTATTATCTCGTAGCTTTCTTGCACACATGGTGAAAGTCCCTTATCATCCATGTGGCCTAGCTACATATCAAATTTTGCCATCTCGTAGCTTTCTTGTGCACACGGTGAAGGTCCCTTATCACTCGTGTGACCTAGCTACGTATTGTCCGTATCTCTCGATTTTTCGAAGGTTCCATCGAGAATTTCACATTCCATACATTTTCATATTATAGTTATCACCCAATTATTTCCATAATATCTAGCAAAATAATTATTGAACAAGTAAAATAAATGCATTATTTACATATCAACTTTCCATTTCACATAATAACCATAGTCATAGAAAACACCTTTAAGCACAACATTTCGACCCATTCTCCATGTCACCTATGTCACCTTTTATCATAAACATTATTATTTAATCAATTCACCAACATAATATACAAAACATGTAATTCAGCAAAATCAATTTAATACCACAATTTAGGTTTTAAACATACATTACGACATTATTGCATTATCATTTATACATCAACTTTGTAATATCCTAAATTAGGGGCTATGCATTTGGTGCATAATTCATGAGTTAGTAGGCTCAGTGAGTGGTTTAGATGTGTTTTAGGGGTTCTTAAAACTCTAGGATTAAAAGGGAATGCATTGGAAAATTTTTTGATTTTGAATTAGTAAGGGGAGCAAGGCTAGGGAGGCCTTAAAGAAAATTTGTAGGCATTTTTGGGCATAGAAATCACCTTGGTAAAGTGGCTGGAATGCGCCATTTAGGGCCTTGGTGATGACGCCATGTGCAGTGGGCAAGGGCCTTGGTTCGAATCACGGCGGCAGCAAGTAGTGTAATTTTATTTTTCTTTTGGCGCTAAGACAAGGGGAACTAGGCTAAGGAGGCTTTAAGGGAAATTCGTGAGGGATTTATGACACAAGGGTTGGCCTGGTAAAGTGGCAACAAGGCGCTACTTAAGGCTTGGGCAAGTGACGCCTCAAGCAATGGGTAGAGGGCCCAGGTTCAATTTGCGTGGGAAGCAAATGGACATTTATTTTTGCGTCAAGAAGGCGCTTGGCTAAGGAGGTCTTAAAAGAAATTCGGGGTGAATCATGTCACAAGCAGCGCCTTGGCAAAGTGGCTTGGGACGTTACCTGCAGCTTGCGTCAAAGGGCTCCAGGTCTCATGTTCGAGTCTTGTTGGCAGCAAGGGAAGTGTTTTTATTTTGCTTTGGCGTCAAGGAAGAAAGGTGAGAAGAGGTTGGACGGCAATTGGATTTTCAATTGGATGAGGATTTAGCTTGTTTTATTCGGCTAGGATATATGTTAAAGGTTGATTTATTTTAAGTTGGTAGATAATAGATAATTGTTGTTTTATTTATTCAAGTAGGATAATTGTTGATTTAATTATTTTGTGCAAGATGAAGAAGAGATAAATATGGATTTATTTTATATATTTTGGTTTAAATAGGTGATAAGAGATAATATAGGAGTTTGATAAGGGATTAATGTTGGATTAATTTATTTTATTTGTTAAGGAGATAATAGAGGAGATTATCAAGGAGTTTGATAATAGCAAGGATATAGTAGCCGAATTCTTTATAAGGGGGGAGTAATCATCTTTGATATTTTTTTCTTTAAATTTCTTTGTGCCGAATTTCTTCCCACTCACACCTCTCATTCTTTCCTTTCGTCTAACACCAAATCTATTTCTATTTCTTTGAAGCCATAACCGAAGCTTAAAGTGCCTATTCTCTTTGTTTTGCCGCAAGTCACAAAAGCTAAAACCCCTCTATCATTGTTCCTTATTGCCGAATCTTTTTTGTCTCTCACTCTCCCTTCTATTTCGCAAATCCTTGTGGCCGAATGGTGCTGTCGACTTCTTTCTAGCAACCTCCTCTAGTAGGCATTGGTAAGTAGATTCTTCTTTAGTAATCGGTTTGGGTTCTTTTTAGGACAGCCGAATCTTCTTTAAGCCATGTTGTGTGTTTCTTTTGTATGTGCCAACGTTAAGGAGCGTTAAAGGAGAAGCTTTCGAAATTTGTGGCATTCAAGGGATTTCGACTATTCAAGTAGCTAAGGATTTCACTAAATAGTAAGGTAAGTGTTATGTGATATTCGGCTATAGGCCATATTTTGGATATTAAGGGTTGACCGATTGAGTACTTTGGTGTTAAGGGCAAATCGACAGGCATAAGGGCAAGTTTCGGGATTCAGATCATTGTGGTAAGGATATTTAGTAAGTGTAGTTTCGATTTGAAATATTTAGATTAAAGTATTAGTGTTTAACCATTTGGTTCTGATTAAGATATCATTAATGAACATGGATGCCGGTCGAGAAGGTAAATGAATAGTCCCTATCCCAAAGTTTAAGAAGAGATCTGTTTCTGCAGTTCGGGATTGGCCACCGGGGTGTGGACCAGCGTCAGAACAGGAAAGTAGGCAGATAGCCGTGGTGTCGCTCAGCGATAGTATCGGGATCGAGAGCGTAGTACTTCAAGTGATCAGGTGTGTAGTTAGCCTACTGTTTTCCGGGTTTATGTTATGTATGTGATATTGTGTATATGCTATGAATGTGCTAACTAGTGCAGTGGAAATTGTGATATGGATACCCTCAAGGGGTATGTCGATAATCCGGTAAGTACCAAATCTGATGAAATGTGACTATTGTTATGAATATGTGATAATCTGCTAAATAACATGTACATGCATTATCATGGCATTATTTTATGTTGCATGTGCATGGGTGGGATATGATATGAAAGAAGGACAGGGTGTACTTCGAGTACGTGGTTTGATGAATGGCTCTGTGCCTCATCGTGATTGATACAGGCTATGTGCCATATCGTGGTTACTAATGGCTTTGTGCTCATCGTGGTTTTGATGATAGCTTCGGCTATATCGTGGATTGACGCTGACTGAGGTCGCGTTGTGGATTATTTGCGATTAAGTTCGCGTGGATGGCATTTGTTGCCTTATTGGAGTAAAAAGGAGAGGGTGATTTAATAATCCCCTGGTGTGTGGTAGGCTGGATACGGTGGTGTGTAGAGGATGGACCCTAGGCTGGGTTGGGCTTCATAATTGCATAATTTTGCATGTAAATATATGTGAAAATGGGCCAAGCCCAATAAGATATGTGGATTAATGTGAAAGTGGGCCAAGCCCAGTATGTGATGTGGATTAACGTGGTAATGGGCCAAGCCCAGTATGTGGAAACATGTGGTTAATTACACTATTATAAGAATGTGATATGGTTATGGGCCAAGCCCAATATGTGGACCCTATAAGTGAATGAATTGCATTACTATATGTCATAAGATATGGATATGGGCCAAGCCCAATAAGTGAACTCATGTGAATAATGTTGCATTAATATCTGATATGTGGATAAATATGTGGTTTGATATGTGGGTGGAATTCAGTGGACTAATTGCACACTGAGTCTGTATGACTCACCCAATTTTTATTAACATCGCAGGTGATGCTTGGACTGGGTTTGGAGTGGATACAAGGTGGCCCATGCAGAAGAAGTTTTGCTTGTTTTAAGTATTTTATATTTCCAGTATTTATGAATTATTACTTAATGTAATAAGGGCCACTTAAAGTATTTGAATTTTGTTATGTTTAAGTTGGATTTATAAGTGGGATATTATTTTTGTAAGTTTAATTTTAAAAGCTATTTATATCTCAAAAGTCATATTAAAGTTTTGAATCCGGTATTTTTATAACAACTTAATTTTTACTTAGAATGTTTTAAGTTACGAAAATGTTCTATCAAAGGCTACAAATTTTTAACGGTTTTTACTCTTAAGTAAGAATATTTTCAAACATTTTCCGCAGTGGCATTTCAAATTCGGTCGTAGTGAATGGGCCAGGTTTGGGGTGTTACAAACTTACCTCGCATCCAGAAACGACAATTTACCAACTTTCTCGATTTCCGATTTTCCTCCCGTTCTAGGTCCAAATCTCATTTTTCGGGGTCTAAAACATCACATTTCACTTATTTAATTAATGTACTACTCAAAACAGTCCATAACTCAAACTTTTGCAAAATTATAATTTTGCTCCTAAACTTTTACATATTTACACTTTTGCCCCAATACTCGAAAATTAAACTTCAGCCCTTATTCTTATGTTTTATAACATGCTGATCATTTTTCCCTTCTATGGAAACATCAAATTTGTAACACCCCAAACCCGGTCTATGCGTTAAGACCAAATTTGGTATGCCACACAATCGATCAAACATTTAGTCATCTAATAATTTAAAGAAAACAGAACTTCAAAACCACTTTGGAGTTGTAGTTTAAGTAATACCGAGTTTAAATTTGAAATCCGTGATTTCAAAACGTAAGAGTTTATAAATTCATCTTTAGAGAAATAATTGATTAAAACCTTAAAATAAATGGTTGAAATAAATTTATAAAAGAGTTTTCACAAAAATTTTACGAGTAAGCAATATTTAAGAAAACCCCCTTTTTTTTTATACACAAGTTTAAGAAAAATATTTATAAAATAAACAGTCCCATTTAAGTAACTAAAACATAATAAAATCCATCCACGAATTAAAATCCATAAAATAATACCAGAGGCCTTATTACAACGCAAATGAAATAGTACTTAAATAAATATAAATACTTAAAAGAAGTTCAAAGTTTTTATAACTCATCATTCGTAGTATGGCCTCCACACGAAGTCATCCCCCTGCCCAAGCTTCCATCAATTGTCATTACCTGAGAAGGGTAAGAAAACGTGGTGAGTTACTTAGAACTCAGTGTGTAACCCACTTACCGTGTCCACTGGGCCATAACCATATAAACATATATTTGGGCTTGAGCCCATTTACAAATGTACATTATATAAATCAAATATAAAAGTGCATGTGATATGCAATTCCCAACCAAGCCTAATTTCCATCCGCTACACACCACCCGTACCAACCATCACACCTGTGGGGATCAAGTCAACCCACCCCGCCAACACACCAATCGCAGGCATTAAGCCATTTAAAAATATTTGTGGCATAACCACTGAACTAGATTGTGGCAGAGCCACTCGAACTAGATTGTGGCAACAAGCCTTTCTTCTCTTCATCAATTTTCCCAACCCATGCAATCATGTATATATATAAAACATAACAATACATTCACATGATGAATTTTAACAAAGGCCCATGTTACAAGTTGGTTCATATTTCAGTTTATCAATTTGGCCCATTAGTCAAAATAGCATTTAGCCCATTTAACGATCTAGCAGTTTTTGACCCATATATCGATCTAACAGTTTTTTTTTAAATTTGCCCATATAGCAATTTACCAAATTGACCCATATAGCAATTTACCAAATTGACCCATATAGCAATTTATCAAGTTGACCCATTAAGGGTATTTTCGTAATTCGGTCCATAGGGACATTTCGTAATTCAGCCCATTAGGGGCATTTTCATAATTTGGCCCGTAAGGGAGTTTTCATAATTTGGTAATCGTACCCACTAAGGGTAATTCGGTAATTTACCCTATAAGGGTATGATGGTAATTTTCGCAACCTAGGCTTAATTACTAATTTGGGGCATAAAAATCAAAACTGTCCATCTGCGTCGTACTGACTAAACTGACTATAACTTGAGTTGGGAAACTCGAAATTTAGATCCGTAAATTTTCCCTGAAACTAGACTCATATAAATTCTTACTTTAATTTTTCCAGAATTTTTGGGTTAGCCAATTAATACAGTTTATTCTTCAAAGTATCCCTTGTTTCACTGTTTGACAGTCATGCCCTCTCTTAACAAAATCTCAGATATCTTATTGTACAGAACTCAGATACTGGTTTTGTTTGATCCAAATAAAAATAGACTCACCAAGGATTCTAATAATATAAACCATGTCCCGTAATTATTTTTATACAATTTATAGTGATTTTTCCAAGTCAGAACAGGGGATCTAGAAATCACTCTGAACCAGTCTCACAAAAATCTAAAAATCTCAAAATATACTAATCCTTTGCTTGCTCCGTTTCTTTTATAAGAAAATAGGCTCAATTATCTTTCAATCCATATCTCCTTCACTTTCTAATTCAATTTCCACTATTTTTGGTGATTTTTCAAAAATCACATCACTGCTGCTAACCAAAACTATTTTGTTACAAAATATGGTTACCACTTCGAACATACGTACGCCCGAGTGGCCATAGATGCTGGTTTGCGGCTTTTCAGTATTTCGACCGATTCACAGAACATTTCATGCAACATTTAGAGAGGAATGAGATTACACACCCCATTTCAAACATGTATTCGGAAAGTAAGGGATTACACACCTGATTACGGTAAGGACTAAACCTTCTTGATCGTCGGCACCTACGACACCCACTATTTCCAAAGGATTAAAAAATAGAGAATATCGAGTGACTTTGTCCCTAAAAATAATCGATTAGTCAAAACTTCGATCCGTTTTGCAACATAGCCGAATAGAGATATAACGAAAAATCCAAGAAGAACTCCTTACCTTAACACTTCGATTTGATTTCTAGTGAGTCACTATGATAACGAATACTCCGAGTTCCGCCTTCTTTATAACACGATTGCTTAAACGAAGGTTGAAAGAATAATCAACAAAACAATATCGATGAAGAGAAGATTCGGCTTTGATAAAAATAAAGGAGAGAAAAGATTGGTTCGACTATGGAGGTAGTTTAACATTCGGCCATGGTGACAGATTTTTGGAGAAAAAGAAAAAATTTGATTAAGAGTTCTTGGCAAGAAGAAAAGAGAAAAGAAGAAAAAGAGCCAGAAGAAAATGAGTGTTTAAATACCGATTTCTAATGGTGAGAGATGGACAAAGTAAATGACACTCAAAGACTCTATAATTTCGGCACAAGGAGGATTAATGTTTAGGGAGAGAAGATGATAATCAAATTGATCAAAAAAAAATGAAATGAGATGGCCAAATAAACAAACTTACCTATTGCTCAAATTCGACTAAGAGAAAGAGTTTGGAGAATAGAAGAAAATTTGCACAAAATACCAAGAATTGACCAAAGCTAACTCCTAATCCTAGCCATCTACTAACAACATTCGGCCATCCCCCCTAACCACAAAACCGTCCATATACAAGCCATAAATGAGTCAACATGTGCCAACTTAACTTTCCATAGCACAATCCTCAATTTAAGCCTTATGTTCCCCCATTACCTTTGTTTTTTTTTAAAAAAAAAATTCTCCACCATGCTTTAATGCTTGAAAATGTCATCATTCAATCTTGTCTCCATGCATGTTTTCTTTTTATGATTTGTTTTTTTTTTATGCTCCATTATTGCCGTTCATGATCCATGGTTTTTCTTCCATTAAAAATAAGAAAACAAAAACAGCTCATGCTTCCCTATATATTTCCAATAATAATTTATACCCACTTATTATTATATATATTTTTTTTGGTTGTTACAAAATTCTTACTCTAACATACACTTATGGACATTAGGTATTTTTACCAATTATGTCGTTTTACTCGTTTTCACTTAAAATCAACATAATTTCAAGCTTCATATTCTACCATAAAACATCAAAATACACACTTTTCACCTATGGGTAATTTTCCAAAGATGAACCCTAGCATGAATTATTGCTAGCATAAGCTAAATCGAGCTACCGGGACTCCAAAACCGTAAATAACTTGAAAAGCAGGGCTAGAACGAACTTACCATGAGCTTGGAAAGTTAAGAAAATCCTAGCCATGTCTTCCCTTGGTAAATTTCGTCCATATGAAGAAGATGAACAAATTTGGCATTTTAATTTTGTTTTTAATTCATTTAATTTAAAAAGGACTAAAATGCCCTTACAAAAAAATATCTTATCTAACATATACCATATCCATTTTTGTCCAACAATTTAACCAATGGGCTAATTACCATTTAAGAACCTCTACTTTAAATTTTCATAGCAATTTGACACCTCTAACTTCTAGAGCTCAAGTTTTACACTTTTTACAATTTAGTCCTTTTGACTAAATTGAGTGGCCAAACGTCAAAATTTTCAAATGAAATTTTCACGAAATCGTTCTGTGAAATTGTAGGCCATAAAAATATAATAAAAATAAATTTTCTTACGTCGGATTTGTGGTCCCGAAACCACTGTTTCGACTAGGCCCTAATTCGGGATGTTACATGACATCTTTAGCACATTGATGCAAAACACTATGAAGCATGGTTTCTTAACATGGATTGAAAATTTATTTTGTGCAGTGTGCATGTCATGGTAATATCTTATAGGATAAAGCTTATGTTAGAGATGAAACCATATAGTTTTATCCTCCTTGCTTTGAAACATCTAACTTTTTGATATAGCATCTTTGAAGACAATGCTTAATCAACTGAAGTGCAAACAAAGTCAGCCAACGAGATATGCCAACCACATATGTAACACCCCTTACCCGTGTTCAACGCCGGAACTAGGTATGAGGCATTACCAGACTTAACTTGTTTAAACATACAACATTGGGCCATAATATTTTATTCTAACTTAAAACTTTTCAGTCATATACATAACATCTTTATTATGGGCTTACGAGGCCCTAAACATACATACGGGAGGATTCAGAATTAATTCGGAAACTTTTGTGCTCTTAGAAAATTTTTGCTTAAACAGGGCCACACGCCCGTGTGAAATAGGACACGCTGGTGTGGGTAGGCCGTGTGGTCACACATGCCTACGTCCTTAGCCCATGTGGAATTTATTTTTCATTTCGAACCTACAGGGGTTTTCACACGGTCGTACACACGCTCGTGTCCTTGGCCCGTGTCCCTCACCCGGCCTAGACACGCCCGTGTCCTCACCCGTGTGTGAAAAACCTGGGTATTCTGTTTATGACGTTAGCAACCTCTTAAGGGCACACGGCCTAGGCACATGCCCGTGTGCTGGCTAGTGTGACGAATCGAATTCTTGCAATTGGATACAGGGGACACACGGCCTATCAACAGACCCATGGGACTAACCGTGTGTCACACACAACCTAGACACACGCCCGTATGTCTACCCGTGTGGACAATTAGAAGGCTATTTTCCAAGCCAATTGCCACCCTGAAACATAAACACAACTATACCAACACAAGCAACATATATCATGGCAATAATACACTATGAAGAATCATTAAATCATCATTCATGCATTTCATATTTAATTCCAACAATTGCATGAACTTTCACTTCATAGAACTCATCATCATTAAAACATGAAACTTGATAAATATTGGCCAAATTCCCAATGGCCATTTACAAAATGAGTGTACAACATTAGTAGTCAACACTTTGGCTTTCAAATATGACATGTCACAAAATGACCAAGCTCCTGTACATGCCATACTCAAAAGAAATCAACTTTACTATACCAAAAGAATGATTGATAGTGTAATCCAAGCTCCGACGTTCTACGATCCCCGAGCTAGCTTGGCAATACTACAAGGAAAAGGGAAAAGAGAGGGGTAAGAAAATAGCTTAGTAAGTTTGCATGAATTAAAATAGCAATATAAGTATTTATAGTAAAATTTATTCATCTCATAAAATAATAACATCACAAGTTCTCAAGTACTTTGACATACTTACTCATACTTATTCTTACCCATCACCTTACGGTTTTCATAACTCGTATTTTACTCATGGTACCTGTACCATTTTAGCACATAATTTAGCACTTATGCTATTTTGTACATAAACTTAAATCATTATCATCGTTAACTTGAGTAGAACTCTTTGTCATCCTTGTATAACTTAACTGTAACAGTCCGAATTTGACCCTAATCAGAACAGTGGTTTTGGGACCACGAATTTGAGTCTGAAATATATTTAAATGATATATTCTGTGCTTATTGTATGTGATTTAATGTGTGTGAAAGTTTCGCAGAAAAATTTAATCGTTTGCGTGTTTAATTTAGAAAAAGGACTTAATCGCATAAAAGGTAAAAGTTGCATACTAAAGTGAAATGCACTAATTTGAGTGTGGCTTTTTAACATGAGGTGTTAAAAGGGAAATTAGCCCATTCTAAGAGTTAGTGGACGGCTAAAGTCCAAATTTCCATTATGTTATGTTTAAAAATATTATTAATTATAAGGTTAAATAGGTAAATTATTAAACACCATAATATATGTTAATTAAAAACATGAAATAAAAGTTTGTCTTCATCTTTTGGCTACCGAAATAAGAAAAGAAAAAGCTTAGGTTAAAAGCTTGAGCATTCGGTCATGGTGGAAGCTTGATTTAAAGGTTAGTTTGACTTCGGTTTTTGATAATTTCTACGTTTTTGAGATCGTTGCTTCGAACATTAGCTGACCCATGTTAGAATTTTTAAATTTAAGCATGCTTGATGTTCGGCCATTGACATATTCTTGTGGTTGTTAATGTTTGATGATTTTATATTAAAGATATGTTAAAGATAAGCATGTTTTGTATTGGAAATTTTAGTGAATTTGAGTATTTGGGCTAAATTGCAAAAATGAATTTTTGAGGGGGCTAAAATGCAAAATAAATGAAAGAAATGGACTTGTATAGTCCCTATGAACATTCGACCCTAAGGTATTATAGTGAAAATTTGTGTATTTTGTGTTTTGTTCAATTAGGATTAAATTGTAAAAATGTGAAACATTAGGGGTAAAATGGTAATTTGCCCATTTATGTGTTTTGGGACTAAATTGAGATGAAATGTGCTTGAATGAGCTAAATTTTAATGTGTTTAGATCAAGAACAAAGAAAAACGGATTTGGATCGGGGAAAGGCGAAGGTTACCGAATAGCCAGTCTACGTTGTCCGTCGACAGTCGAGGTAAGTCCTTAAGCAAATGTATGCTGAAGAATTATTTATGTACATAGTATATGATAAAATTTGGAAATTTAAAGCATAAAAATATATGTTGGCCGAATATAAGGGTATGAGATTATAGTGAATTTATTTGTTTAATGTGATATGAATAAGTATGTTTGGTTTAATATGTGATAGTAATATGAAATATATGAGATAGTTGCGATTTTAGCACTAAGTAATGTGTATTGAAATGTTGAAAATGTTGATATTTCGGGCTTTGAGCCTAGCAGGCCTTGTGCCGGTGATCTATCTCAGGCTTAATGCCTAGCAGGCCTCGTGCCGGTGAATATATCGGGCTTAATGCCTAGCAGGCTAAATGCCGGTGTTTTAAATCTCAGACTTCGAGTCTAGCAGGCAAAGTGCCGGTGTATGCGATTCAGATTAGTGCATAGCTCGTTATATGCTGGTGAGTTTTTAAATTTCCGATCCTTGATTACGAAATAGTAATGTTATGAAACAAATCATGGAAGCTTAATTTATGAAAGTGAATTTGTGAGTTCGGCTATAAGGTATGTATTGATCATACTTAATGTTATGATTATATGCTATAATGACAAGTAAATGAAATGATGAAAGAAAGTGAGATACATATGATATATGGAATTTGATTATAATCTCTACTATGAGGGAATTGGTTATAGAAAAACATGAAAGAAGTAAGGTGTTCGAACGAATATAACTATTTGCATGAGTGTGTGATTATTTATTTGGTATATGATATACTGTGGTAAAGTAATGGTGGTTCATATATTAAGTGAGATGGGAGATTCGGTTATGGTAAACTAATTATTAAGTCATGAACATTTAATGTTAAGAAATGTTTATTTAAATGCTTGTGTACTTGAATGTTATTTTGTGGTTGCTTAAGACTTACTAAGCTAGCAAGCTTACTTTGTGTGTATCCCTTGTTTGTTTTATAGATTTCGTTTAAGCTACGGGCTCAAAGGATCGTCAGAAGAATCATTCACACTATCAACCCCCTTTTTGGTACTTATATATTTGGTTTTTGAATCAAAAGGCATGTATAGGCTAACTCTATGTTTGAATATTATTTTGATGATGTATAGTAGCCATGCGAAAATGGCTTAAATTTTCATATCAAGTTCGGTTCTATTTACCCTTGACTATGTGCTTAATATGTTTGGCTTCAACTATTCGGCTAGGGGCTGTTCTTTTATTTACATCTTGTGAATTATGTGTACTATATGATTGCTTGTTTGTAATGTCAATCTTTGTGTTAAATTAGTCAAGAGTTTCGGCATTTAAGTTAATATTTGCAGGTATAATTCAAGATAGGTATGTGCAGTTGAGCATTATTTGGAATTTATGTATGTATGTCAACTTTAGTTGATTTACGAAGTATGAATTATATTGAGTAATGCATGTATGTGTATTCGGCTAAACCTAGGTGATAGTTGCAAATGTAGTCAACATGTTTAAATAAGTAATTGTTAGGCTCATAGTCAAATATGGAAAATGTGTATAGCTATGAAGTATTCACTATATATATATATAGCTGGCTTGTGAGATTGCTTAGTTTAATTGAGTACATGAAACTACCAAACTCGGTTTGTGCTAGGTTACGAACATGAAATGTAATGAATGAGACCTTGTACATTCGGCCAAATATTTAAGTACATATGTGATGTGTAATATGTTGCATGTATTCAATTATGTGAAAATAGGTTTTATGCCATATGAAATTGGTCTTAATAGGAAGTATTATGCATTGACATTCGAGGTATACTTATTTAATTAATTAGTTACGAAAAGTTTAGTTGTTTATAAATTTCATAGATCAAGATCGTTTTGGAATAAAAAAAATGTGTGGTGCATGAAATCTGTATTGTTGTGATACATTGGATGGTCATTTCATGTTCATCGATGATTATATCGTATATGACTTGGATTAACGTATCAAGTATGTGTTACACATGTGCAATTTGTCTGTTTATGATTTAATTATTTGATAAAGATGATCAACTAAGATTCAATCGATTGAACTAAAGTTTTAAGTTACCTGGTAATACCCGTAACCCTTATCCGGTGACAGACACGGGTTAGGGGTGTTACATTAACTCTTTATCATCTTAACATACTTAGCTCTTTTGTCGTTGAGCTACTCGGAATACCGGAGGATACTCAATCTCATCATACATGTATCACGATGCCAATGCCATATCCCAGATATGGTCTTACATGGGATCACCTCTTGATGCTGATGCCATATCCCAAATATGGTCTTATACGGGATCTCTTAGCTTGATGTCGATGCCATGTCCCAGACATGGTCTTATATGAGATCATACATAGATGTCGATGCCATGTCCCAAACATGGTCTTACACGAGATCTTCCTTTGGTGCCGAAACCATGTCCCAGACATGGTCTTATACGGGACCTTCCTTATTCGATGCCGATGCCATGTCCCAGACATGGTCTTATATAGGATCTACGTTCGGTACAGATGCCATGTCCCAGACATGGTCTTATACGGGACCTACATTCGGTGCCGATGCCATATCCCAGACATGGTCTTATACGAGACCTTCCTTATCTCATATTGGGACATAAGTATCCTCGTTATTCTGAATCTTCAACCAGGACTTCAACTTAGCATATTCTCATCATTTTCTCATCGAGGCTTTATTTATCGATTTTCATGGGAATAATATTCTTTATCATAATATCAAGTAATTTAAAATATGAAAACACTATGAAACTTTAAATTTCACACAAACTTACCTCGGTACTCAAAATAGGTGTAGATGTTTGATTTAGTCCACGACTTTGTTCTACCTCGGTTTTGATCCGGGCTTCGTGTTTCTTGATCTATAATAACAATTTCAGTTGTTTAATACTCATATTGACTAAATTGACTCATGAATCATGCTTTGAAAAAATTACAATTTTGCCCCTAAACTTTCACATAATTACACTTTTGCCCCTAGGCTCGTAAAATGATTTTTATTCAACTTTCTTGTAATTTAAGCCTAACCAATTCATATTCTCAACTACAACAACTCCCAATTTCCACTATTCCACTCATGTATGACCATTTCTATAACTTTTACAATTTGGTCCTTTTATGCATTTTTCATGAAAATCACTTAGAAAAAAATGTTTATCATACATCAAACTTTCATATTCTTCCATAAATCATCAAAATACATGCATGTCATACATGGGTAAATTTTTGAACATAAACCCTAGCTCAAAATATAGCTAGAAATTGCTAAATCGAGCTACGAAGATCTCAAAAATACAAAGAACATTAAAAACGGGGCTAGGATGCACTTACTATCAAGCTTGGAAGTTGAAGAAACCCAAGCTATGTCTCCTTGCAAATTTCGGCACTTAGAGGAAGAAGATGGACAAGATTTTGACTTATTTTTCCCTTTTTAATTCATTAATTAACCAAATGACTAAAATGCCCTTAAGGCCCTTTCTTGAGATTTTTCCTTCCCATGTCCATTTTTGTCCATCTTGACATTTAATGGTCTAATTGCTAAATAAGGACCTCTAGTAATTTTTATAATTCTATTTCATACTTAAATCTTCTAGAATCTCATATTTTCTAATCTTTTGCAATTTATTCCTAATGGACAAATTGATCACTAAATAATAAAATTTCTTCATGAAATTTTCACACAATCATGCAAACACCTCATAAGCCTCATAAAATCATAAAACACATATTTCTACTTTGGAATTGTAGTCTCACAACCACTATTCTGACTAGGTCCCAAATCGAGTTGTTACAACAAAACAATCAAAATTTGAATCTGCCTAGATACTAAATAAGAATTATCTCATTTTACAATCATATATAACTTAATAGTCCATCAAATGTTAGTAAAAGATGAAACCACAAACTCGAGAAAAAGGATTCATTAAAGACTCAAACATAAACCATAGGTAGCTCAGCAAAAACCCCATTGTGGGAGAGTTGATGGAAAAGCCAACAAAGAAAACCCCATGATATTAAACTGATATAGAAGAAATTAAAAAAAAATCCCAACGCATCATAAACAAATGAATAACAAAGAAAACCATAAAATTTTCACAAATACAACAAAATCTTCTATTTGATTCATGAAATAAAAGATTTATATTAATGCAAAAAGCATTCAATTTGATAAAAGAGTATCGAACAAACTAAGAATTGGAAGATTTGATCTATAAACCAAAACGTTTTTTTTTTCAATGCATCAAGATCTGGTGTATATAGGTTTGATAAAAAATTAATTATCACCTCTACTTTTGGACTATCTGTGACTAAATCAATCTTGTTATTAGCTTATTATTCTTCTTCTTCTTTTTTTTGGCTTTGTGGGGTAGAACTGCAGAATAAGGCTTTGTTGTAGTGTCTTTTAGTCTTCTTTGCCACTTTACAAATGGAAAAGTTTAAAAGGATATGCCAAGAAATACTTTAAGTAAAGACCACAGTGGAAGTTGGGAACTGTTTAGGGATCAAGTAAGGCATGTGGAATAAGGGTAAGTTTTTTCATTCTACTACAAATAGAATAGAATCTCAACACTCTTCCTAGAAAGCCAAATTACTTGAACAAGGTGAAAAACTTACCTTGAGCTTGCCAATGTATCAGGTTTTATGTTTCCAAGCCCCAAAGAATATATGTAACAAAATAGATATACTAATGTGCAAGTTTTAGCGGGTTTGAGAATCAAGGGTGGAAGAAAGCATATTACATAAATTAGGACAATGTAATCAAGCATAATATCACTTGGAAAAGTAATAATAGATGGAAAACACCAAGCTTAGGAATGGCGACAAATTCAAAACTAGTTCGCAATGAACTGCCTAAATTGGAGATGCAGAGATGGTAGGAATTAAAGTTGTTCTTTGAAGGAGCTGCAAAATAGTAATAGAAGATTTCTAATGTGAAATCAACCTACTTCCATGAATTGAGTAATCATAATGATGGGAATATTTATTCACCCAATTTGAGTATCCCCAAGAAAGTATGGAGGTTTCTATGGGCCATTAAACTACTTTACAAAATTGTCATGTTTCTATGAAAGATTCTAGATAGTGCATTGCCATGCAAAGTTGAAGTTCAAAAGAGGATTAGATCCAATCATCATGCGAATGTTTAGATTCATAGAAATAAAGTCCTGTTTGATGAAGGCAGCAATGGAGCTCATAAACTAGAACAAGAAAGCACACATTAACTGGGAAATTCCTAAGATGCAGGAATAACTCCAAATATGGCCAGAGTTGTAATTAGAAGCACATATTTAATAGCTTTTTTTTTTTGCTTTGTGGGGTAGAGCTACAGACTATGAGTATAGATTTCAAGTTCATCCATAGGGGTTTTAGCATTCATTTCTTAGTATTTTAAACTTTTTCTAAGGGGTAGGGAGTTACATTTGCTTTTACAATCAAAAAAGAAACATTGAAAAAATAGATATTAATTGAAGAACACGTAAAGAAACATTGAAAAACAAATAGTTCAAATTAAAACTTACCAGATCTTGGATCCTGCGAGACGACCCGAAAAACACTTCACTTCTTTTTTTTCAATGAATTCAGCTATTAGGAATTTCCATGTAACACCCCAAACCCGGCCCATGCGTTATGACTGGATCTGACATGTTACATGAGAAAACATATTAAATCCTTTTTATTCGTACTAAAATAAGTATTGCTTTAAAATCAAGAAAAACAAGTTTGATTTGAAATATTTGATAAAATACTACTATTCTCGAAGTTTAATTGATAAATCGATGAATTTGAATTAAAGGTTTTATAAACCGTGACTTTTGAAAATATCGTTGATAATTCGAGAGAAAATTTTCGAGTTAAAATTTTTGTTAAGAAATCCATTTGTAAATTTTATTTTGGAAAATCTCTATTTATGTTTTTAGAAAAATTTTCATTTATAGTAATTTAAGCAAAATAATAAGTTCGTCAAGCATAAAGCAAAAATAGAATATTTTAGAGGCCTTATTACAACATAAAAACCCAAAATAATATAAGTAATTAAGAGAACGGAAATAGAAAACTAAAGTTCATTAAAAACCATTTCTGAAGTATGGCATCCACCAGGTCATCCATGGCCCAAGTCCCACGTTACTGAGCACTACCTGCAAGGTTTAGGAAATGGGATGAGTTACTAGAACTCAGTGTATAATCCCCTTACCGATGTCCACTGGGCCTGAACCCATTTAGCATTATTTTGGGCCGAAAACCCAATTACAAAGCAGTATATATATATATATATATATATATATATGCAAGTATGCAACCCAACCCATCCATCCAATCTCTCCCCCGACCAACCAATCTCTCCTGTGGGGATCAAGTCAACCCACCCCCTCAGTCTCTCCAATTTGCAGACAAGTTGCCATTTATAATATTTTTGTGGCTAAGCCACCAGAGTATCATATATGGTAAAATAATCGGCACACAGCCTTAATCACGATGGCACAAAGCCATATTTAAATTGGCACATAGCCATTATTAGAATTTGTGGCAATGCCACCGGTCTACACTTCTCTTCATTCAAGTTTCCCATCCCATGCAATATGTAAAGATGCAATATATACATAATAACATAAAATATCCATATAAATATCAACCATTTAATCTATTGAATCTTTTTATGAATCAGCTCATATAAGCAATATAATCATTCGGCCCACTAAAGCATTTAAACAAATTGGCCCATAAGGGTATTTCGATAATTCGGCCCATTAGGGGCATTTCAGTAATTCGGCCTATTAGGGGCATTTCGGTAATTTTAACAATCTTAATGCCGATTTTGTCAAATCTTTCAAAATAGAATACTTTAAGCATATTCCTAATTTTATGCCAATTTTACGATTTTAGCCATATAATGATGACAATCTACTATTCGACATATTATCGAAACATAATTCTACGAATTACGGTGTGAGATTACACACCTAATTATGGTAAGTACTAGGCCTTCTTGATCGTCGACACCTAAAATATCATAACACTCGCTTAATCGACATACGTGATTTATTAATCAAACTCTAAAATAAACGATCTAAAGTGTTTACCCTTGAAATCGTGAACGACCACGATTTGTCGATTTTCCTCGGATGATGGTCCACAACCCGGTGGAAAATCCCGAACCGCCGATACTGCCCTTCGTTTGAATTTAGGAGTAGGGGTCGCAAATCCGCTCCTTTTGTGATCTCCAATCGCTTTCCTTTCGATTCAATATCGCTTGCCTCCATTGAATAAAATCTTAGTCAAAATAATATTACATTGATATAAAATGATTGACTAAGGAAAAAGGTCGGCTTACCACTAGAATCGTATGATCACAAGTCGATTGATCGAGCGATTTAGTCCCTAAAACATATAGTCGATTATTCCAAAATTATTACTCCATTAACAACTAATTGAATATTGAATAATATCAATAATCCATAAAGAACTCCTTACCTTATTGATATTGGATCTAATTTTCACCGTTCAACTTGAAGCTAGAATGATGTTCGGCCTCCCACTAAAATTATACAAAAGGGAAAGTGATCTCGTTTGAGAGAGTAGAATAGAATGATGGTCTCGGTTAATAGAACCAACACATGCCAAGGGCATACATTCGGCTAGGAGAAAGAAAAATAAAATGCTTGACTAGAACCACTTACCGATTGATCAAAGGAGTGAGTGATAACTTAAATGAGAAAGAAAGAATAAAGAAGAGATGAAAGGTTCTAAGGTTCAGCTATGAAAGTATGGTTTAGAAAAGATGAAAGAAGGGTTTCGTGGAAAAAGAAAAGGGAGATGGAAAAGAAGTGTTTAATTTGATTCAGTTTTCCAAAGGAGAATGTGTGAAATCGTTGGTCGCAAGGCTAGGTGATTTCGGCTAGACAAGAAAGAAAGAAGAAAGAAAAAAAATAAACTCACCAATGACTTGAGGTTTCGGCAATGAGAGTAGCAATTTGGAGAAAATGACACAAAAGGTTGCAAATAGGAATTTGGCCTAACAAGCACCAAAGTTTCTACCAAAAGACAAAAGAAAAATTCGGCTACCCTCTCCCTATACCAAACCGTCCATACCTTGGCAAAAAGGTCAAAGAATTGGCTAACCAAAACTTTCCAAAACACTCTCCTCTCTTTGGGCCAACATGTTCCCTATACTTTCCTTTTCTTTTGATTTCTTTCCCTACCCTCATCCTTTCCTATTTTCCTTAGCCACCTTGCCTAAATTAAAAAGTCCACCTTGCCATATATACTATCTTGGCCGACACTTAGGGAAAGAATACAAAAAAAAATAGTCAAAAATTTTGTACTTGATGGGATTTGAACCTCTTCCCTCAAAGCCTTTCATGTGGCGCCATAACCCCTTTACCATAAGCTCCTTTATGCTAGCAATTTACTCACCTATTTCATAAACCTTGATGCCACTTACTATCTCTCCTTAATAGGCTAAAACACAAAATTTTTATTAAGGCCCAAATAAACCCCAAGCCTTCTCAAAACCCCTAAACATACACGATTAATATTTTTAAGCTTAATACAAGAAATAATGCAACACATAAAATTCTAAATTTTAGGATGTTACATTCCAATTTTGTAAATATATTGAAGGGAAAAAGAGTTTTGGTGTGTGGTGTAGATAAGGTTAGGAGGAAATGGGATTAAAAAGAACAGTTTAAATTAAGTTAAGAAGAGATGAAGTTTACAGTGGTAGAGGAAAGAAGAATGAAAAAAATATTAGTTGGGGATTTCAGATGTGAGAAAGTTAGGAGAATGGTGAGGGAAAAATTGAAACCTTTCCTTAATTTGCTATTCCACCCATGCGTTGAATCGCCATTCAGTGGGTTGATGCATTTTTACCTTGAATAATCCCATAACGAATATGGTTGTAATAGCTATTATAGCCAACCAAACAATGGTTTGGTGATGGGCCCACTAAAGTGGGTTGTAATGCATTGCCATTACAGTCAACCAAACATACTATTAATATATGGCAGATAAAGGTCACCATTGCTTGAGTCATACCTCCCGCCTAAACAAGAAGTAAAGAAGAGACCCTGACATAAGTGTCAACACACTCCGCACAAAATGCAACACTCTTAGCCATCAGGATAAAGGACCTTGATGCAGTGAGTCTCTAAGCAATCACAACCATTACCTCTGACAATGGATGAAGCTACAACCTGAAACAAATGTTGCAAAGGGATATTAGAAAATCAAGTTCCTGATAGTGCTCGATAGAACAAAACCCTGAAGGCTTAGAGAAACAGGCCCACATGACTCGAGAGTCATAACCTAAGCACGACACCAAAACATAGCCCAAACCTTAGGCCACAAATCTTATTACTCCGATATAACCTCACCCTATTAGGAAAATTGGTTGGAATCCAGTAATGGGAGAAAGTCAGGGATGGAACAGAGGTTGGTAGGCGATTGTTCCACAGCCAAAGAGTCAGCCACCATTTCATCATTTAAGCATAAAGTCTAGGTACACAACACAACCACTTAGGATCTCTTAGCAGAGGTCTGAGTATACTACCGGATGCGACAGATAGACAACTAAGAGCAGTGGTAGTTGGCTAGAATGACAGTGGTGCAAATGTGGGACAATGGCCACCTAAATGAAAAACACAGAAGCTTCTCTTGGCCAGACTAAAAGTTATTGCTCGTGGTGGGGCATTGAAATCTTCCAGAATAGGTGGGTTTAAAGGACCAATGAAAGGAGGAGGTGGAAGAGGAGAGGAAAAGCTCCAAAAGAAAGATGACCTTGGCCGAGAAAATGCTTAGTGTCAATGGCAATTACTCAAGAGTGCAAAATGAGAGAAAAAAAAGTAAAAGGAACCTTTAGAGAAAAACCCAATGGTGACTTTTGCTTAATTTGTCAATTTTTAGATTTTGAAATTTTGTACGGTAATGTATGGAAAAAAAAACAATTTACATTGCAATAAAGATAGGGTAAACAACTAAAATAGCCACTTTTGTTTATCTCAATTTACATTTTAGTCACTGATATTTGAAATGTTACGTTTTAGTCACTTACGTTATCGTATTGCAACATTTTAGTCATTGAGTCATTAATTGATGTTTGCGGTGTAACATTAAGCTAATATGGCACGTTAAATCATTATTTCAAATAATAATTTTAGGTTAAATTATATAATTGGTCCTTATATTTTTTTTTGAGTAATTTAATTTTTTTTCTTTTATGTTCTTTTAACTTTTTCATTCTCTTTTGCTTCCTCATTTATTTTAATATAGTTTTTCTACGTTTTCCATATGTTAAAATTAATCCCTATACTTTTATTTTTTTAAAACAATTTAACTTTTTTCTTCTTATTTCTTTATTTTCCATTTCTTCTTTCCCTTTATTTTTCTCTCTTCTCATATTATTCACTGCAAAAACTTAATCTTTACCCACCAAATAAACCAAGTAATTGTTTCTTTCACATGATTCCTAAATTGAATTTCACTCAAAACTAAATAGCAATCATTCTTAGCTAAATGTCGATTTGAATATAACCTAATTTTGAAACTAAAATTGGATCTAACTAATCAATATAAAAAATCACATCCTTAATCAAATCTAAACATAAATTGAATTCTTTATATTCAAAATTAATTTTTTTTCATTTCCAAATTTTTATAGAATCATGTAGATTATTCCTTTCCTTTTCTTTTATTTTTCTGATGAATAAAATTAAGCAAATGATAAAACTGATCTAAACCTTCTTGGATATTCCCAAGCAAGCTTGATTGGAAGCCGAGCATGGATGAACCGAAAAGAGAAAAGGAGCATGGAACCAAACTGGTTTGGGTAAAGTTGAGGGTAAGTTTCGTATAGTGGTCGTTTTAGTTATTAAAAGTGTAGAGCTCGTTTGAAGAATTCATAAAACAACATAGTTTCAAGAGGACGAGAATGTTGTAGATAAGATAGATAAGGTGGTCATGGGGGTTGGTTAGGAGGTTGAGGGAACGGGCTTGGGAAACTTTGTTGAGGGTGAATTGCCATAAGTCACGACTGGCGAGCTCTTTGAGTGAGGTGAGCTTGTGGACTAGGTCATTGAGAGATCCAAATTGGTTCATTAAAGTGGTGATGGACGATGAGAGTTTGTAATTGTAGGGTGAGAATATGCGAAGCAAGTTTTAATTTGGTTTCATCTTTCACCTTTCCTTTTTTCATAAACATAAAAAAACTTTAACAAATGGAAAGCATAAAAAAAGCTACGTTAAAAGAAATAGAGAAAGGAGGAAAATAGAGGGAGAAACAGAAGAGAATGGAAAATAAAGAAAAAAAAAAGAAAAGTTAAAAGAACATAAAAGAAAAAAAATTAAATTGTTCAAAATGAAAAAAATATGGAGACCAATTGTATAATCTAACCTAAACTTTTTGTTTGAAATGATGATTTAACGTACCACGTTAGCTTACCATTACACCGTTAACGATAATTAACGACTCAGTGACTAAAATGTTACAACACGATAATGAAAGTGGCTAAAATGTAATATTTTAAACATAAGTGATTAAAATGTAATATGAGATAAACAAAAGTGACTATTTTAAAAATTTACCCATAAAGATATTATGTTTCAACTATTTATATTATAATTAAAATATTTAATTAAATTCATGTTCATTCTTTTTATAAAGTTATTTATATTGTTAAAATGATATTTTTTATTTTTATATTTTATATAAAACCAATAAAAATCCAAATATGTTAAGAGATTTAAACCTAAAACATTATAATTTTTATTTTTTAAACAAAAACTTCATACATATATTTATGTGTTTAGTTAATTTTATTTAGTTAATTAATATGTTTTTATTTCGTTTTATTAAGGGTTAATGGCATGAATGAACTTACAATATGATACTTACAATTTCAAAATATTCAATGTGGTACATGAACTTTATTTCTATTAATATTTGAACTTTAAAAAATTGATAAAGTGTTATACTAACCAATTAAATAGTGTCACATGGCACATGATTAACTCATTGACTATGAGTTCACGAGTCTCTTAGCAATAAGCCCAAAAATTTCTTTTCTATTATCTATTTTGTTTATTATTAACTTTTTACAAATTTTATTAAGTGGATGTCCATCATGATCAAGATAAAGTTTTGATATACTTTAAATTCTAATAGTTATTAGAATTAGATCTCTACTTCTTTTATACTTCTTATGCTTATAAATAGAGACTCTGATGAAGCATTGTAATCATCCATTTAATTAATAAAGTACATTCTCTATTGCTTTCATATTTTCTTTGTTTTTTATTCTCCCAATCTCTCTTTATTTTATAACACGTTATCATCACGATGATTCTCTATTTTTTTTTTCAAAATCTTTCGAAGTCTTCCCACAAATCAAATTCCTTTTCACATTAAACTTTCTCACTAACAACTTCATCTTCATGATGTTGAAAGATTCAATTTCAAAATGGATTGTGGTTCTTATGCTCAATCTTTGATTTATAATTGTCCAAGCATGGGTAAAGAATAGATTTATGCTCGTGCTAATAGTCAAGGTGATGACGATGATGTTAAAGATCTTCAGGTATATTTTACTATGTTTTATTTATTATATCATGTTTATTATAATTGGTGAATAATAATGACAACATGTGTAACACCCCAAACTCGGCCCTAGAAGTTAGGCCTAAATCTAGCGTGTCACATTGAAGAGTTTTTTGAAAACCATGCTGTAAAAGACCAATTTTGACCCTAATCGGAACGGTGGTTTCGGGACCACGAATCCGAACCCGATAAATATTTTTATAGTTTATTTTATGTTTATTATATGTGAATGGATGTGTGTGAAAGTATCGTAGAAAAATTAAATCGTTTAAGTGTTTAATTTAACAAAAAGGATGAAATTGCTAAGATGACAAAAGTAGTGAGCATGATATTAAAAAGGGTAAAGTGAATTATTTATGAAACTTTGGGATTTGCATGTCAAATTCCCCACTTTTAAAATAGTGGACGGTAAGCATGCTATGACTATTATATTTTAGTATATTATAATTAAAGTCTTATTTGTATAATGAGCATGCTTTAATATGTGATAATTTTTAAACAAAAAGGAGCATTTTTAAATTCTATTTTCTCTCCTATTCTCCATCTTCTTCACCGATTTTACATGAAGGAAGAAAAGAAAACTTAGAACCTCCATTGTTTCGGCTTTGCATGTAGTAGTAAGATCCAGATCAAAAGGAAAAGAATTTGGAGCGAGGAAAAGCTAAACTAAACGAATAGCCGAAAATTTCGATCTATCGACTTCTAAGGTAAGTCTTAAGTTAAAGTACATTAAATAGATTATTACCAATATGTTCAATAATATTATTTAATATACTTGAGTAATATAGTAGGTGATAGCCGAATATAAATGTGCATGTCGTGGATTGAATATGTTTGGAAGTGTAACGTGAATTGTACAGTTGATATGGTATGTGAAAGTGGTTTACGTGCATGAGCTAAATTATTATAATTGATATTATATTTAAATTGATGTTCGAATTTGGTGGGTAATGTTTGAATGTATAAATCATGGTTATTGCTTATATTCGGCTATGCATAATATACATGTTGGAAAATTTTATTTTAATGCCGAAAGCATGGAATTAATGTGTTTAATTGTACAATGGTGGAAAATGTTGAAATATCAGGCTTTATGCCTAGCAGGCTTTGTGCCGGTGATATGTTTCGGGCTTAAAGCCTAGCAGGCCTAGTGCCAGTGACTACTTTCGGGCTTTGAGCCTAGCAGGCCTCGTGCCGGTGTTACTTATCGGGCTTTACTGCCTAGCAGGCTTGATGCCTGTGATGTGTTTTATAAAGGAAAATCGATTATTATTCAAGACAAACCTTAATTAATGTATTTAGCTAACGGCTCAGGTAAGCATGTAAGGTACGTTATGTTAATATTACTTGAGTCAAGCTATTACTATGAGAACTATGTTATGTATGTTTTAGGTTAAAATGGATGTGTGTAAGTATCACATGATTGAAATTGAGTTTAATGTCTTATTAGGGAAATTCGGTTTCCAAGTATAAATGCTAAGAATAAAGGAAATTTCGATGCGATAGCATGGGTGATAGGAGTGCGGTACTTATACGATTTTGGAGCATGTAATTTTTGTGATATGCTTAATTGAACTCAAGGAGATGTAGGTTGAAGGAAGTGAATCCTAACTTACTTGGGATAATGAATTACTAGTACTCGGCTTCGTATAAGTAATATACTTAAATGTTTATGTGAAATGTTATAAGTAAATGTTTTAATTGCTTAAATATTTTAATGTTTTATTTTTATGAGCTTAGGACTTATTAAGCTAGTAAGCTTATTTGTGTGAAATGTTCTCCTTTGTTTTATAGATTTTGGTTACGTTACGAGCTCGTGAAGGATCTTCAAGAAAGTCATCCACACTATCGCCTTCTTTTGGTATTTTAAATTTTGGCTATGATTTAGAAGGCATGTATAGGCTAGATGAAGTTTTTGAAACATACGATGTTTGATCTTGTACATGAATATAGCCATGCGAAAATGGCTATTTCCTTTGGTTATGTATCGTTTCTATGTTTGAATTTTTATAACTTGCTCGCTTGTAAATGGGTGTTTCAAATTTGATCATGGCCTAAATTACATATGGGATTGTTTTGATATATATATATATATATATATATATGTATGGTTAAGGTATAGAGTTTAAATAAAATTGAGAAAGGAGGTTATAAACTAGTTAATCATATTTTTACAATGAAATAGTTTTTAGTTAGCAGCAGTGGTGTGATTTTGAAAAATCACCAAAAATAGGATAAATTGAATTAGAAATTGAATAAGATATAGAATTAAAACTTATGGTGTCTATTTTTATATGGATGAAACAAAGTAGGCAAAGGGATTATATATTATGAGATATTTAAGTTTTAGTGAGACTTGTCCTGAATGAATTCGTGAGTCCCTGTTCTGTCTTGGAAAAATTGTTAAAAATTGTACAAAAACAATTATGGAGCATAGCTTATATGTTTAGAATCCTTAATGAGTCTATTTTTGATTGGAATAAACAAGAACATTATTGAAATTTTTAACAATGAGATAACTGAGTTTTTGTAAAGATAAGACAGAATTATCAAACAGTGAAATAGGGTTAACTTTGATGAATAAACTGTACTAATTGACCACATGAAAAATTCTGGAAAAATTATGGTAAAAAGTTATATGAGTCTAGTTTCAAGGAAAATTTACGGATCTAAATTTCGAGTTTTGTAACTCGAGTTATGGTCAATTTAGTCAGCATGATGCAGTTGGACAACTTTAAAATTTTATGCCCCAAATTAGTAGTCAAGTCTAGTAATGCCACATACTCGACTCCGGCAAAGGTGTCGGGTAAGGGGTGTTACATTTGATTGGTATCAGAGCTTTCGGTTTAGTCGATTCTAGGACTACCGTAGCGCGTGTGAGTCTAGCTATACATGCCTTTATCATATGTTGATAGTGTGGTGACTTCTGACAGCCTGAACTTTGTTTTATATAGTAAATGGATACTGATCCTGAAAGAGCCTTTTATGTGATATTGGGATTTGCACACTGAGTCTAGGTGACTCACCCTTTTATTTCCCTGATTTTTCAGATGAGTAGTAGATCGTGGACATGGGAGCCGAGACGGACTCGAGGGGCCATCAAGTCTTTTATTTTCATAAACTATTTTCGGTTTTCCTTTAAGTTTTAATTTTGGGACTATTTATGTAATACGGCCTCTATAGCTCAGGTTATCAATTTATATTTGTTAATGTTTACATTTAAAAAAATTATGTTCAAAGACTTATTTATATGAAGAAATAAAATGGGATTTTCAAACAAGTTTTAAATAAAAAAAACCCACAAAGGTTTTCTGCAAACAACACTTATTTAATGAATACCTACATAAACAAACCGAGATTTCAAATCCTTTCAAAGCAAAGTTTTTAACATTTAACCCGTAACATACCAGATCTGGTCATGGCGTTTGGGCCGGGTTTGAGGTGTTACATTTTGGTATCAGAGCCCAGTTGCAAAACTCGGGCTGTGAAATGGGTCTAGTAGTGTTTTGTAAAATTGAAGTGAATTTGAGAAAAGTGCTTTTAGTTGGGATATGGCCTTCGAGTCTACCGGCACCCCATCCACGTAGGTAAGTATTCTAACTCTTGATGTGATATGTATGATGGGTTTGATGGGCTTGATGGACGTAGACTAGTATGTTAGGCATTAATGGACTTTAGGCTTAGTTTAAACAACTCTTTAAATTCATAAGACTTAATCTAATTAAACATGTCCATAAACAAGTCGCTGGGTTAGGGTGTGGCAATAGGCATATGCATGTCTAGGATTGGATTCAGGGAGAGTTTGGTACTTAAGCGGTCCTAGTGACCCACCTCCTCTTCGCTGGAATCTTACCTGGTGCGTAGTGACTGTTCACCTTAGCCGCAAGGACTCGTTTAAGGGCCAAAAATTCGTAATTAAAACCCGAAAGGGATTAGCCACCCTATTTCGCAAAATTATTAAAATACCCCCTAGTTTTGTAAAATTTTCGAAAATACCCCTGGGTAGTTGACTACTCTTATGTGATGAATGTGAGTTCATGGATGCTACTTGTATGTTGATGTGTGATGGTTGAATGTATGTGGTTCCTAGAACTAGGAGATACAAACTTGAGACTGAAACCCGTAGATATAATTTCGAATTCGAAAGAACTACTCTTGAAACTACTGTCCATAAGATTGTTCGTGGTTAATTAGTGAAAGAAATTAATAATTCATAAAATTTCTAATCAGATAAACGCGAATTGGTAGAATGAGTACAAGGGGTCGAGGACGTCCGCCGCGTGGCTGTGGTAGGGGTAGGATGGCCGCGTCAGAACCAGTAGGATCTGGCCATGGGTCTGGAAACGAGATGCCAGTTCCACCAGCTGCGGAGGGAGAATTTCAAGACCAGACGACCGGAGATGATGCAGTATCTCAGGCGATGTTAAGGGTTTTAGAGAGGGTTGCTGGGACAGGCATGGGCATAGGAGCTCGAAAATCTGTGTCGGAGCGACTTAGAGCGAATGGGGCAGAAATGTTTAGGGGAATTTTTGGTATAGCCCCGAGTACAGCTGAGTATTGGTTGAAGGCAGTTGAGTGTATAATGGATGATTTGGATTTCACGGAAGAGGAAAAACTGAAAGCGGTTGTATCTCTCCTGCGGGACGAAGCTTATCAATGGTGGCTTACGGTTAAGGATGGTTCGGTGGCTGACCGTATCACCTGGGATTTCTTCAAAACGGCGTTCCATAGTAAATACATTAGGACAAGTTATGTGGATGCGCAGCGTAGAGCATTTCTGAATCTGGTTCAGGGAAGTAGGTCGGTGGCTGCGTATGAAGCGAAATTCTTACGTCTTAGCCGTTATGCTCAAGGGATGTGGCCACAGACCATGAACGTTGTGTTCGATTTGAAGATGGCCTGAGGGATGATCTACGTGTACTGATAGCACCACAGCGGGAGAGGGAATTTGCTGTACTTGTGGAAAAAAGCTAAGATAGCTGAGGAGGTTAAGCGGACAGAAAAATTGAATCGGGATAGAGATAGGAGTGGAAGTAAGAGAAATTTTAGATCTTCAGGGGCAGCTGGGCGTAATCAGAAAAGACCTAGGTCAGACGGGCCGAGACGGGATGAGAGACCTGCTACTGCTAGTCAGACACAGAAGTGTGCTCGATGTGGTAAATTCCATGTAGGTGAGTGTTGGGTGGGCAGTGAGAAGTGCTTTAGGTGTGGATCTACGGACCACCAAGTTAGAAATTGTCCGCAGCAACGGGGCAATGAAGGGCCCACAGGTTAAGGGAATACACAGCCGGGAAGAGGAGGTCAGCAGCCACAGAGAGGTCATGGTCCAGCCAGAGGTGGTAACGGTTCCAGTCGGGGTCGTGGAGCACCAGGCCAAGGGGCAGGAAACATTGAGGCGAGACAGCCGGGGTTAGTCTATGCTGTCAGACGTCGAGAGAAGGTTGACGCACCGGATGTCATAATCGGTACATTTTTAATTTTTGGCTTGCCTTACACTGCATTGATTGACATTGGGTTGATGCATTCATATGTTGCTAGTAGGGTATCTAAAACTTTAAGCGTAGATTCTGAGATTTCCTCTAGGGAGATGACTGTAGTTAGCCCATTAGGACACTCTGTGGTGGTAAATAAGCTTTATCGGGAAGTACCTTTAGAAGTTCAGGGGATAGTTTTTCGGACTGATATAATGGAATTACCGTTCGGGGAGTTTGATTTGATCTTAGGCATGGATTGGCTGGTGAGGTATCAAGCTAGTGTAGAATGTGCAGCCAAGCGGTTGGTGTTAAAAACTCCCGAGGGTGGCGAAGTGTTGGTAATAGGTGAAAGGAGGAACTGTTTGTCAAATGTGGTGTCTGCCTTAAGGGCAGACAGGATGGTGAGGAAAGGTGCAAGGCAATTCTAATATTTGTTCGGGCTCTGGAAGCCAAGGAACTAACTGTCGGGGATGTCAGGACGGTGAAGGAATTTCCTAATGTTTTCCAAGAAGTGCTTCCGGGTTTACCCCCGGATCGTGAAGTGGAGTTTGGTATTGATCTTCTTCTGGGAACAGCGCTAGTATCTATTGCTCCATATAGAATGGCGCTAAAAGAGTTGGTGGAATTGAAAGCGCAGATTCAGGAGTTGCTGGATAGAGGGTTTATTCGACCAAGTGTGTCGCCTTGGAGGGCGACGGTGTTATTCGTTAAGAAGAAGGATGGATCAATGCGTATGTGCATTGATTATCGGCAGCTGAATAAGTTGACCATCAAGAATAAATACCCGTTTTCGAGAAACGACAACTTGTTCGATCAGTTGAAGAGGGCTTCGGTCTTTTCAAAGATAGATCTGAGGTCAGGGTACCATCAGCTTAAGGTCAAGGAGGCAGATATTCATAAGACGGCATTTGGGACTCGCTATGGTCACTACGAATTCATGGTGATGCCGTTTGGATTGACCAACGTGCCAGCAGCATTTATGGACATGATGAACCGAGTGTTCCAACCCTATTTGGATCGGTTTGTCGTAGTATTTATAGATGATATCCTGGTTTACTCGAAATCGGAGGAGGAGCATGATTCACATCTTCGGGTGGTTCTGCAGATTTTGAGGGAGAAGCAACTGTATGCCAAATTCAGTAAGTACGAATTTTGGCTAAGGGAAGTTACTTTTCTAGGCCATGTTGTGTCGGCAGAGGGGATTAGGGTTGACCTTCAAAAAATTGAAGCGGTGTTGGACTGGAAGCCGCCTAAATCGGTAGCAGAAATTCAGAGTTTTCTTGGTTTGGCCAGGTATTACAGAAGGTTTGTGGAGGGATTTTCCTTAATTGCGGCACAATTGACTAAGTTGTTACGGAAAGGGGTTCCGTTTGTTTGGTCTCACAAGCAATAAGGGAGTTTCAAGAAGTTGAAAAGGATTTTGACGGAGGCTCTAGTGTTGATTCAGCCGGAGGCTGGAAAGGAGTTCGTGATTTACTGTGATGCTTCACACACGGGACTAGGATGCGTGTCGATGCAAGATGGAAAGGTTGTTGCGTATGCATCTCGGCAATTAAGACCACACGAAGCAAATTATCCCACCCATGATTTGGAATTGGCGACAGTGGTTTTTGCCCTGAAGATCTGGAGGCATTATTTGTACGGGGAGAAATCTGTCATTTATACTGATCATAAGAGCTTAAAATACCTTTTGACTCAGAAGGAGTTGAATTTAAGGCAAAGGAGGTGGATCGAGTTGTTAAAAGATTATGACTGCTCGATCGAGTACCATCCGGGTAAAGCTAACGTGGTGGCGGATGCCCTGAGCCGTAAAGTAAACTCTGACTTGAGAGCAATGTTTGCTCACCTTAGTTTATATGATGATGGGAGTTTATTCAGGTTAAGGAGAAGCAGCAGACTGATGAGTTGCTAAAGGGGAAGTTTCCGGTAGGATCAAGTGAGGGATCAACGGTTCCGGAAGATCCTGAGTTGAGGCGTAAGATTTAGTTAGAAGCGCATAGTAGCCCATATGCTATGCACCTTGAAGGGAGTAAGATGTATCGGGATTTGCAAGAACAATTTTGGTGGCCGGGCTTGAGACGAGAGGTGACTGAATTTGTGGGGAAGTGTTTGACCTGTCAGTAGGTAAAAGCGGAACATCAGTTACCATCAGGGTTGTTGCAGCCGGTGAAGATTCCACAATGGAAGTGGGAAAGGATCACAATGGACTTTGTTAGTGGGCTACCTCTCACGCCTACTAAGAAAAATTCGGTCTGGGTGATTGTTGATCGCTTGACGAAGTCTGCTCACTTCATACCAGTACGGGTCGATTATTCTCTGCAGAAATTGGCTAAGTTATATATAGCGAAGGTAGTGAGTTTGCATGGGGTACCAGTATCAATCATATCAGATAGGGACCCTAGGTTCACATCACGATTCTAGAAGGCATTACATCAAGCGTTGGGTACGAAGTTGGATTTCAGTACAACGTTCCATCCTCAGACCGATGGACAGTCTGAGCGGGTAATTCAGATCTTGGAGGACATGTTGAGAGGTTGTGTCATTGATTTCAGGGGTAGTTGGGAAGAGTTCTTACTATTGGCGGAGTTTGCGTACAATAACAGTTACCAGTCTAGTATTCAGATGGCGCCCTACGAAGCATTGTACGGGCGGAGGTGTCGTACTCCTACTTGTTGGACGGAATTAGGGGACCGTCGGATTTTGGGTCCAGAGTTGGTTACCGAGACAGAGGAGAAGGTTGAGTTAATTTAGGCTCGATTAAAGGAAGCGTCAGATAGACAAAAGTCCTATGCTGACCTGAAGTGTAAGGACATAGAATTTGCAGTGGGTGACAGGGTTTTCTTGAAGGTGTCGCCGTGGAAGAAAGTATTAAGGTTTGGACGGAAGGGTAAGTTAAGTCCCAGATTCATCGGACCATACCGGGTGTTAAAACGAGTAGGACCGGTAGCCTATCAGCTTGAGCTACCTTCAGAGTTAAGCCAGATTCACAATGTGTTTCATGTCTCTATGCGGAGACGATATCGTGTGGATCCATCTCATGCGGTGCCTGTGGAGGAAATCGAGGTAAGACCCGACCTATCTTTTGAAGAGGAACCAGTGGAAATCCTGGATCGTGATGTCAAAGTGTTGCGAAGGAAGACAATTCCGTTGGTTAAGGTTCTATAGCGGAATCATGGTTCTGAGGAGGCTACTTGGGAACCCGAGGAGACAATGCGGCAGTAGTACCCGCATCTATTCTGATCAGGTAATTTCGAGGCCGAAATTTCTTTAAGGAGGGTAGAACTGTAACATCCTGAATTTGTGGGGCTTTGCATTTAATGTGCTGAGATGTTTATGTTATGCCTAAAGTGTTAATTAGAGTGTTTAAGGGGTTCAGACTGGGCTCAGGAATTGGGCCGAGGCCTTAGTTAAAATTTTCTGTTTGGACACTCTAGTGGTAAAGCCAGTTAGGATAGGGCTCAAAAGATGTTATCTGTGTTTTAAGACACAAATGGGCTTGTGGCCCAGTGGCAAAGTGGTGCCACTTAGAGAGCAGGGAGGTGGCGTCAGCTGAGGAGTTCCAAGGTTCGAGTCGCATTTCCCGCTTATTTTGAATGTTTTGGCGTCAAAAAAGAGGAGAGTTGGGGGCGGCTAGGATGCTTGAAATTAGGAAGAATAATTGATGAATAATGTGGATAAAATGGTTGATAAAGTAACTGATAAAAGAAAGGAAGAGGTGGTGTTATCCATGTCACTTGTGGATGAGAGACCACGTAATGATAAGGGAGAAAAAGTAGGATTTATCTGCTGGTCACAGTGGTGGCCGAAATTCCAACTCTAAGGGGGGGAAGGAATCGGTTCTGGTATGTTCAAGGGGTGCCGAAATTTCCCTTGATTAATAGCTTAGTTTTAGTTTTAAAAAGGGGCATTTTTGGGTTTTAGTTAATAGGTGCCAAAATTTTGTGTTTAAGTGAGGGGAATATCTTTTTATTTTCAGCATTAGGGTTTTATTTCCCATTCTTTTCTCTCATTATTCAAAAGCCGAAACCCCTAATCCTATACTCTCATCTCCACTTTTATGCAAAAACCGAAATTCCATTTTTTTCTCTGCTTTCATCTCTATAGCCGAATACCCTTGTCTATTCCCTTCTCTTTGCTGATTTCTTCATCAAAGCCGAATCTTCATAGATCTCTTGAGATAATCTTTTCTTTCTGGTCTTCTCAAAAGCCGAAATTCCCTAGGAGTTGCCGAATTCTCTATGTTAAGGTAAGTACCGATTTCTTCTGTTCTTTTTTCTTCTCTTCCGGTTTTTGGAGGCCAAAGCCGAAAGGCTAGTTGGCGTGGTAAGATTACCCTTGGAGTAATGTTTTAATTGTTCTCGTGTTCTTATTTTGGGGTGACACATCGAGAATCGAAGTAGAACGTCTAGATCTAAAAGCCGAAAATCGCTAGTCTCTAAACTCCATCTCTTTTGGGATTTCAAGGTAAGGGGTTCTCGTTAGATTTTCGCTAGGTTCGTTTACCGTAATTGTGATTGTAACCTTATGATATGGATTAACAACCATATGTTGTGATGGTAGCAACTGATAAGGTCTTTTGATGGAATCACATGTCGATCAGGTGAAGGGGGGATTGGATTTATAAACCTAATCCCTAAGTTTAAGAAACGAGCGGTGTCAGCAGTACGGGATTGGCCACCGGGTTGTGGACCGGCGTCAGAACAAAACTTTAGACAGTTAGCAGTAGTATCGGCTCCTAATAGTGTCGACATAAAAGGTCTCGTCTTGACTGTAATCAGGTGTGTAGATCTCTATCACACTAATTAATTTGTACTATATATGTTATGGGCTAAAAGCTGGAAAAAGGCTGTATGGACAGTCGTATTACCCGAAAATGGTAGGCAAGGGATGCCAGGTACGTAATCATAGAAAATTCTCTATGTGTATCGATGTATGTAATAGTCTGTGATCTTTTAAGTAGTATATTGTTTTGATTCTGCATGGAATATGCATGGGATGGGGATTAATATGATGAAGGGGAAGAGCATGTTAATAGGTCACTTGGTGATCGGTGGTTAAACCACGAATTGTAAAGTTAAGTCACAAAGTGATCGGTGGCTAAGCCACGTTAAATTCATTCCTGATTGTTAGGAATAGGCAGCATGACTGTCGATATGGTGTGTAGCGGTTGGTGGGTTGATTGTAGAAATCCCCGAGGTGTGATGGCTGGTACGGGCTGGTGTGTAGAGGATGGACTTTTAGGTTGGGTTGGGCCATGTAGCATGTAAATATTCTGTTGCCATTATGTATGGGCCAAGGCCCATAATGTGTTTGTTGGCCTCAAGCCTTTTATGTGATGTTGGGATTTGCACACTGAGTCTAGGTGACTCACCCTTTTATTTCCCTGATTTTTCAGATGAGCAGTAGATCGTGGACATGGGAGCCGAGACGGACTCGAGGGGCCATCAAGTCTTTTATTTTCATAAACTATTTCCGGGTTTCCTTTAAGTTTTAATTTTGGGACTATTTATGTAATACGGCCTCCATAGCTTAGGTTATCAATTTATATTTGTTAATGTTTACATTTAAAAAAATTATGTTCAAAGACTTATTTATATGAAGAAATAAAATGGGATTTTCAAACAAGTTTTAAATAAAAAAAAACCCACAAAGGTTTTCTTCAAACAACACTTATTTAACGAATACCTACATAAACAAACCGAGATTTCAAATCCCTTCAAAGCAAAGTTTTTAACATTTAACCCGTAACATACCAGATCTGGTCATGGCGTTTGGGCCGGGTTTGGGGTGTTACAACCTAAAACTAAAATTTTTCCTAAAGCCCAAGTTTGAACCCGGGACTTCATAGAAGCCCCCTAACCTTCCAAAATACTCACCTAATAGGTCTAACTTACATTAGTGCCGTTCTTTTGTTCTCAAAAATTTTAAACGCTTCCATGCCCAAGGCCCAATAGGCCCAATTCTACTAGGCCCAAATTCAGGGTGACACAACATGAATTGATAGATTCTAATTTAAAATTCACGCATGTGTATGATGGTAATTATGAAATAAAAAATCAATAAAGGCGTTTAGAAGTCTGTCCTACCAGATTTGTTGCATTCTCCGAAGTGAATGTAAACATAAAGAAAATAAAAGATATATTCATGAACCACTAAAAGTGGAAACATGGTAATAGATAAGAGAATAATGAGAGTTCTCAAGATAACTTTTCAAAGGGTAAAGATAACACACGTTATCAATGTGATATGAAAGATTATTGGCGACATATGTGGCGTATGCCAAAATATTTTGTTTCTGTTAATATTCTTTGAGGAAGGATATGAAAATATAGTAATGAATTTTATCATTATAGATAGAAAGTATTTATTTTATTTGGTACTGAAACAAATAAATATTATCCCAATATTTCATAGTACAAAATTAGTTGAAAGCTCCAGAAGAGCTAATATACTAATATCTCAAAAACACAAAATTTGTGATGGCTAATGCATTACTTTTAAAATATATTTATAATAGATCTCATATTGAGATTGTGAATGAGGAAAATATTATATTTCATATGAATAAAAAAGGGGGATTGGGTTATTAATTTATATTTATTTTATAATTTTTGTGATATTCTTTTGTCATCATCCCTATTAAAGGGTTGAAAGCAAAATATTTGACTGTGAAAGATTTACTTAAGAGCAATAGATTCTATTTAAAGCTTATTATGGTTGGATGCACCTAAAGTTGCAAGTTTTTTTTCTAAAAATTGTGAGTATAACTTTACAATATTTAGAATAAGTTCTCAATTAAAATTACGTGGTAAAATATTACTAGTGAGAACTTGCAAGAGAGAACTTATGTATGAAAAGCCATTGGTTATATACCTGTTGTACACCTGGAAAATAAGATCCACTCTCAAAGTTTGCTATTAATAGATTTTTGGGCATTTGAAGATTTTGGCATACTCCCTAAAGTGAATATTGCATATAATTATTTGGAAATTATATTTATTGACTTAGTGGCATTATAAAATTCACATTGATTTAGACATTTCCAGTAGTAAATATCACAATAGTACTTATATGTGGATACAAACTAAATGAATGATAATAAAATTATCAATTTGTTACAATTTAATACAATTGAAACACATGTTAAAGTAAACCAGAAGTTTACTAATACAAATGCATTTACTACTTCGTGTGACCAATTAGACCATCCTAGATCATATATGATGCGAAAATTAATTGAGAATTCATATAGACATTCATTAAAGAACTAGAAGATTCTTTAATTTAAAGAATTCTCATTTGTTGCTAGTTCTCAATGAAAATTGATTCTTAGAAACTCACTAGCTAAAGTTGAGATTTAATGTCTTGCATTTTTGAAATGAATATGGGCCCATTCATCCACCATGTAGATGGTTTTGATATTATATGATTTTGGTAGATGCATCTACAAAATAATCACATGCGTTATCAACTCGCAACCCGTCATTTGTGAGATTGCTTGTTCAAATAATTAATTTCAGATTACGCAATTAAAACAATTCATCTTGCTAATGTTGGTGAGTTTACATTCCAAGTTTTCAATGATTATTGTATGTCAAATGGGATAAAAGTTGAACATCCTGTAGCTCATGTTCACACACAAAATCATTTAGCTAAATTGTTTATCAAATTGTAACAACTCGATTTAGGGCCTAGTCAGAATAGCGATTGCGAGACCACAAATCTAAAGTAAAAATATGTGTTTTATGACTTATATGAGGTCTATGACATGTTTGCATGATGTCGAAACCATTTTTTGACAAAACGGGAATCAACTTGGATTTCGAAAAAATAGGAGTCGCCACCGACCTTTATTAGGTGTGATCGGATCACCTTTGTTTTAATAAAACATTTCGGTTTACTAAAACGGGGTTTTTGGTCTACGAATATTCGAGAAAATAGGTTCGGGAGTCGGTTACGTGCGAGGAAGGATTAGCACCCTCGCAACGCCCAAAATCGGTACCAAATTGATTAATCAATGTCCTAATGTCGAAAAGTTTGAAAAGATTTTGAAATTTCATTTTGCCTTTTTTATTCTAACAACTTGATCAAATATCGAGTTTCCCTTGTTTCGAAGGAATAGAGTCTCACATCCAGCACGATTGGACACGATAATCTAAATCCTTGAATTCAAGATCGTCTCCAAAATTCTCCAAGCACACATTTTTGAAATTTTGGAAATGATATTTGCTCATTCGGTCATAAAAAAAACATACCCAGCACGATTGGGCACGACCTTTTCGAATTTCCAAACACGCAAATATCACCTTATTTGAAAATAGAAACAAAATTTGAAAGGATATCCACTTATTCGGTCAAACAAAAAGTCACACCCAGCACGATTGGGCATAAATTTTGAATTCCCAAATTCATGAATATTACTTTTGTGAAACCCCTTTTTTATGAATTTAAAAAAATGAGAAAATATTGAAATGCGTTTCAAAGTCACCAATCTACATGAAATGATGCAAACAAGAATAAACAAAACATAATAAAGTGTGCAATAACAAAGACAAAACTAAGGAAATAAGGTACAATAATGATAACAAAGAAATTCAAAACAAAAACGATGTTAATAATAATGGATATAATAATAATAATAATAATAATAATACGAAATATGTATAATGAAAATAATATGAAAATAGTAATAATAATAATGAAAATAGTAATAATAATAATAATAATAAATAATAAAAAGTAATAATAATGATACGAAGTATGTACAATACAATAATGTAAATAAATAATAATAATAATAATAATAATAATAATAATAATAATAATAATAATAATAATAATAATAATAATAATAATAATAATAATAATACGAAATATGTACAATAATAATATATATAATAATAATAATTCTAATACTAATAATAATAAAATATAATAATAATAATAATAATAACAATGACATGAACTATGTATAATGGGAATATAAATATAGTAACAATAACAATAATGAAAATAGTAATAATAATAGTAATAACAATCATAATAATGATAATAATAATAGTGAATATAATAACAATAATAATAATGATGATAATAATAGTATAGTAATAATAAATAATAATAATACTGATACAAAATATGCACAATATATAATATATAGTAATAATAATAATAATAATAATAATAATAATAATACTCATAAAAATTAATAAAAACATTAAACATTATTGATTTAATGGTAAAATAACCAAAATAAAAGAAAAGGGACTAAATTCGATCAACAACCAAAGCGTGGGGCTAAATTTAAAACATAAAAAGATGAAAGGGCTAAATTGCGTCGCGCGCGCAACCTAGAGGGCCCAAAATAGCAATAAGCTCCCATTAAAACGATGCGTTGGAAGGAGGGATCAAATTGAAACCATGGAACATTATCGGGTCAAAATTGAAAAAGAAAAACTTTAATTGTGAAGACATGAAAAAGAGGAGGGGCTAAACGCGCAATTAGCCCCTCCTAACAAAACACGCGGATCCATTGGTCGGGTCGGGTCTCGCTCCCGGGTTGGGACCTAAACGGCGTCGTTTTGGCGCCTGGGTTCCCAACCTCGAAACGGCGCCGTTCCTTTCCGCTATAAAAGGCCTTTCTCTTTCTTTTTTTTTTATTTTTGCCGTGGATTTAAAAAAAAAACAAAAGGGGGATCCCCTTTTTCTCTGCTAGGGCTTCATCCCTAACCCGTGCCGCAGCCGAAACATCTCCATTCACTGTCGCTGGCCGGGAATCCGAGAAAGGTAATTTTTGTTCTTGTTTTTTTATTTTAACACGCGTATATATATATATTCTTAGAACAGTGGAAAAAAAGATAGAAATGAAATCACCTCCTAGTATTCTGACCTTGAGTTTTTGTTTAGATTTTTGTGCTGTGTTTTTGTTTTTGAAACTATGCCTCTTTGCTCTTTTTTTTGCTTGCCTGAATCTCTGTTTTTTTTTTGTATTGATTTTAAAAAAAAAAGCCCTTACAATGTTGTTTTTTCGGTTTTTTTATAACCGATATTGAAGAATAAAATACAATAGATCTCCTTTATTTCGGCTATTGTTGTCCCTTTTACGTGTTTTCAGGTAGTGGAGCAGTTGGAGGAGATGGTGGCCGACCGTGGTGCACTCGTGGGTGTTTCGGCGCTGGTGGACGAGTGGAGGTCGTAGCGGGGTTGCGGCGCTGAGTCATTTTAGGGTTTCAAAACCCTAAATTTTTCTTAAAGAATTTTAATGTTTTGGGCCTTTTTGTAGATTGGGCCTACTTTTGGGCTCATTATAACTGGATTGTAATTTTTGTTTTTTGTTTGGATCATTCTAACGGGCCCCGGGTTTGGGTTCTAGTATTTTCTTTGGTTTTGGGCCCTGGGTTAATTGAACCCGAGCCAAAATTGGTTATTACAGCTGCCCCTCTTTGTTCATTGTCGTGAAACGAGAATAGAGCAAAGACAATAAAAGAACCAATTTTGCCCGGTCTTGGCCAAGCCTTGACTTGTTGGTCCTCGTCTTCCTCAAACATCTTCAAACCCCGTTCCTTTGATCCGCTTCACTGTTTCGTTATATCTTCAGGGAGATAACATTTCCTATTCCATTGCTTCTTCAAGGGCACAGTAACTAGCACCTCGATCGGCTTCGATGTGATTTTAGGGAGAAGAGATTTGTAGCTTTGACCTTCTCCACCGGGACTTCGAGGAAATAAATCTGAACTCTTTCAAATTGCTTCCCTATTATTTTCAGGAAGGCTTCGATCTTCAGTCTACTCCACTGCTACTTCCGAGAGGTATGACATGTAGCTTCAATTTGCTCTTGCTCAATCTTCTTTGTCCATTGGAAACTCAAAGCGACTTCAGTCTTCCGTCTGTAAGTATCTCCGCGTGTGACCCGAGTCTCAACCCCACTCTCGTAATATGAGTTGATCTTTTCTTCCTTTTTTTTTAACCAACAAAAATTGAAAATTAGAGATTGAAAATACCTCAGCGTGCAACCTGAGGCTCAACTCACCTGAGTAATACGAGTTGATTCTTGAAAACAGAAATTGAAGAACAGAAATTGAAAACACCTCAGCGTGCGACCTGAGGGTTTGATTTTTGCAAACAGAAATTGAAAAAACAGAAATTGAAAATACCTCAGCGTGCGACCTGAGGAGTTGATTTTTGCAAACAGAAATTGAAAAACAGGAATTGAAAATACCCCAACGTGCAACCTGAGGGTTTGATTTTTGCAAACAGGAATTGAAAAAAAGAAATTAAAAATACTTCAGCGTGCGACCCGAGGAGTTGATTTTTGCAAGTAGAAATTAAAAAACAGAAATTGAAAATACCTCAGCATGCGACCTGAGGGTTTGATTTTTGCAAACAGGAATTGAAAAACAGAAATTAAAAATACCTCAGCGTGCGACCCAAGGAGTTGATTTTTTGCAAACAGAAATTGAAAAACAGAAATCGAAAATACCTCAGCGTGCGACCTGAGGGTTTGATTTTTGCAAACAGGAATTGAAAAACAGAAATTAAAAATACCTCAACGTGCGACCCGAGGAGTTGATTTTTTGCAAACAGAATTTGAAAAACAGAAATTAAAAATACCTCAGCATGCGACCTGAGGAGTTGATTCAAACAGAAATTGAAAAACAGAAATTAAAAATACCTCAGCGTGCGACCTGAGGAGTTGATTTTTGCAAGCAGAAATTGAAAAACAGAAATTGAAAATACCTCAGCGTGCGACCTGAGGGTTTGATTTTTGCAAACAGGAATTAAAAATACCTCAGCGTACGACCCGAGGAGTTGATTTTTTGCAAACAGAAATTGAAAAACAGAAATCGAAAATACCTCAGCGTGCGACCTGAGGGTTTGATTTTTGCAAACAGGAATTGAAAAACAGAAATTAAAAATACCTCAACGTGCGACCCGAGGAGTTGATTTTTTGCAAACAGAATTTGAAAAACAGAAATTGAAAATACCTCAGCATGCGACCTGAGGAGTTGATTCAAATAGAAATTGAAAAACAGAAATTAAAAATACCTCAGCGTGCGACCTGAGGAGTTGATTTTTGCAAGCAGAAATTGAAAAACAGAAATTGAAAATACCTCAGCGTGCGACCTGAGGGTTTGATTTTTGCAAACAGGAATTAAAAATACATCAGCGTGCGACCCGAGGAGTTGATTTTTTGCAAACAGAATTTGAAAAACAGAAATTGAAAATACCTCAGCGTGCGACCTGAGGAGTTGATTTTTGCAAGCAGAAATTGAAAAATAAAAATTGAAAATACCTCAGCATGCGACCTGAGGGTTTGATTTTTGCAAATAGGAATTAAAAATACCTCATCGTGCGACCCGAGGAGTTGATTTTTTGCAAACAGAATTTGAAAAACAGAAATTAAAAATACCTCAGCGTGTGACATGAGGAGTTGATTTTTGCAAGCAGAAATAAAAAAACAGAAATTAAAAATGCCTCAGCGTGCGACCTGAGGGGTTGATTTTGGAGAACGTATCATCTGGTGGAACTCGGATGCCTTCTTTCTCCTTGGTTCGGTGCAGTCATTGTCAAAACTTCTTGCTTTACTGGTGTACCTGTATGTGTTATGCGTGATGATGTCATGATATGCACGTGTTTGTCTTAAATGCCTACATGATTATGCCATGTGCCTTGGGTTTGTTTGTCATGTATCTCTTTTTCTATCACGACTTTCTTGATGACCTATCTTCATTGCTTCGATTCTTGACTTTTCTCAGGTCTTATACCCGTCCTCAAGTAATATGAGTAATCTGTGTTTCTCGTATATCCTTTTTTTTCCCCTGTTGAACTTTGTCCTTTCTTTGAGGCTTTCGTACTTACCCAATGCTCATCCAGGTAATGCTCAATACTCTTTTCGTTTAGAGTGTGTAATTTCACTATTTATCTCTAAAATGAAACATAAATAAAATGCATGAAAATGGCAAAGTAGGCATGAAAGGGATACCTCATATCTATATTTATTTCCAAAGCAACAAGCAAAGAAAATTGACAAGGAATAACTCGATCAAGAAAGCATTATAAAAAGAAAACAAGTTCAGTTGTCGCAAGTGCTCTAGATATCCGACGCATGAACTTCTCCATGTTTCTTCATCCTGAATCTTTTCGAGCAAGGTTTTTCGTGTAGAAGATTCTTGAGCTTCAGAGTCCGCTTCAATACTATAATCTCGCCGTTTGACTCCTTGTTCAAACCATTCTTGCTTTTTCGGCCCAAATTTGCTTCCTTAGGACGCCCTTTCGGGTTTTCATCCTAAACCTTCTTCGCTTATCAGGACGCCCTTTTCGGGTTTTCATCTTGATTTTTTTTAGGCGTAATATTTCTTTACGGCGTCTGAGTTTACTGGATTTGGTACCTCTTTTCCATCCATCTTAGTGAGAATCAAAGCTCCACCCGAGAAGGCCTTCTTTACGACATATGGCCCTTCCCAATTCGGTGCCCATTTTCCTCGAAAGTCTTTTTGTATTGGGAGAATCTTTCTCAGCAAGAGTTCTCATTCGCGAAATTCTCTTGGTCTCACTTTCTTGTCGTGGGCTGTGATCATTCTCTTCTGGTACATCTGTCCATAACAGATTGCTTTCAAGCGTTTTTCTTCGATCAGATTTAGTTGGTCATATCGAGCTTGAATCCATTCTGATTCTTCTAGTTTTGACTCCATTAAGACCCGTAAAGAGGGGATCTCAACTTCGATGGGTAGCACAGCTTCCGTTCCATAGACCAGAGAGAAAGGAGTTGCCCCCGTAGAGGTCCGCACACATGTGCGATATGCATACAAAGCAAATGGTAGTTTCTCGTGCCAGTCTTTATATGTCTCAGTCATTTTCCCAATAACCCTCTTAATATTTTTGTTAGCAGCTTCTACTGCTCCGTTCATCTTTGGGCGATAGGGTGAGGAATTATGATGCTTTATTTGAAATTGCTCGCACACTTCTTTCATCATCTTGTTGTTTAGATTTAAAGCATTATCTGAAATAATTCTCACAGGCAAACTGTATCGACATATGATCTCCTTTTTTAAGAATCTGCAAACTGCAGCCTTCGTCACATTAGCAAACAAAGCGGCCTCTACCCATTTTGTGAAGTAATCTATGACCACAAATATGAATCGATGTCCATTAGAAGCTTTCGGGGAAATTGGCCCTATAACATCCATACCCCACATAGAAAAAGACCACGGAGAGGTCATGACATGAAGGGTCGAAGGTGCTGCATGAATTTTATCGCCGTAAACTTGACATTTGTGGCACTTTCGCGCGTAACTAATGCAATCGCTTTCCATCGTTAGCCAGTAATAACCGAGTCTCATAATCTGTCTAGCCATAGTGAAACCATTGGCGTGCGTTCCACAAACTCCTTCATGGACTTCTTCAAGTATTTTTCTGGCTTCAACAGCATCCACGCATTTCAGGAGTACCTGATCTTTTCCTCTTTTGTACAGGATGCCCCCATCAAGAACAAATCCCACCGCCATTCTTCTGATCGTTCTCTTGTCGTTCTTATTTGCTTGTTCAGGATACCTTTGATTCTTGACATATTCTAAGATATCATGGAACCATGGCTGTCCATCTGTCTCTTTTTCAATGCTAAAACAATACGCGGGGGCCTCGTATATGCTCATTTGGAGAGGCATTACTTCCGTTTCTCAGTTTGTTTTAAACATTGAAGCCAAAGTGGCTAGGGCATCAGCTAATTGGTTTTCTTCTCGTGGGAAGTAATTAAAAGTTACTTCTTCAAATTCTTCGATCAACTCTATCACAAGATCGTGATATTTGACCAACTTCGAGTCTCTCACTTCCTAATCTCCACGGATTTGGTAAATCACCAATGCCGAATCCCCGGATACCTTTAAGATTTTGATGTCTCGTTCAATAGCTGCGCGAAGTCCCATGATGCAAGCCTTGTATTCCGCTATGTTGTTGGTACAGAAGAAATTTAATCTGGCGGTGAATGGGTAGTGATTCCCTTCTGGCGATACTAAGACTGCTCCAATCCCATGCCCCAATGCATTTGATGCACCATCAAAGCTCATCTTCCATAATTTCTCCTTTGACGACTCGCATTCTTTTTCCGTAATGTACATCAGGTCTTCATCTAGGAAGTCAAATCTCAACGGTTCGTATTCCTCTGTTGTCTGAGTTGCTAAGAAGTCAGCTATTGCGCTCCCTTTTATTGACTTTTGATTCACATAGATGATATCGTATTCCGATAGTAGGATCTGCCATCGCGCCATTCTTCCTGAGAGTGCAGGTGATTCCATCATGTACTTTATTGGGTCCAGCTTTGAAATTAACCATGTCGTGTGATACAACATATATTGTCTGAGCCTTCGGGTTGCCCAGACTAAAGCACAACCGAATTTCTCAATTGACGGGTACTTTGCCTCATACTTTGTAAACTTCTTGCTGAGGTAGTAAATCGCTCTTTCTCTTTTTCCGGACTCATCATGTTGCCCCAGGACGCAACCCATTGAGTTTTCAAACACAGTCAGATATAGTATTAGCGGTCTTCCAGGAGTTGGTGGTACTAGCACCAGGGGACTAGACAAATACTGCTTTATCTTGTCAAAAGCCTCTTGACATTCCTCGTTCCATTCTCCAGGATTGTGTTTTCGAAGAAGTCGAAAAATCGGATCACACTGCTTGGTGAGTTGAGCAATGAATCGAGCGATGCAGTTTAGCCTCCCTGAAATCCTCTGACTTCCTTTTGTGTGCGCGGGGGCGGTAATTCTTGTATGGCCTTTATTTTATCCGAATCAACCTCGATACCTTTCTTGCTAACGATGAACCCCAGTAATTTTCCAGAGGTAGCCCCGAAGTTACATTTGGCTGGGTTAAGCTTCACTTGGAATTTTCTCAGTCTTTCAAACAACTTCTGGAGGTTCTCAACATGCTCTCTTTCCCCTCAAGATTTGGTGATCATATCATCGACATAGACTTCTATTTCCTTGTGCATCATGTCATGAAACAATATTACCATGGCTCTCTCGTATGTTGCCCTGTAACATCCCCAAACCCGGCCCACAAGCCCTGACCGGATCTGGTTATGTCACTGCGGAAAGACGGTTAAAAATCTTTTTGACTTACGATAAAACACGAAAATTCATTGACTACTTTTTAAAACCATGTCCATTTGAGATTATAAGTAAACTTTGCTGTTATAAAATATTTGAGTTAAAGCCTTTATTATGCATACATATTGAATAAATAGTTTGCTGGCACTAAAAATATTCCTCATGTAGTGATTTAATAATCAAGTCATAATTAAAATAAAAATAAATAATACCAAAAAGAATATTAAGGCCCTTATTACAACCCAATGTCTAAACAACATGCTTAAAATAAATTGGCTTTAAAGTAATTAAACATCTTCTAATGCATGGGCCACCTTGCATCCTCTCCTAACCCGGTCCAACTCATGAATCACCTGAAATAGTTAAGAAAAATTGGATGAGTCCACAGACTCAGTGCAAAACCATAACACATGTTCCACACGTATGGGCTTAGCCCATAACCATACAATCCACGAACCATTCATGCCATTATGCATCACAGCCCAACCTAGGTCCATCCATTACACCAACCTTAGCAGACTCCCTGCTCAAGGCCGTGGCTAATCCACCGATCACAAAAGTGATCCCAATAGTAATCTGTCTACGGTGATGCACTCAGCTATCAATCGCCGAGATGGGCACCTAGCCAACATCTCCCTTGATGATGCACACAGCAACTCATCAAGCGCTAATGTAGCCCGAGGCTAACATTAGACCACGTACATCAATGTGTACACCCTTCCTTCCTCGATCAAATCCAACTCCCATGCATATATGTAAATGCCTCATGTCAAAACGCCATATAAAATGAGTATACATCTCATATCATTACCACATTATATATATATATATACATCATAATAACTTAATATCACAAACTACTTACCTAACATCCGATTGCCCACAACATGGGAATTCACCACTTAAGCCATTATGATCGGCTACCACACATCATACACACGCATACACATTAATAAACAATTAACCGGAGAAACAGTGCGATGATTACGCACCTAATTACTTGGAGTTCTAGACTCTCAATCCCCACGCTATCGCTAAACGAGACTACGACTATCTGCCTAATTTGCTGCTCCGACGCTGGCCCACACCCCGGTGGCCAATCCCGAACTGCCGAGACAACTCTTTTTTTGAACTTCGGGATAGGGACTTTCCATTGCCCACCTTGACTGGTAGTTGCCTCCATCAAAATTCTTAATCAGATAAATCGGTTAAACCTCCAAGTTATAAGTCTAAACAACGAATCTTACCCAAAATTGCTTACCAAATCAAACTTGAATCCCGGAGGCTACTTTATGCTTCTGCAAGCGTTGACTATACGACTCCCGAGAAGGTCTCTTGCGTTAGGCTCCGCCTCCCCTACAATCGGCCTTAGCACACATAAAAGAAATCCAGGGCCATTCGGCCAAGACAAGAAACCTTAAAACAAGGAAAAGCTATCGCACCCTCACCTTATGCAATCAAGCCTTGACAAAACTTTAGCGCCCCCTTCCTTTGGCTACACATGAAAGAAAATACCATAATAAGACCCCAAGAACATTCGGCCAATTCCAAACACCAAGACCATCCTTTGGTTAACGAAATATAAAAGAAATAGACTATTAACACGAATCCTTACCCCTCACAAACGACTAGAGAAAAGACCCAAACGCTCTACCCCTTGCTTAAGATTCGACCAACCAACAAAGAAGATTTCGGCAAAGGTTGAGGAGAGATTCGGCTCAAGTGCAATGGAGAGAAAAATAAGTGGAGAATTCGGCTAAGTGACCTTGAAGTTTCGGTCAAAGGAAATGGTGAAGAAATTTTCGGCAAAGAGAGAAAACAAAAAGAAGTAAGGCTCTAGGAGAAAGAACTAAAATTCGGCAAGGGATGGCACACCACCCTTAAGTAGAATTCGGCCACTCCCCCCCAAACCTTCATGGCCGAAACTACCCTCAAGAGCACCCCAAAACCGGCCACCAACTCAACTCCTCCTAAATCCCAAGATTTCCTCCTAAACTTCCTCCCTAACACTCATTCAAAAAGTTTGAATGAGCCCAACCTATATCCTACCTACCTAGCCGAATTCAAAATAAAAGACCAAGTCTTAACTCATCCTATCCAATGCCTTCTAGCCGTCCAACACCCCTCTTCCTTGACGCAAAAACAAAGGCCAAAGTGCTGCCCTAGCAGCTCGAACCTGAGACCCCTTAGCACCTTGAGGCGTCACCTTCCAAGACCTCTAAGTGGCACTGCCCTGCTACTCTACCAAAGCCATTCTTGCGTCTAAACCTCCCCAATATTTCTCTTAAGACCCCTATAGCCAAGCTCCCCCTTCTAGCCCTAAAACCAGAAATTTCCTAAGGCATTCCACTACCTTTTAGAGCTCTCAAGAGCCCTAAAACTCACTCAACCACACACTGAAGTATGCCAACACCTGAGTTATGCACTAAATGCATAACCCCTAGAACCCAGGTGTTACAATTCTACCCTCCTTAAAAATAATTTCGTCCTCAAAATTACTTAGCTGCCTAACCGTCGTACATCTTAATTCACCACACTACGCTATAGCTGCGCACTCTGATCTCAAGAAACTACCACAATCTCTAGGCAAAAATTTCTAAGTCCACACTCAAGGTTCTAGATACTTTACTAGCAACAAAAACAAACTGCCACCAAAACGAACAAAACAATAAAGAAATATTCGAGGCATAAGAACTTTACCCGCTGACACATCTGGCACATCATTATCCTCTCTCTGACGAACTGCATAAACCAGACCTGGCTGCCTTGCCTCAGTGCCACCATTACTGCGACCTAAAGCTCCACGACCTCGGCCGGAACCATTCCCTCCATGGTTCGGACCACGACCCCTTGTCGCCTGCTGACCACCTCTGCCTGGTTGCACATAACCTTGGCCTACTGCCCGAGTCCTATTCGGATCCTGGGGATAATCCTTAATCGGATGAGACTTGGACCTGCATCTGAAGCATTCTCGATCCCGATTCCAGCACTCGCCAACATGATACCTTCCACACCGAGCACACGGACGATCTGGATTCCCAGTAGCTGGCTTAGCAATATGAGCAGAAGTCTCAACCCTCGGTCTTTTCTGAAATCTCTCGAACGATTCTGGCGAACCAAAACTCCTCTTATCCCGGTTTCTTTCTCTATCTTTATTCTGCCTTTCAGTCCTCTTGACCTCTTCAGCTATCCGAGCTTTTTCCACTAAAATGGCAAAGTCTCTTTCTCGTTGCGGAGCAATCAAAACCCGTAGCTCATCCCGCAGCCCATCTTCAAACCTGACACATCTCTCATAATCGGTAGCCACGATGCCCCGAGCATACCGGCTCAAACGCAGAAACTCAGCCTCATACTCCGCTATTGACTTGCCTCATTGCACCAAATTGAGGAACGCCTTCCTCTGAGCATCCACATAACTTGCCTCTATATACTTCCCTTCGAACTTGATCTTGAAGTAACTCCAGTCCACTCGATCCACAGGGGTACCTTCTTTAACAGTAAGCCACCACTGGTAGGCCTCATCGCGTAGCAACGAAATAGTACCCTTGAGCTTCTCCTCTGTAGTTAAATCTAAGTCGTCCATAATCCTTTCCACTGCCTCTAGCCAGTATTCCGTCACGTTCGGAGCTACCCCAGACACTCCTCTGAAAACCTCAGCTCCATTCGACCTAAGTCTCTCGGCCACCGACTTCCGGGTCACATAGCCCACATTGGCTCCTGCCACTCGCTCAAGCACCCGCAGCATAGCCTGCGATACTGCGTCATCTCCTCCTGTCTGATCCTGATGTTCAATCTCAACAGCTGGTGGCGGCACATCGTTCTCTGACCCATGGCCAGACCCAACCGATTCCGATACTGCCATTCTACCTCTACCACGTCCACGAGTATTGCGACCACGCCCCCTAGAACTCATATCTAGCGCCTCGACTTAATCTGTTTAAAAGTTTTATGCATTAGAAATTTTGTTCCACTGTTTATCCACGAGCGAATTTTATGAAATGAAGTTTTCAAAAGTTGTTCTTTCGATCAATCAAAGTTTCATCTCAAGTTCTCTATTCTAATTCAAACATTCACATTCTTCACTAAAGGCACATCCATTCATCTATGTCACTATCTTGAGCATTCCCAACCCAAGGGTAATTTCGTCATTTTCTATAGGGGTATTTCGGTAATAAATCAGGGTTAACTTGAAAATAATTTTCAAATTAAAGGTATTTCAGAATTTACAAATCTCGGGGTCATCTTGAAAATTTGTTTTTCAAATCAGAGGTGTTGCAAAAAAATTTCAGAAATCGGGGTTATTTCAATAATTTTGAAAGTCATGGGTGTTTTCGTAAATTCTCCAAATCAGGATAGCTTAATACTTGTAAAACAGAAGTTTTTGATATTTTTGTAAAGTAGAAACATTTTAGTAAAAGTCGAGGGCACATGAAAATTTAGAAACCCAGGGGCATTTTGGTAATTTTGTCAACCAGGGGTATTTTCGTGAATTTCTCCAAAATCAGGGTATCTTGATATTTTGAAAACTCGAGATTTTGGTATTTTTGTAAAGTAAAATCATTTTAACAAAAGTTGAGGGTAGCACGGTAATTTTACAATACAGGGGCATTTTTGTAATCTTGCCACTAGGGCATTTTAGTAATTCTGTGAATCGAGAAAACGTCTTTCAAAAACAGTTTTAGGGTTTACAAACCAAAGAGGTAAGTTTTGAAAATTTTAAAACTAAGGTTTTTTAAAACAGCAAGGCTAATCCCTTTCGGGTTTTAATAATTGGTTTAGCCTATGAACAAGTCCTCTTGGTTGCTGTGAACCGTAGCTACGCACCAGGTAGGATTCAAGTAAAGAGGAGGTGAGTCGCTAGGACTGCTTAAATACCAAGCTCTTACTGAATGCCACTCCTAGACATGCGTACAGTGGTTGCCACACCTTAACTCGGTGACTTACTTCACAGGTTTGTTTAATAGTCTTTAAGTCTTATGCATATGTCTGAGTAGACTAATCCTAGGGTCCAATAGCCTTAATCTTCTAATCTACGAGCCCAAATAAACTCATAACAATTCATATAACCAAATTACTTCAAAAGTCCGAAGTACTTACCTGGTGGACTTCGGGCCGGAGGTACAGGTGCCATGCCAGAATAACCTGAAAACTTTTTATAAAAGCCCATATTTTGAAAAGCCCATTTTCGAAAACATTTTTGGACCCAAAACCCTCAAAGCCGAGTTTTGAACCGGGCCCTGATACCAATTTGTAACATCCCCAAACCCGGCCCACAAGCCCTTACCGGATCTGGTTATGTCACTGAGATTATAACGTGAACTTTGCTGTTATAAAATGTTTGAGTTAAAGCCTTTATTATGCATGCATATTGAATAAATAGTTTGCTGGCACTAAAAATATTCCTCATGTAATGATTTAATAATCAAGTCATAATTAAAATAAAAATAAATAATACCAAAAAGAATATTAAGGCCCTTATTACAACCCAATGTCTAAACAACATGCTTAAAATAAATTGGCTTTAAAGTAATTAAACATCTTCTAATGCATGGGCCACCTTGCATCCTCTCCTAACCCGGTCCAACTCATGAATCACCTGAAATAGTTAAGAAAAATTGGATGAGTCCACAGACTCAGTGCATAACCATAACACATGTTCCACACGTATGGGCTTAGCCCATAACCATACAATCCACGAACCATTCATGCCATTATGCATCACAGCCCAACCTAGGTCCATCCATTACACCAACCTTACCAGACTCCCTGCTCAAGGCCGTGGCTAATCCACCGATCACAAAAGTGATCCCAACAGTAATCTGTCTACGGTGATGCACTCAGCTATCAACCGCCGAGATGGGCACCTAGCCAACATCTCCCTTGATGATGCACACAGCAACTCATCAAGCGCTAATGTAGCCCGAGGCTAACATTAGACCACGTACATCAATGTGTACACCCTTCCTTCCTCGATCAAATCCAACTCCCATGCATATATGTAAATGCTTCATGTCAAAACATCATATAAAATGAGTATACATCTCATATCATTACCACATTATATATATATATATACATCATAATAACTTAATATCACAAACTACTTACCTGACATCCGATTGCCCACAACATGGGAATTCACCACTTAAGCCATTATGATCGGCTACCACACATCATACACACGCATACACATTAATAAACAATTAACCGGAGAAACAGTGCGATGATTACGCACCTAATTACTTGGAGTTCTAGACTCTCAATCCCTACGCTATCGCTAAATGAGACTACGGCTATCTGCCTAACTTGCTGCTCCGACGCTGGCCCACACCCCGGTGGCCAATCCCGAACTGCCGAGACAGCTCTTTTCTTGAACTTCGGGATAGGGACTTTCCCTTGCCCACCTTGACTGGTAGTTGCCTCCATCAAAACGCTTAATCAGATAAATCGGTTAACCTCCAAGTTATAAGTCTAAACAACGAATCTTACCCAAAATTGCTTACCAAATCAAACTTGAATCCCGGAGGCTACTTTATGCTTCTGCAAGCGTTGACTATACGACTCCCGAGAAGGTCTCTTGCGTTAGGCTCCGCCTCCCCTACAATCGGCCTTAGCACACATAAAAGAAATCCAGGGCCATTCGGCCAAGACAAGAAACCTTAAAACAAGGAAAAGCTATCGCACCCTCACCTTATGCAATCAAGCCTTGACAAAACTTTAGCGCCCCCTTCCTTTGGCTACACATGAAAGAAAATACCATAATAAGACCCCAAGAACATTCGGCCAATTCCAAACACCAAGACCATCCTTTGGTTAACGAAATATAAAAGAAATAGACTATTAACACGAATCCTTACCCCTCACAAACGACTAGAGAAAAGACCCAAACGCTCTACCCCTTGCTTAAGATTCGGCCAACCAACAAAGAAGATTTCGGCAAAGGTTGAGGAGAGATTTGGCTCAAGTGCAATGGAGAGAAAAATAAGTGGAGAATTCGGCTAAGTGACCTTGAAGTTTCGGCCAAAGGAAATGGTGAAGAAATTTTCGGCAAAGAGAGAAAACAAAAAGAAGTAAGGCTCTAGGAGAAAGAACTAAAATTCGGCAAGGGATGGCACACCACCCTTAAATAGAATTCGGCCACTCCCCCCCAAACCTTCATGGCCGAAACTACCCTCAAGAGCACCCCAAAACCGGCCACCAACTCAACTCCTCCTAAATCCCAAGATTTCCTCCTAAACTTCCTCCCTAACACTCATTCAAAAAGTTTGAATGAGTCCAACCTATATCCTACCTACCTAGCCGAATTTAAAATAAAAAGACCAAGTCTTAACTCATCCTATCCAATGCCTTCTAGCCGTCCAACACCCCTCTTCCTTGACGCAAAAACAAAGGCCAAAGTGCTGCCCTAGCAGCTCGAACCTGAGACCCCTTAGCACCTTAAGGCGTCACCTTCCAAGATCTCTAAGTGGCGCCTCCCTGCCACTCTACCAAAGCCATTCTTGCGTCTAAACCTCCCCAATATTTCTCTTAAGACCCCTATAGCCAAGCTCCCCCTTCTAGCCCTAAAACCAGAAATTTCCTAAGGCATTGCACTACCTTTTAGAGCTCTCAAGACCCCTAAAACTCACTCAACCACACACTGAAGTATGCCAACACCTGAGTTATGCACTAAATGCATAACCCCTAGAACCCGGGTGTTACATGCCCCGGCATTCTTTAGTCCGAACGGCATCACCTTGTAGCAAAATGTCCCCCACATTGTCGTGAATGTAGTTTTCTCCATATCCTCGGGAGCCATCTTGATTTGATTGTAGCCCGAAAATCCATCCATGAAGGAGAAAAACGAATGCTTTGCCGTGTTATCTACCAATGTATCGATGTGTGGCAACGGGAAATTATCTTTAGGGCTTGCTCGATTCAAATCACGGTAATCCACGTACATTTGCACTTTGCCATCTTTCTTCGATACTAGGACTATATTAGCCACCCATTCTGGATATCTAGAGATTTGTAGGAAGCCAGCATCAAATTGTTTCTTTACTTCTTCCTTTATCTTTAAGAGCATTTCAGGCCTCATCCGCCTTAACTTCTGTTGGATAGGCTTGCATTCTGGTTTCAATAGGAGTCTATCGACCACTACATCTTCGTTCAAACCTGGCATATCTTGATACGACCATGCGAACACGTCTTTGTATTCATGAAGCAAGGCGATCAGATCATGTTTGGTGTCCTCTGACATGGAGGTCCCAACTTTTACCTCTTGCCTCTTTTCTTCGTTTCCCAAATTCACTGTCTCGACAGATTCTCGATAGGGCAGAATCTGTTCATCCTCTTGTTCTACCATTCTTAGTAAGTCTGGGGAGGAGACATAATCTTCAGCATTTTCTTCGGCCTCGAATTCTCCCACACAAATGGCTTTCTCGAAGTTGATTTTAGGACTTGTAACAGGATTGTTCGCGTCGTTGGTATCTGAGCACCTGAAAGGTAGATGGAAAAGAAACTATAGATGGGCATCAAGGTACCGGATCCTATAAACGTGACATGATGATACGGGATATATAGGGACAAGTCATAAAAAAGAAATAAATATGGAGCCAATGGGAATAAAAAGACCATGACAAAATGCATCTTTATTCATGTTTCATTTAAAAGCTAAATAGACAACATAAACTCTCATAACAGATTCCCCTACAGCTTAGGGGCATGCAAAAAGTCAGCATTGAGCATTACTTTGGAGGAGACTTGGAAATTACGAGGAGATCCATGGCAGTCCAATTGTTCGCAGTGAATACAGGGGGGCAAGGGCGTATCGCTGAAATATCTTCTACTGCATTATTCCCTTTGTTAATGACGTTTATACTAAAGTCCTGTAGGCCCCTTTCAATCCATAGCATCATGCTTTGCGGATCATCTCTTCCTGGGTATGTAATTCCTGCCGATGTAAATGTTTTCGACAAAGGCGGATACATTATGGGCTCCCATTCCAATTCCTAACCTGAGGCTCTTGCAATCCTCCTTTCTTGCTCTTTCTGTAACTGTTCCCTTCTTTGCCGCGCGTCGGGCTTGAATCCTAAACCACATCGAGCCTTATGGTGTACTGGTTTTAGTGCTCTGACTATTCTTTGCTGGTATTTTCCCAAACCTCTCTTCGCTCTGGCTCCTTTCCCCATTGTCAGCTTGATTCCCATCTTGGTATTCCTTGACAGCTTGGGCGTGGGGGCTTTGCTTCCTTCAGCGATAAAAGTAGCATTGATGAATTCGAAGGAACGGAAGGAACATTCTACTGCATCTTTGTTCACCTCGATGTAGGGTGCATCAGTAGAGATGGACGTGACGATGTCTTCCTCACCAGCGACCGTGATCAAGCGATTACCCATGACGAACTTTACTTTTTGATGGAGAGATGAAGGTACTGCCCCAGCAGAATGGATCCAAGGCCTCCCTAAGAGACAATTATACAAAGGCGAGATATCCATGACCAGGAATTCTATGTCATATGTACACGGCCCCACGTCTAGAGGAATCTCGATCTTCCCCATGACCTCTCGTCGTGTCCCATTGAATGCTCTTACTGTGGAATGACAAGGCCTTAGATAAGACATATCAACTGGCATCCTGGAAAGCGTGGCCAAAGGCATGACATTGAGTGCGGATCCATTGTCGATGAGTACACTCGGTACTATGTAACCCTTACAATAGGTCGTAATATGTAATGCTTTGATAGAGCTTCTACCGTTTGGTGGTATTTCATCATCGCTGAAAGAGATGAAATTGTTCGCGTTTAAGTTGTTTGCCCACCTGTCAAGCTTTTCCAGAGGTACATTGCTTTCCACATAAGCTTGATTCAGCACTTTTAATAAGGCGTTTCGATGTGCCTCAGAATTTAAAAGTAAGGATAACACCGAGATTCTTGCCGGCTGCTTGTTCAACTGTTCCACGATGTTATATTCACTGTGTTTGATGAACTTCAAGAATTCATGTGCTTCATCCTCAGTCACGGGCCTTTTAGCTTCTTGTTCAGGTTGTATTTCAACCTCGACCTCAGCCTCATGCATTGGTGCCTTTCCTTTCTGACTCGAGTCGACGGTTTTTTTCTTTGGCTCAACCATCTTGGGAGAATAACATCTCCTGCTACGGGTGAAATGCCTCACCTCGCTAACATTGCCAGTCGTAGCTTCGGGCATGGTAATGCTGACATCATATTTCCACGGCACCGACTTGCTGTCCTTGTGAGGGAAAGGAGAAGGTACTTGGATTATCATTTTTGGTTTCACCTCTTCTTTCTTTACCTCGTAGTAGATTACCAAGGGTCGGTCAGCGCTATAAGGGGGACCTGATGATTGACCTTCGGAAGCATATATATCCTTTTCGTCGATCTCTTCCTTCTTATTACAGATCTCGACCTCCTTATTGTTCATCATACCTTGAAGTAATTCTTTGAATTTCTCACAAGATTGGATGTGATGTCCTTCTATGCCGTGAAAAACACAAAAATTTTGACCTTCCATGCTTTCCTCCTTGAAACTTCGGCCGAGCAAACCCTTTTCAGTCATTATTTCCCACACTTTCCTCAAAGGTGTCCTTATCTCGGAGACACAACTTTTGGCTTGCCATCTATCTTCTTGTGTCACCACACTCACGTTCCCTACGGGATGGTTAGGGAGCGGATTTCCAGCCATATTACCGGTGCCGTCAAATCGTAAATTTCCCGCATCGATAAGACCTTGAACCCTCCTTTTAAAGGCTATACAATTGTCCGTAGAATGCCCCTGGTTTCCAGCATGATACATGCAATTAGCATTAGGATCGTACCACTTTGGGTATGGAGGCTTCAACGGTGCCATGTAATGCGGGGATATTAATTGTTTTTCCAATAATTTCGGGCACAGTTCTCCGTACGACATGGGAATAGGGGTGAATTGAGGTTTTTCAGGATTGGGTCTTGCTGGTCTCTGTTCATTTTAAGGCTGACTCTGAGCGAGAGTGGTATTTGGTGGGGATATGGTGAATGGTCTTTGGTTATCAGCGGCATAGACGGGGTAAGGAGGGGGTGTTTGATAGTAGAGGTTTTGAGGAGGAAAATAGGAATTTGGGGGTGGGCGAAATTAAGGTCGTGGTTGGATTGGGTACGGATTGGAAGCGTAGTGGTTCCCAGTCCCTACCATATGGGTTTCAGGCTCTTTCTTCTTTGTAGGTGCTGGCCTTTTCGAACTCTCAGAACCTTCCATCCTTCCACTCTTAATGCCATTCTCAATGAGTTCCCCTGATATTACGATATCAGCGAAGTCTTTTGTGGCATTTCCTACTAACTTGTCATAAAACGGTGCCTTCAAGGTGTTAATAAAAAGGACCGTTATCTCAGTTTCTGTCAGTGGGGGTTCTACTTGAACCGAGATGTCCCTCCACCTTTGAGCGTATTGTCTAAAAGTCTCTGATGGCTTCTTTTCCATCATCTGTAGCGTTAGTCGATCGGGCGCTATATCAGAGACGTGCTTGTATTGCTTACAGAATGCTGAAGCTAAGTCATCCCATGATTGGATCCTCTCTCTGCCGAGTTGATTATACCACCGGAGGGCTGACCCGATCAAGCTATCTTGAAAGCAGTGTATTAACAATTTGTCTTCATTCACATAACTGGCCATTTTTCGACAAAACATGATAAGATGCGCCTTTGGACACCTTGTTCCATCATATTTTTCGAAGTCTGGCACTTTAAATTTCGGAGGCAAGATCAGATCAGGAACCAAACTGAGCTCTTTGGCGCTGATTGCAGAGGAGACTCTAGTTCCCGCTATCGCCCTGAGTCTTTCCTCCAGACTCTTATACTTGTCTTGAGCATCATGATCCCTCATTCTTAGCTTGGCTATTTCCATAGGATCATCCAAATCTGGGACAATAGGGTCAGCAGGGTTAGCTCCGGGGTTTGATACGAATATTCCTGGTCCTAGATGAGCAGGTGGTGGTACAGATGGTTGTTCTAGGCCTGTAGATTCCCTTTGAGGCCAACCTCCTAGTACTGTATGGGTGTGAGGTAGAGTAAATCCTGGGGGATGGAGTGGACTCTGATTGACTCTCGAATGGGGTTCTGTAATATCAAGACTCTGCACAGGTCCTTTTCCTTTGACCAGGGTCGTCACCATCTCCATTAGCTTGGCCATTTGGTCCTTGTGCTCAAGTGATTCTTCCCTGGATTTCACCATCAGGTCCCTTGTTTCTTGCTACGACTGGGCCAACTGCTCTTGCAACTGTCCTTGGATTCTTTCCATTCTCTCGATTCTTTCGTTGAGTTCAGCATCCATGGCTCTAGTTCTTAATCGGGTCCTATAAGGGTGACGCGATTCCAGATTCGTAATGTCGAACTGTAAGTTATACGATTTTTAGTCTTAGTGGATGATTGGGGTGATATGATGCTGTTATATGGAATGCAATGCAAATGCATGGTATGAATGCAAAAAGGTGTCGATTCTCATTCAATTTCTTATAGAAAGCTTATTTAAAAAACAAAATCCTTTACATAAAACAGAGTCACATATGCGACCTAGCCCTTACGCCCAGAGTTTTAACTTTCTCGAGAAGCAAGGCTAACTCTCGACCCCAGTCTGACTTTGATTCATATACTACACTCAATACGTCAGCTTGGACTGCTAAGGATTGTAGATGTTCAGCCATTTCTCGTATTTGCGTTACAGCTTCCCCCATGACATAATCCCTTTCTCTGACCTGATTCTGAGATTGTTGAATCCGAAACTCACTATTTTGTAGTGTCATTTCGAGCTCTACCATCTTCCCCTTTAACTCTTCAATCTGGTTTAGGCTTGATTCTAGCTTCGCCATAGAGTCGCGTCTTCGGCTGAACGTCTTCTCTTGTTCTGTTAATCGAGCTTTCAGTGTCTCATTTTCTCTTTGGCTGTACTAGCAGTCTTCCTCAGAGCATCCTTTTGTGCTTGAACCTCTTGGAATTTTTTCTCCACTGATCAACCTTGGCTTTCTCTTCTCGAATTTCTTGACGCCATTGTTCTGAAGTTTTACCTACCCCGACAGTCCTTATTGATAGACCCAGCTTTCTATAATCGGTTTTCAAGCTCTCCAAATCTTCCTCGGCCTTCCTTTTTCCTTTCTTCAATTCCTCAACCTTTGAGTTTTGGACATCAATATCCAACATCAAATGCATCTTTTCTTCTTCTAGTCATTCTATCCTCTTTTCCAACTCTGAATTTTTACTTTCAAAGTCTTGTTTCATAATCTCTGCCTCGGAAGGGACTACTTGTAAGTATTTCTCTATTGGTTGAGTACTATCGTGTGTCAGTTTAGGGACGTTATCGTTTATTCTCCTACTCCGCTAGGCATTATACTCGAGGGTTACCATTGGACCTACAACAATTCTTTTCATTCGGCAAATTTGTTTCCAAGTATCAGCAATCTCCCGAACCTTCTTCTTAGAATTATTCCCTTTGTACGAAAATTTGAATTGAGCTAGGCCGTAAGTCATCGGTATAAACTGTCTTGAATTGTATTACCTTAGCACAAGCAAAGGAGCATACCCAATGGCTCCCCAAGTTCCTAGCAGGGGAACCCAATCATAACTCCCACAGTGGTAGAGAATTTCATCAGGAACAAACCAAGGAGCTCTCCATTCAATGTCCTTTTCTTGAAGATTTTGAAGGAGTGCGATCCAATTTTCTTCTGATATGTCATCTCTCTTGGGCATATCTGCCAAATCCTTTAATGGGGAGTAATTTTCATAGTGAACTCGACAAGAAGCTCTATCTATCTTCCAGAAATGGCTATGGAACCAAACTAGCAATAGCTGTGCACATCCCATGAATCTACCTTCACCTGCTCTTCGGCACGCATTTAAAGATCTAAACGTTTCGGCAAGAATTGCTGGTATTGGCGTAACTCCTTTGTCAAGACGATCAAATAAGTCAACAACTGCTTCATCCACATGCCTCAAAGCTCTTGGGAGAATTACCAGGCCGTAGATACTTAAGGCGAAGATGTCAACCTTCCTCTTAGCATCTGGATGTGCCACTATCAAGTCCCTTAAGTTCACCCACGGAATGCATTTCCCTTCGCCTTTTTGCTGAACATGTGCCATGACCCATTGTTCACTCATTCCAGTGATGTTCATCAGTTTCTTTACAAAAGTTGGTGCATTGCCGGCCCTAAAGTAGACTTTATCGACCTGAGCCCTTCGATTACGAAGTAAAGCCGTATATTCTTCTATGGTAGGTACCAAGTCCACTTTCTCGAATGTGAAGCAGCTATATGTGGGATTCCAATATTGGGTTATGGCCCGAAACAAGTGTTTGTCCACTCTGATGTCAAGCAAATAAGGTAGATCGCCATAATTAAGGTAGAAAAGCTGCTTAGTCCCCTCATCCCAACGAGCCAACATAACTCTTAATTCTTGGAGCTCATTCTGTGTTATACTGATGCGAGTGAAGTCCCCCAACTCCGATGTATATTCCTTGGCTAGACTATCCCCTTTCTCGAGTTGTATCTTCTCTGACCATATACGCACGGCCGCGTTATCCTCTACTTTATCAAGGAATTCGTCCCCCATAACAAGCTTCTATCTTAGTAATCAAACAGAGATCGACACCTTTTAATGTGAAATGACATGCAAACATGGCCAAAATAAACAAGTTAGTTTTGAATAATAGCAACCAAAACGAGTAAAAGGACGTCAGACCACTATATGGGTAACCACTAAGGTTTAGCATAGCTTTACTTAGGGTGGGCCCTTAAGGTTCGCTATACGTGGCTTAGTTCTTAAAGGAAGGGTACCCGAACCAGCAGGTTCCTCAATCCTCACCCATTATAGGCTCATACGGATCGAGTTCAGTTCAGGGGAATACATTTCCCTATGGCCATGCGGAGGTGAAAACCTCACGAAACCATAGGTACGGATGTATTCTGGTAGCGGTCCCCTAGCCCATGCGGAGGCGAAAACCTCATGAAGGCATAGCTTCTCGCTCCCACTTAAGGGTGTGACCACAACGATCATGCAAATATGAATGCAGAGACATCCTATAAGACTCGACATTATTGCAATCATAGTACCAACAGATGCATCAAAAGAAATATGAATTTTCAAAACCATTTTCCAAATTTTCGACAAAAGGACGAAGAATAATCAATTTTATGGCCTGACTCTCGAAAGTCCCCAGTGGAGTCGCCATCCTGTCGAAACCATTTTTTGACAAAACGAGAATCAACTTGGTTTTTGAAAAATAGGAGTCGCCATCGACCTTTATTAGGTGTGATCGGATCACCTTTGTTTTAATAAAAAATTTCGGTTTACTAAAACGGGGTTTTTGGTCTACGAATATTCGAGAAAATAGGTTCGGGAGTCGGTTACGTGCGAGGAAGGATTAGCACCCTCGCAACGCCCAAAATCGGTACCAAATTGATTAATCAATGTCCTAATGTCGAAAAGTTTGAAAAGATTTTGAAATTTCATTCTGCCTTTTTTATTCTAACAACTTGATCGAATATCGAGTTTCCCTTGTTTCGAAGGAATAGAGTCTCACATCCAGCACGATTGGACACGATAATCTAAATCCTTGAATTCAAGATCGTCTCCAAAATTCTCCAAGCACCCATTTTTGAAATTTTGGAAATGATATTTGCTCATTCGGTCATAAAAAAAAAACACCCAGCACGATTGGGCACGATATTTTCGAATTTCCAAACACGCAAATATCACCTTATTTGAAAATAGAAACAAAATTTGAAAGGATATCCACTTATTCGGTCAAACAAAAAGTCACACCCAGCACGATTGGGCATAAATTTTGAATTCCCAAATTCATGAATATTACCTTTGTGAAACCCCCTTTTTTATGAATTTAAAAAAATGAGAAAATGTTGAAATGCGTTTCAAAGTCACCAATCTACATGAAATGATGCAAACAAGAATAAACAAAACATAATAAAGTGTGCAATAACAAAGACAAAACTAAGGAAATAAGGTACAATAATGATAACAAAGAAATTCAAAACAAAAACGATGTTAATAATAATGGATATAATAATAGTAATAATAATAATAATGAAAATAGTAATAATAATAATAATAATATAATAATAATATAATAATAATAATAATATAATAATAAAATAGTAATAATAATGATACGAAGTATGTACAATACAATAATGTAAATATGGTAATAATAATAATAATAATAATAATAATAATAATAATAATAATAATAATAATAATAATAATAATAATAATAATACGAAATATGTATAATATAATATATAGTAATAATAATACTAATACTAATACTAATAATAATAATATTAATAACAATGACATGAACTATGTATAATGGGAATATATAAATATAGTAACAATAACAATAATGAAAATAATAATAATAGTAATAACAATCATAATGATAATAATAATAGTGAACATAATAACAATAATAATAATGATGATAATAATAGTATAGTAATAATAATAAATAATAATAATACTGATACAAAATATGCACAATATAATAATATATAGTAATAATAATAATCATATAATAATAATAATAATAATAATAATAATAATAATAATATAATAATACTCATAAAAATTAATAAAAACATTAAACATTATTGATTTAATGGTAAAATAACCAAAATAAAAGAAAAGGGACTAAATTCGATCAACAACCAAAGCGTGGGGCTAAATTTAAAACATAAAAAGATGAAAGGGCTAAATTGCGTCGCGCGCGCAACCTGGAGGGCCCAAAATAGCAATAAGCCCCCATTAAAACGATGCGTTGGAAGGAGGGATCAAATTGAAACCATGGAACATTATCGGGCCAAAATTGAAAAAGAAAAACTTTAATTGTGAAGACATGAAAAAGAGGAGGGGCTAAACGCTCAATTAGCCCCTCCCAACAAAACACGCGGATCCATTGGTCGGGTCGGGTCGCGCGCCCGGGTTCGGACCTAAACGGCGTCGTTTTGGCGCCTGGGTTCCCAACCTCGAAACAGCACCGTTCCTTTCCGCTATAAAAGGCCTTTCTCTTTCTTTTTTTTTTATTTTTGCCGTGGATTTAAAAAAAAACAAAAGGGGGATCCCCTTTTTCTCTGCTAGGGCTTCATCCCTAACCCGCGCCGCCGCCGAAACGTCTCCAGTCACCGTCGCTGGCCGGGAATCTGAGAAAGGTAATTTTTGTTCTTGTTTTTTTATTTTAACACGCGTATATATATATATATATATATATATATATATTCTTAGAACAGTGGAAAAAAAGATAGAAATGAAATCACCTCCTAGTATTCTGACCTTGAGTTTTTGTTTAGATTTTTGTGCTGTGTTTTTGTTTTTGAAACTATGCCTCTTTGCTCTTTTTTTTGCTTGCCTGAATCTCTGTTTTTTTTGTATTGATTTTAAAAAAAAAAAGCCCCTTACAATGTTGTTTCTTTGGTTTTTTTATAACCGATATTGAAGAATAAAATACAATAGATCTCCTTTATTTCGACTATTGTTGTCCATTTTGCGTGTTTTCAGGTAGTGGAGCAGTTGGAGGAGATGGTGGCCGACCGTGGTGCGCTCGTGGGTGTTGCGGCGCTGGTGGAAGAGTGGAGGTCCTAGCGAGGTTGCGGCGCTGAGTCATTTTAGGGTTTCAAAACCCTAAATTTTTCTGAAAGAATTTTAATGTTTTGGGCCTTTTTGTAGATTGGGCCTACTTTTGGGCTCATTATAACTGGACTGTAATTTTTGTTTTTTGTTTGGATCATTCTAACGGGCCCCGGGTTTGGGTTCTAGTATTTTCTTTGGTTTTGGGCCCTGGGTTAATTGAACCCGGGCCAAAATTTGTTATTACACATGATTTTCTGAAAATTTCATGTAGAAATTTTATGATTTAGTGATCAATTTATCCTTTAGGACTAAATTGTAAGAATTGAAACATATGAGATTCTAGAAGTTTCAAGTATGAGATAGCATTAGAAAATTTATTAGAGGTCCTTATTTAGTAATTAGACCATTATATCTTATGATGGACAAAAATGGACATGGAAAGGAAAAATCTCAAGGAAGGGCCTTAAGGGCATTTTGGTCATATGGTTAATAAATTAATAAAAAGGGAAAAAAGTCAAAAATGGTGTCCATCTTCTTCCCTAAGTGCCAAGAATTTAAGGAGAAGCCATAGCTAGGGTTTTGTTCATTTTCAAGCTCAACGTAAGTGCATCCTAGCCCTGTTTTTGATGTTCTTTGTATTTTTAAGATCCTCGTAGCTCAATTTAGCTATTTCTACCACTATTTTGAGCTAGAGTTCGTGTTAAAAAATTTACCCATGTATGACATGCATTTATTTTGATGATTAATGGAGGAATTTGGAAGTTTGATGTGTAATAAACATCTTTTTCCAAGTGAGTTTTCATGGAAATACATAAAAAGGACCTATTTGTAAAAGTGATAAAATGTGTAGTAAAAATTGGTTTTCAAGGAAAGTGTGAGCTATTATAAGCTTAATATAGGCTTGGCAAGGCTTGGGTAACCAAGAAAATGAATACATTTCATCATACGAGCCTAGGGACCATTTTGTAAATATGTGAAAGTTTAGTGGAAAAATTATAATTTTTGCCAAAGTGTGATTCATGGGCTGTTTAAGTTAATGTGATAATGAAATAAGTGAAATTGTCATTATAAATCAAGAAACACGAAGTTCGGACCTAAACTGAGGAAAGAACAATGTGGTGGACTAAATTGAACAACTATACATATTTCGGTACCGAGGTAAGTTTGTGTGTAATAAATCAACATCATGTTATTATGCTTTTAAATGCTTGATATTACGTGAGATGTATATTCTTTCTATGAAATTGGTCAATGAGGTTTCGATGAAAATATGATGAAGTTTTATTATGTTGAAGTCCGGTTGAACCTTAGGAATAGAAAGGATACCCTTGTCAGGACATGAGATTAATAAGGTCTCGTATAAGACCATGTCTAGGATATGGCCTCGACACTGAATTGAGATCCCATGTAAGACCATATCTGGGATATGGCATCGGCATCGAATAGTGATTCCGTGTAAGACCACGTCTGGGACCTGGCTTCGGTATGAAATCCTGTAAGACCATGTTTGGGACATGGCATCGACATACGATCTCGTATAAGACCATATCTGGGATATGGTGTTGACTTCACTATGAGATCCCGTATAAGACCATATCTGGGATATGGCATCGGCATTGATATGTGATCCCATATAAGACTATATCTGGGATATGGCATTGGCATCTTATTACGTGTATGACAATTCTTGAGTATCCTTTAGTATTCCAAGTGGTTCAACGAGGTAAATAATTAAAGTTATGTTAAAGATGGAAAAGTGCTAAAGTTATGTGATGGAGTGATACAGGTTCATATGCAATACTCACGAGAAATGAGTCCGATATGTGATATGTGGTTGGTAAGAGTGAGCATGAGTAAGCCATGTTAATGTGCTTGAGAATTTTGTGTTAGTTCATAATGTAATGTGTGGATGTTATCACAAGATTTTATGTTGTTATCTATTACATGCAAACTTACTAAGATTTATGCTTACTCACTCTCCTTTCCATTTTCTTGTAGTATCGCCAAGCTAGGTCGAGGATTGAAGGACGTCGGAGCTCGATTCACACTATCAAGCTATTCTTTTGGTATAGTAAAGTTTGATTAATTTGGGTATGGCATGTATAGGAACTTGGTCATTTTGTTATAAGTCACATTGGTTAGCCAAAGTGTTGGCTATTAAGGTTAATTATTTCATTTTGTAAATGGCCATTGGAATTGGCCAAAATTAGTTAAGTTATATTCATTCAATGATGATGAAATTCATGAAGTGCAAGCTTGTGCAATTGAATGAGTAATGTGTGAAGTAGATGCATGATGAAATAGAGTGAAATTAAGGTTTAGATGCCTCGATAGTAGATATTAGAACTGCATTATTGTTATACTATGTGTTACTGGAAATGGTATAAGTGTGGTTATTTTTCAGGGTGGCAAATGGCTTGGTAAAAAGCCTTATATTTGTCCACATGGGTAGACACATGGGAGTGTGTCTAGGCTGTGTTTGACACACGGTCAGCCCCGTGGGTGTGTTGATAGGCCATGTGTTCCCCTGTATCCAAATTTAGCAAAATAGAATGCCCAGTAGTAAACACATGGGTAGAGACACGACCATGTGTCTCAACCGTGTGAAGGACACGGTCTTAGCACATGGGCGTGTGCCCAGGCCGTGTGAAGTCTGCACATATATTGCAAAAATTCAGTTCGTCACACGGGCTAGCACACGGGCGTGTGACTTGGCCGTGTGACCCTAAATGTCTGCTGACATCATTAACAGAATGTCAAGGCTCTCACACACGGGCTAAGACACATGTGTGTCATGACCGTGTGAGTTATACTAGCCATAGACATAGGCATGTGGCCCTGTTTTGAGCAAAAATTTTCTAAGTGTTTGTAAGCTTTCGGTTCAGTCCTGAACCGCTCTATATGTATGTTTTGGGTTTTGTAGGCCCATAATTGGGACGTTATGAATACAAATGAAAAGTTTTAAGTAGGGATGAAAATGTATGGCTTGATTTAGTTTGATTAAGTATGTTATGTCCGGTAATGCCTCGTACCCGGTTCCAGCATCGAATACGGGTAAGGGGTGTTACATTTAGTGGTATCAGAGCTACGATTTAGTCGATTCTCGAACTAACATAGCGTATGCATGAGTCTAGCTATACCTGCCATACGTATGAGTATATACATAATGATAGTGTGACAAATCCTAACGATTTATATCATGTTTTCATATAGTAAATGGATCCTCATAGAGCAGTGGCGGATAACGCACCGGCCCCCACCCAAGGGACGGTGCCAACTGAAAATGAAAATAGACCAGTGACTGTGAGTCAAAGAGGAGGAGAAGAGGCTAGGGAAGCCTTTCTCCATATGATGAATGCCTGGTATACAGAGTTCGTTTGAACAAACCCAAATGCGCAATCCCCTCCACCCCCACCTATTCCTCAGCCTACCCCTATAGCTCCCCAAGTTGTAGAAATGGTAAGAAGGGAAAATGTAACACCCCTTACCCGTGTCTGACGCCGGGACAGGATACGAGGCATTGCCGGACTTAAACATAAACATTTATACAAAATCGAACTATAAAATTTCATTCCATTTAAAATCACTCATTCACATGCAAATCGTCCCTTATATTGGCCCTCGAGGCCCAAAACAATTATTGGGAACTGTTCGGGACTAAACCGAGAACTTAGGAAACCCTAAAAAGACTTATAAATATTTTCATCAAAATAGGGGTCACACGCCCGTGTGGCTTGGGACACGCCCGTGTGGGTAGGTCGTGTGGTCACACATGCCCATGTCCTTAGCCCGTGTAACTCACTGTTTATGATGTCATCAACGAAATAGGGTCACACAGCCAAGTCACACGCCCATGTACTTAGGCCGTGTGTCGAATTAAATTCTGAAAAATAAATGCATACTTCACACACCCTGGGCACACGCCCATGTCCTGGGGCCGTGTCCTCCACACGGTTGAGACACATGGCCGTGTCTCTGCCCGTGTGGCCAAGAAAATGGCTATTTACCAAACCATTTGGCACCCTCATTTGCACATACTTAAACACACATAACCACGTCACATGAAACCTTTAGTATAAGCACACACATATAAATAGGCATTACAACTCATTAACCAATATGAGCCACATCTCATGGCCATATACAAAATGAATCATATTACCATTATGAACCAATACATTTGGCCAAATCAAATGAAACATATGCAATTGACTAAGTCCCTATACATGCCATAAACTTAAGAGGTCTGTATTCACTTTTACCCCACGATGATAGCTTGATAGTGTGATAACATCTCCGACGACCTCCAACTCGAGCTAACATAAAACCCTATAAGATATGAGAAAGGAAGGGGAGTAAGCTACAATACTTAGTAATCTTGTATGCAAATAATAAGCAACTTATTAATATTTTTTTCACCAATTCTCACAATATGTTCTCTAGGTAATACAATCATAATTTCATAAAATTTCACAATTCATTTATGTTCATCTTGAGCTGTCTACTCGAGTTATAGTCACTAAATTATTTTTATCCGGAGCTACAGAACTCCAAATTAAGATCCGCTAATTTTCTTTGAAACTAGACTCACATATATTCTTATCATAAAATTTCCAGAAGTTTTGGTTCAGCAAATCAATACAGTTTATTCTTTAAAGTCTCCCCTGTTTTGATGTCTGATAGTTCTTCCCCTCTTCACTAAAAATTTATGTTCTCGTGGTATAGAACTTGAATGATGTTCCCATTTGTTTCTATTGAAACTAGGCTCATTAAGAAATCAAGAATATAAAATTTATTCCTTGATTATTTTTTTTACAATTTTTTTATGAATTTCCCAAGTTAGAACAGGGGATTCCGAAATCATTCTGACCCTGTCTCACTAAAATCCAAATATCTCATCATATGAAATTCCTTTGCTTATTCTATTTCTTCTATGCAAAAGTAGACTCAATAAGATTTAATTTCATATATTATTCAAATTCTAATTCAATATCCACCATTTTTGGTGAATTTTCAAAGTGATACAGCTGCTACTATTCAAACTGTTTGTAACATCCCAAAATTGGGCTTAGGAGAATTGAGCCCAATGGGCCTCAGGGGTAGTAGCGTTTAAAATTTTTCAGAACGGCATTAATGCAAGTTAGAATTATTAGATAAGTGATTTTGAAAGGTTAGAGGGCTTCTATGAAGTCCCGGGATCAAATATTGGCTTTGGGGAAATTTTGGTTTTAGGTGAAAAAAACCCTGGAAGTTGGCAGGTAGGCCTTAAGAATAAAAAGCGGAGGAAAATTACACAAGTGGAGTGTGTGGTGTAGTGACAAAGTGACGCCACATAAGAGACAAGGGGGTGATGCCACAAGGAAGGAAGGAGGTCCAAGGTTCAAGTCTTGGCTTTTGCATTTTGGTTTCTTTTTACTTGGATCTTAGAATTTGGGCCATAGTTTATATTTAGTTGCGCATGGTTTAAGACACAAGAGGAGCTTGTGGCCAAGTGGTTAGCGGCGTGGATTATGTTGCAAGGGAGCCTGGGTTCGAATCTCGTGAGAAGCAAGGAGTATTTATTTTGCAGATTGGACGGCAAGAGTTTCAGTTGAATTTAAACTCTATTGACGAAGGGATCCCACATCGGAAAGATACAAAGAAGGAAGGTGAAGAGCTAGCTATATAAAGAGCATTCCAGGAGGAGAGTTAACATACCTTGGAGGGCGTTTGGGCACAGGAGTGGTCGGAGCGCGGATTAGCACTAGACTCCTATCAGGTGTGTGTGTACTTCTCTACTCTAGTTGTAGAGCGGCAAATGCCGAAGTGCCGGTCATGGCAATAGTAGCCACACGAGCGTGCGAGCGCATGTGTAGGGTTCGACGCGATAGTTGAGGCCATCAGTAGTATTCTTGTGGGTTGGGGCTGCTTGGGCCTCGATGGGCCGAAGTGGGCCCAATGGGCCTGTGGGCCCATATGAGTAAATTGTATGATTGTTTAGTATATGTTGAACTAGACTAGGTGGAACTTATATACCTGGCTAAATTAATGCTAGGTGGGCCACACGAGCGTGTGGGCTCGGATGGGCCGAAATCGGGTTTTAGGCCCAATTGTCCGGTACGACCAGAAATGGTAGCTGAGTCGCTAGTGGCGACATTAGGCCTTCGAAAAGGCCATTGCAGGTGCGAATTTACGAAAATACACTTGGTGGGTAAATTACGAAAATACCCTTGGTAGGTAAAATTACAATTATACCCTTAGAGGTTGATTAGCGTGATTTTGTTGTTTTATGTCTATATGATTATGATTGTAACTCATGTTATTCTTATATTTGATATATGTTTTGCATACATGACACATTGCATATATCTGAATAATATGTATGTTGCATGGGCATATGGGTGATATGATATGAAAGGGGAAGTGTTCCAGTGGTTTTTACCACATTATCCGGTGACTTATGTCACATATTATGTATCCGGTGACTTATGTCACATATTATGACTCCGGTGATTCTGTCACATTATCTGGTGGCCATGCCACGATTATAAGGGCGATGTGCAGTTGACTGCAGCGACTGCCTTCGATGGTGTGTAGCGGGTGGAGGGTCGATTTAGTAATCCCCACGGTGTGATTGGCAGGTACGGGTGGTGTGTAGAGGATGGATACCTAGGTGGGTTCGGGATTGCATTTTCATTCTTATATGTACATGTGATTTAATATGCTATGGTTCGATATGCTATGTTATGGGCTTATGGCCGAATATGACTAGAGAATGGGTTTTGCATCATTTGGCATGTTCTATCTGCTATACTGTGATGTTAAGGCTACGGCCCGATTCGATTTATGTGGGCTTTGGCCAAGTATGTTATTGTGAGGGCTAAGGCCCAATCTGCTTCTGTGGGCTTAGGCCCAGTTATCACTCGTAAGGGGAAACACACACTGAGTTTTCATAAACTCACCCCCTCTTTTTAAATGTTTCAGGTAATCATTAGACCGCGGATTTGGGGAGCCGAGGCAGACTTGTGGTGGCCCTGCAATGCTTTCTCGTAAACTCGTTTCTTATATTTAAACTTACTTTTAATTTTGGGATTTTGATATGTAATAAGGCCTTTGGTATTTTATTTGGTTTTAGCTTTCAATTTTTACTGTTTACTATTTAATGTTCAATATGGGATTTTCCTGAAATGATAATAAACCGTTTTTATTCAAAATTACTTAAACTCGATTTTCACAACAAATACAATTTTATTCAAATTAATAACAACTTTGTAAAATGGGCATTGAAATGAATCGGCTTTTAAAAACAAACCACAAAACGCGGAGTTTCAAAAAAAATACGAACTTTTTAATGAACGAACAGTTTTTTTTAGACATTCCTTTCATGTGACATGCCAGATCCGGTCGTAACGTCTAGGCCAGGTTTGGGGTGTTACACTGTTTTGTTGCTAATTTTACTCTATCATGTTTTCTTTGTATTAATTCTCATTTACACACATATAACTCTAAAGTATATCCATCGTTAGCCATGCCAATAGCTAGTCATCATCAAATATTTACAAGCCATTCATTGGCCAATTTAACCTATACATCCACAACAAAGGCTTGAACATTGCATTTCTCAATTTAAGTTGGCTTAAAAGCCTCACACATGATCATCAATCACATTTCCCACTTATTCATACATCGTAAGCATGATCTTATAATCACAAGGTTATTCTCACAGGTATAACTTACTCGTTTACCTTCTTACCAAAATTCGATCACATCCCGAGCACATTGCTCATGAGTGTATACATACATATACTTGCACTTAATCATCACATATCACATATCAGACTCATTTCTCGTGAGTTTTTCATATGTATCTGTATCACTTCATCACATAACTTTAGTACTTTTTCCTTATTGAACATAAAATTAGCTCTTTACCCCATTGAAACACTTGGAATATCGAAGGATACCCGAACTCGTCATACACGTAATAAGATGCCAATGCCATATCCCAGATATGGTCTTACATAGGATCACATGTCGATGCCGATGCCATATCCCAGATATGGTCTTATACAGGATCTCATATCGATGTCGATGCCATATCCCAGATATGGTCTTATACGAGATTGTATATAGATATCGATGCCATGTCCCAGACATGGTCTTATACGGGACCTCCTTTATTTGGTGGTGATGCCATGTCCCAAACATGGTCTTATACCAAACCTCCTTTATTTGGTGCCGATGCAATGTCCCAGACATGGTCTTACATGGGACCTCTCTTCGATGCCGATGCCATATCCCAGATAGGGTCTTACACGGGATCTTAATAATCTCATGTCATGATAGTGGTATCCTTTCTATTCCTAAGGTTCAACCGGGACTTCAACATAATATAACTTCATCATATTCATCATCGATACCTTATTAATAAACTTCATAGAAATAATATATATTTCACAAAATTTCAAACATTTAAAAGCATAATAACATAATGCTGAATTATTACAAACAAACTTATCTCGACTTAAAATGGCGAAAGGGACTGAGTCGTCCAATATTCATTTTTCCCCCGTTCTAAGTCTAAAACTCGTTTTCTTTATCTAAAATATCACATTTGACTTATTAAGTTATTATACTATTCGATTCAGTCCAAAAATCATATTATAGCAAAATTACATTTTTGCCCCTAAACTTTGTCATATTTACACTTTTGCCCCTAGGCTCGTAAAATGATATTTATTCAATTCCTTGTATTTTAGGCCTAGCCGAACCATTTGCATAACTATAGCAGTCCACAATTTGCATTCATTCATACATTTTCATGCATTTTTCAACTTTTTACAAACTAGTCCTTTTATGCGATCTCATCGAAAATCACTTAGTAAAAGTCATTTACTACACACCGAGCATTCATATTCTACTATTAGACATCAAAGCACATGCATGTCATCCATGGGTAAATTTTTAAACACAAACCTTAGCTCAAAATAATGGTAGAAATAGCTAAACCGAGTTACGGGGATCTCAAAAATGTAAAGAACATTAAAAACGGGGCTTGGATGCACTTACTATTGATAAACCATAAATGTAACATATTTTAATTCCATGCTTGGCATATTTTTGGATGATTTATGATGAAAATTAGTGAATTTGATGCTCATAATCCCTTAAATTCATATTTCTATACTTAGGAGAGCATTTGAGACCAAAATGAGCGAAAAAGGGGCCAAAATCGGAGTTTTCAGGATCCACACGGGCTGGGCACACGTCCATGTGAGCCACACGGGCTTACCACATGCCCATGTGCCGCCCGTGTCGATTTCGCACGTTACTTTCCTGTTACGCGAAAAAACCCAATTTTTAGGGTTTTTTAGCCTTCTAAAGTCTACAAATACATACTAGAAGAGGACAAAAAGGAGGACGCAGAGTAGAACAAAGAAATTACGCGAAGGAAGACATCCGAATCAATTCAGAAGCAGGATCTCATTCAAGATTGAAGATCTCCATAAATTTTCTTAAGAAGTTTCTGGGTTCTTTATGTCTTGTTGTTTTCTTTATTCTGAGATGTTTTCCTTTTACGTTATGAACTAAACTTCCTAAATACCTAGGGAGGATGAAACCTAGATGAATCTTATTATCTAATTATCTGAATTACACAATAAATACTTGTTCTTGGTCTTAATTATGTGTTCTTAATCCTTGCTTTAATATTTTCAGGATATTAATTCAAGATTGATGTGCTTATTCAGTGGAGCAAAAGTCCCTGTTTAAGAGAAGATCTCACATAATTAGGCGGAGTTGATTGCAACCCTAGAAATAGAATAACATAAATCTGCTGGATTAAAGGCAAATTTAATAAGGGAATCCATAGATCGAGTTAATGCGACAATAGGGGTTTTAATTAGAAAGAGATTTCAGTTAATCAACCTAGAGTTAGTTGTTTTTAGTCTTGAAAGAGATATTAACATAATTTAGGGATTTCTACGGATCAATGCAAGTGAATAAATCGTTTAATTCAGAGTCAAAATAATAACTGAAGTCTCGGTGGATTCTTCCTTGGGTATTGTCTTTATTCATTGGTTTATTCGATTACTCTCTTCACTCTCTGTCGCGTTCATAGTTAATTAGTTAGTTAAATTTTAGATTAAAATAAATACCCTTAATCATTAGGTTAATTAATAAAAAGATAGTTATTACTAGTAATTTTAGTCCTTGAGGATACGATATTCTGGACTCATCAAAGCTATACTACTGTTCGATAAGTGCGCTTGCCTTTGTCGAAATATTAGTTAGTTTCGAGCCCATCAACTATTGAGCTTGAAAGCTTGAAAACCCTAGCCATGGCTTCCCCCATGCTAAATTCGACCAAGCAAAAAGATGGACAAGGGTTTTTGGCTTTTATTTTGTCTTTTAGTCCATTTAATTACCAAATTACCAAAATGCCCCTAACTTAAAAACATCCTATTTCACTTATCTCATGTCTATTTTTGTCCAACAATTTAACCAATGGTCTAAATACCATTTAAGGACCTCCAATTTAAAATTTTATAGAAATTGGACACTTCTAACTTGTGGAACTCAACTTTTGCACTATTTACAATTTAGTCCTTTTGACTAAATTAAGTGCCCAAACGTTGAAATTTGCAAACAAAATTTTCACAAAATCTTTCAATGAAATCGTAGACCATAAAAATATAATAAAAATAAGATTTTTCTTGTCGGATTTGTGGCCCCAAAACCACTGTTCCGACTAGGCCCAAAATAGAGCTGTTACAGAAAAGCCCCCGGTCAATAGAATCCGGAAACAAGGAGTTGAGGAATTTTGAGCTAATAAAGATGACGATCCGGAAAGAGCAGAATTCTGGCTTGAAAATACCATAGGGTATTTGATGAATTGTCTTGCACCCCCGAAGTGTATGAAATGTGTTGTGTCTTTTTGAGAGATTCGGCTTACCAGTGGTGGAACACCCTTGTGTCGGTTGTGCCAAAGGAGAAAGTTAATTGGGATTTTTTCCAAGAAGAGTTCCGAAAGAAGTATATTAGCCAAAGGTTTATCGATCAAAAGAGAAGGGAATGCTTTGAGTTACAACAAGGTAGAGTGACGATAACCGAATATGAACATGAGTTTGTCAAGCTCAGTAAATATGCTCGGGAGTGCGTATCCACCGAAGCCATCATGTGTAAAAGGTTTGAGGACGGGTTAAATGAGGACATTCGATTGTTTGTTGGTATTCTAGAACTGGAAGAATTTGTGGTGCTAGTAGAGAGAGCTTGCAAGGCCGAGGAATTGGCCAAAGAGAAAAGAAAGGCTGAAATTGAATCCCGTGACTCGAGGAAGAGACAATTGAGTAAGTCACTTCAACCCTTATCCAAGAAATCAAGAGAGTTCACTACTCAATCAGCTACTTCAGTGGGGTTCTCAAACAGAAGTGAAGGTAAACAGTATTCGAGTTCTAAAGCTCAGACTACATTTATTGCTAGTGTTGGTAATGCTCGACCAAGTAGACCGGGATGCTCGTAGTGTGGCAGACGTCACCCCAAAGAATGCCGAGCAAATGAGAGAGCTTGTTTCAAGTGTGGATCCCAAGATCATTTCATTAGTGATTGCCCCGAGATGGTTGAAAAAGAGAAACTTTAGAGTGCAAGATCGAGAAGTACTACTAGAGGGAGGTCACAGAGAAATCCGAGAAATGGAACGAGTAGTAAGAATACACCTAGAGAGCAGACTGCAAGATCTTAGGGTAGAGCGCCCGTGAGGACCTATGCCATTTGCGCTCGCGAAGAGGAGTCATCCCCTGATGTGATTACGGGTACATTTTCTCTCTATGATATTCATGTTTTTGGTTTAATTAATCTAGGATCTACCCACTCATATTGTAACACCACACACTCGACACCGTTGCCAGAGTCGAGCACCAGGCGTTATTTAACTTATCTTACTACTTCGGGTATAAAAAAAATTATTTCATCATTCACAATAAACCTATCCATCTGCGCAATAGTCATTAATTTAATTATAACTTGAGTTACGAAACTCAAAAATTAGATCCGTAAATTTTCCCTGAAACTAGGCTCATATATATTCTCACCATAAAATTTTCAGAATTTTTGGTTTGGCCAATTGGTACAGTTTATTCATTAAAATCTCCCCTGTTTCACAGTCCAATAGTTCTGACCACTCTTCACTAAAAATCAATTTCCTCATTTTACAATTTTTATATGTTGTTCCTACTTATTTATAATGAAAGTAGAATCACTAAGGAATCTAGACATATAAATTATGACTCATAATTATGTTTTTACAATTTTAAATGTTTTTCTAAAGTCTAAACAGGGGACTTCAAATACCATTCTGACCCTATCTCACTAAAATTCAAATATCACAGAGTATAGAATTCCTTTTCTTACACTGTTTCTTTCATATGAAAGTAGACACAATAAGATTTAATCTTATATCTTACTCACCTTTTAATTCCATTTATCCTATTTTTATTGATTTTTCAAATTCACGTTACTACTGTTATCCAAAAACTATTTCATTGCAAATTTTTACTTTTTCATACTTTCTTTGTAGTAAACATCACTTAGGTATCCATACAAAAAAATTCGATCCCTATACATGCCATAACTTAAAACATCTCAAAAGCATTTATATACCAAAGTAAAGGTTTGATAGTGTGATGCGAGGCTCCAACGATCTCCAATCTAAGTAAGTTCAACACACTATAAAACAAAGGAAAGGAAAAGAACGAGTAAGCTACTAATAGCTTAGTAAGTTACATGTAAACAATAAGCACTCAATCAATAATTAAGATTTTCACATACAATTAATTAATATCCTTCTTAGCAAATTTAATCACTTACACATGTACAATCTTACCAGTTCACTTACGCATACATTTAAGTACTTAATCATTATCACGTATGCTCATTCTTTCAATTATACCTGCATACACACTTCATCTCATATTCACTTTAATTTGTTATTAATCCCATTGAACACTCAGAATATACATGGATATGTAGAGAATTAGCACATAATTTCCACACTAATATGTAGCTGAAGCTACCACTGTAATGTAGCCAAAGCTACCACTGATCAATAACACTGGAAATGTCCACGGGCCTGCTCACACAAGCTGTCAGGTGTCTGCAACACATGCTAGATCACCTAGCATCCGGGACTCACTGTAACACTGTAACACTGGTCTCTAGTGATATATCACTTGTATCCACTTCTATTCCTAAGTTCAATCGGGAATTTATTCTTAACACTTATTTTAAACACTTTATCACTTGAATAATTGATGAACAATTTTCCTTCCACATTTAATATTAATTCACATATCAAATATAATTCACAATTTATTAAAATATATTGCTATTATTTACACATAACTTACCTCGGATGCAAAACGACTATTTTCGTAAATTAGTCGAGAACCTTGTCTTTTCCCCGATCACCTTCACTATTCCTTCTTTCTTGATCTATATTAGCACAATTTAATACATTTTATCAACATTCCATTCAAATACAATTCATACACAATATTTTGGCAAAATTATGTTTTTGCCCCTAAAGTTTCATATATTTACACTTTTGCCCCAAAGCTTAGAAATTAAGATTTATCCTTTATTCTTATGTTTTATGACATTCTGGTCATTTTTCTTTCTATGACAACATCAAATTCTCATTCTAACATGTACTTATGAACATTAGGTATTTTTACCGATTAAGCCGTTTTACTCGTTTTCACTTAAAATCGCTTAGCAAAAGTTGTTTAACATAATTTCAAACCTCATATTCTATCATAAAACATCAAAATAAACACATTTCACCTATGGGTATTTTTCAAAATATGAACCCTAGGTTAAATTATTGCTAGTATAAGCTAAATCAAGTTACAGGGACTCCAAAAATGTAAAGAACATTAAAAACGGGGCTTGGAATCACTTACTATGGAGCTTGGAAGCTTGAAACAAACCCAAGCTATGGAGAACCCTTGGAATTTCGTCCTAATGAAGAAGATGGACATATTTTGCCATCTTTTTCCCTTTTAATTTCTTTTTAATACCAAATGACTAAAATGCCCTTCATTAAAACTTTAGTTATTTTTATCTATGTATGTACATTTTTTTCCATGGAAATATAATGGTCTAATTATCATTTAAGGACTCCTACTTCAAACCCCCATTACAATCAAGTACTCTATGAATTAGAACCCCTATTTAGCATCTTTTGCAAACAAGTCCTAATAGACAATTTAAGCATGTAATCAATAAAATTTCTTATCGATACTCTAACACATGTATTTAATCACTTGGTAAATCATAATAATTAATCGTAATAAACTTTTATATCTCGAATTCGTGGTTTCATAACCACTGTTCCGATTAGGCCCTATGTCGGGCTATCACACATATGTTTGTATGAAATTAGTATCTAGTATAAACATGCCTATAGAGTCTACAGAATTTGCGATAAAAGTGTCAAATCCCCTAGGCAAATGTGTATTAGTTGACAAGGTATACAGAGATTGCCCTTTGATGATTAGAGGTCATTATTTTTCGGCAAATCTCATGCTATTGCCATTTGATGAATTCGATGTAATTCTTGGTATAGATTGGTTAACTGCTGATGATGTGCTACTAAATTGTGGAAGGAAATTTATTAAATTGAAATGTGAAAATGGGGATATTCTTCGTGTTGAAGTAGATGAACATGACAGATTGCCTGTAGTGATTTCTTTTATGTCTGCTCAGAAATACATAAGAAAGGGATATGAAGCTTACCTTGCCTTTGTGATGAATGCTAAAGACTCAGAGTTAAGAATTGAATTAGTACCGATAGTATGTCAGTATCCAAATGTATTTCCCGAAGAATTTCCAGGGTTGCCTCCGGTTAGAGAGATTGAATTTGGTATTGAGTTAGCCCCTGGTACTGCACCCATTTCGATTGGTCCGTATAGGATGGCTCCGATCGAGTTGAAAGAATTGAAGGCATAGTTACAATAGTTGACGGATAAAGGTTTCGCAAGACCGAGTTATTCTTCGTGGGGTGCTCCCGTATTATTTGTGAAAAAGAAGGATGGCTCTATGAGATTATGTATAGATTATTGACAACTTAATAAGGTAACCATAAAGAACAAGTAGCCCTTGCCAAGAATCGGTGATTTGTTTGACCAATTGAAGGGAGCCATTGTGTTTGCTAAGATAGACTTGAGGTCTGGTTATTACCATTTAAGAGTCAAAGACTCAGATGTGCCGAAAACCGCATTTTGAACAAGGTATGGTCATTATGAATTTTTAGTTATGCCTTTTGGTTTAACAAATGCCCCTGCCGTGTTTATGGATTTAATGAACCGCATCTTTAGGCCATATTTGGATAAATTTGTTGTAGTTTTTATTGATGATATATTGATTTACTCTCATGATGATAATGAGCATGCTGAGCACTTGAGAACGATCTTACAAATTTTATGGGATAAACAATTGTATGCCAAGTTTAGTAAAAGTGAGTTTTGGCTTAAAGAATTCGGGTTTTTGGGGCACATTGTTTCGGGCGGTGGTATTCGAGTTGACCCAAGTAAGATTTCAGCAATTATTGATTGGAAACCGCTCAAGAATGTCTCTGAGGTTAGAAGTTTTCTAGGCCTAGCTGGTTATTATAGATGGTTTGTCAAGGGATTTTCTATGATAACTACTCTGATGACGAGGCTATTACAAAAAGATTTAAAGTTTGAGTGGACAGAAAAGTGCCAGCAGAGTTTTGAGAAAGTAAAGGCATTGTCGACTGAGGCTCTAGTTTTAGTACAACCTGAACTGGGAAAAGAATTTGTAGTTTATAGTGATGCATCCTTGAATGGATTGGGTTGTGTACTCATGCAAGAGGGCAAGGTGATAGCTTATGCCTTTAGACAGTTAAAGCCGCACGAGAAGAATTATCTTACCCATGATTTAGAATTAGCCGCTATTGTTTTTACATTGAAGATTTGAGACACCATTTGTATGGCGAGAAATGTCGAGTATTTACTGATCATAAAAGTCTAAAGTACTTGATGACTCAAAAGGAATTGAATCTAAGGCAACGAAGGTGGTTAGGGTTGATAAAGGATTACGAGCTAGTGATTGATTACCACCCATGAAAGGCAAATGTGGTCGCTGATGCCTTGAGTAGGAAATCTTTGTTTGCATTGAGAGCTATGAATACATGGTTGGCTTTATCGGATGATGGTTCTATTCTAGCTGAGTTGAGAGCTAGACCGATATTTCTCCAAGAGATTTGTGAAGCTCAGAAAGGCGACAGTGATTTGCAAGTCAAAAGAGTTCAATGTGAATCGGGTATAGAGTCAGACTTTCGTATTTGTTTTTATGGATGTTTGATGTTTTGAGATAGGGTCTATGTACTAAGAGATAATGAACTTATTTGGAAAATTTTGCGTGAAGCTCATAGTGGATGTTTATCTGTACATCCAGGCAGTACAAAAATGTTTAATGACTTGAAGAAATGGTATTGGCGGCCGAGTATGAAGAAATATATTTCCGAATTTGTAACGAGATGCTTGATTTGTTAGCAACTGAAAGTTGAACACCAAGTACCTTTGGGTTTACTTCAACCTATTATGGTTCCTAAGTGGAAACGGGACCATATTACTATGGATTTTGTGACGGGTTTGCCTTTGACACCGAAAAAGAAGGATGCCGTGTGGGTTGTGGTTGATAGGCTTACGAAATCGGCTCATTTTATTTCAGTACGTATTGACTACTCACTTGATAAATTAGCTGAATTGTATATTTCTGAAATTGTGAGATTGCACGGAGTGCCTTTGTCGATTATTTCGAATAGAGATTCGAGATTTACATCACGGTTTTGGAAAAGGTTGCAAGAAGCCTTGGGCACAAAGTTAAATTTTAGTACAGCTTTCCATCCGCAAACCGACGGACAGTCGGAGAGGGTAACACACATACTTGAAGACATGCTTTGATGCTGTGTTTTGGAATTTCAAGGTAATTGGGAAAAGTATTTACCGTTAATGGAATTTGCCTACAATAATAGTTTTTAGTCGAGTTTGAGAATGGCGCCTTATGAGGAATTGTATGGGCGTAAGTGCCGAACACCCTTGTATTGGAACAAACTCAAAGAAAATCAGATTCACGGGGTCAAATTGATCAGAGAAACCGAAGAGATAAAAGTGATTTGTGATTATTTGAAGGCTGCTTCGTACAGACAAAAGTCCTACGCAGATTTGAAACGGAAAGAGATTGAGTTTCAAGTTGGTGATAAGGTGTTTTTGAAAGTATCACCATGGAAGCAAGTTCTCAGATTTGGCCGGAAAGGCAAATTGGGTCCGCGCTTTATCAGACCATATAAGATTACTGAGAGGATAGGGCCGGTAGCCTATCGTTTGGCTTTGCCATTTGAGTTGGAAAAGATCCATGATGTATTCCACGTGTCTATGTTGCGTCGTTACTGATCAGACCCTTCGCATGTGATTGTACCGATAGAGGTTGAAATTCAACCAGACAGGACTTATGGTGAAGAGCCGGTTAATATTTTGGCATGGGAAGTCAAACAGTTAAGAAATAAAAGTATAGCTCTTGTGAAAGTATTGTGGCAAAGACATGGGGTAGAAGAGGCTACATGGGAGCCCGAGGAGGCTATGAGAAACCAATATTCAAACCTTTTTACCGGTAAGATTTTCGGGGACGAAAATCCCTAAGGGGGGAGAATTGTAACAACTCGATTTAGGGCCTAGTCAGAATAGTGGTTGCGAGACCACAAACATGAAGTAGAAATATGTGTTTTATGACTTATATGAGGTCTATGACATGTTTGCATGATTTTGTGAAAATTTCGTGAAGAAATTTTATGATTTAGTGATCAATTTATCCTTTAAGACTAAATTGTAAGAATTGAAAAATATGAGATTCTAGAGGTTTCAAGTATGAGATAGCATTAGAAAATTTATTAGAGGTCCTTATTTAGTGATTAGACCATTATATCTTATGATGGACAAAAATGGACATGGAAAGGAAAAATCTGAAGGAAGGTAAGGGCATTTTGGTCATATGGTTAATAAATTAATAAAACGGGAAAAAGAAGTCAAAAATGGTTTCCATCTTCTTCCCTAAGTGCCAAAAATTTGAGGAGAAGCCATAGCTAGGGTTTTGTTCATTTTCAAGCTCAAAGTAAGTGCATCCTAGCCCCGTTTTTGATGTTCTTCGTATTTTTGAGATCCTCGTATCTCGATTTAGCTATTTCTACCACTATTTTGAGCTAGAGTTCATGTTCAAAAATTTACCCATGTATGACATGCATGTATTTTGATGGTTAATGGAGGAATATGGAAATTTGATGTGTAATAAACATCTTTTTCTAAGTGATTTTTCATGGAAATACAAAAAAGGACCTATTTGTAAAAGTGATAAAATGTGTAGTAAAAATCAATTTTGAAGGAAAGTGTGAGCTATTATAAGCTTAAGATAGGTTCGGCAAGGCTTGGGTAACCAAGAAAATGAGTACATTTTGTCATATGAGCCTAGGGACCATTTTGCAAATATGTGAAAGTTAAGGGGCAAAATTATAATTTTTGCCAAAGTGTGATTCATGGGCTGTTTTAGTTAATGTGATAATTAAATAAGTGAAATTGTCATTATAGATCAAGAAACACGAAGTCCAAACCTAAACCGAGGAAAGAAAATGTGGGGGACTAAATTGAACAACTATACATATTTTGTGTTGAGGTAAGTTTGTGTGTAATAAATCAATATCATGTTATTATTCTTTTAATTGCTTGATATTACGTGAGATGTATATTATTTCTATGAAATTGGTCAATGAGGTTTCGATGAAAATTTGATGAAGTTTTATTATGTTGAAGTCCCGATTGAACCTTAGGAATAGAAAGGATACCCTTGTCACCACATGAGATTAATAAGGTCCCGTATAAGACCATGTCTGGGATATGGCCTCAACACTGAATTGAGATCCCGTGTAAGACCATATCTAGGATATGGCATCGACATCAAATAGGGATTCCGTGTAAGACCACGTCTGGGACCTGGCTTCGGTGTGAAATTGTGTAAAACCATGTCTGGGACATGGCATCGACATACAATCTCGTATAAGACCATATCCGGGATATGGCATCGGCATCGACATTGGATCCCATATAGAACCATATCTGGGATATGGCATTGACATCTTATTACGTGTATGACGATTCTTGAGTATCCTTTAGTATTCCAAGTGGTTCAACGAGGTAAAGAATTAAAGTTATGTTAAAGATGGAAAAAGTGCTAAAGATATGTGATGGAGTGATACAGGTACATATGCAAAACTCACGAGAAATGAGTCTGGTATGTGATATGTGGTTGGTAAGAGTGAGCACGAGTAAGCCATGTTAATGTGCTTGAGAATTTTGTGTTAGTTCATAATGTAATGTGTGGATGTTATCACAAGATTTTATGTTGTTATCTATTACATGCAAACTTACCAAGCTTTATGCTTACTCACTCTCCTTTCCATTTTCTTGTAGTATCGCCAAGCCAGGTCAGGGATTGAAGGACATTAGAGCTCGATCAAGCTATTCTTTTGGTATAGTAAAGTTTGATTAATTTGGGTATGGAATGTATAGGAACTTGGTCATTTTGTTATAAGTCACATTGGTTAGCCAAAGTGTTGGCTATTAAGGTTAATTATTTCAATTTGTAAATGGCCATTGGAATTGGCCAAAATTAGTTAAGTCATATCCATTCAATGATGATGAAAATCATAAAGTACAAGCTTGCGCAATTGAGCGAGTAATGTGTGAAGTATATGCATGATAAAGTAGAGTGAAGTTAATGTGTGGATGTCTCGATAGTAGATATTAGAACTGCATTATTGTTATACTATGTGTTCCTGGAAATGGTATAAATGTGGTTGTTTTTTAGGGTGGCAAATGGCTTGGTAAATAGCCTTATATTTGTCCACCCGGGTAGACACATGGGCGTGTGTCTAGGCCATATGTGATAGACGGTCAGCCCTGTGGGCGTGTTGATAGGCCTTGGGTTCCCCTGTATCCAAATTTAGCAAAACAAAATGCCCAGTAGTAAACACATAGGCAGAGACACAACCGTGTGTCTCAGCTGTCTAAAGGACACAGTCTTAGTACATGGGCGTATGCCCAGGCCGTGTGAAGTCTGAACATAAATTGCGAAAATTTAGTTCGTCACATGGGCTAGCACAGGGGCGTGTGACTTGGTTGTGTAACCCTAAATGTCTGCTAATGTCATTAACAAAATGTCAAGGTTTTCACACACGGGCTAAGGCACAGGCGCGTGATGACTGTGTGAGTGATACGGGCCATAGACACGGGCGTGTGGCCCTATTTTGAGCAAAAAATTTCTAAGTGTTCGTAAGCTTTCGGTTCAGTCCCGAACCGCTCTATATGTATGTTTTGGGTTTCGTAGTCCCATAATTGGGACATTATGAATACAAATAAAATGTTTTAAGTTGGGATGAAAATTTATGGCTCGATTTAGTTTGATTAAGTATGTTAAGTATAACATCCTAAATTGTTGGGCCTATATGTTTAGTGTGGTGATATGTTTAATGTGTTAATTTAAGTGTTAGGGGTCCAAATTGGGCTTAGGCTTAGGCAGAGGCCTTGGTTAAATTATCTGTTTGGGCACCATAAGGTTTAAAAGGTAGTATCTGTGTTTAAAATACCAAAGTGGGCTTGTGGCCCAGGGGTCAATGGCGCCACTTAGAGAGCAAGGGGGTGACGCCACACAAGGGAATAAGGGGCCCAAATTTAAGTTTCATAGAGCCCAAATCTTTTAATTGAAGTTAGCTAATTTTCGGCATTAGGGTTAGGTGGAGTGGACGACAACAAGGCTCAAAAATAGGAGGATTTATGTGAATAGGATAATGTAGATATTATAGTTGATAATATGGAAGATAAAAAGGAGAAAAGATAGGAGCTATCTGCAAGGCTAGGTGTTGGCCGAAATTCCATCACCTACAGGAGTGAAGAAATCAGTTTTTTCATGGAAAAGGGGTGCCGAATTTTCCCTTTTTATTTGCTAAATTTTTAGTTATCAGGAAGGGCACTTTCGGTTTTTGACAGGTAAGTGATGAAATCTCTATAAATAGGGGGTATAGCTCACCAATTCCGGCATTTGAACCCTACTCCTTTCTTCATTCTTTGTGCCGAAATTCTCAGTCTTCCTCTGCAATTTCTTTTCTTTTGATTTCTTCAAAAGTCGAAACCTCCCAATCTTCTCAACATCTTTTCTTTCAAAAGCCGAAACCCTGAACTCTTTTCTCATCTCCATAGCCGAATACTCCCTATTCTTCTTGCCGATTTCTTCAACTAAAAGCCGAAACTACTTGGATTTCTTCTTATTATATTCTCTTCTCGATCTTCTCAAAAAGCCAGAATCTTTAAGGGGTAGTCGAATTCTTTGTGTTAAGGTGAGTGCCGATTTCCCTATCTCTTCACTATCTCTTTCGGGTTTTGGAAGACAAAGCCAAAAAGCTAATGGTTTAATGGTTCTATGTATTTTCTTGTTGGGCGACATTCGGGAATTGAAGTAGATCTCTTAGATCTAAAAGCTGGAAACACTAGTCCCTGAATCTCATATCACTTTTCAGGATTTCAAGGTAAGGATTTCAATTCTCTTTAAGATGATCAACCGTTTTCTTTTCGTTAGTTGTGCCTTAACCTAATGTTTCGTTATCGGCTTCTGAACAACACCTTAGGCAGATAGCGGTGGTGTTGGCTACGGATAGCGTTGGCTTAGAAAGTCTCGTTCTAACGGTAATCAGGTGTGTAGATCTCTAACACACTCTTCAACTGTAATTTATGTGTTATGGGCTAAAAAGCCGGAAAGAGGCTGTGTAGACAGTCGAATGAAACCCTAAAAGGGTGAGGCAAGGATGCCAGGTATGTAATCATAGAAATTCTCTGTGTATCGAAATATATGAAAGCCTGTATGATGTTTTCTTTATGTGTGTATGCATGGGGTGGGATTATGATATTGAAGGGGAAGTACATGATAGGTCACTTGGTGATCGGTGGTTAAACCACAAATTCAAATGTTAGGTCACATAGTGATTGGTGGCTCTGCCACGTTTAATGATTCCTGAATAACAGGAATAGGCAGTACGGCTGTTGTTATGGTGTGTAGCGGATGGAGGGTTGATTGTAGAAATCCCCAAGGTGTGATGGGTGGTACGGGTTGGTGAGTAGAGGATGGAAACCTAGGATGGGTTAGGCTATTCATCACTTATTATTTAACATGTAATTATGATTGTTGCCTTAATGTATGGGCCAGGGCCCATAATGTGTTTGTGGGCTCAGGTCGTTGTGTGTTTTCGGGATTTATACACCGAGTCTTGGTGACTCACGCTTTCCTTTTTCTCTACTCTTTCAGATGAGCAGTAGATCGTGGACATGGGAGCTGAGACGGACTCGAGGGGCCATCAAGTCTTAATATTTTTTTATATAGACTATTTCGGCTTTTCCTTTAAGTTTTAATTTTTGGAATATTTATGTAATAAGGCCCCATAGTTTATATTTAACTAAGTAGTTTTTAATATTTGCAACTTATGGAATTATGTCATAGGTTTAATTATATGAAATAAGAATAATACAAGGTTTTTTTTCAAATGTCACTTATTTATTCAATTATTGTCTAATTAACTTACGATTTCCAAAACCCGATAAGGAACTATGTTTTCAACATCAAACCAGTAACATGCCAGATCTGGTCGAAACGTATGGGCCGGGTTTGGGGTGTTACATTAAGTTCGGTAATGCCTCGTACCCGGTTCTGGCGTCGAATATGGGTAAGGGGTGTTACACAAATGCCTCCAACTTTTAGCTAAATCATTACTTATGAGAACAAAACTTTCTATTTCATCATGAGATTGTATTGATTTACATGTTGTACGTATCAAACCAATATATTATAAATACTCCCCGTTACAATTGATTTTTGGTCAAGAGCCAAATATTCCCATCTTACAATTTTTGGATGTGTGGTATTTGTTCCAACTACTCCACCACAACGTACAAAGATGGGTCATAATAAGAGATTGGGAATGTATATTTTTATGAGTCTCCTTATAATATTTCTGAGCTATTAATTTGATATCTAGTTATGACATGAGTTGTCAGTTTTCTCAACATTAGTGGGAGAGAACAAAAAGCTGGATTAATGAAGTACTTGAATGAATTATCAATGTCTAAGATCCTCGTACAAAGCAATGTGAACTAGAAGTTCAACAAATAATTCATTTTATAAATCAACTGCCAGATTCATTAAATCTCACATGCCAGCTACAAATGCTCCAATACGAATTGATGTCCTAATAGGGAAAACTGTTAATGCAAAAGAAAGTAATCTATGAATGAAGCATGGAAGATCGGTCGGTTCCAAAGATAAAAATCCTTGTAAAAGTAAAGGAGCAAACATTCAAGATGGTCATATTGTGGATGCGGGGGTTCTTGAAGAGACCCATGACATAACTAATTATAAAACTCAAGAAGAGATTTAGGTACCTAAAAGTGAAAATGAAAATGATGAAAATAAAGAGATCTCGATAAGTTATATCAATACGAGAAAAAGATGGAACCGAAAAAAATGTTGTTGTCGACAACAATTTTGCTTATAATGTTTCTATTGAAATAACAAAAAAAATGAGGATCCTGAGCCTAAATCTACTAATGAATGTAAAAATAGAAAAGATTGGCCAAAATGGAAAGATGCAATTCAAGCAGAATTGAATTCACTTTTTAAACACCTAAAGGTGTAAAGTCGGTAGGATACAAATGTGTATTTGTTTGAAAATGAAATGAAATTGATGAAGTCGTAAGATATAAAGCTAGCCTTGTAGCACAAGGATTTTCACAAAGGCCCGACATTGATTATGAAGAGACATAGTCTCTTGTGGTGGATGCAATCATGTTTAGGTATCTTATTAGTCTGACAGTACATGAAAAACTTGACATACATCAAATGGATGTTGTTACACCCTATTTATATGGTACACTTGATAGTGAAATTTATATGAAATCCCCTGAAGGATTTAAAATCCCAAAAAGATATAGAGTTTTTTTGAAAAATTGCTCGATCAGATTAAAGAAAGTTTATATGGATTAAAACAATTTGGACGTATGTGGTATAATCGTCTTAGTGAATACTTGTTAAAAGAAGGTTACAAATATGATCCAATTTGTCCATGTGTCTTTATAAAAAGGTTTGGATAAGATTTTGTGATAATTTTTGTTTATGTTGATGATCTAAATATTATTGGAACTCTTGAAGAGCTTCAAAATATAATAAATTGTTTAAAGAAAGAATTTGAGATGAAAGATCTTGGAAAAATAAAGTTGTATCTTGGATTACAAATCGAGCATTTAAAAGATGAAATTCATGTTCAGTAATCAACTTATATGGAAAATATATTAAAGAAATTTTACATGGATAAAGCACACCCATTAAGTACTCCGATAGTTGTACGATCATTAGATGTGAATAAAGATCAATTTCATCCTTGCAAGAATGATGAAGAGTTTCTTGTCCCTGAAGTACCATATCTAAGTGCCATAAGGGCATTGATCTATCTTACAAACAACACAAGACCTGATATAGCTTTTGCTGTAAACTTGTTAGCAAGATTTATTCTTCTCCAACATGTAGACATTGGAATGGAATTAAACATGTATTTAGATACTTTAGAGGGACCATTGATATGGGGTTATTTTATTCAAATCATTCAAAATTCCTATTAGTTGGCTATGCCAATGTTGTATGCTTATTAGATCCACATAAAGGTCGATCTCAAACATGATATTTATTTACATGTGGGGGTATTGCCATATCATGGCATTCAACAAAGCAAACATTACTTGCTGCTTCTTCAATCATGTAGCAATAATTGAAATGCATGAGGCAAGCTGAGAGTGTGTTTGGCTAAGATTATTGACTGAAACGCCCCAAACCCGACCCACGAGCCTCGACCGAATCTGGCATGTTCCTTGAGTAAAACATTTCAAAAACTTGTTTGTCAATTTGGAAAATTTGGGTGGTTTTAAAGAAAAATCGATTTGTGTTGTGATTAAATTGGAAACGATGTCATTTTTGAAGTCTATATCTTGTCAAAATGTTATTTTCATACTTCAAAAATATAAATTAAAGGAAATGCCAAATTTTAAAGCGTAGCATTAAGTTGAAAATCGTTGGTGTTTAGGTGTCAACACATTTGAAATTATTTTAAACAAAAGTTGTTTAACCTTTAGTTTGATATTAATCGTATCATAATAAAAATAAAACGCATGCATAAAATAGTTCAAAAGTATTGGCCTTATTACAACAAAGCAAAACCCGAAATAAATCCAAACTTAATATAGAAATCCAAAATAAAGAAAACTCTGAGCTGAGCATGGCCACCACTAAGTCTCTACCGACCCGGTCCAATTACTGAGTGTCACTTGCAACATGTTAGCCCACGAAGGGTGAGTCTGCAGACTCAGTGTATAGCAACCAACACAACTCCCAAGCGATTTAGGCATATCAATTCATATATATAACAAATATAGGCAATGATGCAATCCCAAACCCAAACCTAAATAACCATCCTCTACACATCACCCGTACCTGCCAATCACACCGTGGGGATTACTAAATCGACCCTCCATCCGCTACACACCATCGAAGGTAGTCGCTGCAGTCAACTGCACATCGCCCTTATAATCGTGGCATAGCCACCAGATAATGTGACAGAGTCACCAGATAATAATATGTGACATTAGTCACCAGATTCAGATTATGTGACATGTGTCACCAGATAATGTGGTAAAACCACCAGATCACTTCCCCTTTTCTTATCACCCTTATGCCCATGCGTCATACAAAACATGCAGAAATCATGCAATATACCTTATTCCATATTCATAACAAATTCACATATGTGTCATATTCAATATTCTTAACATTATTAACATGGTAGTAAGGGTTAACGTACCTGAATACACTGTACCATTGAATGGTACCTTTAGCCACATTTTTCATATTTCCATTAACACATGCACAATATTATTACCATAAATCTATCAGGAATTAGTGTAGGGCTACACACCTTGTACTAACGCTTTCACTGAATCCCGAAAATCTACCGAAACAGATTGTATTCCTTCCTATAGACCATAGTTAAAAATCAGTCAACTTTTAGCAGACAAAAAGACCTTTGGCCGAATATCAAAACTCTCTTACCTTGATTGTCTAAATCCCGAAATTATCCCCTTGTCCTTGGTGATGTCAAAATTCCTATAGGCACATGTTAGATCCGATTCTAACAGTTAATGAACACCATAAATGGCCTTCAGCCTAAAATTACACTTTACTTACCTTAGTCCTCAAAATCCCGAAAGATCTCCCCTTGCAATCGGCTACAACCAAATCCCGAAATCCTCCTTCAAGGTTTCGGCCAAAAAGCAATAATGGGATTAAAGCTTTGATTTTCGACAGTTAGAGAAAGAAAAGAACAAGAGTTTGACCAAGAGATCCTTACCAAAAAGAATGATCAAAATGTAATTGGCTCACCAACTCAAAGTGTCGACAAGAGGGAGGGGGTGTTTGAGTTTCAGCTTTTAATGTACATGATCAAATCAACTCCAAAAAGGGTAGAGGAGCATTCGGCTATGGCCACAGAATAGGGAATTCGACTTAGGCAAGAAGTGAACAATCGGTTATGGCTAGAAAGGACTTACTTTCGGCTTTTGGAGAATTGCTGAAAGAAGAAGAGAATGAAATGCAGAGAGATTCGGCAATGGGGTGCTTTGGGTTGAAGAGGTTGCGGCAATGGTGAAATAGAAAGAAGAAGATTTCAGCCTTGGCAAGGTAAAAGAGGAAGATGTCAGAAGAGAAAGGGAACCGAAGAAAAATGCCTAAATCCACTATGCATATTCGGCCTCTCCTCCATTCAATATGACCGAAAATGACCACCAAAAGAATCCCTTGGCCGGCCAACACTCCTTCCCCTATCAAATCCCACCTTTTTCTCCTAAAACTTCTCTTCTTTACCCATTCAAAAATAATTTGAATAAACCAACAATTATCTTCCTACCTTAGCCGAATTTTAAAAGAATCTGACCACATCTAATGCTCATCTCCTTAGTGTTTTAGTGCCGTCCAACTCCTCTCTAGCCTGACGCAAAAACAACTCCAAAAGTGCTCCCCTTGCTGCTCGAACCTAGGCCCTTCTTGCACTGCCTGTGGCGTCACTTCCTAAGGCTTTAAGTGGCACCTCCTTGCCACTTTACCAAGCCAATTCTTGTGTCCAATTTCCCCTACAAATTTTCTTAAGGCCTCAATCGCCTAACTCCCTTCTTAAGACTTAAAACCCAGAATTTTTCTAAGGCATTCTCCTACATTCTAAAGTTCTCAAAATCTATAAAACACATTCAAACCACACATACACATGCTTTCACATATATTTAAGCAATAATGCACAACCCCTAAATCCCGGATATTACATTGACCCAACATATCCAGAAGATATGTAATTTGCCTTTACAGGAAAAGATGTAAACTATCTTATATAAAGATAATGCAACATGTATAGCTCAATTAAAAGGTGGTTGCATCAAAGGTGATAGAACGAAACATATTTCACCAAAATTATTCTTCACCCATGATCCTGAGAAAAGAGGTGATATAAATGTTCAAATAATTCGTTCTAGTGATAATTTAGCAGAGCTTTTTACTAAGGCATTGCCAATTTCAACATTTGACAGACTACTACACAAGATTGGAATGTGTCAACTCAAAAATGTAATGTTGCCATTAGGGGGAGTCTAAAATACGTTGTATTCTTTTCCTTTAACCAAGGTTTTGTCCCATTGGGATTTTTTGGTAAAGGTTTTTAATGAGGCAACTTGTAATAGAAGATTGGGTATTCTTTTTCCTTCATTAGGTTTTTATCCCACATGGTTTTTTTTAATAAGGTTTTAACGAGGCACATTATCTACAAATGAACATCCAAGGGGGAGTGTTAGGAATACATTATTAAGTGGATGTCCATCATGATCAAGATAAAGTTCTTATGTACTTTAAATTCTAATAGTTATTAGAATTAGATCTCTACTTCTTTTATACTTTTTATGCCTATAAATAGAGACTCTGATGAATTCCTTTGATTAATAAAGTACATTCTCTATTGCTTTCATATTTTCTTTGTTTTTTATTCTCCCCATCTCTCTTTATTTTATAACACTATTTTATTTATTATTAACTTTTCACAAATTATTCCTAGTTCTTTTTCACCTTTTTTCTTTATTTTTTTCCTGTTTTCTCTTTTATTTATTCTTTTGATTTCACATTCATTCTTTTTTTTAGTTAAATAAAAATGTAATAAATCCAACTCCTTTTATTTTTCTTTCATGTTTTTTTCTTTTATTTTTTTGGTACATAGGAGCGGTCCAAGTCCACTTAATTAATAATGACCCTAAGCCTAGCTGCACCAATCGTGTCCTTTTGGATAATCCTTGGTAAGGTTCCTGGAGGGTCAGCTTAGTTACGTCAAAAGGCCCTTGGAATGGTCATCTCACCAAAATATTTGCACACATATTAGCTTTATGATAAATATGAACAAGACTACAATTCCAACTGCATTGAAGCTGCTATTTACAATTTTGGATCACTAAGGAGAGGGGATCATGTTGTTGCAAGGGGGTCAAAATCTTATTAATAGCCACAAGTGAGTTTGACTCGATAACAAGATTCTGTATGCCATGTTCCCGAGCTAGACGAAGACCATTATATATAGCAGAAAGCTTAGCTTTAGTGATGTGCCCATATCCTAATTTCCCAATAAAGCCAAATAGCCAATAACCATCATTATCCCAACATAAACCACCCATGGCTAGATCTCCAGGATTCGAATTAGCCATAACATCCATGTTCATTTTGACAAAGCTAGGGGGTGGTCGAGACCAAGCAAGAAGAGAATTAACTTGGCGATTAGGCAGTTGTAGATTAACCTTAAGGCTATTAAAATCACTAATAATATTAGCTATCAGGTGGGAAGAATTACCCGACCACATGAAATCTACTATAAACACTGTATTGTTTCTCCACCACCATATCAGCCAACAAGTAAATGTAAAGTATTGAGGCCAAGCAATTGAATTCTCCACCAGGAAGGAGTTATTAGAAAATTTCGCGCCCAGCCATTCGCTCAAATTGCATGAGTTGAAACACACTAACCTTTCACCCCGTAAATGATGTGACCATAATGTTTGAGGCAAGGGGAAATATCGAAACACATGCAACGTAGTTTCCTTATGACACCCGCATCTTGGACAAGTTGCATCCCTGGTAATATGTCGACGAACACATGCCGCCTTAGTTAGTAAACGGTCATGGGTGACCAGCCACAAGAAGAAACGAATATGAGGAAGAACACCTACCTTCAAAATTTTCATCAAAAACCATTGATAGGAGCATTAGATGTCAACAATTTATAGGTAGAGGAGACAGAAAAATTACCATCTGAAAAGGCATTATAGAAGTTGCGATCTCTCTCAACCTCCAGAATCATGCACCATTGATAATTGCTCTCGGACTTCAACTAGCAAGGCATCTATAAGCTCTTTATAAGAACTGGTATCCATGACCACGTCCTTAACAATTAAGTGATGGAGTTCAGGGGAGACAATGACCTCAAAATTCTCCATAATAGAACAATTGCCTAATCACCTATTGCACTAAAGGAAGTAACGACACCATCACCTATCTGTAACACCCCTTACCCGTATTTGAAGCTGGAGCCGGGTTTGAGGCATTACCTAACTTATCTCGCTTAAACATGTCACATTGGGCTATAAAATTTCATTTAAACCCACCTCTTGCTTATCCTCGGCCTACGAGGCCCTAAACATACCTCCGAGAGGTTTCAGAATTTAACTAGGAACTTTTACGAACTTGGAAAACTTTTCATCAAAACAGGGGCCACATGCCCTTCTTGATCTAGGGACACGCCCGTTTGCCCCTAAGACATGCCCGTGTTCTCCACTCGTGGTCGACACTGACTTATTCCACACGGCCAGACACATGCCCGTGTCCCTAACCCGTGTGTCGAATTAAATTCCACATATAATGTGCAGACTTCACACGCCTGGGCACACGCCCGTGTCCTAGGCCGTGCCTCCCACACAGCTGAGACACATGGCCGTGTCTCTGCTCGTGTGTTTACTACAAAGCTTACTGACTTATAAAACTGCCATGCAGGGGACACACGGCCTAGTCACACACTCATGGGACTGACTGTGTGTCACAGACGGCCTAGACACATGCCCGTGTGTCTACCCGTATGGACCAATTCAAGGCTAATTTCCAAGCCACTTAGCCACCCTCACTTGTACACATTCGCTCATCATCACATATCATTTTCACATCATCAATCATAACTCTTAGATTATCACGTTTGAATCATAAAAATGAAGTTTTCATCCCATACACTAGGGAGAACTATTTCAAGTGTCTTCTCGATAGTGTGAAAACATCTCTGGCAGTCTCCAACCCGAGCTAGTTAAGTTAACCTATAAGAGATAAGAAAGGAAGAGGAGTAAGCAATAATGCTTAGTAAGTTCATATACAAATAATAATCAACTATTGACATTCATTAATCATCCTCAACCACATAGGTGTTATAATGAGATTTACTCTTGTGCTCATGGTTACACAATCAATCATTCATAATACTTACTCATTCTGTTTCTTACCACATTCTAATCATATCACGAGTTAAATGCTCACATTCATTAACATACATCCCTGTACTTAACACCACAAATTCTTATGATACAACACATCATCATATCTCACTAACCCAATCACAATGCCAAATCACTCGGTGGTTTCACACTCAGCCCACCATCAATCTTTAATAGGGTGGTATGGCACATAACCCACCATTTGATACTAAACTTGATGGTATCGCACACAGCCCATCGGTAACAAATAATAAGGTGGTAACGCACACAGCCCACCATTAATAATATTGTTGATGGTATTGCACTCAGCCCATCACTAACAATGAATAAGGTGGTATCGCATATAGCCCACCATTATTATACATTCACGGATATTTATCCACATACATTCCGTATTTCAAATGTTCATCTGGGAAATCTTCACACACTATCATTCTTACTTAGATTTCTACAATAATCATTTGCTTTCACGCAATGCATTTATAAATACAACATATGCAATTAGGATGTATCATTCACATATAACTCACCATGGGTTCATCATATACCGAATTCACCCCAAATGAGTTCTGCCACATACCTATATCTCTCATGGTATAATCACATACTTCATCATTTTTCAACATACCTGCTGATTTATTCACAATACTAAAGAACACTTTTGGATCTCATATATTTACATATATAGTATTTTATCAACATCATACCCTCAATAGGGTCTCACATGAAATATCATATCGATGCCATGTCCCGAACATGGTCTTATATGAATTCTCACATCGAGGCCATATTCTAAATATGGAATTACACGGGACCTTAATTTCCATCGTATCATGCTATTTGCATCTCTACTATTCATGGATTAAATTAAGACTATCATTTCTTAACATCTCGTCAAAACATATTTAACGTATACATGAAGGCAACAACCAATTTATATATCATCGAAATTTTAAAATATTTCACTTAGAGTTGTATAATTCAACACATAAACTTAGCAACAACCAATTTATATATCATCGAAATTTTAAAATATTTCACTTAGAGTTGTATAATTCAACACATAAACTTACCTCGATACCAAAAAGGGTAAAAAGGGATCTATTTGCTCACATTTCTCTTTTCTCCCGTCCTAGGTCCTACTCTCGTTTCCTTTGATATAAAACAATAGAATTTACTCATTTAATCACCACACTTCAGCACATTTCAAAATTTCTAGTTTGGAAAAATTACCATTTTGCCTTTGGACTTTGGCAAAATTATAATTTTGCCCCTAGGCTCGTAAATAAATTTTCATCCAACTCTTTACTAATCAAACCTAGCCGATTCATATTCCCTTTTATTGCAACTCAAGATTTCAACTATTTCATGCACTTATTACCAATTTGCAACATTTACAACTTAGTCCCAATTAGGTGTTTTCATGACAACACCTTTCGCAAAAGTTGTTTCTCATCTTCCTAACATTCATTCTTCCATAAAAGCTCAGAAAACAACATAAAATCTCAAATGGAAAATCCCTAGACTTTCAATCATATTGCAAAATAGTCCCCTCATTAGCTAGCTTAAGCTTTAGGGACTCCAAAAGTGCAAAAATCATCAACTAAAATCATCAAAATCACTTACTTGCAAGAGGATTGCTTGGCTGAAAGTTTGAGCTTCAAGAACCCCCATTCTTGCTTGTATTTTCGGTGGGAGAAGAGAAGAATTTGAAAAGATGATAGCCTTTGCTTATATCATCTTATTTTATTCATTTAGTCAACTAATATTACCAACTATTGACCAAAAATAAATGCTCTTGTCTCCCTTGTCCACATGGCCAGCCAACCCTTTATTATTGGCCTAATTTCACTTTAAATACCTCCACTTTAACATTCTATGGCTATTAGGTACCTATACCTTGTATAATAGAACTTTTGCACTTTATGTGATTTAGTCCTTTTTCGCGATTAAGTATGAAATCGCTAAAATGAAAGCACCAAATTTTCATGCACCCTTATAAACATGTTATAACACATAAAATAACATGAAAATAATTTTCTCTAACCTCGGATTAGTGATGCCGAGATCACAGTTCCGATTAGCCCCTAAATTGGGCTGTTACACTATCAAAGTGCACAACCCTTACAAACAAGAGCTTTTAAAGAATAACTAAAAAATCCACCTATCACATTTTTTTCCTTCTTTCTACCTTTTGTCTTTTTCTTGCCTAGAACACCCAAGCTTACATACAAAATAATCACCCAATTCATCACCCAGTCTCATTAGCATTCAATAATAACTAAAAAATTCACCCAAAGAAACACAACACTTAAATTAAAAATAAAACATTAAAGAATCACCACCATGCTAAAAGACCCAGTCTCATCGACATTCAAGAACAACTCAAAAACTCAAACTTACATACAAAACAATCCCCGCCATGCAACAATCACCCTAGTACTTATGATTATCTAAATTACAGTAGCAACATCGCTACTCCTTAAACCTTTAACTTACACCACTATAAACCAAAAACAAAAGGATTCCACCATTAGGAAATCAATAGCCAAAACTCAAAAGAAAAAAAAAATAAAGGTTAAAAGCCCACCTTTAATATCTCTATCAACCACTTTAAAGAATCATCAATCTTGATGCAATCAGATCTCTAAGAAGCAGAAAAGAGAAAGAAAACAAAGAGAAGAATGTGAGAGGAAGAAGAGAAACATGTTTTTCATTCAATAACCAATTTTATAATCTACTTTTACAACTGCTATTGGTTTTTTAAGGGTATAAGAACATTATAAAAAATTTGAAATTCTATTAGGCTACTTTATAACTAAAAACTGTACAATGGAACACATCGTTCCACTTAACAACTCCCAGCCATCCAAACCTGACCCCAAATACAGTGTATTGGTGAATATAAAACTCACCATTTCATTTAATCATGAAACTCATTGTTTTATTTAACTAAAAGCTAAAAAAGAGGTGCTTTAATAACGTTAAAAATGACCAACATTTCAGCCCATAATAGTACTCCCTAGGTTAAAAGGGATCATTATTCTCAAGGATTAAAATCAGGGAGCTTGTTCAGTAGACCGTGAATGTTCTCCTAGGTAGCATCTTTAGGAAACCTGTTGGCCCATTCCGCCAACACTTGTCTGACAACTTGGTTGCTACGCTTCACCATGTGACGTTCCATAATTTGAATTGGCTCCTCGAACACAACACCATCCAGGCTGATAGAAGGAAGAAAGGATTGAACTGGTTGTCTGCCAATGTGACGCTTAAGTTGAGAAACATGAAATGTTGGATGGACTCATGAGCCAAGTGGAAGCTAGAGTGTATAAGCTACTTTTCCCACTCGTGCAATGATAGGGAAAGGGCAAAAAATCTTGGGGAAAGCTTTTGATTAGCTATTCTCCTCATAGTGTGTTGGAGATATGGCCGAAGCTTCAAATAAACCAAATCACCTATTTAGAAGATGTGATTAGACATTTTCTTGTCAGCAAAGTTCTTTATATGTTCTTGAGCTTGGGACAGATGGACCTTGAGGAGGTGTTGAGTTGCTTCTAACTGTAGTAGGCTACAGTCTACACAGTCCATAGTTGATGAGCCTACCAAGTAAGGCAAGTGTTGAGGGGGAGCTTAGCCATACAAGGCCTCATACGGAGTGGTGTGAATAGCAAAATGAAAGGTAGAATTGTACTACCATTCTACCAAGGGAAGCCAATGAGACCAATCACCATGGCTGTCTCCTATCACACCTAAGGTAGGTCTCCAAACATCTATGGAGCACCTTGATTTGCCCATCATTTTTAGGGTGATAGGCTGTGGAGAGGTGAAGGTGAGTGCCAAGCTTTCTAAAGAGTTCTTGCCAAAAGGACCTGATAAAGATTTTGTCTCTATTAGAAATAATAGAATTCAGTAGCCAATACAATTTGTACACATTGTCAATGTAAGCATCAGCCATAACTAAGGCTGAGAATAGATGTTTCAAAGCCACAAAGTGGCCATACTTCATTAGTCTATCTACCAACATCAGAATTGTCTCATTGCCTAGGGAAGGAGGTAGTTAATAAAATCCATGGTGATATCTAACCAAGCTCTAGTAGGAATAGAAAAAAAAGTTACAAAAGCCCTAGATGTGCTACATTGTCATATTAGAACCTCTGACACATTGCACATTCCTTCACCCATTGTTTAACATTAGATCTCATGCCTTTTCAGTCCACTAAACTAGCCATCCTATGCTTGGTAGCATGTATGCTTGAATGACCACCTACAACACTCTCACAGAAGTAGGAAAATAGTTCATGCTGCAGTTCCTTTGTAGCACCCTCACCTAACCCGATCAGCGAATTTGAGTGTAGAATGTCACGAATGGACCAATTTAGAATAAATTCCAAATTTGAAACTTGAAAATTTTAAGACGAATATTATTGTAAAATAAATATCTTTAACAACAGAAACCTTAAATTTTAAAACAAAAGTCTATAATCTTCAATCTCAACTCTAAGGGAACTATTTCACCATATTATATTCGTCCAAGGCGAAATCTCTTAAAATACCCTCTTCCTATGTGCATGGCCCTTTACCATCAATGATCCTAGATCTAACACGGTCTAGCCAGGTCCCTTCATCGAGCTCCTTATCCCACAATTCCTGCAACCATAGGTTAAAACTCTTGTAAATTTGTATGAATTTAGTGAGTTTCTATGTTTCACGATAATAGGCCCCATTTTCCAAGGGTTTAAATAAAAATAAGCTAAGTACAATCAACTCCCTGCTCCATTTTTGGAAAATTTCTCTTAATCTGACTAGGCGGTTCTTGGTATATTTTTAACTTACCCATTAGCGAATAGATCATTAAGCGATCTTTCCTTGAACCGTCCTATCACCTAATTCAATGGTTCCTGGGACGACTCTTCATATATGCAGAACCTGCCCTTCCTTTACTTGTATTCTTTCTATCATCCCCACCCCAATGTGGATTCTTCTTCCCACCATATACTTATAAGGTAGTCCTACAGTCCACCCATCTAATGGCCCCTCTAGTAATGTCCACCTTGGCAAACATTCAACATCCAGTTAGCCCTTGGTAGACTCTTTCTTCTTGCCGTAGTCCTAAAGGACTTGCTAACGTTTCATGCTCTAGGTTATCTAATGAAAACCCAGCACTGTGGCAGACTAAGTCCCACTTAGGTTAAATAGTGATCGAATTATATCCTTGTAACCTGCCTTGTTTGCATTACCTTGCTCTTAAGTGTATCATGCCTATTCTCTATGAATCGTTTTGGCCTATAGTACTTAGAAAATTGTCATCTGAGTGACCTTCTAAGTCCACGATTTTTCTTACATGCTAGTTTCCCTTGAAACTAGCCATTTGGCTGATTCTTCCTCAATAGTTTCCTTTTAAAAAGGAATAGTCTTGACAGACATATCTATCTCTCAGTGTATCCTTTTATGTATCTCTCTTTGTCAATGGGTTCTAAACAACCCCTATTTTCCTTATAGGCTAACTGACGTACTTATGATCAAGCTTTAGCATACAGGGTTTCTCTGAGCACCCTCTAGCAGTTTATAATAGCAGATCCTTATCTACGATCGTTATATGAACCCTCTTCGCTTGCCTAAACCCCAGGCTCTACTGGCGTGTCATTTCCCATGACTAATTCTTACTGGACCATCCATATGCCTTACCGACTTTTATGATTATTGCTTTTGGCAGACCACTTTTTTTCTATTTTTTTTGCCTTATTTGACAGATTCATCACCAATCTACTATGTAACACCCTAACCCATATCCGTCATCAAAATAGGGTTACAGAGCATTACCGAAATTTACAGAACAAATACAATTAATTTATATCATTTACTATTCATATCTAAAACCAATCATATTCAATTGTATTGTCCCTTAATTGGACCCTTGAGGCTTAATTTATACATTAGAAACAAATCGGGACTAAATCAGGAACTCAGAGAATTTTTCACGAAATTTTTAAAATTTCCATATATGTAGGGGACACACGCCCATGTGATCAGGCCATGTGGCTTACACGGCCAAGTGACACGTCGGTGTCTCAGGGCGTGTGGGCATTACGGCTACATCCCAGCCGTCTCCATACCCCTTGTAACTCTTTGACTTGAGTCATACGACCAGCCACATGCCTGTATGCTGGACAGTGTGGACAATTGAATTTGCAAAAATTAGGTGCAAGATTCACATGGCCAAGACATACACCCGTATGCTAGGCCGTGTGTCACACATGACTGAGACACACACCCGTGTCTTTGCCCGTGTGGCAAATTCTGAGCATTTTGTTTCTAAATTTTTAAGATGCAGGGGACACATGGCAAAACCACACGCCCGTGCGCATCGCTGTGTGTCACACACGATTGAGACACATGCCCGTATGGACAAAATAAGGCTATTTCCAAGCCTTATTTCTCACTCAAATTTTGCCTTGTACCTACATTAATGCTTGCATACATATACCAACCAATTCAAGATGTTAAAACCAAGCCAACATTAACATTATACATGATATATCATCACATGTATTCAAACTTACCTTTTGTAAGACATATATGTTTACCATAATTTAATCTAACCATATCAAGCACACATATATTAACCATGTTAGAACCTCATATATACATATATTCACTAAACATACCATCACTAGCCATTCCAATGGCTATATTACAAACAACCATTTATATGCCAACATTGGCCAAGTTAGCCTATACATGCCATTATACCAAAACGTGCTAAAGGATAGTATGATGGTGCTCCGATCGATTCCAACCTTTACGAGCTTCGGAGCACTATAAAACAGAGAAAAGAAAACTGAGTAAGCATTTCAAATGCTTAATAAGTTTGTATAACAGAAAATTAACTTACTAATTATTTTAATTTAAAACAAATATTCATAGTACATCCAAATCAATGAAATCAATAACCCAGCCACACATAAATCCTCATCAAGCATGTTAGTTTAGTAGTTCATATAAGTACCAAGAAATATGGATGAGCTCATCAATGTATAAACCATTCATTGGTAATCATTTTATCCTTAACTAAGGAACGGATTAGTTCCAATCCAACCAAACCAAAATTGGTTCTCAACCATGTCCAATTTGGCCACTAATTTTTCATGATTTTTCATTAGAGGCCACCAGCTTATGGGTTCTTTCAATTTAACCCTCAATTATTTCTTAATTTCTTGAATTAAAGAAAATCGAGTGTGACAACTCTCCAATCGTAACAAAAAAATTGTGCTTAAAATTTCCTTTCACGCTCAGCCATAGAGGGGGATTTAGAGAAGATTGTAACACCCAGGATTTAGGGGCTTTGCATGTTTTATGCTTTCTACGTATTGATGTGTTATGCTTGTTGTTTGGTTGTGTTTGGAGGCCTCGAGAAGGCTTGGGGCTAAGCCGAAGCCTTGGTGAAATTTTAGTTTTGGAACTTTTTAGAGGATAGCCAAATACTAGTAGGACATTAGGGGTTTTAGTTGCGTTTGGTGTCACAAGGAAATGCAGTGGAAGAGTGGCAAGGGAACGCCACTTAGCATGCAAGGGGATGACGCCAAAGGAGGGAAGGAGGTCTAGGGTTCAAGGCACATTGGCAGCTTTTGGAAGCCTCTTTTTGCGTCAGGAAGCTAAGGAGGTGGCTTCTATTGGGACTCTTCAAAGTGGTTGGTAGATGGAGTCTTTGAATTTGAAATAAGTGGCTAAGAGGTGTTGGGGGAAACTTGAATTGGTCTTCTAATTCAAATGAGTGGATGGGAGTAAAAGTAGGAGCAGAAAAGGGGAGTTGATGGCTATTGGAGTTGTTGGCCGAAAATAGAGTGCTTGATGGGGGGATTTCGATTTTGTGTGTTTAGTGTTGGGAGTGCCGAATTTTGGTAGCCATTTGGGGAGCTCTGTCGATTCTGTTGGTGACCCTAATCTCTTGTAGCCAAAATTTTGGTTAGGAGCATTCATTCTTTTCTTTTCAAATGACCAATAACCGAAACTAAGTAGACCTGTGAGCATATTTCTTTCATTTTTCTTTTCTACTCATTCTCTGTAGCTCTAGCCGAAAATCACTGCTCTCCCCTCTCTTTTCTATTTCTTTTTCTTCTCAAAAACTCCTCTCTTGCCGAATTCTCTTAACTTTCATCATCTTGTTCTTATTTCTTCTTCCATTCACTAAAACCTAAAACCACACCTTCATTTTCCCTGTTAGCCGAAATCTCTAAGCCTCAGCATCACTCCTTTTGTGTTCTTTCCCTGAATTATTCACCATAGCCGAATTTTCATCTCAGAGTCTGGTAAGTTCTTCGTTATTTTCTTTTTCTCTTTTCTTTTTCTTTTCCCTCTAGGCCGAATCTTTTTCTAAATCTCTCTTTGGGCTTGTTTTTCATTCTTCTTCCCTTGTAACCGAATCTTCTCTGCTTTGACTGCTTGTGCCGAAATTTGGGGATAATCAGAGGTAAGTAGATGATGTTGGTATTTTGGCCGAATGGTGAAAGGAGGGCTCATATTCCCTGTTTGGCCGAAAGGCCACCTCCTTTAACCCATTCTCTTTTAGCTGAATCTCATGTGGTATTTGTGTAGGTGTGCAGTCAATGTTTTAATCCAAGTCTGCTAACTTTGGGTTTCAATCGACTTAGGTAAGAATATTCATCCTAGTTGTTCTATTCAATTTATCTTCTATCTGTCGCTGTAACCTTGTTGGGTGGATACTCAAGTCATATCTCTCGTAGTGAGTTTTTGACCGAGGCTTTTGATGGATGCAAGAAATACACAGTTTGGGGAGGGAAGCAAACCTTTGGGCTCGATCCCTAAATTTAAGAAACGAGCGGTGTCGACTGTTCGTGATTGGCCACCAGGTTGTGTGCCAGCCTCCGAGCAGAATAGTAGACAGATAGCCGTGATTCCAGCTAGTGATAGCAGCGTCATAGATAGCTTAGTGTTGCACGTAATCAGGTGTGTAACTCCTCACACCATCTATAATGCTGTGTTAATATGTTAATATATTCTGTTAAATGCCAAAAACTCGGTATGGCTATTGAGATACCCTTGGAGGGTAAAGGCGAGACATCAGGTTAGTGATTATTGTTATACAAAATAAATGGTTATGATGTGATGATATGATATTCGTTATGAGCATCCTATACATGCATGCCAAAACCTGTTGCATCTGTGCATTAAAATTATTATGTTTACATGGGGTCGGGCTGAAGTTATTAAATGAAAGGGGAAGTGTTCTGGTGGCTCTGCCACGATCTGTTGTAGTGGCTCTGCCATGATCTGTTCTGGTGACTATGTCACAATTCTGATGATGAGCAGCTAACTGCAGCAAGACTGCCATCGATGGTGTGTAGCGGTGAGGGTTGATTGTAGAAATCCCCATTGGTGTGATTGGCAGGTACGGGAGGTGTGTAACGGATGGAAATCTAGGTTGGGATGGGTTTTGCATTATTTTCTGTGTATGCGATATTTTGATATTCTGTTCTATGGGGCTAAGGCTCGGTTTGATGGTGCATGAGTGTTGCACACTGAGTCCTGTGACTCACCTCGTTGTTTAACACCTTTTCAGGTAGCACATAGTGCAATGGACCGGGCTGGAGAGGAGCACGAGGTGGCCATGCATGGTTTTATTTCGCTTCAGTAAAGAAATTTGCTTATTTTTAATAACTGGTTTTGTTTTCACATTGTAATAAAGCCACTATTAATCGGGTTTTAAATTTTGGATTTTAAGTTTTAGACTCTCAAGTTATATGATCAATTGAAATAACGATATGTTTTAAAAAGAAAACACAAGGGCAACGTAGTTTTCATGCAACTAAATTATTTTGTAAATTATTATCTTTTGCAACAAAACCTTCGTAACTTAAACGAATAACATGGGTTTTAAAAAGTCACTGGATTTCGAAACTTGGCAAACTAAACTAGGTTAACATAAAGTTTCTAAGTTTTCTAAATAACCATTAAACTTGAAAACACAGTAGAAAAAGTAAACAGAATTTTCCCTTAAGAATGCAATGTGTTTTGTAAAATTTTTCTCAGTGACATGCCAGATCCGGTCGTGGTGTTGGGCCGGGTTTGGGGTGTTACAAAGATATTCTTTATTCTTGCCCTCATACGGTTCGTGTAAGTAATCACCTTTCATTCTTACCAGAACCTTAAACTTTGTTCCCCTCTCATACATTTACGTTATTCTTGCGTCGCCTGATTTGCAATTTGATTTGCCACAATTTACTGTGGAAATTAAAGTCTTTCCAGCACTTAACGAACTTGTTCTCTAGTATTTTTACATGTTTTTATTTCATTTTTGGTTTTTATTACTTTATGTTTAAATTATGCAAAATAAGCATTTTTACGCAATTTTGAGTTATGGTATGACCTAATGGGCCATTACAGGTGTAAGGATGATTTAATGACTCTATTTAGTGTGTAGGACACTACTTTCGATCTTAGAAGACGAAGGACGACTGCAGCATCATGATACCAAGAAGTGGTGTCGCAACATCAAACTTCGAAGCCAAAGTATCCAGAATTTGAAGGTGGTGTCGTGACACTGGTCCTTTCCCTCAACCCGATTCCATTAACCGGATCCAGATCTTGGGTATTACAACATAAATACAGACACAAGCTTAATTTACTTATACAATTTATAGAAAAAGATAACTTACTTAACTAGAAAATCTCAAACTAAAATACATAAGTAAATACAATGAGTAAATACAACTACAACACGAGGTAATTAAATTACAACAGATTTTAATTTGGAATCCTAATCTATTACAAACATCTCAAGGTATGGGATCCTCAATGACAACTCAAATTTTGAACATACCGCCAACATGCTCTGTATGCATAATAACTCGACACGCCACTTATTAGCATAATCCTGGCGTTGTCCCTCTTGGCATAGACTCATATCCATATATTTGTAACATAACATACACAGATAAGTTCATAAGAGTTTAGTGAGGAAAACATCATTTACCTGTGTAATTTTTGCACTTTTCAAATGATAATTTATTTAAATGATCTCATCGTTTTGAACCTTCAACTTAATCACTGGCGAATACTCCCTCAATTTTTATTCACATCAGTTACCATACCTTGCTTAGAACTCTTCTCCTCGATGCCTTCGATGCACTACTTACACTCTTTAATCTAAAATTTTGTTAACCTTTATTCATTTCCTTACTAGAGGTTCATACCATCAAAACACTGTTACTCTTGCACACATAACTCCTAACTTGTTTCATCATAATTCATGAATCATCATGTACTCAAATAGCAATTACCTCCTTCAAATATAAAATGTAGATTCTTATTCAGTATACACTTTTCTAAATTTTTTCAATCCTCATCATTCACAATCAAATTATAGTCTTGTATAATTCCTTACCGTAGTCTTTAGAGACATTGTGCCGTACTGGTCTTATTGATCACAACTTAGGAACCATACTGAATACGCCAAGAAATTTGATACAAAATCCACCACAAAGGACATTCCTTACAGTAATCCATTAAGAGTCTTATCATTACATGTTAAGAGCATTTCCTTTTAGAGTTCGCCACGGAAACAACTTTATTAGTGTGTGCCATAAGGGTATTCCTTTCAGAGATTGCCACAAATGTTTTCATTTCGTGATTTGCCACTGAGGCTTTCTTTTCATGGTTTGTCAGAAAGGGTTTCATTTTATATTACACCACAAAGGCTTTCTTTATCTATCGTGTTTTTGCGATATGAATTTGCCTAAACTCACTTATGTGAGGTTTGCCCATCATTGCATGGGACACGCAAAAAAACTATGGGTAATAACCTTCCTTTAAGTTCATTTAGAGAGTGCCATGACCATGGGTTTTCCTTTCAGAATTCGTATTTAAAGTCCTAACGAACCCTTTTAGACAATACCGCAGAGACAAACACAAATTCACTTCACAGACCATTCGTGCACTAACACAAACTGCACTAATCTTTTAACAGATCATACCTTACGACATACATTCGATACACACATATGTGACCGAACCTAAACTTCTCAGATTCCATACCATAACATGCATTATATTTTCAACAATCACTCATACAATTACATAACCATCATAATACATTTTCTAGCTTTGGCGTCATTATTCCATTAGTTTTTACAGAAATATTTCATATGAACAGTATTCATATAAGAGTTAGCTTAGAGTCTCACCTAGCTCTCACCTACTATAGTCAAAAACTCCAGATCCAGGCTTCCATTGCACAACTCAGCATCAACTACTTCTATAGAACATGAAAACCCATCAAGATCTATTCATATACCATTTTTTTTCAATAATTTCCAACACTGGAAATCCCTAAGCAAGGCCCTTTTTCTTTATCTTACTGATTTACTAGATCTAACAATCTTACTCTTTCACAATATAACATGCAGAATCATAAATCTTACCTTGACATGGAGTAATCACTAGTGAAGATCCAGATCTACAACTCCAGTGTTAAAGAGAAAGAAATGTTGTAGGTTATTTAAGTTTCAGGTAACAATACTTCTTGAAGAAGTAAGAAGTAAAACTTCCTCTTAAGTAACAATAATTCTTGAAGAAGGAAAAAGTAAAACTTCCTCTTTCTCTAACCCAGATATCGAAATATTTAACTTGAGCCCTTATTGGAACTTGACATGTGTCACAAACAGTCACAATTGCCTTTATAAATGGTTTATAGCTATGAAAACCCAATATATTTTTTTAAGATTTTTCTCTGGTTCCTCTATTCAATTAGTTCCTAACCAATTCATTTAGATCTTGACTAAATGAACTGGGCATACAATACCTTTAGTGATTACCCAAGTTACCTTAAATTCTCAATACTCTTACGAATCTCCTCCTCTTAACGACTCAACACATGTTGTAAAAAATTCTTTCAATATTCTAACATCTACTATGCATCCGATCTAACGCAAAAAGCATCAATTAGCCGGATAACACTATGCCACTCAGATTACATTCGGTTTTCTCGTCAAATTCAGGACTCGCCAAAATAAGGTGTTACACATGTGGTGTCCCGACATCTGGCAATGATTAGGAAAATTAATTATAGGTATTTTTTCCATACAATATAATTTAATTAGATTTTTTGGGTTGTTTAGTAACCCTAATTAGATGTGATCATAAACTCTATAAATAGGCATGTTTAGCCTAATTTTAGGAGGCTTGGCTAAGGGGAGCCACTTAGTTATTCTTAGGGTTTTACTTTAGCTTTTTTATTTTCTTTCAAGTTAGTCATTTAAATACTTTTTGTTGCTTTTTAACTTGGATTCAATTTTGTTCAAGGTCTTAATATAATCATTTTTTGCTAGTTCTTTTTGGATTCCAATTACAATTGAAGTGATCTTCGCGACTGTTAAAGGAGATTTTACTTTCGAGCACAAACTGATATAAAAACGAACTTATTTCTCTATTCCTGACTTTTATTTAATTTATTATTTTGTATGTTAAATATGAGTTTAAGGATTATCGTATTTAGATCCATGAGTAGCTAATTGATCGCTGAAATCAGAGTTTTAAATTTATAATGAATGAGATCGAACCTGGAAACTAACTCTAACAACGATTAAAGGCAAGTGTACCTATCAAACAGTAGTATACCTTAGGCAAGGCCGGATTATCGAACCCAAAGGAACTAAAAGTACTAATACTAACTTTCTTTTTATTATTTAGCCTGAAATAAAGTTTCCTTAATCTAAATTAATGACTACTAAGCTAAAGACACAAAGACAAAAAGAACGAATTGGGAAATAACTTGAAGAAAAACTCAGTTGATCACGACGATACCCTCAGGAAGAATCCACCTAGACTTCACTTGTTATCTAACACTGAACCATACAATTTATTCACTTAGTTCGATCGTAGGACTCCTTAACGTATATTAAACCCTCTCTTGAGGCGAATAACATCTAACCCTAGGTTAATTAACAAAAATCTCTTTCTCGAATAATAACCCCCTAGAATAGCACTAAATCGATCTATGGGTTCCCATATTAGGTTTCACCCTAATCCGGCAAAATCTCGTCACCCTATCTCTAGGCGTGCGATCAACTCCGCTTAATTACGCTAGATCTACTCTTAGGCAGGATCTATTCCTCCTCCATCTAAGCACATCAAATTTGAATTAAGCACACATAATTAAGAACAAACTAAGTATTTATCATATAATTCAGAAATCAATAACAAGATTCATCTAGGTTTCATCCCCTTCAGGTATCTGAAGGGTTTAGTTCATAACAAATAAATAAAACATCTCAAGAGAAAAGATAAAACAAAACATAAGAAATCCCTAAAACCCCCTGAAGGAATTTGAAGGAGAAATCTGCCGTCTTGAGTAGAATTCCAGCTTCTTGGGATGGATCAAATAGCTAACTTCGAGCGATTCCCACATGTAATATCCTAGATTTAGGGGTTATGTGTTTAGTGCATAATTCAGGTGAAAGTGGGCTTAGTGTGTGTCTAGATGAGTTTTAGGGGTTTTGAGAACCCAAGGATGTAGGAAGGTGTCTTAGAAAAATTTTGTTTTAAGTGCTTAAAAGGGGGAGCTAGGCTAAGGAGGCCTTAAGGAAAATTCGGTGTGAAGCATGACATAAGAAATGCCTTGGTAAAGTGGCTAGAAGGCGCCACTTAGGGCCTTGGTGAGTGACGCCTCAAGCAAGGGAGAGGGGAGGAGGTTCGAGTCTTGATGGCAGCATAAGGAGTGCTTTTATTTTTTGGCTTTTGGCGTCAACAGAGGGAGGGGTGATGGACGACATTTGGGACTTTGAAAAGGTAAGGATAAGCCTTGGTTTCTTTTTAAAATTCGGCTAGAAGAGTAGGGGATAATTGTTGTTTTTATTTATTTTGAATAGGTGATTAAGAGATAAAGTAGGAGATTAATTTGGGATTTGATAAGTGGAGATATGGTGGCCGATTGTAGGACTCTAGGGGCTTGCATTTTTTCGGTTTTGAAGTGTGGTATGAGTAGTGCCAAATTTCATTTAGTGCATTAGGTGATTGCCGAAATTCTTCTAACCTTTCTCTTCTTATTTTTCTTTTCTTTCTACTTTGATTCTCCATCTTTTCTCTGTTGGCCGCATCTATCACCCTTCCCAAACTTTTTCTTTATTTTGTGTTAGCTGAATCCTCCTTTGCCACCATTGTTGAATTTCTCAACTACTTCTTTTCTTCTTTTTCACTCACGATTCCTTCAAAAGGGCCGAATCCCCTATTTTGATGTCATAGCCGAATATTGAATCACCTTTTGAAGGGCTTAGCCGAATCTCCTGTGGCCATATTCTCTCTTCTCTGTCGTAAGTTTTGGAAGTCGAAACCTTTTCTCTGGTAGTCTCTGCGAACGTGTAGTGGTAAGTTTTCTATCCTAGCAATTGGTTTGGGTTCTATTTCAGTTGGTGTGCCGAATCAAGTGTTAAGGCTTTGTTTTGGGTTAGCCGAATATTCATAAGCCATGTTATGTGTGCCTTTTGTTTGTAGCCGTCAGTAAGGAGCATCAAAGGAGTCTTTCGGAGTTGGAAGTAATCAAGGCAAGCCAAGGTAAGTGATGTGGTATTCGGCCTAAGGCCACTTTCTAATGCTTTTTGGTTTAGAAGCCGAATCTGACATATGGCATATAGGGATTTCGACATCACTTGGAGCAAGGACCAATTTCGGGATTTAGTTAGTAAAGTAAGGAAGTGTAACTTTCGGCCTAAGGCCATATTTGGTATATAAGTGGTGACCGATTTTTGACTATGGTTATTTAGGGACAAGTCGACAGAAGTAGGGCAAGTTTCGGGATTCAAGATCATCTTGGTAAGAATACTTTGTAAGTTGGTTTTTAGTGGTTAGATTATAACATGGATGATTAACCGTTTGATCTGATTAATTGACTTTCAATGGACGCGAATACTAGTCAAGGAGTACAAGGGGTAGTCCCTATCCCTAAGTTCAAGAAGAGATCCGTTTCTGCAATTCGGGATTGGCCACCGGGGTGTGGGCCAGCGTCAGAGCAGGAAAGTAGGCAGATAGCCGTAGTGTCGCTTAGTGATAGCATCGGGATTGAGAACGTAGTGCTTCAAGTTATCAGGTGTGTAGTTAGCCTACCGTTTTCCGAGATATATATTATAATTGCATGTGTGGTGTGTGCTTAACCTACCGTTTTCCAGGTTTATGTTATATCTGTATGTGTTATGTGTATGTGCTAATAAGTGCAGTGACAACTATGAAATGAATACCCTTAAGGGGTATGCCGATAATCAGGTAAGTACCAAATCTGATAAATGTGGTTATTAATGTGTATATGTGATGGTATGCTTGATGAACATGCTCATGCATTATTATTATCATGTCACTATCGTATGTTGCATGTGCATGGGATGAGAAATGAATATGAAAGAATGACAGGGTGTACTTCGAGTACGTGGTTGATATAGGCTATGTGCCATATCGTGGTTAATGATGGCTTTGTGCTCATCGTGGTTTTGATGATAGCTACGGGCTACATCGTGGATTGACGCTGACTGAGGTCGCGTTGTGGATTATTTGCGATTTAGTTCGCGTGGACGGCAATAATTGCCAAATGGGTGTGTAGCGGTTAGAGGGTGATTTAGTAATCCCCTTGTAACATCCTAGATTAGGGGTTATGCGTTCGTGCGTAATTCATGAGATAGTGGGCTCAGTGGGTGTGTTGGATGTGTTCTGAGGAGTTTTAGGAACCCTAAGATGTAAGGAAATGTCTTGTCCTGGAAATGTAGGGAAATGTCCTGGAAATGTAAGGAAATGATTTAGAAAAGTTAAGTTTCAAAAAAGGAAAGTGAACATTTCTGGAAACTTGGAAATGTAAGAAATGTTAAGTTCAAAAGAGGAAAGTGAACATTTCTGGAAACTTGGAAATGTAAGAAATGTTAAGTTTAAAGGAGGCAAACGAGCATTTTTGGAAACTTGGAAATGTAAGGAAATGTAAGGAAATGTAAGGAAATGTAAGGAAATGTAAGGAAACGTTTTAGGAAAAGTTAAGTTCTGAGGTTAAGAGAGGGAAGTAAAGCAGGGTGGCCTTAAGAAAATTTATGGGTGAAATATGACATACAATTGGGCTTGTCTAAGTGGCTTGGAGGTGCCACTTAAGGCCTCTGGAGTTGACGCCACAAGCAGGTGCAATTGGGCCTGGGTTCGAGTCACTTGGGGAGCAAATAAAAGAATTTTATTTTGGTGCCAGGAACAAGAGAAGTGGACGGCGTTAAGGCTCTATAGGGAGGTGTTTTATTATTGTTAAAATTCGGCAAATAGATGGATAAATGATGGATTTTTATTGGTATTTTTATTAAGAGATAATAGATAATTATTGGATTAAGTTTTAGGTGATAATTAAAGTGATAAAGCTATCAAAATAGAAGAGTGGTGGCCAAGTAAGGGATTCTAAGCTAGTAAATTCGGCTATAAAAGGAAAAGAGAGGCCATTCAGCATTATTTTCTCTTCCTTGATAACCTCTGCCGAATTTTCTCTGCAACCCCTTTTCTTTTCTCTTCAATTCTCCAAAAAAAAAACGAGAGTAAGATCCCCTAAGCCTTGCCGAATTTCCCTTCTCCTTATTTCACCATTGCCGAATTCTCTTAAGCAAATATTCTTTTCTTCTTCATTCTTCTCCTCTCAATATTCCAAAACCCGAAACTAGGAAATCTAACCCCATTATTGTGTTAGTCGAAACTTGGAAAGAAGGCTCTTCGGGATTTCTGCCATTGTCGACAACTTCATAAGACAAGTCAACTATTTCTGGATTTAAGAATCTAAGGTAAGTCATATTTAACATTCGGCTAAGGGTTATTTGTTGTGAATAAATGTTAGAAATTGATCTAACATGAAGTTACAGGGATTTCGACAGACATCTAAGGCAAGGAATACTTTCGGGATTTACTAAGTGTCGACTACAGGGAAGGAGAAGTTCTTTTCCCGACGGTACACCATAGGCCGCGTGTTCCCTAGTTATTCGGTGAGTTTCGGGATTTAAAATCCACAAGGTAAGTGTCTATATGCAATCGGCCAAGGCTTATTTTAGCACTAGATCTATTTTCTTACATGATTTAAAAGCCGAAAACTAATCTATGAAGGGATTCAATATCAGCCGATTACAAGGAAGGGAATCTACAACATTCCGGGATTTGATTAGTAAACAAATCGGCAAGGTAAGGATTTTAGTGTACTAATCCTACTAGGATTTGGATTTATGGCCGAATGGCTCTTTACTAAGTATTAAATGATTGATTAAATGTAGAGATCTAAGATCTAAGGCATTAGATCAAGCTTTTCGGGATTTGGATTGGAAACCCTAAGCGAATCAGGTGTGTACCTCACACTATTTCTTGATATATTTATGGCAATAATTAATATGTATGTGACTATAAGAATGTGTAAGAATATGGCCAAGGTACCATGTAATGGTACAAAAGTACTCAGGTACATTTCCTACTCCTACTAGGAATATGAAATTATGTTATATATGTAACATGTGAAAAGTGATAAGAATGTAAACTAAGGCATGATGTGCATGATATGTATGATATGGGGCATACGGGTTATATGAAAGGGGAAGTGAATGTGGTGACCTAAGACCAGGATATCTGAATGTGGTGACCTAAGACCAGGATATCTGAATGTGGTGACCTAAGACCACGATATTTGAATGTGGTGACCTAAGACCACGATATCTGAATGTGGTGACCTCAGACCACGAATTTTATAAGGGCGATGAGCACGTCGACTGCAGCGACTGCCTTCGATGGTGTGTAGCGGATGGAGGGTTGACTTAGTAGTCCCCACGGTGTGCAGGTTGGTACGGGTGATGTGTAGCGGATGGCATCTAGGCTTGGGTTCAGGTTTGCATCATTACTTTATATCTGTTATATGAATAAGTATGCGATATGACATTGCATGCCTGAATTGTTAAGTTATAGTGTTGGTTACACATTGAGTCTGTTTGACTCACCCCGTTGGGGAATATTTTCTTCCAGGTGATGATCAGTAATGGACCGAGTCGGCAGGAGCACAAAGGTGGCCATGCACAGCAAGGAAAATTTTATTATTTGGACTTTTATTCTATTTAAGCACTTTAATTTATTTTTGGGAATTATTTGATGTAATAAGGCCATAGTTGAACTACTTTATTTTTCTTTTATTTATTTTGTTACGAATTTTTAATGGTTATAAGATTAAGTAAATTTATTTAAAATAAACTCTAAATGTTTTATCACCTAACATAAAAGGATTTCGACATAAGATAAAACTTGTTCTCAACTTGAGCCCAACCCAAAACAATCTTTCTTTCAAAAGACACAATTTTACAAAGTAACAAAAGAATTTTGAATTGGTTTACATCGAGGAACATACCAGATCTGGTCGAGGCTCGTGGGCCGGGTTTGGGGTGTTTCAATTTGGTATCAGAGCCCAGTTTCAAACTCTTGGCCTGTGGTCTAAGGCCCAAAACATTTTCAAATCGAGCCCAAATGAGTTTTATGAAAATATTTTTGGAAGTAAGCAGGTTTTCTGGCATGGCACCTAAGTCACCGACCCAAAGTCCACCAGGTAAGTACCCCTAACCTTTGTGTGATATCTATTGTGAACTGTAGAAGGGTAGAAATAGAATGGAACGTAGACTAGCATGATAAGTATTTGAACCCTAGGACTAGTTTACCCCAACTATTACATAAGACTTAATGCTTAATTAAACAAACCTATGGCTAAGTCGCCGAGTTAGGGTGTGGCAACCATTGTACGCATGTCTAGGATTGGATCCAGAAGAGGCTGGTATTTAAGCAGTCCTAGTGACTCACCTCCTCTTCGCAGGAATCCTACCTGGTGCGTAGCTTCGGTTCACCCTAACCAAGAGGACTCAGTCACAGGCTAAACCCAATAACTAAAACCCGAAAGGGATTAGCCACATTTTTATGGAAACCCTAGTTTTAAAATGACTAAATTACCCTTTTGATTTATACAAGCTATCCCATAAAATTTTTCTGAAATATTTCTTGATTTACAAAATTACTAAAATACCCCTAGTGGTAAAATTACAAAAATGCCCTTGGTTTATGAAATTTCCAAAATACCCACAGTTTCTTATTCAAAACAAAATTCATTACTTTATAACAAGTCCAAAAATCCTAATTTGCAAAATATCAAAATACTTTGATTTTGGAAAATTACGAAATTGCCCCTGACTTACAAAATTACCAAAATGACCCTGAATTTCAAAAATTTTGCAACATCACCGATTTGGAAAACAAATTCTCAAAAAGAACCCTCAAGTTTTGCAAATTTTGGAAATACCCTTGATTTATTAAGCTTTACAAATTTACTCTAATTTATTACCAAAATACCCCCGAGTTTCAAAATTTACTGAAATACCCCTGTAATTTAAAAACTTCCGAAATACCCCCGGGATTTTAAAAAAATTACCAAAATACCCTTATTGACAAAATCACCAAGGAACCTTATTTTGACAAATTACGAAAATACCCCTGTAGGGCAAATTACGAAAATACCCCTGGGTAGTGGAAAAACAACAATAATGAAAACCACAACGTTTCTCTGAATGAACGAAATTTCATAATTGATTGATGAATGTATGAATGTAAAGACTGTGTGCATATATGAATACAAAAGAACCACTCTTAAAACTCTTTCCATAAAACTTCTTCGTGGGTAATTAGTGGAATAAAGGCTAATTCATAAAATTTCTTAATTAGATTAAAGCACGATCGTAGAAATGAGCTCTAGGGGACGTGGTCGTAGTATATGAGGACGCGGTAGAGGCAGAAGGACCGTGTCGGAACCCGTTAGATCGGGTCAAGGATCGGGCAATGAGGTACCACCGCCACCACCACCCCTAGCTGTTGGTGTTGAGCAGCAAGCTCAGACGGGGGATGATGCTGTGTCGCAGGCTGTGCTGCGAGTTTTGGAAATGGTGGCTGGCGCGGGTGGAAGTATGGGAGCTCAGAAATCTATACCCGAGCGACTCCGAGCCAATTGGGCTGAGATGTTTCGTAGAGTATCTGGTGTAGCACCCAGTACAGCTGAATATTGGTTGGAAGCAACCGAACGGATTATGGATGAGCTTGATCTGACCCCTAAGGAGAAGTTGAAAGGAATGGTGGCACTGCTACTCGATGAAGCGTATCAGTGGTGGCTCACAGTTCGGGATGGAGCCACAGCTGAGGATTTGACCTGGGAATATGTTAAGGCAGCATATCAGAAGAAATATGTTGGCACACGGTATACTGATGAGCAAAGGAAGGCTTTTCTGGGGCTGATTCAAGGGAACAAGTCCGTGGTAGAGTATGAAGCTGAATTTCTGAGGTTGAGCCGATATGCTCGAGGAGTAGTAGCTACGGAGCATGAGCGATGTGTCCGATTTGAGGACGGATTAAGGGATGATTTGAGGTTGTTAATAGCACCACATCAGGAACGGGAGTTTTCTGCCTTAGTAGAGAAAGCTAAGGTAGCTGAAGGGATTAAGGATTCTGCAAGGCAGAACACTGATCGGAACAGGCCAAAAAGAGGTTTTGAATCGTCTGGATCATCTGAGAATAAGAGGCCTAGAGTTGATGGGCCGTGAGGTCAGCAAGCTGGTACTGGAGGGCAATATCGTAATTGTGATCAGTGTGGGAAGAAACACATAGGGGAGTGTTGGAAAAAAATAGGAGGATGCTTTAGTTGTGGGTCAAAGGACCATATGATTAAGGACTGTCCGATGAGGCCGGAGGGGAATAAACCGGTAGCCCAGAATGTTAATCAGGCTGGTAGAGATGGTCAACAAGCGACGAGGGGTCGTGGTCCAAACCATGGAGGAAATGGTTCCGGCCAAGGACGTGGAGCACCAAGTGGAGGTGCTGAAGGTGCAGATGCAAGGCAGCCAAGGTTAGTTTATGCAGTTGGCCGTCGCGAGGAGGAAGATGTGCCAGATGTGACAGCGGGTACGTTCCTTATTTCTGGAATACCCTTAATTGCTTTGATTGTTGTATAGTTTTCTTGTAGTGAAAGTGTTCGAAGCCTTGCATATGGACTTAAAGATTGTGCATAGGAAGTATGATATTTTTATAAGATTAGAGTGCGCAGCATAAGCGTAGTGCGGCGAGTTAAGATGTACGATTAATCGTTAGTAAGTAATTTCGAGCTCTTCGGGATTTCTGCCATTGTCGACAACTTCATAAGACAAGTCAACTATTTCGGGATTTAAGAATCTAAGGTAAGTCATATTTAACATTCGGCTAAGGGTTATTTGTTGTGAATAAATGTTAGAAATTGATCTAACATGAAGTTATAGGGATTTCGACAGACATCTAAGGCAAGGAATACTTTCGGGATTTACTAAGTGTCGACTACAAGGAAGGAGAAGTTCTTTTCTCGACGGTACACCATAGGCCGCGTGTTCCCTAGTTATTCGGTGAGTTTCGGGATTTAAAATCCAAAAGGTAAGTGTCTATATGCAATCGGCCAAGGCTTATTTTAGCACTAGATCTATTTTCTTACATGATTTAAAAGCCGAAAACTAATCTATGAAGGGATTCAATACCAGCCGATTACAAGGAAGGGAATCTACAACATTCTGGGATTTGATTAGTAAACAAATCGGCAAGGTAAGGATTTTAGTGTACTAATCCTACTAGGATTTGGATTTATGGCCGAATGGCTCTTTACTAAGTATTAAATGATTGATTAAATGTAGAGATCTAAGATCTAAGTCATTAGATCAAGCTTTTCGGGATTTGGATTGGAAACCCTAAGCGAAACAGGTGTGTACCTCACACTATTTCTTGATATATTTATGGCAATAATTAATATGTATGTGACTATAAGAATGTGTAAGAATATGGCCAAGGTACCATGTAATGGTACAAAAGTACTCAGGTACGTTTCCTACTCCTACTAGGAATATGAAATTATGTTATATATGTAACATGTGAAAAGTGATAAGAATGTAAACTAAGGCATGATGTGCATGATATGTATGATATGGGGCATACGGGTTATATGAAAGGGGAAGTGAATGTGGTGACCTAAGACCAGGATATCTGAATGTGGTGACCTAAGACCAGGATATCTGAATGTGGTGACCTAAGACCACGATATTTGAATGTGGTGACCTAAGACCACGATATCTGAATGTGGTGACCTAAGACCACGAATTTTATAAGGGCGATGAGCACGTCGACTGCAGCGACTGCCTTTGATGGTGTGTAGCGGATGGAGGGTTGACTTAGTAGTCCCCACGGTGTGCAGGTTGGTACGGGTGATGTGTAGCGGATGGCATCTAGGCTTGGGTTCGGGTTTGCATCATTACTTTATATCTGTTATATGAATAAGTATGCGATATGACATTGTATGCCTGAATTGTTAAGTTATAGTGTTGGTTACACATTGAGTCTGTTTGACTCACCCCGTTGGGGAATATTTTCTTCCAGGTGATGATCAGTAATGGACCGGGTCGGCAGGAGCACAAAGGTGGCCATGCACAGCAAGGAAAATTTTATTATTTGGACTTTTATTCTATTTAAGCACTTTAATTTATTTTTGGGAATTATTTGATGTAATAAGGCCATAGTTGAACTACTTTATTTTTCTTTTATTTATTTTGTTACGAATTTTTAATGGTTATAAGATTAAGTAAATTTATTTAAAATAAACTCTAAATGTTTTATCACCTAACATAAAAGGATTTCGACATAAGATAAAACTTATTCTCAACTTGAGCCCAACCCAAAACAATCTTTCTTTCAAAAGACACAATTTTACAAAGTAACAAAAGAATTTTGAATTGGTTTACATCGAGGAACATACCGGATCTGGTCAAGGCTCGTGGGCCGAGTTTGGGGTGTTTCACCCCTGGTGTGTGGTGGGTGGGTACGGGGGTGTGTAGAGGATGGACCCTAGGCTGGGTGGGTGCATGTTGCATGAATTTATTATCTGACATGTGAATCAATGTGAAATGGGCCAAGCCCAATATGTGATATGGATTAACGTGGAAATGGGCCAAGCCCAATATGTGATGTGGATTAATGTGGAAATGGGCCAAGCCCAATATGTGGACTCATGCGGTTAAATTGCCCTATTATATGATATGTGATGTGGATATGGGTCAAGCCTAATAAGTGAAAACATGTGAATAAGTTGCATTGATATTTGATATGTGGGTTAATATGTGATTTGATATGTGGGTGGAATTCAGTGGACTGATTACACACTGAGTCTGTTTGACTCACCCAAATTTTTACCAACATCGCAGGTAATGCAAAAAAACTTGGACCGGGTTGGAGTGGATACGAGGTGGCCCATGCAGAAGAAGTTTTACATGTTTTAAGTATTTTATATTTCCAGTATTTATGAATTATTATTGATTGTAATAAAGGCCCCCTAAAGTATTTAAGGATTTTTATTATATTTTAAGTTGGATTGTCGATTATATTCATATCTGAAAATGTTTTATTTTAGCAACTTTCCTTTTAAAATATATGATAAAGTTTTTAACCAAAGAAATTGTGACAATGTAACCTATTTCGGAAATTTTAAATACCCAATGTTTTCTTAAAGGCAATAAAATTTTTATGTTTTACTTTAAGTCAAAATATTTTTCAAACGTTTTCCGCAGTGGCATTCTGAACTCGGCTGTGGCTCGTGGGCCGGGTTTGGGGTGTTACACCACAACTCTGACCTTTTCGGCTTGGCTCTTTAGCCTAGCTTCACCGCCCCCTCTAAATGGTACTTAGGGGGTTTATATAGGCTCTTGGATTGTGTTTCTTCGCCCCAAAGTATCCAAATCCGAATGAAATTGCTCTTTGCCACGACAGGGACACGGCCATGTCACACACCCGTGTGACTAGTCTTTAAGCCGTGTTCGGACTTCTTTAATGAGGCACGACCGTGTGAGTCAGGGGTCAGGCCGTGTTCTAGATGATCAATAAGGCACAGCCGTGTGGGCTTAAGTCCAGGCCGTGTCGATTTCCACCTTGGCCCAATTTACTCCGTTTTGGGCCCGTTTTATGTTCCTTTTATCCTCGGGTGCCTTCCTAGGTATAAGACATGAAAAGAAAGGATTAAGAGCACCTTTTTGTATAAATCGAGGCTTAAATCATCCAAAAGCATACTAAATGTGGGATTAAAATATGTTACTATTACGGTTTATCACTAATTTTCTTAGAGAGATCAACAAATGGATGTATGACTAATTAACAGATGAATAAGGGTTGAAATCCAAGTTAGTTGGTTTAAATTATGTGTGATTAAACTCTAGGAAGTGATGTCCCTTGGAAGTAATTTAGGATAAATGAGATCGTGATATAAGTTTAACAAGTAAATCATAAATTTTCTCGATCAAGAAAGTGAGGTCGAGAAGTAAGCATGTATTGGTCGATTAGTTAGTTAGTTAAAGGCTAAGAGGTAATAACTAGTTAATTAATAGCTAACTTAATAAAACCTGAGTTCTGAAGCTAATTAGGAGCACTGAAATGAGTTGATCTCCTGTCTATTTTATTAGATTAAATTTCGATTGTTAATTGGATGGTTTTTAGTTTTAGATAATTTTATGCTAGTTTAATTAATCCATTTTAATTTGGTTTTTGTAATATAATTTTGAATTAGTACTATTTAGACGTATTAGTGTAGAGAGTTAATATATGTTTAATTCAACCTCCCTTGGTATCCTCAGAATGCTTCCCCAAAGTGTTTCGTTATGACATTCTTAACTATATTACAATTTGACCTGTATACTTGTGGACATAGCTATTTAATTAGATATTTCTTTACTGCAGTATTTGCAGTTCAGATGTTCGCACGTCTGGCGGCAATTAAGTTTTTGGCGTCGTTGTCGGAGAGGTTTCAACATTAGATTTGAATTTAATTTTATGCACTTTAATAGGATAAATAGGAATGTTTAGAATTATATATACGAAATTAAATTTTAGTTATTTTTATTTATTTATCTTATTTTTAACCATTGATTGTAATTTTGATTTTTAATTCTTGGAATTAGGGAACTGATTATTTGGGGTAACTAATGAAAACTCTCTTAGGACAGACAATATGCAACACAAGATGGATTCAACAAAGTATAACAAAGGTCGTAGTTCATGGAACTAATTTTGAGATTAATCCTACATTGCTAACTTGGGTGTCAATGAATCTTCAGTACAGTGATGAGGTTAATTTGGATCCAGTGGTATTCCTGAGGAGATTTGAACAAATCTGTAGTACCGTAGGGTATTTGGGAGTTTTTGATGAAGCCATTAAATTACTATTTATCCCTTTTGCATTCGAAGGTCGAGTCAGTGAATGGCTGGAAGCATTACCACATGGCACCATAATATCATGGGAAGAGTTTGTATAGTTGTTTTTGCAAAGACTTCTACCTATGCCTACCATTTTGAGTACATACGAAGAATTTTTAAATTTAAACAAAGCCCAATAGAGACATTGGGATAGGTTCAAAATGATTCTTCGAAAAGTGGTTGGAGGGGGTGTTGATCTTGCAATTCAATTGCAACATTTTTATGGGGGTTTAGATTACGATAGTCAACACCAATTTAAGATTATATTAAGAGGAAGTGTTTGAACTAAATCAACTCATGAAATAATTTTGTAGTTAGAAAAAGTAAGCAACAATGATCATACTTGGAGGAAGATTCATGAGCTTGAACTAATAGATATGTCGACGAAAGTGGATGAGATAGTTGGCTTTGAAAGAGAAGAGGATAATTTAGGTAATGAACAAGTTGGATTGAGCGACAAGGAGTCCGTAGATGATAACTTAGGTACATCCGAGCTAGAAGATATGATGGAAGAGGAGGTGATAATAAATCATTTAGAATGAATTTATCGGATAGACTAATGGAAACATTACAGGGAGCCATTGGACATGGAGGGTTCTTGGAAACACGAAAATAGACACACTTTTTCATGTCGTTTTTAACTCAAATTCATGCAGTTTCGGTAAAATTCTTGTCGAAAAATATATAATAATTATAAAATAATTAAATTGCACTCAAATTATGAATATGTTGAATTTTAATTAATTTTATATCAAATTTTGATTAATTTTTATTATTTTCAACAAATTTGCACAAAGGGCAAAAAACGGCTCGGCAGACACTACTAAAAGCGCAAAATCGAGAAGCAATTTTGAAGCATCAAGGCGAATTAATTTTTCAGCCTAAGATGGTCCAAATTATGTGTATTAATTCATAATATAATTAATTTTAATTTTAATCCAATTTAATTTGGGTTAAATAAATTATTATTAATTAATTATGAAAAGGGGCCTAGTTGAGCTAAACAAAGAAAAACCAATCCAACCAAGCATTGGGCAGCCTGTAACAGCCCGGTTTTAACTAAATCAGAATAGTGGTTTTAAGACCACAAATCTAAGGTTAAAATATTTATTTTATTATTATATTAAGTTTTACAACATGATTGAATGTATGTGTGAAAGTTTCGTGAAGAAATTTTATCGTTTGAATGGGCAATTTGATAAAAAAGACTAAATCACGTAAAGCGTAAAACTTGAGTTCTAATAGCTAAAGGTGTCTAATAGCTATATAACATTAAAGTAAAGGTCCTTATGTTGTAATTATACCATTGGAAATATGAGTGGACAAAGATGGACATATATTAAGGTGTTTTTAATGGTTTATATTAAAGGTTAATATTGTAAATTGGTTATTTAAGTATATTAAAATAAAACAAAATAAATGTAACACCCCAAACCCAGCCTAGAAATTAGGCCCGAATCTGGCATGTCAAAAAAAATACTTGTTTGAAAGTTTTCAGCCTCTTTGTTAAAACCCAAAACACTTAAGCAATTGTTATCTACTTGAAAACGTAATTATCTTTAAAAACCTTTTTGGTTGCGAAAACATATTTGAAATAATCAATTCACGAAAATATGACGTTTGGAAATAGAGTTGCAGAAGCATTTTGAAAAACATTGCGGAACGTAGATAAAATACAAGTATTATTGATTGATGAATCAAAAATCAAGGAATTGAACTTTAAAACCGTGGCTTTTGAAAATAGCGTTAATAGTTCGAGAGAAAGTATCCGTGTTAAAAATATTTGTAAAAGTTTATTTTGAAAATTCAATTGTTATTCGATTTTGGAAACCATTATTTAAGTTTTCAGAAAATTCCCTATTTAAACAATTTAAGAAAAATAATAAAAACATCTCAACCATAAAGCAAAATAAAAATAGTCCAGAGGCCTTATTACAACATTTAACCCAAAATAGTAAAGTAATAAAATAAACGAGAAAGAAGTCTAAAGTCCAAATAACCATTTCTGAAGTATGGCCTCCCTCGAGTCATCCATAGCCCAAGTCCATACCATCAAGCATTACCTACAAGGGTTAAGAGAAAAGGGGGGTGAGTTACAAGAACTCAGTGTGTAACCCACTTACCGTTGTCCACTGGGCCAAAATCCCATTAAGCAATTATTTGGGCCAAAGCCCGTTTACAATAATATAAATGTATCATATATATAATATGCATATGATATGCAATTCCCAAACCAAACCTAGTTTTCCATCCACTACACACCACCCGTACCAACCAACACACATATGGGTGATCTTTAGTCAACCCACCCCACCAACACACCAAACGTAGGGATTAAGCCATTTGTGGTCAAGCCACCAGATTAACAGAATTTACATGGCATTGCCATTTTTCAGATTTGTGGTAGAGCCACCAGATTTATGTAGCAGAGCTACCAGAACTTCTCTTCATCATTATCCCATCCCATGCAAAACATGTATATGATGCATTACAATTTACAACAATGTATTCAGATATTTCTTACAAATTTTATGGCCTATTATAACAATTTATCAAAATTGGCCCATTAAGCAAATATCAATCGGCCCACATAATCATATATCAATTTGGCCCACATAACAATTATATCGATTTGGCCCACAGAGCAAATATATCGATTTGACCCACACAGCAAAATATCAGATTGGCCCATTAATCAATATGTCCATTCGGCCCATAAGCAATTTCGTATTTCGGCCCCTTAGGGGCATTTCCATAATTTGGCCCGTAAGGGCAATATAACAAATCGGCCCATTAACACTTTGCAATTTGGCCCAAATAGAGCAATCTTATCAAATCGGCCCATAGGGGCATTTTCGTAATTCGACCCATTAGGGGCATTTTCGTAACTCGACCCGTAAGGGCATTTTCATAATTTGGTAATCGTACCCACTAAGGGTAATTCGATAATTTACCCTCTAAGGGTATTATGGTAATTTCGTAACCTAGGCTTAACTACTAATTTGGGCATAAAAATCGAAACTGTCCATCTGCGTCATACTGACCAAATTGACTATAACTCGAGATTCCTAAATCCGTAAATTTTCCTTGAAACTAGACTCATAAATCTTCTTACTACAATTTTTTCAGAATTTTTAACTTAACCATTTAGTACAGTTTATTCCTTAAAGTTTCCCTTGTTTCACTGTCCAATGATTCTGACCTCTTTTACCTTAATTTCAAATATCTCACTGTATGGTTTTCATATATTGCTCCCACTTGTTTCTATTGAAAATAGGCTCACTAAGGAATCCATTCATATAAATTATAACCCATAATTCATTTTGTACAATTTTATATGATTTTTCCAAAACAGATCAGGGAACCAAGACGTCAATCAGAACTAGTCCAACTAAAATTAACATATCTCAATATATTCCTTTTCCTTCTCCGTTTCTTCCGTATTAAAGTAGACACAGTAAGCTTTAATTTTATATCTTATTCACTTTCTAATTCCCTTTCTCCTATTTTTCGTGATTTTTCAAAAACACGTCACTGCTTCTAACCGAAACTGTTTTATTACAAAATACGATTACCACTACGATCATACGCACGCCCGAGTGATTTTGGTTTTGTTCGGTATTTCGACCGATTCACAGAATATTTCATACAAACTTTCAGAGAAGTGTGAGATTACACAGCATTGCAAATATGTATACGGAAGGTACGGGATTACTGTACGAGATTACACACCTTGATTAGGACTCCCTAAAGAACCACTCTTCGTTGACCCACTATATTCGAAGGATTTGCAAATAGGATATATCGAGTGATTTCGTTCCTAAAACATAATCGATTAGTCAAAACTTCAATCCGATTTGCAACATAGCCAAATAGAGATATAACGAAAAATCCAAAATGAACCCCCTTACCTTATCGATATTGGATCCAATTTCCACTGTTTGACTTCGGCTAGAACAATACACGGTCTCCCACTTAAAACACTACGAAAAAGAGAAAATGATCTCCTTTAAGAGGGTAGAATAAAATGATGGTCTCGGTTAAAAGGACCATCCCATGCCAAGACATATTTTCGGCTAGGAGAAAGAAAGATAAAAATGTTTGAATAGAACCACTTATCGATTGATCAATGGAGTGAGTGTTAATACGGATAAGAAGAATGATAAAGAAGAAATGAAGGGTTCTGGTTTTTTCCAAAGGAAAACGAGTGAACAAAAGAAATGGTCTCCAAGTTGTGTACATTCGGCAAGAAGAAGAAAAGGAGTTTGGAAAGAAAAAAATAAAAGATACCAAAGTTGCCAATAGGGATTTGGTTAAAACAACCAAAATTTTACCAATTGCCAAGACCAAATTCGGCTAGGAGAAAAGAATTTGAGAAGAGAAAAAAACACACTTGACGCTAATGGGATTGTCCAAAACTAACACCAAAGCCTTACCAACACTAACAAAAATTCGGCTATGCCCCTTAAGCCCCAAAAACTGTCCACATACATAGCTAAAATGGTCAACAATTTGCCACCCAAACTTTCCAAAACACTATCCATGAAATAAGCCTCTTGTCCCCCTTACTTACCTATTTCTTTTGATTCCTTTCCCCAACTTCCACCTTGCCTTATTTCTTTAGCCACCATTCCAAAAATAAAGAAGTCAAACTTGCCATAAATACCTCTTGGCCGACACTTAAGGAAAGAGTGCAAAAATATTAGTCAAAATTTGCACACAAAGTGATTCGAACCTCTTCCCTTCAAGTCCATCATGTGGCATCATATCCTTCTTACCAATAGCTCATTTATGCAAGCACTTTACTCATTTATTTCTATAAGTCTTGAAGCTACTTACCATCTCTTCTTAAAGTGCTAAAATACCAAATTTTTCCTAAGGCCCAATTAAACCCGAGACTTCATAGAAACCTCGTAACCTTTCAAATTCACTTAACTAATAAGTCCAATTTGCAATAACACCATTCTCATATTCTCGAAAATTTTAAACACTCCTAAGCCCAAGGCCCAATGGGCCCAATCCTACTAGGCCCAATTTCGGGATGTTACAATAAAAGCATCACTTAATATCATCATATTCAATCGAATTTAAGAAGAAGAAAATCATTCTCTTAGGTTTTTCATTCAGCCATGTTCAATAGCTAATTAAGGTATGGTTTTTGTCCCGTTTTTGATGATTTCTATGTTTTTGTAATCGTTGCAGCACAATCTAGCTAGCCTGTAACTTCGATTTCAAAACTGTTAACATTTGTGAGAGTTACCATTGATGTATATATGTGTTCTTGGATGTTTGATGTTGAAATATGAATATCTGTTATGAGTTATACAAGTTTTGTTAAGTGATTTTTAATAAAATTGTAAAATAGGGATTAAATTGAGAAAAGTGTAAAGTTAGTGGTTAAAATATGAAATAAATGAAAATTATGGGCTGCTAGGGGCATTATCATAATTCAACTAGCATGGGTTAGTCTTGAATTTCATTAATTTGTGATTTTTGTGAAATAAGGACTAAATTGTAAAAATGTGAAATTTTGGGGGCAAAAGTATAAACGTGCCCAAATGTGTGTTTTGGATTAAATTGAATAAAGTATTGATTGAATAAACTGAATTTGATATTATATAGATCAAGAAAAGTGAAATTCGGACCTAGATCGGGGGAAAACTAAAGCTATCGACTAAACGACTCGATTCGCCATTTTAGCATCCGAGGTAAGTTCGTATATGATAAACATTGTTACAACTATGCTTTTTAATGCTTTGATGTTGCATAAATTGTATACACAAGAATACGGTTATGTTCGGCGATAAATTGACTATGTTTAGCACTTAGTGTGCGATTCGAGATAGCTTCAGCTATTTATGGCACTTAGTGTGCGATTTGGAATAGATTTGGCTATATATGGCACTTAGTGTGCGAGACTAAGATAGCTTCGGCTATGCAATGGCACTTAGTGTGCGAAACATTGAGTATTCGATAGTGTTATGAGAAGGTATGAGTTCGTTATGAATTTGTACAGGTATGTACATGTAAGTATGAAGTTCAAATAGAAAAGGTTATGACTTTGCATATAAGTATAAGAATAAGCTTATGGAAGGTTTGATATTATCATGAATTATACATTAACTTGTTCAAATTGATGATTTGTGTTTTATGAATTGTTGAGTATATTTAATATGAACTTACTAAGCTTTGTGGCTTACCTTGTTTGTTTTTCCCGTGTTTTATAGTGAATTCAAAGTTGGCTCAGATTTGGGGATCGTCAGAGACTACGTCACACTATTCAACCATCTACTTGGTACTTTTGAGTTGTGTATATATGGTATATAGCATGTATAGGCTTGAGTCATTTAGGTATGTTTGATGAACATGTATTTTGAGCCATTTGAGTTGGCTTATGATAATGAATTTGATGATGTTTATAAATGTGTAAATGGTTCTATTTTGAGTTTGGTAATTGACCTATATTGTGTGGTTGAAGTTGAATCTATAATGCTAAATGATATTAGGTAATTTGGAAAGCTATGTGCTTGAGAATTGGTGATTGATAATGTATGTATGAAATGGTTTAGTTGATTGGATTGAATATGTGAATTAGGTATGAAATTAGATGATAAATTGTAGCATATTTGTAAATTATATTGATGGTAAAGAAAGGGTATGATTTGAACATTGGTTGATGTTGCATATTAGTGCCTTGAATTGTTGCCATTTGTGCTTTTGTAGGTATGTGCAAAATGGGTGGCAAAATGACTTGGTAAATGGCCTATTTTTGTCCACACGGGCAGAGACACGGACGTGTGTCTCAGTCGTGTGTGACACACGGTCATGTTATACGACCGTGCGTCCCCTGGTGTTGAAGTTGAATTGAATTCAGTATGCTCCACACGATCTCACACACGGGCGTGTGAGTGGCCGTGTGGTACATGTCAATATACCGCCTAATTGGCACACGGCCTAGCACACGGGCGTGTGACTTGGTCGTGTTGCATAAGTTAGTATACCCTACAGGTTTGGCACGGCCTAGTACATGGCCAAGCACACAGGTGTGTGTGGCCACTTCGAAGGGCACACGGGCTAGACACACGGGCGTGTGGTCAGCTATGTGACCCAAGTCAGTATGTACCCCCTGTTTTCACATGGCTGGTGACACGGATGTGTCTAGTGGCCGTGTGAGACACACGGATTGCCAACACTGGTGTGTGTCCCTTGTTTAAAGCAAAAAGTTTATAAGTGTGGAAAAGTTTCCTGAGTTATTGATTTAGTCCCAAACCATTTCTAATGTATGTTTAAGGCCTTGTAGGGCCTTATAAGGGACAATGTGATTGTGTTGAATTATTTATGAGAATGTATGCTATATGTTGTGAATTGATCGATAATACCTCATAACCCTGTTTCGGCGTTGAATACGGGTTAGGTATGTTACACAGCTCATAAACGTCCCACATCCTGACCCAATAAGCTTGTTTGGCTGATTATTTGGCTTGCAAAATGACCCTTGAAGACTCTTTCAATTTGCATTCAAAACCCTCCACTATTCATGCCTTTCAAGATTTGCCCCTACATAAAAATAGCATGTTTGAAATCATCAAACATGCCACATGTGTGGCCGACCATGGGGGAGTCTTTGGCTGCTGATTTTGGCTATTTTTAGTAGCCTCTTAACCTATAAATACCCCCTTGGCTGCTCACTTCAAACACATCTCAAAACCATTCATTCTTCTTCTCTCTCACTTTTCTCTCTTCATTGTTCTTCATTTTCTTCCCCATTTCTTTACCGATTTCACCTCTTGAAAAAGAGTCCTTCAACCTCCATTTGGAGCAGCATTCAAGTGTTCATGGAAGCCTCGGTTCAACAAGAACAAGCGAAGAAGGAGGAGCAGAGCAAACTAGTCAAGCCTCGGAGAAACACCGAATTTGATTCTTGTTCCTTATCATTTTAATTTTATTGTTGTTGTTATGAACATGTGTATGAATATTTGTGATGTTGATATTTTTAATTTAATTAATATGGCTTAAATTTAATTTGTGTTAGGTTGATTGCATTTCATCTACTTGAGTTATTAAAATTGTATTTGTGTTGTTATAGGCCTCAGTAAGATGTTTGTATAACATCTCGAATTAGTGCGCTTAGACATGTCCAAGGTGTTAATTTGAGAATTTGAGGTGCAAATGGGGCTTAGGTTTGAGCTGAGGCCTTGATTAAATATTCTGCTTAGACACTCTAGGGCTTAAAATAAAGTCTTGGTAGTTTAATTGACATACTGGGCTTGTGGCCCAGCAACAAGGGGCGCAGTAAAGGGGAGTTACAGATGGCGTCAATAGGCAAGGGGGAGGCCCAATTTGTGGCCGTTTGGAGCCCATTAAGTTGGGCCAATTTCGGCACTAAAGGGAGCTAGGAGGGGACGGCAACAAGGCTATTATTTAAGGATTTTATGTTTTAAATTATGTGGATAGTTAAAGCTGATAAAGGAGGGAAGAGTTGGAGATAATTAAGCCTCTTTTGGATGGGTGTTTTGATAGGGATAAGGGATAGAATGATAAGAGTGATCTCTTGGTTGCGGTGTTGGCCGAAAATCAGACACAGGAGAGGGGGGAAAACTTTTTTTAGTATAGGCAAGGGGGTGTGCCGAATTTTTCATTGTGTTCTCTGAAAATATCCTTAAGTTTTCTTTTTTTTCGGCAAACTAGAAACATCTTTTCTTCTTCTTTTTCTTTCTCTGTCAGAAACCGAAACCCCTGCCATTTACCTTCTCTTCTCTTTCAAACTCTTTGGCCGAATCTCTCTATCTACTTCCTTGCCCATCTTTTCAAATTCTTTGTTCTTCTAAAAGCCAAAAACGCATCAGCCTTTTCTTGTTCATACTTTTTCGGGATTTTCTTAAAAGCCGAAATCCCTAGATCTCATCTCCTGTGATTGCTGAATTCCTTCTGTGGTGTCTGCTTGTGCCGAATCTTGAAGAAAACTAAAGGTAAATATCGATTCGCGAGATTTTAATCTTTTTTTGGCTTTTAGAGATTTTAGTCGAGTGGCTATATGGTTAACTAATCGGGTGTTTTCTCTCATTTGCGGCATTCTGGGATTTGAAGGGGATTCAATCGCTTAGATTTCTAAGCCAGAGTTCAGTAGCATTCGGGTCGTATTGTTTTCGAGATTTCAAGGTAAGGAGATCTGTTAATCTAAACGTATAATTCGGGTGAAACTCTAACCCTTGGCCGAATATAGGAGAGGTCTTATCTTCGCGTTCTTTCGGCTTTTGAGCAAAGTTGTAGATAGAAGGCAGTAGATCTGTTTAGCGAGGGTATCGACATAGAGGGTAGTCCTACGCATTAATCAGGTGTGTAACATTCTCACACCATTTGGATTGCCTATTAGAATATGTTTATAAATCTGTTATATTCTGTTAAATGCCGAAATACCGGGATGGCTATTGAAAACCCGATGAGGGTTAAGGCAAATCACCAGGTTAGTTATCTCTATCATTCTAAGGTGAATGGTTCTGTTGATTTGATATGATAAACATGTATGACGGTTTCTGTGATTGCACGGGGTTGGGTGATTGATGAAAGGGGAAATGTTCTGTTGTAGTGGCTTTTGCCATGATTTGTTGTAGTGGCTTTTGCCATGATCTGTTGTAGTGGCTATTGCCATGATCTGACGATGAGCAGCTAACTGCAGCATGATTGCCATCGATGGTGTGTAGCGGTGTGGGTTGATTGTAGAAATCCCCAATGGTGTGATTGGCAGGTAAGGGTGGTGTGTAGCGGATGGAAAACCTAGGATTGGGTTGGGCTTTGCGTAGTTCCTGTTCTATTATATTTTGTTATCTGTTCTTTGGGGCTAAGGCCCAATCTGATGGTGCACGAGGGTTGCACACTGAGTCTTGTGGCTCACCCCGTTGTTTAACATTTTTCAGGAGACACTTAGAGCATCGGACCGGGCTGGAGAGGGATGCAAGGTGGCCATGCATGAGATTATTTTGGATACTGCAAAAGACATTAATTTATTTATTTATATTTAATATTTTGGATTAGTTGGGTTTTTATTTCATTGTAATAAGGCCATGGGCCATTAGCTTTATACTTTCCGGTTTTACTTTGGGCTTTTATTATTATTATTAAACATTCGGATTTTACGTCTTAATTAAGCTAAGGCAGGTATCAAATTCCGGTTTCTAATACACTAGGGCATTACTATAAAATGTATATCCTTTACAAATTATCCTACCATTTAGCTTTCCCGAATAAAAGGTTAAACTCAAGAAAAATATTTCCCGAAATTGTGACATCTTTTAAAATCTACTTAGTGACATGCCAGATCCGGTCATGGTGTTTGGGCCGGGTTTGGGGTGTTACAAATTGGTATCAGAGCCCGGTTCAAAACTCAGCTTTGGGGTTTTGGGCTCAAAACGTTTTCTAAAGTTGGGTTTTTGAAACATGCATGTTGTTTTTAAATAACACAGGATGGTTTTCTCGGCATGGCACCTGCATCTCCGGCCCAAGTCCGCCAGGTAAGTATTTTGAACTCATTGTGTGTTATATATGTATGTGGGCTTGATGGGCTTTATGGGACGTAGATTATCTTAGTTAGAACTTGATGGACTCTAGGCTTAGCTTAAACAACTTCTTAAATCTCATAAGACTTAAGTTAACTAAACAAACTCGTGAACAAGTCGTTGGGTTAGGGTGTGGCAACAGGCATGCTCATATCTAGGGTTGGATCCAGAAGAGCCTGGTACTTAAGCAGTCCTAGTGACTCACCTCCTCTTTAATGGAATCCTACCTGGTGCATAGTGAGTGTTCACCTTAACCGTGAGGACTTGTTAACGGGCCAAAAGTTTCTAACTAAAACCCGAAAGGGACCAGCCACTCTAGTTTTGTAAAAATTACCAAAATGCCCGTAGTTTTGAGAAAGTTTACCAAAACACTCTTGATATGAAAATTTTCAAAATACCCTTGATTTGGAAAATTATCAAAATTTGCAAAATTACCGAAAAACCCCAAGGTTGCAAAATTTCCAAAATACCCTGCTTCACGAAATTATCAAAATACCCTGCTTCACGAAATTATCAAAATACCCTTATTTTGGAAAATTACCAAGATACCCATGATTTGCAAATATACCCACTAATTTGTGGAAATACCCCGATTTACAAAGTCAATGGAATTTGAAAAAAACAAACAAACACAACAACAACAACAACAACCAAAAACAACAAACACCTGAACGCCACTATCATTCTTTTGAAATCGAATTCTCCAGAATACCCCTGTTCTTTTTTAAAAAAATTTACCCCTATTTTAAAAAAAAAAGATATACCTCTATTTCGAAAATCCTCAAGATACTTTATTTTGGAAAATACCCTATAGGATAAAATTTCGAAAAATACCCTTGGGTAGTGAAATGACGAAAATACCCAATGTGTTGAATGTGACTTCATGGATGTGATATGTATGTTGAGGTGTGGATGAATGTGGTTTCTAGAATTAGGAGGTAAACCTGAGACTGAAACTGTAGATAGGTTCGAATTCGAAAGAATCACTCTTAAAACTACTTTTCATAAGATTGTTCATGGATAATCAGTGGGAAGAGTTAATAAGTCATAAAATTTCTAATCAGATAAACGCCGATCGGAAGGGTGAGTACAAGGGGTCGAGGACATCCGCCGCGTGGACGTGGTAGGGGTAGGATGACCGTTTCAGAGCCAGTAGGGTCTGGCCACGGGTTAGGAAACGAGATGCCGGATCCGCTAGCTGTGGAGGGAGAACTCCGGGACCAGGCGGCCGGAGATGATGCGGTATCTCAGGCAATGTTGCGGGTCCTCGAAAGAGTTGTTGGGGCAGGCACGGGCTCAGGAGCTCGAAAATCTATGTCGGAACGACTCCGAGCCAACGGAGCAGAGATGTTTAGGGGTGTTTCTAGTGTAGCCCCTAATACAGCTGAGTATTGGTTAGAGGCAAGTGAGCGTATAATGGATAGCCTTGACTTCACTATAAAGGAGAAGCTGAAGGGGGTCGTGTCTCTTCTTTGAGACGAGGCTTATCAGTGGTGGCTCACGGTAAAGGAGGGTGCTGCCGTAGACCGGATTTACTGGGATTACTTTAAGGAATCGTTTCAGGGAAAGTATGTTGGGGCCAACTATGTGGACGGCCAGAGGAAGGCATTTCTGAACTTGGTACAGGGAAGTAAGTCTGTATCTGAATACGAGGCGGAGTTTCTGCGATTGAGCCGTTATGCTCGAGGGATTGTGGCGACTGACTATGAGCGTTGCGTACGGTTCGAGGATGGACTAAGGGATGAGCTGAGGGTATTAGTAGCACCGTAGCGGGAAAGGGACTTTGCAATTTTGGTTGAGAAAGCTAAGATATCTGAGAAGGTTAAACGGACTGAGAAACATAATAAGGATAAGGATAGGAATAGGAATAAGAGGAATTTTGGGTCATCGAGATCATCTGGAAATTTTCAGAAAAGGCCTAGGTCTGATGGGCCAGCTCGTGCTCTGACAACTGCTACGGGAGTCAGAATCGATTGTGTAACTTGTGCAGAAAGGTACATTATGGGGAGTGCAGATGGAAAACCGGTGGATGCTTCAGGTGTGGATCCATGGAGCATATGATTAAGGACTGTCCCCAGGTGAATCAGGCACAGCCCGCGGGACGAGGTTCTGATCAGGCTGGGAGAGGTGGTCAGCCAGTACCGAGGGGTCGTGGCTCCAGTAGAGGAGGAAATGGATCTGGTCGGGGTCGTGGGGCACCTGGGAGGGGTGCAGGTGATGTAGACGCGAGGCAGCCGGGTTTAGTTTATGCAGCTCGTCGACAGGAGGATGGTGACGCACCGGACGTCATAACTGGTACGTTTCTTATTGCTGATAACCCTTTTCTTGCCTTGATTGATATTGGGTCAACCCACTCCTATGTTGCATGTTCGGTATTTGAGACCCTAAGTATAGACTCTGAAACAACTATTAGGAAGATGACTGTGGTTAGTCCTTTAGGACAATCTAGGGTAGTGGACAAACTATTTAAGGATGTACCTTTAAATACTCAAGGGGTAGTGTTCACGGTAGACTTAATGGAATTACCGTTTGGAGAGTTTGATCTTATCTTAGGAATGGATTGGTTGACTAAACATCGTGCTAAGTTGGATTGTGAGACTAAGCGCATGGTGTTGAGTACCCCGGAAGGCGGGGAGGTGGTTGTGTTAAGAGAAAGAAGGGATTACTTGTCCAACGTAGTATCTGCATTGAAGGCTGTTAAGATGATTTGGAAAGGATGCAATGCATTTCTAGCTTTTATCAGTGCTTTGGACGCTAAGGAGGTGACTGTCGATGGGGTAAGGACAGTAAAGGATTTTGTAGATGTCTTTCCTGAGAAGCTGCTAGGGTTACCCCCGGATCGCGAAGTGGAGTTTGGAATAGAGCTACTTCCAGGTACGGCTCTGGTGTCCATTGCTCCTTACCGAATGGCGCCGAAGGAGCTGGTGGAGCTCAAAGCTCAGATCCAGGAACTGTTGGATCGAGGGTTTATTCAACCGAGTGTGTCTCCGTGGGGAGCGCCGGTCCTATTTGTGAAGAAGAAGGACGAATCCATGCGTATGTGTGTGGACTACCGTCAACTGAATAAGTTAAAAATTAAGAACAAGTACCCACTGCCGAGAATCGACGATCTGTTTGATCAGCTCAAAGGAGCTTCGGTCTTTTCTAAGATTGACTTACGGCCGGGATATCATCAGTTAAGGGTAAAAGAAGGAGACATTCATAAGACGGCATTTCAAACTCGCTACGGTCATTATGAATTTCTGGTGATGCCGTTCGGGTTGACGAATGCGCCAGCGGCATTTATGGATATGATGAACTGGGTATTTCAACCGTATCTCGATCGGTTCGTCGTGGTGTTCATTGACGATATTCTGGTTTACTCCAAGTCCGAGGAGGAGCACGATGCACAACTCCATGTGGTGTTGCAAATTCTGAGGGAGAAGCAGTTGTACGCAAAGTTCAGTAAGTGTGAGTTCTAGCTGAAGGAAGTGACTTTCTTAGGGCATGTAATTGCAGCAGAGGGAATTAGGGTGGATCCTCGGAAGATAGAAGCCGTATTGGATTGGAAACCCCGAAGTCTATGGTGGAAGTTTGAAGTTTCTTAGGATTGGCCGGGTACTACAGAAGGTTTGTTGAAGGGTTCTCATTGATAGCGGCACCTTTAACTAAGTTGTTGAGGAAGGGAGTATCGTTTGGTTGGACCAACAAACAACAGGAGAGCTTTGAGAAGCTGAAGAAGATTTTGACCGAAGCACCGGTGTTAATTCAGCCAGAGGCGGGTAAGGAATTTACCGTCTACTATGATGCGTCACGCATGGGTTTAGGATGTGTGTTGATGCAAGATGGAAAAGTTGTTGCATATGCGTCTCGACAGTTAAGACTGCATGAGTTGAACTACCCTACGCATGATCTAGAATTAGCGGCAGTAGTGTTCACTCTGAAGATTTGGAGACACTACCTGTGTGGGGAGAAGTCGGTTATTTACACAGACCATAAGAGCCTGAAGTATCTCCTTACCCAGAAGGAGTTGAATCTGAGGCAACGTAGGTGGATTGAGCTCTTGAAGGACTATGACTGCTAGATCGAATATCATCCGAGTAAGGCTAACGTGGTGGCGGATGTGCTGAGTAGGAAGGCGATAGCGGATTTGAGGGCGATGTTCGCTCATCTTAGTCTGTATAAGGATGGAAGTTTGGTAGCTGAGCTCCAAGTGAGACCTATGTGGACAAGTCAGATTAAAGAGAAGCAACTTCTAGACGATGTTTTGAGTGCTTGACTCCGGCAAGTGCAAGGTGGTGAAAGAGAGGACTATAGTTTGAATGGTGATGGAGTCTTATGTTTTCGTAAGAAAGTTTGTATGCCAAGGGATGTGGAGTTAAGGCAGATGATTCTTCAAGAGGCGCATAGTAGCCCATACGCTATGCATCCTGGAGGGGTTAAGATGTATCAAGATTTGCGAGAGCAATTCTGGTGGCCATGTCTGAAGCGAGAGGTAACGAAATTCGTGGGTAGATGTTTGACGTGTCAGCAGGTGAAAGTGGAACACCAGCTGCCTTCGGGGTTGTTGCAGCCGGTGAAGATTCCGTAGTGGAAATGGGAAAGAATCACGATGGATTTTGTTAGTGGGTTACCTCTTACGCCCACTAAAAAGGATGCGATTTGGGTGATTGTTGATCGACTGACGAAGTCTGCTCACTTCATACCGGTTCGTGTTGATTATTCTCTACAAAGGTTGGCCAAGTTGTACGTGGCTGAGGCTGTGAGACTACATGGTGTACCTGTGTCGATCATACCAGATAGAGACCCTAGATTCACGTCACAATTCTGGAAGGCTCTGCATCAGGCAATGGGAACAAGGTTAGACTTTAGTACCGCTTTTCATCCGCAGACTGATGGTCAGTCTGAGAGGGTAATACAGATTTTGGAGAATATGCTAAGGGGTTGCATCATCAATTTTAGGGGTAGTTGGGAGGAATATTTACCCTTGGCAGAATTTGCGTACAATAACAGCTATCAATCTAGTATTCAGATGGCGCCTTATGAAGCATTATACGGTCAGAGATGTCGTACTCCTACTTGTTGGACAGAGTTAGGAGAACATCAGGTGTTGGGTCCAGAACTAGTCTCGGAGACGGAAGAAAAAGTTAGGATAATTCGGGCTCGGTTAAAGGAAACGTCTGATCGGCAGAAATCGTACGCGGATCTTAAGCGTAAGGAGTTGGAATTTGCAGTGGGAGACCAAGTCTTTTTGAAAGTGTCACCGTGGAAGAAGGTAATGAGGTCTGGACGGAAGGGTAAGCTAAGTCCCCGGTTTATTGGGCCTTATCGGGTACTAGAATGTGTGGGCCTAGTGGCATATCGATTAGAGTTGCCGTCAGAGTTGGAACAGATACATGATGTGTTTCATGTCTCGATGCTGAGATGTTATCATTCTGATCCATCGCACATTGTGCCAGTGGAAGAAATTGAAGTAAGGCTAGACTTGTCCTTTGAGGAAGAGCCAGTGCAAATCTTGGATCGAGACGTAAAGGTGTTGAGGAGGAAGCCCGTCCCTTTGGTCAAGGTTTTGCGGCGGAACCACGGCGCGGAAGAAGCGACATGTGAGCCAGAGGATGTTATGCGATAGCAGTATCCCCATCTTTTCTGATCAGGTAAATTTCGAGGCCGAAATTTATTTTAAGGGGGGTAGAACTGTACCATCCCAAATTAGTGTGCTTATGCGTTTAATGTGTAGACATGTCCAAGGTGTTAATTTGAGAATTTGAGGTGCAAATGGGGCTCAGGTTTGGGTTGAGGCCTTGATTACATGTTCTGCTTAGACACTCTAGGGCTTAAAATAAAGTCTTGGTAGTTTAATTGACATACTGGGCTTGTGGCCCAGCAACAAGGGGCACAGTAAAGGGGAGTTATAGATGGCGTCAATAGGCAAGGGGGAGACCCAATTTGTGGCCGTTTGGAGCCCATTAAGTTGGGCCAATTTTGGCACTAATGGGAGCTAGGAGGGGACGACAACAAGGCTATTATTTAGGGATTTTATGTTTTAAATTATGTGCATAATTAAAGCTGATAAAGGAGGGAAGAGTTGGAGATAATTAAGCCTCTTTTGGATGGGTGTTTTGATAGGGATAAAGGATAGAATGATAAGAGTGATCTCTTGGTTGCAGTGTTGGCCGAAAATCAAACACAGGAGAGGGGGGAAAATTTGTTTAGTATAGGCAAGGGGGTGTGCCGAATTTTTCATTGTGTTCTCTGAAAATATCCTTCAGTTTTCTTTTTTTGGGCAAACTAGAAACATCTTTTCTTCTTCTTTTTCTTTCTCTGTCAGAAACCGAAACCCCTACCATTTACCTTCTCTTCTCTTTCAAACTCTTTGGCCGAATCTCTCTATCTACTTCCTTGCCTATCTTTTCAAATTCTTTGTTCTTCTAAAAGCCGAAAACGCATCAGCCTTTTCTTGTTCATACTTTTTCGGGATTTTCTTAAAAGCCGAAATCCCTAGATCTCATCTCCTATGATTGCCGAATTCCTTCTGTGGTGTCTGCTTGTGCCGAATCTTGAAGAAAACTAAAGATAAATGTCGATTCGCGAGATTTTAATCTTTTTCCGGCTTTTATAGATTTTAGCCGAATGGCTATATAGTTAACTGATCGGGTGTTTTCTCTCATTTGTGGCATTCCGAGATTTGAAGGGGATTCAATCGCTTAGATTTCTAAGCCAGAGTTCAGTAGCATTCGGGTCGTATTGTTTTCGGGATTTCAAGGTAAGGAGATCTATTAATCTAAACGTATAATTCGGGTGAAACTCTAACACTTGGCCGAATATAGGAGAGGTCTTATCTTCGCGTTCTTCCGGCTTTTGAGCAAAGTCGTAGATAGAAGGTAGTAGATCTGTTTAGCGAGGGTATCGACATAGAGGGTAGTCCTACGCATTAATCAGGTGTGTAACATTCTCACACCATTTGGGTTGCCTGTTAGAATATGTTTATAAATCTGTTATATTCTGTTAAATGCCGAAATACCGGCATGGCTATTGAAAACCCGATGAGGGTTAAGCTGAATCACCAGGTTAGTGATCTCTATCATTCTAAAGTGAATGGTTCTGTTGATTTGATATGATAAACATGTATGATGGTTTCTGTGATTGCACGGGGTTGGGTGATTGATGAAAGGGGAAGTGTTCTGTTGTAGTGGCTTTTGCCATGATCTGTTGTAGTGGCTATTGCCATGATCTGACGATGAGCAGCTAACTGTAGCATGACTGCCATCGATGGTGTGTAGCGGTGTGGGTTGATTGTAGAAATCCCTAATGGTGTGATTGGCAGGTAAGGGTGGTGTGTAGCAGATGGAAAACCTAGGGTTGGGTTGGGCTTTGCATAGTTCCTGTTCTATTATATTTTGTTATCTGTTCTCTGGGGCTAAGGCCTAATCTGATGGTGCACGAGGGTTGCACACTGAGTCTCGTGACTCACCCTGTTGTTTAACATTTTTCAGGAGACACTTAGAGCATCGGACCGGGCTGGAGAGGGACGCAAGGTGGCCATGCATGAGATTATTTTGGATACTACAAAAGACATTAATTTATTTATTTATATTTAATATTTTGGATTAGTTGGGTTTTTATTTCATTGTAATAAGGCCATGGGCCATTAGTTTTATACTTTTCGGTTTTACTTTGGGCTTTTATTATTATTAAACATTTGGATTTTACGTCTTAATTAAGCTAAGGCAGGTATCAAATTTTGGTTTCTAATACACTAAGGCATTACTATAAAATATATATCCTTTACAAATTATCCTACCATTTAGTTTTCCCAAATAAAAGGTTAAACTCAAGAAAAATATTCCCAAAATTGTGACATCTTTTAAAATCTACTTAGTGACATGCCAGATCCGGTCATGGTGTTTGGGCCGGGTTTGGGGTGTTATAGTTTGATTAAGTAAAACCATAACTAAGTTATTCTAGCATTTTAGCCATATATGTCCACTACATTCCAAATACCAAAATGACCATATTCAACCATGTCAAAGAACATTCCATTACACACATTTTAAATACCATTTCAACTTTCATCATTTAAGCATCATAAAGACCATAAAATCAACCATCATAAGGTCACATAAATATACCATAATTACAAGCCAAAACATAATGGCTATAACATCAACCAAAACACCTATAGATGTGCATATTTAACCAATTATCACTTAACTTATTTTCATGCCAAAACATAACATAATTGATACATAACAACCATACCAATTTTGGTCATTTCAAAGCATACACCAATTTGACCATATTAACCCCAACCAACAAGCTATCAATAGTACCTTAAGTACCTCAAGTCCAAGGCAACATTTCATGCCATAATCATCAACCAAAATGACATATATACCAAACTCATCAATTAAACATTAGACATAGTCCACCTGTACATGCCATTATAACCTCAACCAAAACATCAAAATCTACCGATATAATCAATGGATAGTGTGATGAATCTCTGACAAGCTTCCAACCCAATCGAACTTCCGATAATCTGAAAAGTAAAAGAAAAACAACTACCTAAGCAATGAATGCTTAGTAAGCTCGTATAACTTTTGTCATATCAATCCATTTCAAATATGAAATTTATACATATCAAGAAAAATCCTATTCCAACATTGCAAGATTCATGAAACCATAATCAACAACTCACAAAGTGAATAAAACCACAACATCACATATACATATTGTCCTTACCATAGTAGGATTTTATAAAACATTAAACCCTTTTAAATTTTCTTATTTTCATTTCATTATTTTCTATTGCATTTACTTTCTTTAACTTAATAACAACATCAATTCAACACACCATTCCTTTTTTCATCATTTTACACTTCAAGTATGAACTTACTATTTCATTACATTTCCACACTTGTTTCATATGCATAACACACAAGACATAAGCATATCATTCAACCATAGCCACAAGCTAGTGCATTTAAACATAGATCTTTTTGAATTAATCACATGATAAACCATTTCATAAAAAATTGCATAATTTAAACCCTACTACTTTTTCATGAACACAAGCATATTTCCATTTGAGCACTTACCATTTCAATGCAACTTATAAGTAAACATAATACCATTCAACCAATAGCTTGGCACATGCCTAAGCATCAAACAACAACACATGTTAGCATATTTGAACATATTTCATATAAATTCAACATTGATAGCCATTTATTCTCAACATGTAACACTTGAGTTTATTACTCATCTCAACTTACATAATTTCCATGTATTATCATATCAAAGATGTTCATATATGTACATGACATAATACATATCATTCTCTTACCGTTTCTTATCTAAATAATGCCCATTGAACCGTTTAGAATACCGTTAGATACCCGGGATAGCTCACACATAGTGTGCTAACTCATATAACTGTAATCCGTCAATTCCCATACATGTATGTTCACATGAGCTGTAAATCAGAATGCTCACACGAGTTGTGAAAATGGGCCTGCTCACACGAGCTGTGGGTCAGAACATAGCTACACGATGTTGCTCACACGAGCTGTGGAGTATCTGCAACACATGCTAGACTTCATCCATTAGTAGGATGTTCAAGACAAGCACTCGAATTATGTAAACCCTAATGACATGCCATTTGTATCCTATGAATTCCTAAGGTTCAAATGGGGCTCGGTAGTGGTTGTAAGTCGTTGGATTTACGCGTTCCATAACACGGTAAATTGCATACTAACATATATATATATATATATATATATATATTGATTTAGTCACAATATAATCATATATTAACATTCAATTTAATCAAAAAATTATAGAATACAATTCATAAGAACTTACCTAGCTAATTTGTAGAAATACCAAAGTTTAGGGGCATTTTGGTAATTTTCTATTTTCCTCAATTTTTCACCCGATCTTGATCTAAATTAATAATTTCATTCATTTTTATCAATTTAGATAGTAAAACAATGTATTTCATGAAATTTTGTCATTTTTGACTTTTTACAAAATTACCCCTAAAGTTTTACTTTTATTCAATTTAGTCCCTAAGCCCAAAACATGCAAATTAACCAATTTTAACGCCAAATTATAACAACAGAATATTCATGGCACCCATATCAGCCCATATTTTTATTAATTTCACATCAAATCCTTGTACTTTTACTATTTTAACAAATTAGTCCCTAATTAGAAAATTCATCAAAAATCGTTTAACAAAATACTTTTAAATACCAACTAATATTTCAAATTCATAATTTATCATAAAAAATCACTAGATTCATCAATTTTCAAAATTGAAGGTACGGGTTAGCTGGACCTAGTTGCAACGATCTCAAAAACATAAAAATTATTGACAATGAGGCTAAAACGGACTTACATGCATCACCACAAGGTAAGCCGAAGCTTCAAGGTCTTCCATGGAGTTTTTCTCCATTCAAAATTGGTGAAGAAGACATTAAGATGATGATAAAACATTTTGGTTTTATTTTATTTTAATATAATTATCAAATTACCATATTAACCTTAGTTAATAATTAAATAAAACATCATATTCATGTCCATTATTGTCCACTAACACCTTGAATGGTCTAATTACCATTTAAGTCCCTTTTCCTTAATTCAAATAACCATTTAATAACTTAAATCAAATAATGATCAAATTTTACATCTTTTACGATTTAGTCCCGTTTAATTAATTAACTATCGAAACGTTAAAAATTTTCAGAAAAAGTTTAATACCACCCTAATGACACTCCGTAAATATTTATTAAAACTTTTATGCCTTAGTTTATAGAAACAATGTCCTGATACCTCATTTTCTGAAACCACTTGACCGATCTTACCTCTTGAACTTAATAAATCGCTTATATAACATAAGTTATCAAATCAAAAACCTTTTAAGCACCATGTTTGACTCGTAAATATTAAATAATAATATTTACGAACTTAATCGTCGAATTTGGTGGCCCCGAAACTACTATTTCTGACACCACTAAAAAATGGGCTGTTACAAGTAGGACATTCAAAACCAGCTGTAACACCCCAAACTCGGCCCAAACATTATGGCCGAGTCTGGCAATATCACATTGAAGTGTTTTTCGAAAACATCGTTTCTTTAGAAAATCCATGCTTATTATTAAATCTCATTTATGAATCATAACAGAAATTTAGGGTATCTTGTTCTTTTAAAACTCAAGTTATTTTATATAATGTTAATAATATTAGTTTCTTACTATACTTTAAAACCATGTTTGATGCGGAAGCTTTTATCATAAGTTATGAAAACGTGGTGTTTTGAAAACCCTTTATCTTTTGAAAAACCATGTTCTACTACTACTCAGATGTGAATTAAAATAAGTAAAATCCCCAAATTAAAAGTTAAAAATTAAAAAGGCCTTATTACATAACAAAAACCCAAATTAAATTTATAGGAAATAAACTCAAATATATAAATATGTGCAGTTGTGTGGCCACCTCCGAACCCCTCAAAGCACCGATCCGCCTAAGATTGGGGATTACCTGTACAGATAAACAGAGAGGCAAGTTTACAAAAACTCAGTGTGTAACCCCATGCAAATAAATAGCTAATCATGCCTTAGGCAAGTACAGTCTGGGCCTAAGCTCAAATCAATAACAGTTCAGTTCAGTTGGGCCTTAGCCCATTACAGTTACAGTATCAGTGTGGGCCTTAGCCCATTTCAATGACAGTAATAGTTTAGGCATGCAATCAGAAATCCTACCCATCCATCCTCTACACTCAACTCCGTCCAGTCCAACACTCCATGTGGGGATAAAATCACCCACCCATCCCTACACTCAAAAAATTAGCACCAGTTGCGGCATTAAACAGTATTTGCAGCAGAGCTGCCAATACAGTACACTTCCTCCAATCATAATAATCCCATCCCCATGCAACATATCATACATGTATGCAACATATATATCGTGGCATGCTCATATACAGTCATACATAACACAAAGCATATAGTCATTTTATAACATAGGGGCATAACAATCATTTTATATCAGTTTGGGGGTCTAGGTATACTTACTGACCCATCAGTAGGTCCACAGTCGTCTCAGGCGACCGTGCAACCTTAACAGTCAAACAGTGCAAATGGGCCCAAGGCCCATAATGCGGGCCCATGTAGGCCTACATGCCCGTGTGGCCCACATAGCCCAGAATTGGTCTCAGCCATGTAAATTACACAGCTCAGCCCAATATTCTCTACACGCTCGTGTCGTTTACCCATGTGGGGCCCACAAGCCCATTGGGCCCACACGACCTATTTCGGCCCAACATGGCCCAAAACGACCCAAGACCACAAAATCGTCATGGTGGCATCGGTAGTCTAACGCCCACGTTTTATGCGTTCAGATTACCACACGAGTGAGTGCACGTTTGTGTAGCGTCAATTGCCATACTTTTCTGGCTTTTGCCAGTTTACGATTTGGGCAGTGTTTACACACCTGGTTTCAATTCGTCACGAACAGTCGCTCAAGCACTCACCAACCTACATTTGGTCAATCAAACACCACCATCAGTCCTACTTTATGGTTAACAAGAAACCCGAAATCAATAATCCATTCATAGAGTAGCGTTACCTTCAATCGAACCATGGTGATTCCCCACGAATCTTAGTCTTTAGCGATTAATTAGGAGTTCCCAAAATCCTTCCTTAACTGCCATACAATTGCTATCAATTAACACTTAAGGCAGAAGAAGAAAAGGAATGATGATTCTTTTATAGAACTTACTGAAGGAGAGCAAGAGAACCGAATAGAGGATGGATTCGGCACTAGCATAGCCTTTCACCTTCGATTTATAGCTGTCAAACACAGTTAAACAAAACCCCACTTTAGTAACTCAAAAGCCGAAACTTCCAGTGCCATACTCACTTACCGAAAAGAAAGGAGTCAATTGGCAGAAGAAGAGGACTGGTTTCGGCAGTAATCAAAACTGAAAATCGACAGCACAACACTTGAGGGAGAAGAGAAGAATTGATTTAGGGGAGAAGAGAGAAAAGAAATCGAATGAGGCAACTAAGGTCTATTTGGCCAACACAATGCCAATTGGGAAGAGGCAATATTCGGCCAACACAGAGGCAAGAAGAAAATAGGAGATGAAAAGAAAAGAAAGGTGTATTCGGCTAAGGAGAAAGGTTGTCAAAAAGTGCAACAGGAGGCAGTGCAAACACCCTTACCACATCCGGCTAAAGAGAGAAAAGTAATACAAAAACTGAAAATGGGGACGAGATTTCGACAGAGAGAACAACACCTACCAAGCAAAATCGAAACTGAGAATCACCCCTCTAGCCGAATTCTTGGGTGCTAGAGTCCACTTTTGGCACACTTCTACCTCTCCCCTCACTTCCTTGATTTCCTCCTAAAATCCATCCTCAAATCTCTCCACCTGATCACACCTCCCCTCAACCATTCAATTCGAATTCACCTCAACCACTTCAGTGTTTCAGTCAAACTCCAACACCTCTACGGCACAGCAGCAAAATAAACACTCCCTTGCCTTCAGCAAGATTCGAACCTTAGACCACTTGCCTAGGTAAGACGCCACTTACCCCCTAGACCAGAAAGCTCCTTATGTCATGCTTTACCCACAATTATTTAAAAGCCTACTAACTAAAGGCAAGGGTATTATTCCCTAAAAACCAAAATTTTTGCACAAGCCCAAGCTTGAACCCAGGACTTCTCAGACACTCCCAAACACACCTAAATCACTTAGCCACTAAAGCATATAGGTATTTATGTTAAAAACATGTAAATATAAGTACTTAGATTTTTGGGGCGTTACACCAACACCCGAAACATGAAATCCCTAATGAAATGTCATTTGTATCCTATGAATTCCTAGGGTTCAACCGGGACTCGATAACTGTCATAGCATTGGTTTGCTATACATCGTTCAATTAACATTATAAGTAACATAATAACATACAATTTAAATAGAATTAATACGATAACCATTCATACAAACTTACCTCGACAACTAGGGGCGTGAAAGTTATATCGAGCTAATTCAAAGCTTTTGCTTTGCCTCGATCTAGGTCCGTACGTGGTTTATCTTGATCTAAATAGATAATTATATTCAATTAAGTACTTCAATTAACTTTAAACATTCAATTCAATCCACATCTTATATTTAGGGACTTAAACCAACCCAAATAAATCATTATTTCATAAATTTAACATGAATTTTTACTATTTTTACAAACCAATCCCTAAATGAAAATTTCATAAAAAATTTCATAAAAAATCTATAATTTAACATCAAAAACCATTCAATAACTTTCATGGCATAATCCTCAACCTTTAATAGTTTTACAAATTGATCTCCGGGCTAGCTAGATTAAGATAAAATGACCTCAAAAACATAAAAATCATTAAAAACAAGGCTTGAAAACTCACCATGCATCAACCCTAAGCTTGATCGAATGATTATCCTCTCCAATGGATATTTTAGGGTTCAAAAGAACAAAAAGATGAAGATGAAAAAAATATGTTCATCTTTTGTTATTAAATTTTCTTTTAATTACCAAATTACTAAACTAACCTTTAACAAATATCATAATTACATTAAAACCTATCGATTATCAACATATATGGTATAATTACCATTCAATTCCATTAAAATAATAAAACAATAATTTACTCATCAGATTTGTGGTCTCAAAACCATTATTTCGATATCACTGAAAATGGGCTATTACACATGTCACTTTAGGTCTCTTTTGAGCAGTAGGTTAAGTTCAATTTTGTTGAAGCATTATTGAAAGAAAGGGCAGATTCTTAGTAATCCCAACCTTCCAATCAACATCATAGACCTTCTATCCTTTTCCGTAATATCTTTGTTATAGCATTCTTAGTTATTATTTATTCACTTGCATTTAATTCACGTAATTATTCTCATAATTGCCATTGCATTTTTACTCCTGCTTTGCCTTAACATTTTCCACTATTACTCAGTATACATTTTGCACTTATCCTTATTATTTTAATTTACCACTGCATACTTAACTCTATTTTTCCATAACATTAATCATTATCATAACTTGACCATTTCTATACCTAATTCGATCCTTGTGGAGATGATCTCACTTATCACTTTATTACTTGATTCGATGTGTATACTTGTGCAATTTGCATATCATATTCACACGCGACAAGTTTTTGGCACCGTTGCCGAGGACTGACAATTTCATGTAATTTGGTTTGGTTATTTTACTTAATTTCATTAGTTTATTTAACTTAGTTTAATTTAATTTCTACAGGTTTTCCATAAGAGTATGAGAAGAGGCAGTCTTGCTAACAAAGAATATCCTTTTGACCCAGAGATTGAAAGAACTTTACAAAGAAGGCAGAAAGAACTACGAAAATGGCTAAGAACAAGATGCTAATCCTCCTATTCATAGCGCGATACCTGATCTAAATGATAATTTGAATGGTTAGGTTGCCAATCCTCATGTTCGTGTGGTGAGAAATGATCGAGATAGATCAATCCGAGAGCATGTTATGCCATTTTTGGATAACCTTAATCCAGGGATAGTCAAACCACAAATATAGGCTCAGTAGTTTGAGCTGAAACCAATAATGTTTTAGATGTTGCAAATAGTAGGACAGTTTGGTGGATTACCCACTAAAGATCCAAGATTACATTTATGACTTTTTCTAAAAGTCTATGACTCGTTTAGGCAGCAGGGTGTTCCTGAAGACGCTCTGCAACTTAAACTATTTCCATATTCTTTGAGAGATCGTGCAAGAAAATGGTTGAATGCTTTGCCATCGGGAGCAGTGGCATCATGGAATGATCTTTTTTAGAGGTTTTTGCTATGATATAATCCCCCAAATATGAATGTCAAGCTTAGAAATGACATCACATCTTTTTAGCAATTAGAGGATGAAACACTATATGAAGCTTGGGAATGATTTAAAGACTTAATTCAGAAATGACCGACGCATGGATTCTAACAATGGACTTAGATGGATATATTCTATAGTGGGCTGAATGCACATATGAGGATGGTAGTTGATACCTCCGCCAATGGTACTTTATTGGATAAATATTATAATAAAGTGTAACATCCTAGATTAGGGGTTATGCTTTCGTGCGTAATTCATGAGATAGTGGGCTCAGTGGGTGTGTTGGATGTGTTCTGAGGAGTTTTAGGAACCCTAAGATATGAGGGAATGCATTGGAAATGATTTAGAAATGTTAAGTTTCAAAAGAGGAAGGTGAACATTTTTGGAAATGTCTTGTATTGGAAATGTAAGGAAATGTCTTGTCTTGGAAATGTAGGGAAATGTGTTGGAAATGTGAGGAAAAGTCCTAGAAATGTAAAGAAATGATTTAGAAATGTTGAGTTTAAAGGAGGCAAACGAACATTTTTGGAAACTTGGAAATGTAAGGAAATGATAAGTTTTAAAGTTTAAAAAGAGGAAATTAAGGCAAAGTGGCCTTAAGAAAATTTATGGAGGAAATATGACATGAAATTGGGCTTGTAAAAGTGGCCTAGAAATGCCACTTAAAGGCTTAGCATGTGACGCCACCTACATGTGCAATTGGGCCAGGGTTCGAATCACTTAGGAAGCAGAAGAAAGCTTTTATTTTTGCGGCAACAAGAGGAAGAGGTGGACGGCTTGGGGAGTCTTTAGGAGGAGTTTAAGATGAGGTTTTATTCTTATTAAAATTCGGCTAAAAGGGGTGATAAATGTGGATATTATTTCTTTTATTTTGATAGATAAGGAAGAGATAAAGGAGGATTATTATTAGTATTATTTTTATTAGGAGATAAGAGATAAATATTGGATTAAGTTTTGTTGATAATTAAAGTGATAAATCAAGGGATAAAGTTATCAAAATAGAAGAGTGGTGGCCAAGTAAGGGACTCTAGCCTAGTAATTCCGGCTATAAAAGGAAAAGAGAGGCCATTTTGCATTATTTTCTGTTCTTTGGAACCTCTGCCGAATTCTCTTCACCAAATCTTCTTCTTCTTTTATTTTTTCCAAGCCGAAATACCTTGTGTTCTAGCCGAATCCTCCATCTTTATTCTTCCTTCTCTTTTCTTTCTAATCCCTCCAAAAGCCGAAAGTTGTGAGAGCATCATTTAGCCATAGCTGAATCTCTGAAGGTTGAAGTGAAGGTACAATCGATTTCTCCAAATAAGGGTAAGATCTAGATTCGGTTTCCTTTCTTTCCTTTTTAAGCCTGTCGAAATTCAAGGACTAATCCCTCATAATGTGTTTTGACCGAAACTATGGAAGGGAATTTGGGGATTTAGGTGGTGTCGATTAGAGAAGGAGTTCTCCGGGATTTCAACATTCAAGGTAAGCAAATATAAGATGCGGCCATAGGCCATTCTATAGTGTTTTAATGTTAGATTAAACTCTAACATTTGTCTATAGGGTTTTCGACAGTATTAAGGAAGCAAAGATCAATTTCGGGATTTAAGATTTGGAAGGTAAGCATCTATGCATATTCGGCTAAGGCCTAGATTAGTATTTAGATCTGTTCTTTAAATGTTCAAGAGCCGAAAACTAACCAAGTTAATTGATTCAATGCCTGGCCGAATACAAGGAGGAATAAAGCAAAGATTTCGGGATTTGTTGGTGTCCCAATCGGCAACAAGGTAGGTATTAAGTGTACAAATCCTACTAGGATTTGGTTTTACAGCCGAATAGGCTTTATACTAATATATTAAGGTTGGCCGAATATAGGAATTGAGATCTAAGGCATTAAATCAAGTTTTTCGGGATTTAAGTGAACCGCTAAGCAAATCAGGTGTGTACCCTACCCTAAGTTTTGATATGTTCATGGCTATGTTTAAATTAAACGTATTGTTAAGAATGTGAAAATATGGCTAAGTACCATGCTATGGTACAAAGTACTCAGGTACGTTTCCTACTCCCAATAGGATTATGAAATATGTTATAAGTAACATGAGAATAATGATAGGAATGTGAACTTTGGCATGTTAATGCATAATATGATTTGGGCATATGGGTTATTGAAAAGGGGAAGTGAATGTGGTGACCTAAGGCCACGAAATCTGAATGCGGTGATCTAAGACCGCGATATCTGAATGCGGTGACCTAAGACTGCGATATCTGAATGTGGTGACCTAAGACCACGAAATCTGAATGTCGTGACCTAAGACCAGGAATCTTATAAGGGCGATGAGCACGTCGACTGCAGCGACTGCCTTCGATGGAGTGTAGCGGAAGGAGGGTCGACTTAGTAGTCCCCACGGTGTATAGGTTGGTACGGGGAAGTGTAGCGGATGGCTAACTAGGTTTGGGTTCGGGTTGCATCATTGTTTTTACCTGCTATATGAATATGTATGTGGTATGATAACGCATGCCTGAAATGTTAATTCTTAGTGTTGTGTACACATTGAGTCTGTTTGACTCACCCCGTTGGGGAATATTCTTCAGGTGATGAGCAGTAATGGACCGGGTCGGCACGAGCTCAAAGGTGGCCATGGACAGCAAGGAATTTAATTAATTTAGATTTTTGTTTTATTAAGTAGTTTAATTTAATTTTGGGAATTATTTTGATGTAATCAGGCCATAGTGAATTATTTTATTTCTGTTTTATTTACTATGTTACGAAATTTTAATTATTAAAGATTAAGTCAATTTATTTTAATATAAACCTTAATTATTTGTCACCTGAAATAAATGGGTTTACAATATAAAATAAACTTTTTTTCAACTCAAGCCCAACCCAAAACAAACTTTCTTTCAAAACACATAAGTTTTCCTAAGTAACAAAAGAATTTTGAACCGATTTTCTTCGAGGAACATACCAGATCCGGTCAAGGCTCGTGGGCCGGGTTTGGGGTGTTTCAATTTGGTATCAGAGCCCAGTTTCAAACCCTCGGCCTGGGGTTTAAGGCCCAAAACATTTTCAAATCGAGCCCAAATGAGTTTTATGAAAATATTTTTGAAGATAAGCAGGTTTTCTAGCATGGCACCTAAGTCTCCGACCCGAAGTCCACCAGGTAAGTACCCCTATCCTTTGTGTGATTTATAATATGAATTGTAGAAGGGTAGAAATGGAATGGAACGTAGATTAGTATGATAGGTATTTGGAACCCTAGGACTAGTTTACCCCAACTATTACATAAGACTTAATGACTAATTAAACAAACCTATGGCTAAGTCGCCGAGTTAGGGTGTGGCAACCATTGTGCGCATGTCTAGGATTGGATCCGGAAGAGCCTGGTATTTAAGCAGTCCTAGTGACTCACCTCCTCTTCGCAGGAATCCTACCTGGTGCGTAGCTTCGGTTCACCCTAACCAAGAGGACTTATTCATAGGCTAAACCCCTAACTAAAACCCGAAAGGGATTAGCCACATTTTTATGGAAACCCTAGTTTTAAAATGACTAGATTACCCTTTTGATTTATACAAGCTATCCCATAAAATTTTTCTGAAATATTTCTTGATTTACAAAATTACTAAAATACCCCTGGTGGTAAAATTACAAAAATGCCCTTGGTTTATGAAATTTCCAAAATACCCACAGTTCTTATTAAACAAAAAAAAATTCATTACTTTATAACAAGTCCAAAAACTCTACTTCTGCGAAATATTTAAATACTCCAACTTGGAAAATTTACGAAATTGCCCCTAACTTACAAAATTACCAAAATGACCCTGATTTCCAAAATTTTTGCAACATCACTGATTTGGAAATCAAAATTCTCAAAAATAACCCTCAAGTTTTATAAATTTTGAAATACCCCTGAATTATTAAACTTTACAAATTTAGCCTGATTTGTAAAAATTTACTGAAATACCCCTGGAATTTCAAAATTTCCAAAAATACCCCAAGAATGCAAAATTACCAAAATACCCTTATTGACAAAATCCACAAGGAACCCTATTTTTGAAAAAAATTTACGAAAATACCCCTGTAGGGCAAATTACGAAAATACCCCTGGGTAGTGGAAAAACAGCAACAATGAAAACTACAACATTTTTCTGAATGAACGAAAGTTCAAAATTGATTGATGAATGTATGAATGTAAAGACTGTATGCATGTATGAATACGAAAGAACCACTTCTAAAATTCTTTTCATAAAACTTCTTCGCGGGTAATCAGTGGAATAAAGGCTAATTCATAAAATTTCTTAATTAGATTAAAGCACGATCGTAGAAATGAGCTCTAGGGGATGTGGTTCTGGAATACCTTAATTGCCTTGTTCGTTGTAAAGTCAGTTCGTTCTTATGTGGCTAGTAAGGTGTATGGAACCTTGATTGTAAACTAAGAGAATGTGCCTAGAAAGTATGATAGTTTCTTAAGATCAGAGTGCGCAGCAGTAGCGTAGTGCGGTGAGAAGGATTGTACGACTGTTATTAAGTAATTCCGAGGACGAAATTATTTTTAAGGAGGGTAGAACTGTAACATCCTAGATTAGGGGTTATGCGTTCGTCGTAATTCATGAGATAGTGGGCTTAGTGGGTGTGTTGGATGTGTTCTGAGGAGTTTTAGGAACCCTAAGATATGAGGGAATGCATTGGAAATGATTTAGAAATGTTAAGTTTCAAAAGAGGAAAGTTAACATTTTTGGAAATGTCTTGTATTGGAAATGTAAGGAAATGTCTTGTCTTGGAAATGTAGGGAAATGTGTTGGAAATGTGAGGAAATGTCCTGGAAATGTAAAGAAATGATTTAGAAATGTTGAGTTTAAAGGAGGCAAACGAACATTTTTGGAAACTTGGAAATGTAAGGAAATGATAAGTTTTAGTTTAAAAAGAGGAAATTAAGGCAAGGTGGCCTTAAGAAAATTTATGGAGGAAATATGACATGAAATTGGGCTTGTAAAAGTGGCCTGGAAATGCCACTTAAAGGCTTAGCATGTGACGCCACCTACATGTGCAATTGGGCTAGGGTTCGAATCACTTAGGAAGCAGAAGAAAGCTTTTATTTTTGCGGCAACAAGAGGAAGAGGTGGACGGCTTGGGGAGTCTTTGGGAGGAGTTTAAGATGAGGTTTTATTCTTATTAAAATTCGGCTAAAAGGGGTGATAAATGTGGATATTATTTCTTTTATTTTGATATATAAGGAAGAGATAAAGGAGGACTATTATTAGTATTATTTTTATTAGGAGATAAGAGATAAATATTGGATTAAGTTTTGTTGATAATTAAAGTGATAAATCAAGGGATAAAGTTATCAAAATAGAAGAGTGGTGGCCAAGTAAGGGACTCTAGCCTAGTAATTTCGGCTATAAAAGGAAAAGAGAGGCCATTCTGCATTATTTTCTGTTCTTTGGAAGCCTCTGCCGAATTCTCTTCACCAAATCTTCTTCTTCTTTTATTTTTGCCAAGCCGAAATACCTTGTGTTCTAGCTGAATCCTCCATCTTTATTCTTCCTTCTCTTTTCTTTCTAATCCCTCCAAAAGCCGAAAGTTGTGAGAGCATCATTTAGCCATAGCCGAATCTCTGAAGGTTGAAGTGAAGGTACAATCGATTTCTCCAAATAAGGGTAAGATCTAGATTTGGTTTCCTTTCTTTCCTTTTTAAGCCTGTCGAAATTCAGGGACTAATCGCTCATATTGTGTTTTGACCGAAACTATGGAAGGGAATTTGGGGATTTAGGTGGTGTCGATTAGAGAAGGAGTTCTCCGGGATTTCAACATTCAAGGTAAGCAAATATAAGATGCGGCCATAGGCCATTCTATAGTGTTTTAATGTTAGATTAAACTCTAACATTTGTCTATAGGGTTTTCGACAGCATTAAGGAAGCAAAGATCAATTTCGGGATTTAAGATTTGGAAGGTAAGCATCTATGCATATTCGGCTAAGGCCTAGATTAGTATTTAGATCTGTTCTTTAAATGTTCAAGAGCCGAAAACTAACCAAGTTCATTGATTCAATGCCTGGCCGAATACAAGGAGGAATAAAGCAAAGATTTCGGGATTTTTTGGTGTCCCAATCGGCAACAAGGTAGGTATTAAGTGTACAAATCCTACTAGGATTTGGTTTTATAGCCGAATAGGCTTTATACTAATATATTAAGGTTGGCCGAATATAGGAATTGAGATCTAAGGCATTTAATCAAGTTTTTCGGGATTTAAGTGAACCGCTAAGCAAATCAGGTGTGTACCCTACCCTAAGTTTTGATATGTTCATGGCTATGTTTAAATTAAACGTATTGTTAAGAATGTGAAAATATGGCTAAGTACCATGCTATGGTACAAAGTACTCAGGTACGTTTCCTACTCCCAATAGGATTATGAAATATGTTATAAGTAACATGAGAATAATGATAGGAATGTGAACTTTGGCATGTTAATGCATAATATGATTTGGGCATATGGGTTATTGAAAAGGGGAAGTGAATGTGGTGACCTAAGGCCACGAAATCTGAATGCGGTGATCTAAGACCGCGATATCTGAATGCGGTGACCTAAGACTGCGATATCTGAATGTGGTGACCTAAGACCACGAAATCTGAATGTCGTGACCTAAGACCAGGAATCTTATAAGGGCGATGAGCACGTCGACTGCAGCGACTGCCTTCGATGGAGTGTAGCGGAAGGAGGGTCGACTTAGTAGTCCCCACGGTGTATAGGTTGGTACGGGGAAGTGTAGCGGATGGCTAACTAGGTTTGGGTTCGGGTTGCATCATTGTTTTTACCTGCTATATGAATATGTATGTGGTATGATAACGCATGCCTGAAATGTTAATTCTTAGTGTTGTGTACACATTGAGTCTGTTTGACTCACCCCGTTGGGGAATATTCTTCAGGTGATGAGCAGTAATGGACCGGGTCGGCACGAGCTCAAAGATGGCCATGCACAGCAAGGAATTTAATTAATTTGGATTTTTGTTTTATTAAGTACTTTAATTTAATTTTGGGAATTATTTTGATGTAATCAGGCCATAGTGAATTATTTTATTTCTGTTTTATTTACTATGTTACGAAATTTTAATTATTAAAGATTAAGTCAATTTATTTTAATATAAACCTTAATTATTTGTCACCTGAAATAAATGGGTTTTCAATATAAAATAAACTCTTTTTCAACTCAAGCCCAACCCAAAACAAACTTTCTTTCAAAACACACAAGTTTTCCTAAGTAACAAAAGAATTTTGAACCGATTTTCTTCGAGGAACATACCAGATCCGGTCAGGGCTCGTGGGCCGGGTTTGGGGTGTTTCAATTTGGTATCAGAGCCCAGTTTCAAACCCTCGGCCTGGGGTTTAAGGCCCAAAACGTTTTCAAATCGAGCCCAAATGAATTTTATGAAAATATTTTTGAAGATAAGCAGGTTTTCTGGCATGGCACCTAAGTCTCCGACCCGAAGTCCACCAGGTAAGTACCCCTATCCTTTGTGTGATTTATAATATGAATTGTAGAAGGGTAGAAATGGAATGGAACGTAGATTAGTATGATAGGTATTTGGAACCCTAGGACTAGTTTACCCCAACTATTACATAAGACTTAATGACTAATTAAACAAACCTATGGCTAAGTCGCCGAGTTAGGGTGTGGCAACCATTGTGCGCATGTCTAGGATTGGATCCGGAAGAGCCTGGTATTTAAGCAGTCCTAGTGACTCACCTCCTCTTCGCAAGAATCCTACCTGGTGCGTAGCTTCGGTTCACCCTAACCAAGAGGACTTATTCATAGGCTAAACCCCTAACTAAAACCCGAAAGGGATTAGCCACATTTTTATGGAAACCCTAGTTTTAAAATGACTAGATTACCCTTTTGATTTATACAAGCTATCCCATAAAATTTTTCTGAAATATTTCTTGATTTACAAAATTACTAAAATACCCCTGGTGGTAAAATTACAAAAATGCCCTTGGTTTATGAAATTTCCAAAATACCCACAGTTCTTATTAAACAAAAAAAAAATTTCATTACTTTATAACAAGTCCAAAAACTCTACTTCTGCGAAATATTAAAATACTCCAACTTAGAAAATTTACAAAATTGCCCCTAACTTAAAAAATTACCAAAATGACCCTGATTTCCAAAATTTTTGCAACATCACTGATTTGGAAAACAAAATTCTCAAAAATAACCCTCAAGTTTTATAAATTTTGAAATACCCCTGAATTATTAAACTTTACAAATTTACCCTGATTTGTAAAAATTTACTGAAATACCCCTAGAATTTCAAAATTTCCAAAAATACCCCGGGAATGCAAAATTACCAAAATACCCTTATTGACAAAATCCACAAGGAACCCTATTTTTGAAAAAAAAGTTACGAAAATACCCCTGTAGGGCAAATTACGAAAATACCCCTGGGTAGTGGAAAAACAGCAACAATGAAAACTACAACATTTTTCTGAATGAACGAAAGTTCAAAATTGATTGCTGAATGTATGAATGTAAAGACTGTATGCATGTATGAATACGAAAGAACCACTTCTAAAATTCTTTTCATAAAACTTCTTCGCGGGTAATCAGTGGAATAAAGGCTAATTCATAAAATTTCTTAACTAGATTAAAGCACGATCGTAGAAATGAGCTCTAGGGGACGTGGTTCTGGAATACTGTAACACCCCAAACCCGGCCCAAACAATATGACCGAATTTGGTTTGCTACAGAGAAAACATTTTGAAAACCATTTTAAAACCGATTTTGAAATTACTCGAATTGCCTTTCAATTGAAATTTTATTTGTTAAAAACCTCACTTAAAAATATTTGTTGAGTCAAGTTGTTTAAAAATTTCAGAGGTACCCGATGGTACTTTAAAACATTTTGCGTTTAATTTGAGAAAACATGTGCATCCATTTTAACATCATCAAATAGTTTAAACCAAATATTCAAACACGCAGTAATAATAAAATAATACTAGGAGGCCTTATTACAAATAAGCAACATAAACCCAAAAGAAAAATAGATAAAATCCAAAATTCATTTATTAAAATGTCTCCACTGCATGGCCACCTCGAGTCCATCCGGCTCCTCACCCGCGATCTACGAGTCACCTGAAAAATTAAAGGAGAAGGTGAGTCACCAAGACTCAATGTGTAACCCTTCCCCGGTTTAGTGCAATAACATACACAAATCATAACCAATTAACATGCATAAGTTTAAATGCACCCAACCTAACCATCCATACGCCTTTTTCTACCCCATGTGGTACCAAACCACTGGTGGTGCCAAACCACTGGTGACATATAGTCACAAATGTGATACCAAATCACTGGAGATACCAAATCTCTGGTGTCCGAAGACACAATTGTGTTACCGAAACACTGGTGACCGAAGTCACAAATCAAGTGATGGGGCCAACCCATCGTGCGATACCAAATCACTGGCAGACGATCCCATATCTCAAAGTGGGGCCAACCCACGGTGGAATTAACCACAGGGACAAGTCGCTATGAGGTGCCAAACCTCTGGAGGTACCAAACCTCTGGTGACCGTAGTCACAATGTGTTACCAAAACACTGGTGTCCGTCGACACGAATATCACTGCCCCCTCCACTCATCAACCCATATCAAACAATTATGTATATTTACTGAAATCATGCAAAAAGGTTTATTTTAACAACATTAATAAATTTATCATTTCCATATGTCCAATAATACACATACCAAATGTGTCATGCTTCCCAAAAGCATCAAATAGTAATCTCATAGTCACAAAGACTTACCCGAATCCTTGTTAATACCATGATGATATTACATCCATGTCTACATAAATCGATTAGGCATAATATAACACTTAGCATATTAAAAAGTTATAAGATGTGTATGTACACACACCTGTATTTAACGAAAGCCTTAAATCCCGATTAGACAAATCGGCCACACAAACTTTCCTTGTCCCCAAAAGCCTTCGAACACTATCCAACACACTCCTAAAAGAATCGGTCTCACTTCCCTACAATCAACCATCATCATTAAGGTTTATTAGCCTTCGGCTTAAACGAAACTTAAAAGAATAATCCTTTGAAATAAACCCTTACCACCTTACCAAAAACCGATTGCTAGAGAAGTCCCCAAGAAAACTATGTTACCTTCAATATTCGGCCTAAGAGATTCAAGATAGAAGAAGAATATTTTCGGCACAACAAAGAGGTATATTCGGCTATATGACAAAAATGAAAATAATGGGAAGAGAAATATAATTTCGGAAAGAAGAGTGTATAGGAGGTTTTTGGTGTTTAAGCAAAACAATTGGGAGAACAAAAGGTTAATGCAAGTTTCGGTTTTTGAGAGAATGAAAAGGAGAAAATAGCAAATGATCAAAAATGACCAAATGGTCAAAAGAGTTTAGGCTTACCACAATGTAGAATTCGGCCAAAAAGAAAAGTGTTTGAGAGAAAATGTTTTGCAACTTTTGCACCAAATAAAAGAAATGACCAAAAAGAAAAGACTTCAATCCTAGCCAAACTAAGGTAAAATTTCGGCTCCCCCCTTTAGCCACTTTGTCGTACAAGTTCATGGCATAAAGGCCATGAATTTGTTTCCAAAACATTTCCCACAAACCAAGCCTTTGTCCCCTCAATTTACCATAACTTCAAGATATCCTACCATAACCTTAGGAATCTTATCCCTTATTTCATGCTTTCCTTTAGAATAAATTCAACTTACCAAAATGAAATTCCAACCTATCATTATTATGTTTGACCGTCCATTAAAGCTAACAAACAAAAATAACTTTTAAAAATGCTATACCTACTACTCGAACCACTAACCTCATGCAACCTTTCAAGCTCTTTAACCAACTTGCCACTAATTCATCTTGTGCTTTAATATACACTTAAATTAACTTAAGTGCTAAGCTCATTTAATCCTCGTCATTAAATAAGCCATACTAAGAATTTTCCTACTAAACCGAGCTTACTCAAGACCCCTAATTAAGTCTTATAACACCACAAATAATATCACAGAAATTTAAACACAAGCAAAATAATTCAATCACGAATAACCCCTATTTCAGGATGTTACAGTTCTACCCCCTTAAAATAATTTCGTCCTCGAAATTACCTGATCAGAAGAGATGGGGGTATTGCTGCCGTATTACATCCTCAGGTTCCCACGTCGCTTCCTCCGTACCATGGTTTCGCCATAGCACTTTCACCAAAGGTACCGACTTTCTACGCAGAACCTTGACATCACGATCTAAGATCTGAACTAGTTCCTCCTCGAACGATAAGTCGGAGTTAACCTCAATCTCTGCTACTGGCACGACGTGCGATGGATCCGACCTATACCGTCTAAGCATCGACACATGGAAGACATCGTGAATCTGACTCAACTCTGCCGGCAGCTCGAGCTGATAAGCTACCGGTCCTACTCGCTTCAACACAGTATACGGGCCGATGAACCTTGGACTTAACTTCCCTTTTTGCCCAAAACGCAACACCTTTTTCCAAGGCGACACCTTTAGAAAGACTTTATCTCCTACTTCGAATTCCATTTCTTTGCGCTTGAGATCGGCGTAAGACTTTTGCCTATCCGACGCTTCCTTGAGACGAGCCCGAATTACCTTAACTTTGTCCTCAGTTTCAGTCACCAATTCTGGACCCAAAACCTGACGTTCACCCAATTCCGTCCAACACGTAGGAGTACGGCACTTCCGTCCATACAGTGCTTCATATGGAGCCATTTGGATACTCGCTTGATAACTATTGTTATAAGCGAATTCCGCCAACGGTAGATACTCCTCCCAACTGCCACTGAAATCCAGAACACAACCTCTGAGCATATCTTCTAAGATCTGAATCACTCTCTCCGATTGTCCGTCGGACTGCGGATGAAAAGCTGTGCTGAAGTCCAATCTCGTACCCAAAGCTTGATGCAACACTCTCTAAAACCTCGATGTAAACCTCGGATCCCTATCCGAGATAATCGATACTGGCACACCATGCAATCTCACTATCTCAGCCACATATAACTTTGCTAGCCTCTGAAGCGAATAATCTACCCTTACAGGTATGAAATGCGCTGACTTAGTCAGACGATCCACAATCACCCAAACCGAATCCTTCTTACTAGGCGTAAGAGGTAAACCACTGACAAAGTCCATGGTGATCCTCTCCCACTTCCACTGAGGAATCTTCACCGGCTGAAGTAAACCAGATGGCAACTGATGTTCAGCCTTGACTTGTTGACACGTCAGACACTTACCCACGAACTCAGTTACTTCCCGTTTCAGACCTGGCCACCAAAATTGCTCTCTCAAATCCCGATACATCTTGCTACCTCCAGGATGCATAGCATATGGGCTGCTATGTGCGTCCCGAAGAATCCTTTGTCTCAACTCCACATCCTTCGGCATACAAGCTTTCCCTTTAAAGCACAAAACTCCATCACTGGACAGACTAAAATCCTCTAATCCACCATTCTGAACTTGCAACCTCTGATCATTCAAACCATCATCCTCTAACTGCTTCTCCTTAATCTGATCTAACCAAGTCGGCTTGACTTGCAATTCTGCCAAAAGACTCCCATCATCAAACAGACTAAGTCGAGCAAACATCGAACTTAAATCCGATACAACCTTACGACTCAACGCGTCTGCCACCACGTTAGCCTTACCAGGATGATACTCGATCGAACAGTCGTAGTCCTTCAACAGCTCAATCCATCTACGCTGTCTCAAATTCAAATCCTTCTGAGTCAAAAGATACTTAAGACTCTTGTGATCCGTATAGACTATCGACTTCTCTCCGTACAAGTAGTGCCTCCATATCTTCAAAGCGAAGACTACTGCCGCTAACTCCAAGTCATGAGTCAGATAATTAGCCTCATGTGGTCTCAACTGCCGAGATGCATAAGCCACTACCTTCCCTTCTTGCATCAGCACACATCCCAAACCAATATGTGATGCATCGCAATAAACCGTGAATTCATTGCCTGCCTCAGGTTGAATCAAAATCGGAGCTTCAGTCAGAATCTTCTTCAATTTGTCGAAACTTTCTTACTGCTTCTCGGTCCACACAAATGGAACTCCTTTCCTCAACAACTTGGTCATCGGTGCGGCAATCAAAGAAAATCCTTCCACAAATCTTCGGTAATACCCCGCCAGACCTAGAAAACTCCGAATTTCAGCCACAAATTTAGGCGGCTTCCAATCCAACACTGCCTCAATCTTTCGAGGATCCACTCTAATCCCTTCGGCTGAAACAACGTGACCCAAGAAAGTCACCTCCTTAAGCCAGAATTCGCACTTACTAAATTTCGCATACAGCTGCTTTTCCCTCAGAATTTGCAACACTACTCGCAAATGCGCATCATGCTCCTTTTCTGACTTCGAATACACCAAAATATCATCTATAAAGACCACAACAAACTGATCCAAAAACTGTTGGAATACCCTATTCATCATGTCCATGAAAGCTGCTGGTGCATTAGTCAAACCAAACGGCATCACCAGGAACTCGTAGTGTCCATACCGAGTACGAAATGCCGTCTTATGGATATCAGCCTCTTTCACCTTCAGCTGATGATATCCAGACCTTAAATCAATCTTAGAGAAAACCGCAGCCCCTTTCAGCTGATCAAACAAGTCATCTATCCTCGGCAAAGGATAATTGTTTTTGATCGTCAGCTTATTCAACTGGCGATAGTCTATACACATCCGCATCGCACCATCCTTCTTCTTGACAAAAAGTACCGGCGCTCCCCAAGGTGAAACACTTGGTCGAATAAAACCTCGATCCAACAACTCTTGAATCTGAGCCTTCAATTCCATCAATTCCTTCGGTGCCATCCTATACGGAGCTATAGACACTGGCGCCGTTCCGGGTAACAGATCTATACCGAATTCGACCTCACGATCCGGAGGCAACCCCGGAAGTTCTTCGGGAAATACGTCAGCAAATTCCTTTACAGTTTGAACATTCCACACAGAAGACTCCTTAGCTTCCAAAGCACACACATGAACTACGAACGCCTCACAGCCCTTCCTGACCATCTTCACCGCTTTCAGCGCAGATACCACGTTGGATAGATAATCTCTCCTATTACCTATCATGACCACTTCTTCACCTTCAACCGTCTTCAAAACCATGCGCTTAGCAGCGTAATCCAAACTTGCTTGGTACTTGACCAACCAATCCATCCCAAGAATCAGATCGAACTCCTCAAACGGCAGTTCCATCAGATCGGCTACAAACACTACCCCTTGGAGTTCTAGGGGTACATCCCTATATAGTTTATCTACTTCTACGGAGTAACCTAAAGGACTAGTACGGTCATCCTCCTAGAAGCAGTCTCAGAAACTAAACTCATGGTCTCAACTATGCTACTAGCAACGTAAGAATGCGTCGAACCCACATCTATCAAAGCAGTATATGGAACACCAAAGATTAAAAACGTACCGGTTATGACGTCCGGTGCGTCTCCTTCCTCACTACGCCTCGCAGCATACACCAAACCAGGCTGCCTAGCCTCCGTGTTGCCAATACCTCTGCCAGCTGCTCCACGACCTCCACTAGAGCCATAGCCACCTCTACCATAACCACGACCTCTCTGCGGTGCTGGTCCCTCCTTTCTGAACTGAGCACGACCTTGACCTTCAGACTGATTCCTAGATTGCTTACGCGGACAGTCTCTCACACGATGATCCAACAAACCACACTCGAAACATCCTTTCCCTCCGGTCCAACATTCTCCCCAATGGAACTTCCCACAACGATTACACTGGGTCGGTCTCTGATTAGCAGCTGTGGACCTTCCTGCATGATTTGACCCACTCTGCCTAAACCTTTTCTGAACATTACCACCTGACCCAGACGATCCAAAGCCTCTCTTCAGCTTGCTCCTATCATAACTTTGCCTCGCGGACTCCTTGACTCCTTCGGCTACCTTGGCCTTCTCCACCAAGACAGCAAACTCACGCTCCTGCTGCGGAGCAATCAGCAACCTTAACTCGTCTCTAAGTCCGTCTTCAAAACAAACGCAACGATCATGCTCCGATGCCACTATTCCCTGAGCATAACGACTCAGCCTTAGGAATTCCGCTTCATATTCCGACACAGATTTACTTCCTTGTACTAACCCCAGAAAAGCTTTCCTTTGAGCATCAATATAGCTTGAGCCAACATACTTCTTCTGATACGAATTCTTGAAATACTCCCAAGTGAGATCATCTGCCGTAGCACCATCTCGAACCGTGAGCCACCAACGATATGACTCATCCTTGAGAAGCGACACCGCTCCTTTCAGTTTCTCCTCATTTGTCAGATCTATCTCATCCATGATTCTTTCGGTCGATTCTAGCCAATACTCAGCCGTATTGGGCGCTACACCAGACACACCTCGGAAAAATTCAACTCCGTTAGCTGTAAGTCTCTCAGGAACCGACTTTCGAGCTCCTCCACCTCCACCAATTCCAGCTACCCTTTCCAGAACCCGTAGCATCGCTTGTGACACAGCGTCGTCACCAGTCTGATCCTGCTCTTCAGCTCCAAAGGTTGGGGGTGGTGGTGGCGGTATCTCATTCTCAGATCCTTGACCCGACCCGACAGGTTCCGATACAGCCATCCTACCCCATCCACGTCCACGACGTCCACGACCTCTAAAGCTCATTCTAACTATCGTGCTTTAATCTGATTAGGAAATTTTATGAATTAGTACATGTTTCACTTGATTATCCGCGAAGAAATTTTATGAAAAGAGTTTAATAGAGATTCTTTCGATCAAACAAGGTTTTAGGTCTTCTATCCTAGTTTATACAGAAAAGTATATCCATTCCCTATACCTTTCATACCTATACACTCTTCGGGCATTTCTGTCCGTTTCTAACCCAGGGGTATTTTCGTCATTTTTCCTACAGGGTATTTTTGTAATAAACCGAAGAAAATTTTAAAACTCTAATAAATCAAAACATCTTGTGATTTTTAAAACTGAGGGTATTTTTGAGAAATTCTCAATTTGAAGATATGACAAAATTTTGAAAACCAGGGGTATTTTGGTAATTTTGTCAGTCAGGGATAATTTTGTAAATTTCCAAAGTCAAGGTATTATTTTGAAATACAACATTCTTGACTACTTTTGTAAAATAAAAATTTGATCAAAATTGGGGTAATATGGAAATTTTAAAGACCAAGGGTATTTTCGTAATTTTGCCACTAGGGGCATTTTGGTAATTTTGGTAAACCGGGATTATTTGAAAATTTTTGAAGATAAATTTGTCCTACTATCTAAAAGAGATAATTTAGTGATTTTAAAACCGAAGTTTTCCTTAAAACACGGCTAGTCCCTTTCGGGTTTTATTTAAGGTTTTGCCTATGACCGAGTCCTCTTGGTTAGGGTGAACCGAAGCTACGCACCAGGTAGGAATCCCGCGAAGAGGAGGTGAGTCACGAGGACTGCTTAAGTACCAAGCTCTTCTGGATCCAATCCTAGACATGCGCACCTAGATTTCCACACCCTAACTTGGCGACTTGGTCACGGGTTGATTTAAATTAGGCCATTAAAGTCTTATGAATTTTGTTGGGGTAAACTAGTCCTAAAGTTTATAATACTTATCACTATCTACGTCCCATGCTTCCTACCCTTCTACAGTAAATAATTCATACAAAAAGTTAGAGGCACTTACTAGGGCGGATCGGTGCCGGAGACTCGGTGCCATGCTTATTCAAAACAAAAATATTTCAAAAAGGCCTACCAAAACATTTTTGGGCCTTGGGCCCCCACAGCCGAGCTTTGAACTTGGCTCTGATACCAATTTTGTAACACCCCAAACCCGGCCCAAATAATATGACCGAATTTGGTTTGCTACAGAGAAAACATTTTGAAAACCATTTTAAAACCGATTTTGAAATTAGTCGAATTGCCTTTCAATTGAAATTTTATTTGTTAAAAACCTCACTTAAAAATATTTGTTGAGTCAAGTTGTTTAAAAATTTCAGAGGTACCCGATGGTACTTTAAAACATTTTGCGTTTAATTTGAGAAAACATGTGCATCCATTTTAACATCATCAAATAGTTTAAATCAAACATTCAAACACGCAGTAATAATAAAATAATACTAGGAGGCCTTATTACAAATAAGCAACATAAACCCAAAAGAAAAATAGATAAAATCCAAAATTCATTTATTAAAAAGTCTCCACTGCATGGCCACCTCGAGTCCATCCGGCTCCTCACCCGCGATCTACGAGTCACCTGAAAAATTAAAGGAGAAGGTGAGTCACCAAGACTCAATGTGTAACCCTTCCCCGGTTTAGTGCAATAACATACACAAATCATAACCAATTAACATGCATAAGTTTAAATGCACCCAACCTAACCATCCATACGCCTTTTTCTACCCCGTGTGGTATCAAACCACTGGTGGTGCCAAACCACTGGTGACATATAGTCACAAATGTGATACCAAATCACTGGAGATACCAAATCTCTGGTGTCCGAAGACACAATTGTGTTACCAAAACACTGGTGACCGAAGTCACAAATCAAGTGATGGGGCCAACCCATCGTGTGATACCAAATCACTGGCAGACGATCCCATATCTCAAAGTGGGGCCAACCCGCGGTGGAATTAACCACAGGGACAAGTCGCTATGAGGTGCCAAACCTCTGGAGGTACCAAACCTCTGGTGACCATAGTCACAATGTGTGACCAAAACACTAGTGTCCGTCGACACGAATATCACTGCCCCCTCCACTCATCAACCCATATCAAACAATTATGTATATTTACTGAAATCATGCAAAAAGGTTTATTTTAACAACATTAATAAATTTATCATTTCCATATGTCCAATAATACACATACCAAATGTGTCATGCTTCCCAAAAGCATCAAATAGTAATCTCATAGTCACAAAGACTTACCCGAATCCTTGTTAATACCATGATGATATTACATCCATGTCTACATAAATCGATTAGGCATAATATAACACTTAGCATATTAAAAAGTTATAAGATGTGTATGTACACACACCTGTATTTAACGAAAGCCTTAAATCCCGATTAGACAAATCGGCCACACAAACTTTCCTTGTCCCCAAAAGCCTTCGAACACTATCCAACACACTCCTAAAAGAATCGGTCTCACTTCCCTACAATCAACCATCATCATTAAGGTTTATTAGCCTTCGGCTTAAACGAAACTTAAAAGAATAATCCTTTGAAATAAACCCTTACAACCTTACCAAAAACTGATTGCTAGAGAAGTCCCCAAGAAAACTATGTTACCTTCAATATTCGGCCTAAGAGATTCAAGATAGAAGAAGAATATTTTCGACACAACAAAGAGGTATATTCGGCTATATGACAAAAAAGAAAATAATGGGAAGAGAAATATAATTTCGGCAAAGAAGAGTGTATAGGAGGTTTTTGGTGTTTAAGCAAAACAAATGGGAGAACAAAAGGTTAATGCAAGTTTCGGTTTTTGAGAGAATGAAAAGGAGAAAATAGCAAATAATCAAAAATGACCAAATGGTCAAAAGAGTTTAGGCTTACCACAATGTAGAATTCGGCCAAAAAGAAAAGTGTTTGAGAGAAAATGTTTTGCAACTTTTGCACCAAATAAAAGAAATGACCAAAAAGAAAAGACTTCAATCCTAGCCAAACTAAGGTAAAATTTCGGCTCCCCCCTTTAGCCACTTTGCCGTCCAAGTTCATGGCATAAAGGCCATGAATTTGTTTCCAAAACATTTCCCACAAACCAAGCCTTTGTCCCCTCAATTTACCATAACTTCAAGATATCCTACCATAACCTTAGGAATCTTATCCCTTATTTCATGCTTTCCTTTAGAATAAATTCAACTTACCAAAATGAAAGTCCAACCTATCATTATTATGTTTGACCGTCCATTAAAGCTAACATACAAAAATAACTTTTAAAAATGCTATACCTACTACTCGAACCACTAACCTCATGCAACCTTTCAAGCTCTTTAACCAACTTGCTACTAATTCATCTTGTGCTTTAATATACACTTAAATTAACTTAAGTGCTAAGCTCATTTAATCCTCGTCATTAAATAAGCCATACTAAGAATTTTCCTACTAAACCGAGCTTACTCAAGACCCCTAATTAAGTCTTATAACACCACAAATAATATCACAGAAATTTAAACACAAGCAAAATAATTCAATCACGAATAACCCCTATTTCAGGATGTTACAAATAACTTAATTGCCTTGTTTGTTGTAAAGTCAGTTCGTTCTTATGTGGCTAGTAAGGTGTATGGAACCTTGATTGTAAACTAAGAGAATGTGCTTAGAAAGTATGATAGTTTCTTAAGATCAGAGTGCGCAGCAATAGCGTAGTGCGGTGAGAAGGATTGTACGACTGTTAATAAGTAATTTCGAGGACGAAATTATTTTTAAGGAGGGTAGAACTGTAACATCCTAGATTAGGGGTTATGCGTTCGTGCGTAATTCATGAGATAGTGGGCTCAGTGGGTGTGTTGGATGTGTTCTGAGGAGTTTTAGGAACCCTAAGATATGAGGGAATGCATTGGAAATGATTTAGAAATGTTAAGTTTTAAACGAGGAAAGTGAACATTTTTGGAAATGTCTTGTATTGGAAATGTAAGGAAATGTCTTGTCTTGGAAATGTAGGGAAATGTGTTGGAAATGTGAGGAAATGTCCTGGAAATGTAAAGAAATGATTTAGAAATGTTGAGTTTAAAGGAGGCAAACGAACATTTTTGGAAACTTGGAAATGTAAGGAAATGATAAGTTTTAAAGTTTAAAAAGAGGAAATTAAGGCAAGGTGGCCTTAAGAAAATTTATGGAGAAAATATGACATGAAATTGGGCTTGTAAAAGTGGCCTGGAAATGCCACTTAAAGGCTTAGCATGTGACATGTGCAATTGGGCCAGGTTCGAATCACTTAGGAAGCAGAAGAAAGCTTTTATTTTTGCGGCAACAAGAGGAAGAGGTGGACGGCTTGGGGAGTCTTTGGGAGGAGTTTAAGATGAGGTTTTATTCTTATTAAAATTCGGCTAAAAGGGGTGATAAATGTGGATATTATTTCTTTTATTTTGATAGATAAGGAAGAGATAAAAGAGGATTATTATTAGTATTATTTTTATTAGGAGATAAGAGATAAATATTGGATTAAGTTTTGTTGATAATTAAAGTGATAAATCAAGGGATAAAGTTATCAAAATAGAAGAGTGGTGGCCAAGTAAGGGACTCTAGCCTAGTAATTTCGGCTATAAAAGGAAAAGAGAGGCCATTCTGCATTATTTTCTGTTCTTTGGAAGCCTCTGCCGAATTCTCTTCACCAAATCTTCTTCTTCTTTTATTTTTGCCAAGCCGAAATACCTTATGTTCTAGCCGAATCCTCCATCTTTATTCTTCCTTCTCTTTTCTTTCTAATCCCTCCAAAAGCCAAAAGTTGTGAGAGCATCATTTAGCCATAGCCGAATCTCTGAAGGTTGAAGTGAAGGTACAATTGATTTCTCCAAATAAGGGTAAGATCTAGATTCGGTTTCCTTTCTTTCCTTTTTAAGCCTGTCGAAATTCAGGGACTAATCCCTCATATTGTGTTTTGGCCGAAGCTATGGAAGAGAATTTGGGGATTTAGGTGGTGTCGATTAGAGAAGGAGTTCTCCGGGATTTCAACATTCAAGGTAAGCGAATATAAGATGCGGCCATAGGCCATTCTATAGTGTTTTAATGTTAGATTAAACTCTAACATTTGTCTATAGGGTTTTCGACAGCATTAAGGAAGCAAAGATCAATTTCGGGATTTAAGATTTGGAAGGTAAGCATCTATGTATATTCAGCTAAGGCCTAGATTAGTATTTAGATATGTTCTTTAAATGTTCAAGAGCCGAAAACTAACCAAGTTAATTGATTCAATGCCTGGCCGAATACAAGGAGGAATAAAGAAAAGATTTCGGGATTTGTTGGTGTCCCAATCGGCAACAAGGTAGGTATTAAGTCCTACTAGGATTTGGTTTTATAGCCGAATAGGCTTTATGCTAATATATTAAGGTTGGCCGAATGTGTACCCTACCATAAGTTTTGATATGTTCATGGCTATGTTTAAATTAAACGTATTGTTAAGAATGTGAAAATATGGCTAAGTACCATGCTATGGTACAAAGTACTCAGGTACGTTTCCTACTCCCAATAGGATTATGAAATATGTTATAAGTAACATGATAATAATGATAAGAATGTGAACTTTGGCATGTTAATGCATAATATGATTTGGGCATATGGGTTATTGAAAAGAGGAAGTGAATGTGGTGACCTAAGACCACGAAATCTGAATGCGGTGACCTAAGACCGCGATATCTGAATGCGGTGACCTAAGACCGCGATATCTGAATGTGGTGACCTAAGACCACGAAATCTGAATGTGGTGACCTAAGACCACGAGTCTTATAAGGGCGATGAGCATGTCGACTGCAGCGACTGCCTTCGATGGAGTGTAGCGGAAGGAGGGCCGACTTAGTAGTCCCCCCGGTGTACAGGTTGGTACGGGGAAGTGTAACGGATGGCTAACTAGGTTTGGGTTCGGGTTGCATCATTGTTTTTACCTACTATATGAATATGTATGTGATATGATAACGCATGCCTGAAATGTTAATTCTTAGTGTTGTGTACACATTGAGTCTGTTTGACTCACCCCGTTGGGGAATATTCTTCAGGTGATGAGCAGTGATGGACCGGGTCGGCAGGAGCTCAAAGGTGGCCATGCACAACAAGGAATTTAATTAATTTGGATTTTTGTTTTATTAAGTACTTTAATTTAATTTTGGGAATTATTTTGATGTAATCAGGCCATAGTGAATTATTTTATTTCTGTTTTATTTACTATGTTACGAAATTTTAATTATTAAAGATTAAGTCAATTTATTTTAATATAAACCTTAATTATTTGTCACCTGAAATAAATGGGTTTTCAATATAAAATAAACTCTTTTTAAACTCAAGCCCAACCCAAAACAAACTTTCTTTCAAAACACACAAGTTTTCCTAAGTAACAAAAGAATTTTGAACCGGTTTTCTTCGAGGAACATACCAGATCCGGTCAGGACTCGTGGGCCGGGTTTAGGGTGTTTCATGAAGCATATGAGATTTTGGAAAAGATTGCCAACAATGATTTTCAATATCCCACCACAAGGGCTGGGACGGGCAAGAAAGCTATTGGTACTATAGAGCTGGACGCAATCAATTCTTTGACAGCCCAGGTATCTTCTTTGGCTAATATGATTAAAACAATGAAAAGGCCTATTGTAGTCTGGTAGATAAAATCAATCGAATTATCGTGTGTTTATTGCGGTGAATATCATGTGTTTAATGAATGCCCATCAAATCCAGTATCCGTGTGCTACATGGGTAATTTCAACTAGCACAATAACCCCTATTCCAACACGTATAATCCTGGGTGGAAGCAACATCCAAACTTTAGTTGGAATAATCAAGGTACAATGAATTTTAACAATACGGTAAGACAAAATGCCATCAATGCACCTCCTAGTTATACTCAACATATGGCGAGGCAAAATGTCTAGCAACGTCAATCACCGGTTTCATCATCATCATCATCTATTAAAGCTTTGCTAAAGGAATATATTGCCAAGAATGATGCTTTAATTCAGATTCAGGCTGCGCCTTTCTGAGGTCTTGAGAATGAAGTGGGGCAAACAACAAATGCTTTAAATTCAAGACCACAAGGAGCATTGTCAAGTGATACCGAGAATTTGAGATCACAAGGGAAGGAGTAGTGCAAGGCCATCACTCTTAGAAGTGGAACTCAGCTTGATGATGTTGCTCAATATGCCACGACAGAAGAGGATAACTCGAATAACAACCAGGTAAAGATCCTAGAGACATCTGAAAAACATGCTAAACATAAAAAGGGTAAGCAACCAAATGTTGTGGCAGAATCAGAACATGTTGTTAACAAAAATGCCACGATAAAACAGTAACAACAACCTGAAAGGTGACCATCTTTACCTTTTCCTCAGTGATTTCATAATTTTAAGTAGGATATTCAGTTCAAAATTTTTTTGGAGGTTTTGAAGCAACTCCATATCAACATACCACTGGTTGAAGCTTTGGAGCAAATGCCCAAATACATAAAATTTATGAAAGATATATTGTCAAAGAAGCGCATATTAGGAGAATTTGAGACTGTCGCTCTCGTTGAAGGGTGCACAGAAATATTGACAAATAAATTACCTCTGAAGTTGAAAGACCTAGGGAGTTTCACTATCCCATGTTGAATTGGAAATCATTATGTTGGTAAGGCATTCTGTGATCTATGAGCGAGTATAAATCTAATCCTTATGTCTATTTTCAAGAAGCTAGGAATTGGAAAAGCAAGACCTACTACGATTACGTTGCAACTGGCTGACCGATTCTACGTGCATCCGGAAGGTAAAGTTGAAGATGTGCTGGTAAGAGTAGATAAATTTATCTTTCCTGTGGATTTCCTTAGTTTAGAATGTGAAGCTAACCAAGATGTGCTAATTATTTTTGGAAGATCTTTTCTTGCTACTAGCAAGACTTCAATTGATGTATAGAAAGGCGAGCTGATCGTGAGGTTAAATGATCAATAGGTTACCTTCATTGTGTTTAATGCTTTGAAATGTGTTGATGTTAATGATGAATGTCATGCCATTGGGTCAATAGATATAATAGTGGAAGAATTTACCAGATATTGCCATAGTAATTTTGACAGTAGTGAAGACTCACTTGAGCAGAGTGATACAATATGTTTTAAGGAATTCAGTGAATTTATGGAGGCCAAGCAGATAGTAGATAGACCAGGGAAGAGGTTTGAACCCTTGGATTTATCATATCGACCTTTCAATCCTCTTAAACCTTTTATAGAGGAACCTCCTACATTGGAGTTAAAATCTTTGCTACAACATTTAAAGTATGCAATTTGGGCAAAAATAGTACTTTGCTAGTAGTAATTTATGTGGAGCTGACACTCGAGCAAGAGGCAAGGTTGTTAGAAGTTCTTCAACGATTTAAGAAGGCATTGGGATGGACCTTGGCTGATATAAAGGGAAGTAGCCCTGTATTCTGGATGCATAAGATTTTTTTTTGAGGATTGCCCTAGCAATTCCATTTAATAGCAAAGAAGACTGAATCCGATCATGAAAGAATTTATCAAGAAAGAGATTATTAAGTGACTTGACGTTGACATCATTTACCCGATATCAAACAGCTTATGGGTGAGTCCTGTGCAATGTGTACCCAAGAAAAAAGATGTCACAGTGGTAAGTAATGACAACAATGAGCTCATACCAACTCACACTGTCATGGGATGGAGAGTATGTATGGATTACAACTAGGAAGGACCATTTTTCCCTACCATTCATTGATAAGATGTTGAATAGGTTAGCTTAGAATAGTTTCTTCATTTTTTTTTTGGATGGTTATTTGGGATATAATCAGATTACCATAGCCCTCAATGACCAAGAGAAGATAACTTTCACATGTCCATATGGTACTTTTGCATTCAGACAGATGCCATTCGGGTTATGTAATGCCTCGAAAACTTTTCAATATTGTATGATGCCGTTCGGGTTTAGGTATTCAATGTTCAGGCAAATTGTGTGACTATGTTTATGTAACAACCCATTTCTCAGTGGTGTCAGAAACAATGGTTTCGAGACCACAATTTCAATGTTTGAATTGGTAAATATTATTTATTTAATATTTATGAAGTTATTTAAGTGTCGTATTAAAATTTTGTTTTGTAATTTTGACGTTTAGTTAGTTAATTAAGGAAAAAAGACTAAATTGTAAAAGGCATAAAAGTTAATGCTACTAATTTACCGTGTTAATTTATTATAAAAACAATCTTGAATGGCTTTAAATGGTAATTAGCTATATTTTAGAATGCATGTACAATGGTGGCTTTTTATTAAGTGAGATTATTAAAAGTTATATGATTTAATTAATTAAATTAGAAATAAAATATGTTTAAAATAAAATTTAAAACAAAAGAAACATAATTTATTCATCTTCTTCATCTTATAATTGATTCAAAAAGGGGATAATGAGACTCAACTTATGTCTAGCCTCAAGCTTCAATTGGTAAGCCATTTTTGATTGGTTTCTTGTAATTTTTATATTTTTGGAATCCCGGGAACTTGATTTAGCTAACCCAAGGACTATTTCCTGAAACTGTTAAAGTTTTCATTGATGTTTTCTTGAAGCTTTTGTGGTTATTTGGTTGGGTTTGAAGCCTAGGTATGTTAGTGGACTAATTTGTAAAGTAAAAGTTGTTATTTTTGTACTCAAAGGACTAAAATGTATTTTTTTTTCAAAATGTGTATGGAAATTCTAAAATTTATGTGTTGTAGTGGACTGTTGGAGGATTAATTTGAGAATGATTTTGAAATCGAAACTCAAATGTGAAAATTATAATAGTTTCAGTTTAGGGACTAAATTGTGATAAATGTAAAAGTTGAGGAATTTTAGTATAGATGAAATTGAGTTAGAACATGATTCTTATGTGTTGTTTATGTTGTTTGGACTTGTTAATTAAATCAAGTTCTACTTTAGATCAAGAATCTCAACGACCGGAGGATGTACGAGGAAAATAAAAAATTACTGACTAGTCCCTGATAGTAAAACAGTTACGATTTTGTCAGGTAAGTTCATACACTATGTAACAAACCATTTTTAGTCAAATCAAAATAGTGGTTTCAAGACCACAAATCTGATGTCAAAATAATTATTTTATTATTATTTTAATATTTACAGCATGATATTATGATTGTGTGAAAATCTCGTTGAGAAATTTTATTGATTGAGTGGTCAATTTGAGTAAAAGGACTAAATCGCGTAAAGTTCAAAAGCTATGTGCTATTAGTTAAAGGTGTCTAATAGCTATAGAACTTTAAAATAAAGGTCCTTCTGTGGATATTAGCCCATTTATAACATAGTGGATGATAGTGGCATGGCATTTGGTGTAATTAATAAAAGTTTTAAAGGTTAAATAAGTGAATTGGTAATTAAAGGTAAATTAAATAAAACCAAATGAAATTATTCATTCATTCATCTTCCCCAAACCGGTTCTTCTTGATAAAATAGGGTTAGGGATTCGGCTATCTTCAATTCCTTCAATTAGGTATGATTTTTGTTCTGTTTTTATTGATTTCTATGTTTTTGAGATCATTGCAACTAGGTCTAGCTAGCCTAGGGACTATTTTGAAAAATTATTAAAGATTTTAGATGTTGCCATTGATGAAGACATGAGTATTTTGATGTTTAATGATAGATTATGAATGTTTGATGATAGTTATACAAGTTTTGTTAAGTGATTTTTAGTGAAAATGCAAATTAGGGATTAAATTGTGAAATATGGAAACTTTGTGGTTAAAATGTGAAATAAATGAAAAATATGGGCTGCTAGGGACCTAATTGAAATTTAGCTAGCATGCGTTTGGGTGGAATTGTATGAATTTGTAATTTTATGAAATAAGGACTAAATTGTAAAAATGGTGAAATACTTGAGGCAAAAGTGTAAATATACTTTAATAAGTGTTTTTGATTAAATTGAATACTGAGGTAATTAAATAAGTTAAAATCCATTACATATAGATTAAGAAAAGCGAAGTTCGGATCTAGATCGGGGGAAAAACAAAATACTCGACTAATCGATCTGTTTCATCGTTTTTACATCTGAGGTAAGTTCATGTGTAATAAGCATTACTATATTTGTGTTTTAAATGTTTTGATATTGCATAAATTGTGAATTACGAACTTATGGACACATTCAACTAAGATTCGGCATTATAAATCCTGGTTGAACCTTAGGAATAAATTAGGATACGAAGGACATGTCATTACAATCTTCATTGAGTTGGCTTCGGGCCATGATATTAGCACTTCGGGTGTAACATCCTTAATTAGGGGCTCTTGCATTTTAGTGGTTTGCATGTGAATGGTTTAAACATGATGCTAGTTAGGGTGTTCTGGGATCTGGGGATGAGCCAAGGGTAGGCCGGAACTATAGTAAAAATTTCTGTTTTAGGTATTTGGAAGGGAGAGTTGAGTGAGTTAGGGGATAAGAGAAATTAATGGAGTGTTTTGACACAAGAGTACCAGCGGTGAAGTGGCAAGGGAGACGCCACTGAGAGCATGGAGAGATGACGCCACAAGGAGCTAGGGGAGCTTGTGTTCGAGCTGCGAAGATCCCCTTTCTGCTATTTATTTTTGACGCCAGATTTAAGGGAGAGTTGTGCTCAGGATGGACACTGATGGATGAGGATGGAAGAGGTCAACAGGTTCAAACGGGTGGAGGAGAGAAATTTGAGGAGGTTGACTCATTCAAATCGGTTTGAATGAGTGGCCAGGAGGGAATTTAGGAGTTGGCCGAAACATGAACACTGGAGAGGAAGGGAGCAATTGGTTTGGGTGCTTGAGGGTGGTGGCCGAATGTGCCTAGTGAGTGGTGTGAGTGGTGCAAATTCGGCTAGTTGGAAAAAACTTAAAGCTTTCTCAAGTTTTCTTTTTGTGTGCCGAAAACAAAACCTCTCCCATTGGTGTTTCATTTTCTTCTCCTCTCTAAATCGGCCATAACCGAATGCTCTCCTAAGCCTTACCTCTTTTCTTTTCTACCTTGTGGGAAAGCCAAAAACATCTTTCTCTTCTCACTCTCTGCTTCGTTTTCTTCCTTGAAACCTCTATAGCCGAATCTCCTCAAAGCCGAATTACCTCTACTCCTTTCTCTTCATTCCATTTGCTTCAAAACCGAGTCAACACCCATCCCCTCTCAATCGACTATTTTTCTTCTCTCAATCCCTCTCTTGTGCCGAAAATACATAAGTCTTCTTCTCTTTTCCCGTCTATTTCTTTCGATTGTGTGGCCGAATATTCCCTGAATCTTCTTTCTCTTCTTTCGAATGCCGAAGGCAATAATCCTGTGTTGATAGTACTTGGCCGATTGTAGGGGAGAGACTTGTCATCGCGTGGCTTCGGGTTTTGCTTGAAGATCAAAAGGTGTTAAGGTAAGGGTGGTTACCTTGTTGCGTTAACTCCTTCGGGATTTCTTGATCAAAGCCGAATGGCTATTTGTTTTATAGTGCTGTGTTGGCCGAATATAGGGGGGAGTAATCAAGCATTCGGATTCCCAGGATTTACGCGGTTCGTGGTTTAGTTCTCAAACTATTAGGGATCTGTCAATCTAGGTAATGATCTACTCTTTCGGGTAAACTTTATTTTAAGATATTCGCCGTGTTAATCTGATTTAATGACCAAAGGTATTATGGATCCTAGTGCCAACCAAGCGGTAGGTGGGGCGGGATCTGAGACCCCAGCCCCTAATGAAACACCCCAAACCCGGCGCACGAGCCGTGATCGGATCTGGTATGTTCCTCAAGTAAACCGGTTCAAAATTCTTTTGTTACTTTGGAAAACTGTGTGTTTTGAAAGAAAGTTTGTTTTGGGTTGGGCTTGAGTCGAAAACGAGTTTATTTGAGGTGACAAAATATTTAGAGTTTATTTGAAAATAAGTTTCACTTGATCTTTAATTAATAAAAATTTGTACCGTAATATATAAAGGAAAAATAAAGTAGTTCAACTATGGCCTTATTACATCAAATAATTCCCAAAAATGAATTAAAGTGCTTAAATAAAATAAAAGTCCAAATAATAAAATTTTCCTTGCTGTGCATGGCCACCTTTAAGCTCCTGCCGACCCGGTCCATTACTGATCATCACCTGGAAGAAAAAGTTCCCCAACGGGGTGAGTCAAACAGACTCAATGTGTACACAAACACTAAGTCTTAACATTTCAGGCATGCATTATCATATCACATACATATTCAAATAACAGGTAAAAATAATGATGCAACCCAAACCCAAACCTATTAAGCCATCTGCTACACTCCCCCGTACCAACCTGTACACCGTGGGGACTACTAAGTCGACCCTCCTTCCGCTACACTCCATATCGCGGTCTTAGGTCAACGCATTCGTGGTCTTAGGTCACCACGCTCAGATTACTATGCTCTTAGGTCACCACATTCAGATTACTGTGGTCTTAGGTCACCACATTCACTTCCCCTTTTCATATAACCCGAATGCCCCATATCATACATATCATGCACATCATGCCTTAATTCACATTCTTATCACTTTTTCACATGTTACAAATAACATATATTCATAATCCTAGTAGGAGTAGGAAACGTACCTGAGTACTTTGTACCATTGCATGGTACTTTAGCCATATTTTCACATTCTTAATAACACATTTAATTTAAAACATAGCCATGAACATATTAAAGCTTAGGGTAGGGTACACACCTGATTCGCTTAAGGTTTCCAATCCAAATCCCGAAAAGCTTGATCTAAGGCCTTAGATCTTAAATCTCTACATTTAATCAATCATTTAATACTTAGTAAAGAGCCATTCGGCCATAAATCCAAATCCTAGTAGGGTTAGTACACTAAAACTTACCTTGGTGTCGAATTGACTATAGTCAAATCCCGAAACTTCGCAGAGTTGTCCCCTTGCAATCGGCTAGGCACTAAAATCATTTAACTAATTAGTTTCGGCTTTTAAACGAAATAAGAAATAGATCTTCATACCAAAATAAGCCTTGGTCGAATGTTATAGACACTTGCCTTGTGGATTTTAAATCCCGAAACTCACCGAATAACTAGGGAACACGCGGCCTATGGTGTACCTTCGGGAAAAGAACTTCTCCTTCCTTATAGTTGACACTTAGTAAATTCCGAAAGATCTCCTCAAGGTTTCGGCAACAAGAATATTGATGGGATTAGTCCTAGATTTTCGACAAATCTAAAAGAAAAGAATAGAAATCAAACTTGTTCTTACCTTTGAAAAAATCGACAGCACCTAAGCTTGAAGCCACTTGAGATATTCGGCTATGGCCTTAAAAGGCTTACTTCCGGCTTTTGGAGGGATTAGAAAGAAAAGAGAAGGAAGAATAAAGATGGAGGATTTGGCTAGAACACAAGGTATTTCGGCTTTGGCTAACAAAGAGAAGAAGAATAAAAACTGTAGGAAATTCGGCAGAGAGAGGAGAATTTGCTTAAGAAATTCGGCAAAGGAAAAGTGAATGAATGAATGGCCTCTCTTTTCCTTTTATAGCCGAATTTACTAGCTAGAGTCCCTTACTTGGCCACCACTCTTCTATTTTGATAGCTTTATCCCTTGAATTATCACTTTATTAAAAGAATTTAATCCAACAATTATCTCTTGAAAATAATGATAAATAAATCCTTTATTTGTCCCTTATTTATCCACTAATTATAAAAGAATAAAAGCTCCTAGAATTTAGCCATGTGCCGTCCAACTCCCTTGCTCCTTGCAGCAAAATAAAACTCTTTTATTTGCTCCCCAAGTGACTCGAACTCAGGCCCACTTGCATAGCTTGTGGCGTCACCTACCTGGGCCTTAAGTGATATCTTCAGGCCACTTTTCCAAGCCTGTTTGTGTGTCAAATTCCTCCTATTAATTTTCTTAAGGCCACTCTGCCTTAGTTTCCTCTTTTTAACCTTTAAAACTTGACATTTCTTTACATTTCCAAGTTTCCAAAAATTTTGTTTGCCTCCTTTAAACTTAACATTTCCATACATTTCCAAGTTTCCCGAAATGTTTACTTTCCTCTTTTGAATCATTTCTAAATCATTTCCTTACATTTCCTAGTTTCCAAAAATGTTCACTTTCCTCTTTTTACACTTAACATTTCCATACATTTCCAGGTTTCCAAAAACGTTCAAAACACATTCATAACACATAAGACATGTCATTTCATACAATTAAACCGAAAATGCATAGGCCCTTTTCAGGATGTTACAGTTCTACCCCCTTAAAATAATTTCGTCCTCGAAATTACTTACTAACGAACAGTCGTACTTCCTAGCTCACCACACTACGCTACTGCTGCGCACTCTGATCTTAAGAATCTATCATACTTTCTAGGCACATTCTCTTAGTTTACAATCAAGGTTCCATACACCTTACTAGCCACATAAGAACTAACTGACTTTACAACGAACAAGGCAATTAAGGTATTCCAGAACCACGTCCCCTAGAGCTCATTTCTACGATCGTGCTTTAATCTAATTAAGAAATTTTATGAATTAGCCTTTATTCCACTGGTTACCCGCGAAGAAGTTTTATGACAAGAATTTTAGAAGTGGTTCTTTCGTTTTCATACATGCACACAGTGTAACACCCCAAACCCGATCAACACACCACGACCGAATCTGGTATGTTACGAAGAAAATCAGAATTTTGAGAAGGTAGGTTTCTGTTTAAAAATTTGATGAAAACACTTCGCTATATTGTGTATTTGAAGAAAACTTGAGTAGGCTTGGTTAAAATCTGGTGGTGTATTTGAAAACCCGGAAATTTTGAAGACTTAATCAGATGTGTAGGTAAAACAAGTCTATCTCATTTAGAAGTTCAAGTTGTTTCTTATTGTTACTAAAACATTTTGACTTCGTAGAAAATCGAGTTTAAATTAGAAAAACATTTGAGTTCTCTTTATCCCAAATCATAGTGTGATACCCGATGGTATAGTTTAAAACATATCGATTTGTAGTTTTGAAATCGTTGTCTTTCCAAGTTTTAGTAAATTTTAACCCAATTAACTTGTTAAGGCATATTAAAAATCTACTTTAAGCATAAACATAGCAAAACATAATTTTAAAGGCCATTTACAATCCAAAATAAAACCCAAATAGTAATAAATAAGCTAAAGTACCAAATTTTATAAAGTCTGAGCAAATCCTTATTTAAGCATGGCATGAGCACCTCGAGTCCATCCCGGCTCCATGTCCACGTCTAAGTGTCACCTGAAATGTCAAAGGAGTGGGTGAGTCGCAAGACTCAGTGCATAAATCCCCCTCCCGATAATACAACATGCTAACACACATCATAACAAAGCACTACAATTAATGCACCCGTTCCTAACCATCCGTAACACCTTTTCTACCCCGTGTGGTACCAAACCACTGGTGGTGCCAAACCACTGGTGACCCAAAGTCACGATATCCATCAATGTGGTGCCAAACCACTGGTGACCCAAAGTCACAAATAACCAACTGTGGGGCCAACCCACGTGTGATACCAAATCACTAGCGACAATCCCGTATCTCTCAAGTGGGGCCAACCCACGGTGGTGTCAACCACAGGGACGAGTCGCAATGAGGTGCCAAACCGCTGGCGTCCTAAAGACACAGTGTGATACCAAATCACTGGTGACCGTAGTCACGAATCGAATGATGGGGCCAACCCATCGTGTGATGCCAAATCACTGGCGTCAATCCCGTATAGTCAACTGTGGGGCCAACCCACTGTGGTACTAAGCCACTGGGACGAGACGCTGAGGTGCCAAACCTCTGGTGACCCAAAGTCACATAATATCATCTGTGGTACTAAACCACTGGAGGTGCCAAACCTCTGGTGTCCCAAAGACACGGTGTCCCAAAGACACGGATATCATATTCTCCCTCCTCTCAAATCACCCAATAACATATCATACTAATGCAAATGGTATAAATCATGCAATCATACTAACATGCTCAACATGGCATCTCGTAGTATTTACATCACATATCATGATAACACATATATCACTACCAATCTCGTAATGAAACGGACTTACCCGTGTCCGTGCACATACCCCGTCGGGTACCAAATCCATCAACCATATAGTCTCACTTTACACAAACAGGTTATTAACATATTACTAAGGAATCAGTGTGTTGGTTTACACACCTGGTAAATCGCAAGTTTAACTCCCAAAGAACTCGACTAAATCCCTCGATCACCTCGACCACCTTGTTCCTAACAATCGGCCAACCAAGGGATTAGTACTATACCATTCGGCCATAACTCAATAAACCAACAAGGTTGTCATCCGAACCCTTACCTTGCAAACGGTTTAGTTTCCTACCAAACTTCGAACCAATAATGGTTCTTCAGACAATCGGCCTCCCCCTAAAACACAACCAATTAAACCTTTGAAGATTATGGCTTAACGAAACTAGAAGAGTGAACTAACAGAATCATCCCTTACCACCACTTACCAACGCTTAACAGAGAAGGAAGGCTCCTCTTGATTGCTTCCAATATCCAAAGACCCTGTAGCGAGATGATTAAACAGATGATTAACTCCTTTCAACCCCAACCAACATAGGCTTTAATCCAACCGAAATCAACATAGCATTAGAGAAGAGAGAAATGGCCATTCGGCCAAGCACTTACCTAACTCCAAAAGATTGAGAACACCGACCCCAACACAAACAATATTCGGCCAACCAACCACTAGGAGAGAAGGGAGATTCGGCCAAGGTGTTTAACACTCCTACTTTTGGCTTTGTGAAAAGAAAAAGAAATAGAGGTGGGAAGAAATGGAGGTTACGGCACACCAAAGAAATGGAGAGAACCAATTGAAGAAGAAAGAAATCGGTTAGAGTTTTGAGAAGAAGGAAGAAATAAAAGATAAATAGGGGATGTACCTTCGGTTTGAGACAGAAAAGAAATGATAAAGAAAATGCTTTGAGGAGAGACTTTCGGCTAACTAGGTTTCAAATCAAAGGAGAAGTATGAAAAGAAAAGGGTTGTAGTTTCGGCCTACACAAATGAAAGAGAAAGGGAGATGGTTGAGAACTTTCGGCCACACCAACTCAAAAGGGCAACACAAATTCGGCAAATGAGAGCTTGAACTTTCGGTTTGCAAGAGAAAAGATGGAGAAACTTACTAGGAATTTTGACTCATTAACACCCAAAAGGAGAACTCTTCTTTTTACCCACTATGACCGAAAATGCACCAAATGGGAAGTGCATTTCGGCACACCTTATTTCCCCCCACACCAAGCCGTCCACTCCCCCACAATCTCTCCAAAGAATCGGCCACAACTCCCTCAAACACTCCAAGCCATCCATTCAAATTGCTTTGAACAAGTCCATTCCCACAAATCACTCTCCTCCCACCACCTCAGCACTTGACTTGGTCTTAGGCAGAGTTTGAACTGCCTACAACTCCTCCCCTCCATGCCGTCAAAATGGAACAAAAATGTGGGATTTTCGCAGCTTGAACACAGGACCTCCTCCCTTGTACTTGACGTCCCACACAAGCTCCAAGTGGCGCATGCTTTGCCACTTTACTAGCTCCTCTTTTGTGCTAAAAACCACCAAAGAATACTTATTAACCCCAGCTCCTTCAGCTCCTCTCACATAAAGCTTAAAACTAAAAATTTTCCTACCTACTCAGGCTTACTTCTAGCTTACAACTAAGCCCCTAAAACATCAAAATAACCGCATAGCACACCAGACTTATGCACACAAAGTCGTAACAAAAAAAATAGCCCCTAACCCGGGATATTATAGTTCTACCCCCCTTAAAAATAATTTCGACCGCGAAATTACCTGATCAGAAGAGTTGCGGGTATTGCTGTCTCATCACATCCTCGGGTTCCCACGTAGCTTCTTCTACGCCATGATTCCGCCAAAGAACTTTTACCAAAGGCACAGATTTCCTACGCAGAACCTTCACATCCCGATCTAGAATCTACACCGGTTCTTCCTCCATGGTCAAATCTGGATTTACCTCGATCTCTTCCACTGCTACCACATGCGATGGATCCGAACGATAACGCCTAAGCATCGAAATGTGAAATACGTCGTGAATCTGACTTAGCTCTGCAGGCAGCTCCAGCTGATACGCTACTGGTCCCACTCGTCTCAGTACCTTAAACGGCCCAATAAATCTTGGACTTAGCTTGCCTTTCTTTCCGAACCTCAATACTTTCTTCCATGGCGAGACCTTCAAAAAAACTTGATCCCCCACAGCAAACTCTATATCTCTCCGCTTAAGATCGGCATAAGACTTCTGCCGGTCCGAAGCTTCCTTCAATCGAGCCTGAATCAACTTAACCTTGTCTTCAGTCTCAGCAACCAACTCAAGTCCCAACAACTGACGTTCACCCAACTCCGTCCAACACGTAGGTGAGCGACACTTCCTCCCATACAACGCCTCATATGGTGCCATCTTGATGCTCGCTTGGTAACTATTGTTGTAGGCAAACTCAGCTAATGGTAGAAACTCCTCCCAACTACCCCTGAAGTCCAGAACACAACCTCTCAGCATATCCTCTAAGATCTGAATAACCCTTTCCGATTGCCCGTCAGACTGCGGGTGAAAAGCCGTGCTGAAATCTAACCGCGTACCCAGAGCCTGATGCAACGCTTTCCAGAACCTTGACGTAAATCTGGGATCCCTATCCGAAATGATCGATACTGGCACACCGTGCAACCTCACTATCTCGGACACATACAGCTTCGCTAACTTCTGAAGTGAGTAGTCAACCCTCATCGGAATAAAGTGAGCTGATTTAGTCAGTCGATCCACAATTACCCAAACTGAATCCTTCTTGCTTGGCGTAAGCGGTAATCCACTGACGAAATCCATGGTTATCCTTTCCCACTTCCACTGAGGAATCTTCACAGGCTAAAGCAACCCTGACGGCAACTGGTGCTCAGCCTTGACCTGCTGACAAGTCAGACACTTCCCTACAAACTCTGTCACTTCCCTTTTCAGACCCGGCCACCAAAACTGCTCTCTAAGATCCCTATACATCTTACTACCTCCAGGATGCATAGCATATGGACTGCTATGTGCGTCCTGAAGAATCTTTTGCCTCAGCTCAACATCCTTGGGCATACAAGCTTTACCTTGGAAACACAGCACCTCATCACTAGACAAACTGCAACCTTCCAACCCACCATTCTGCACCTGCAACCTCTGCGCACTCAGAACCTCATCCTCTAACTGTTTCTCTCTGATCTGCTCAACCCAAGTAGGCTTAACCTGTAATTCTGCCAGAATACTCCCGTCATCATACAGACTCAAATGGGAAAACATCGCTCTTAAGTCCGAAACAACCTTACGGCTCAATGCGTCTGCCACCACGTTAGCCTTGCCCGGATGATACTCAATCGAACAGTCGTAATCTTTTAGCAACTCAACCCATCTGCGCTGCCTCAAATTCAAATCCCTCTGAGTCAAAAGGTACTTCAGACTCTTATGATCTGTGTAGACTATCGATCTCTCTCCGTACAAGTAGTGCCTCCAAATCTTTAAGGCGAAGACTACAGCCGCTAGCTCCAAATAGTGCGTCAGATAGTTGACCTCATGTGGCCTCAGCTGCCGAGATGCGTAAGCCACAACCTTACCTTCTTGCATCAGCACACAACCCAATCCCGTATGTGATGCATCGCAGTACACTGTGAATTCCTTACCAGCCTCAGGTTGAATTAAAACCGGGGCTTCTGTCAGAATTTTCTTAAGCTTGTCGAAGCTCTCCTGTTGTTTCTGAGTCCAAACAAACGGAACCTATTTCCTTAACAACTTGGTCATCGGCGCTGCAATCAACGTGAAACCTTCTACAAACCTTCGGTAGTATCCTGCCAAACCCAGAAAACTCCGAATCTCGGCCACTGACTTAGGCGGCTTTCAATCCAAAACTGCCTCAATCTTCCTAGGATCCACTCTAATCCCCTCAACCGACACTACATGACCCAAGAAAGTCACTTCTCTAAGCCAAAACTCGCACTTACTAAACTTAGCATAGAGCTGCTTCTCCCTCAAAATCTGCAGCACCACTCGCAAATGCGCATCATGCTCTTCTTCTGTCCTCGAGTACACCAAGATATCGTCTATGAAAACCACGACGAACTGATCCAAATACTGCTGAAACACCCTATTCATCATATCCATGAATGCTGCCGGTGCATTAGTCAACCCGAACGGCATTACCAGAAATTCGTAGTGCCCATACCGAGTCTGAAACGCTGTCTTGTGAATATCAGCCTCTTTTACCTTTAACTGATGATACCCAGGCCTCAAGTCGATCTTCGAGAATACTGCTGCACCCTTCAGCTAATCAAACAAGTCATTTATCCGTGGCAACGGATACTTGTTTTTAATCGTCAGCTTATTCAACTGGCGGTAATCTATGCACATCCGCATCGTACCATCTTTCTTCTTAACAAAGAGTACCGGCGCTCCCCAAGGTGAAACACTTGGCCGGATAAAACCTCGGTCCAACAACTCCTGGATCTGAGCCTTAAGCTCCACTAACTCCTTTGGCGCCATCCTATACGGAGCAATAGACACTAGCGCAGTCCCGGGTAACAGATCTATCCCGAACTCTACCTCGCGATCCGGCGGCAAACCCGGAAGCTCCTCAGGAAACACATCAGCAAATTCCTTAACTGTACGAACTTTCTCTACAGCAGACTCTTTAGCCTCCAAGGCATACACATGAACCACATACGCTTCACAGCCCTTCCTGACCATCTTCTCAGCCTTCAGAGCAGATACCACATTAGATAAGTAATCTCTCCTATTACCTATCATAGCCACTTCATTACCCTCAACCGTCTTAAGAACCATACGCTTAGCCGCGCAATCCAACCTCGCCTGGTACTTAACCAACCAGTCCATCCCAAGAATCAGATCGAACTCCCCAAACGGCAGTTCCATCAGATCAGCAGCAAACACTACCCCTTGGAGTTCTAGGGGTACATCTCTAAACAGCTTATCTACTACTACAGAGTGACCTAAAGGGCTAATTACAGTCATCTGCCTAGAAGATATCTCAGAGTCTAAATCCATGGTCTCTACTATACTACTAGCAACGTAAGAATGCGTCGAACCCACATAAATCAAAGCAGTAAATGGAGAACCAAAGATCAAGAACGTACCGGTTATGACGTCCGGTGCGTCGCCCTCCTCTTGGTGCCTCGCTGCATACACTAACCCAGGCTGTCTGGCCTTAGAACTACCTGCACCTCTGCCCGGTGCTCCACGGCCCCGACCAGAACCATTACCTCCTCTGCCATTACCACGACCCCTCTGCGGTGGCGGTCCATTATTCCTAAACTGAGTACGGCCCTGACTCTCAGACTGAATCCTAGCCGACTTACGCGGACAGTCCCTCACACGGTGCTCCAAAGAACCACACTCAAAGCAACCTTTTCCACCAGTCCAGCAACCTCCCCAATGAGATTTCCCACAACGGTTACACTGCGGCGGTCCCTGACTAGCAGCAACAATCCTACCAGACTGATTCGGCCCACTCTGCCTAGCCCTTTTCTGAAGATTACCCAACGACCCAGAAGACCCAAAGCTCCTCTTATGCCTGTTCCTGTCCATGCCCTGCCTCACCGACTCCTTAACACCCTCGGCTACCTTAGCCTTCTCAACCAGGACAGCAAACTCACGCTCCTGCTATGGAGCAATCAGCAACCTCAGTTCATCTCTCAGGCCATCCTCGAAACGAACACACCTCTCGTGCTCTGTAGCCACAATGCCCCTAGCATACCGGCTCAGCCTCAAGAACTCAGCCTCGTACTCAGACACGGACTTACTCCCCTGGACTAGCCTCAAAAATGCTTTTCGCTGCGCATCGATGTAGCTAGCTCCAATATACTTTTTCTGATAAGCAGCCCTAAAATAATCCCACGTAAGATCCTCTGCTGCCACACTATCCCGAACCGTGAGCCACCACTGGTATGACTCATCCCGAAGAAGCGATACTATGCCCTTCAGCTTCTCCTCAGCAGTCAGGTCTAAATCGTCCATAATCCGCTCGGTCGCCTCCAGCCAATACTCAGCCGTGCTGGGAGCAACACCAGAAACACCTCTGAAAACCTCAGCCCCGTTTGCCCGAAGTCGCTCAGGCACAGATTTCCTAATTCCTGCGCCACCACCTACTCCAGCTACCCTTTCTAAAACTCGCAGCATCGCCTGTGACACTGCATCATCCCCAGTCTGATCTTGAAACTCACCAACTCCAGCTGGTGGCAGTACCGGTATCTCATTTTCTGACCCTTGACCAGATCCTACGGGTTCAGAAACCGTCATCCTACCACGACCACGTCCACGATCACGTCCACCTCGAGCACTCATGACTAAATTCTCTACGTATCTGATTTAGAAGTTTTATGCATCAGTATTTATTCCACTATTTTAAAGCAAAGTCTTATGAATAGTAAAGAGCTTTGTTTTCGCGAGTTCCCAAAATCCTATCAGTTTCAGTTTCTAAAGTAATCTTACTATTACTAGCCATCCAATCACATCTCATCAAAATCACAAGCAATAGTAAGGGGTACTTACCTGGGCGGATTGGTGCCGGAGACTCGGTGTCATGCCTTTCAAACCATGCTTTTTAAAACAAAACTCTTAAAACAGACTTTTAAAACATTTTGGACCTTAGGCCCACAGCCGAGCTTTTGAACTTGGCTCTGATACCATAATTGTAACACCCCAAACCCGGTCAACACACCACGACCGAATCTGGTATGTTACGAGGAAAATCGAAATTTTGAGAAGGTAGGTTTCTGTTTAAAAATTTGATGAAAACACTTCGCTATATTGTGTATTTGAAGAAAACTTGAGTAGGCTTGGTTAAAATCTGGTGGTGTATTTGAAAACCCAGAAATTTTGAAGACTTAATCAGATGTGTAGGTAAAATAAGTCTATCTCATCTAGAAGTTCAAGTTGTTTTTTATTGTTACTAAAACATTTTGACTTAGTAGAAAATCGAGTTTAAATTAGAAAAACATTTGAGTTCTCTTTATCCCAAATCATAGTGTGATACCCGATGGTATAGTTTAAAACATATCGATTTGTAGTTTTGAAATCGTTGTCTTTCCAAGTTTTAGTAAATTTTAACCTAATTAACTTGTTAAGGCATATTAAAAATCTACTTTAAGCATAAACATAGCAAAACATAATTTTAAAGGCCATTTACAATCAAAAATAAAACCCAAATAGTAATAAATAAGCTAAAGTACCAAATTTTATAAAGTCTGAGCAAATCCTTATTTAAGCATGGCATGAGCACCTCGAGTCCAGCCCGGCTCCATGTCCGCGTCTAAGTGTCACCTGAAATGTCAAAGAAGCGGGTGAGTCGCAAGACTCACTGCATAAATCCCCCTCCCGATAATACAACATGCTAACACACATCATAACAAAGCACTACAATTAATGCACCCGTTCCTAACCATCCGTAACACCTTTTCTACCCCGTGTGGTACCAAACCACTGGTGGTGCCAAACCACTGGTGACCCAAAGTCACGATATCCATCAATGTGGTGCCAAACCACTGGTGACCCAAAGTCACAAATAACCAACTGTGGGGCCAACCCACGTGTGATACCAAATCACTAGCGACAATCCCGTATCTCTCAAGTGGGGCCAACCCACGGTGGTGTCAACCACAGGGACGAGTCGCAATGAGGTGCCAAACCTCTGGTGTCCCAAAGACACAGTGTGATACCAAATCACTGGTGACCGTAGTCACGAATCGAATGATGGGGCCAACCCATCGTGTGATGCCAAATCACTGGCGTCAATCCCGTATAATCAACTGTGGGGCCAACCCACTGTGGTACTAAGCCACTGGGACGAGACGCTGAGGTGCCAAACCTCTGGTGACCCAAAGTCACATAATATCATCTGTGGTACCAAACCACTGGAGGTGCCAAACCTCTGGTGTCCCAAAGACACGGTGTCCCAAAGACACAGATATCATAGTCTCCCTCCTCTCAAATCACCCAATAACATATCATACTAATGCAAATGGTATAAATCATGCAATCATACTAACATGCTCAACATGGCATCTCGTAGTATTTACATCACATATCATGATAACACATATATCACTACCAATCTCGTAATGAAACGGACTTACCCGTGTCCGTGCACATACCCCGTCGGGTACCAAATCCATCAACCATATAGTCTCACTTTACACAAACAGGTTATTAACATATTACTAAGGAATCAGTGTGTTAGTTTACACACCTGGTAAATCGCAAGTTTAACTCCCAAAGAACTCGACTAAATCCCTCGATCACCTCGACCACCTTGTTCCTAACAATCGGCCAACCAAGGGATTAGTACTATACCATTCGGCCATAACTCAATAAACCAACAGGGTTGTCATCCGAACCCTTACCTTGCAAACGGTTTGGTTTCCTACCAAACTTTGAACCAATAATGGTTCTTCAGACAATCGGCCTCCCCCTAAAACACAACCAATTAAACCTTTGAAGATTATGGCTTAACGAAACTAGAAGAGTGAACTAACAGAATCATCCCTTACCACCACTTACCAACGCTTAACAGAGAAGGAAGGCTCCTCTTGATTGCTTCCGATATCCAAAGACCCTGTAGCGAGATGATTAAACAGATGATTAACTCCTTTCAACCCTAACCAACATAGGCTTTAATCCAACCGAAATCAACATAGCATTAGAGAAGAGAGAAATGGCCATTCGGCCAAGCACTTACCTAACTCCAAAAGATTGAGAACACCGACCCCAACACAAACAATATTCAGCCAACCAACCACTAGGAGAAAAGGAAGATTCGGCAAGGTGTTTAACACTCCTACTTTCGGCTTTGTGAAAAGAAAAAGAAATAGAGGTGGGAAGAAATGGAGGTTACGGCACACCAAAGAAATGGAGAGAACCAATTGAAGAAGAAAGAAATCGGTTAGAGTTTTGAGAAGAAGGAAGAAATAAAAGATAAATAGGGGATGTACCTTCGGTTTGAGACAGAAAAGAAATGATGAAGAAAATGCTTTGAGGAGAGACTTTCGGCTAACTAGGTTTCAAATCAAAGGAGAAGTATGAAAAGAAAAGGGTTGTAGTTTCGGCCTACACAAATGAAAGAGAAAGGGAGATGGTTGAGAACTTTCGGCCACTCCAACTCAAAAGGGCAACACAAATTAGGCAAATGAGAGCTTGAACTTTCGGTTTGCAAGAGAAAAGATGGAGAAACTTACTAGGAATTTTGACTCATTAACACCCAAAAGGAGAACTCTTCTTTTTACCCACTATGACCGAAAATGCACTAAATGGGAAGTGCATTTCGGCACACCTCATTTCCCCCCACACCAAGCCGTCCACTCCCCCACAATCTCTCCAAAGAATCGGCCACAACTCCCCCAAACACTCCAAGCCATCCATTCAAATTGCTTTGAGCAAGTCCATTCCCACAAATCACTCTCCTCCCACCACCTCAGCACTTGACTTGGTCTTAGGCAGAGTTTGAACTGCCTACAACTCCTCCCCTCCATGCCGTCAAAATGGAACAAAAATGTGGGATTTTCGCAGCTTGAACATAGGACCTCCTCCCTTGCACTTGACGTCCCACACAAGCTCCAAGTGGCGCATGCTTTGCCACTTTACTAGCTCCTCTTTTGTGCTAAAAACCACCAAAGAATACTTATTAACCCCAGCTCCTTCAGCTCCTCTCACATAAAGCTTAAAACTAAAAATTTTCCTACCTACTCAGGCTTACTTCTAGCTTACAACTAAGCCCCTAAAACATCAAAATAACCGCATAGCACACCAGACATATGCACACAAAGTCGTAACAAAAAAAATAGCCCCTAACTCGGGATATTACACATAGTCTTTTCATTCATACATCCATCATTCAATTATGAACTTTCGTTCATTCAGAGAAACGTTGTAGTTTTCATTGTTGTTGTTTTCTCACTACCCAGGGGTATTTTCGTAATTTGTCCTACAGGGGTATTTTCGTAATTTTTTCAAAAGAAAAAGTTCCTTGGTGATTTTGTCAAAAAGTATTTTGGAATTTTTTTGGATTCCCGGGGTGTTTTGGAAATTTTGAAATTCCAGGGGTATTTCAGTAAATTTTTACAAATCAGGGTAAATTTGTAAAGTTTAATAATTCAGGGGTATTTCAAAATTTATAAAACTTGAGGGTTATTTTTGAGAATTTTGTTTTCCAAATCAGTGATGTTGCAAAAATTTTGGAAATCAGGGTCATTTTGGTAATTTTGTAAGTTAGGGGCAATTTCGTAAATTTTCCAAGTTGGAGTATTTTAATATTTCACAGAAGTAGAGTTTTTGGACTTGTTATAAAGTAATGAATTTTTTTTAATAAGAACTGTGGTTATTTTGGAAATTTCATAAACCAAGGGCATTTTTGTGATTTTACCACCAGGGGTATTTTAGTAATTTTGTAAATCAAGAAATATTTCAGAATAATTTTATGGGATAGCTTGTATAAATCAAAAGGGTAATTTAGTCATTTTAAAACTAGGGTTTCCATAAAAATGTGGCTAATCCCTTTCGGGTTTTAGTTAGGGGTTTAGCCTATGAATAAGTCCTCTTGGTTAGGGTGAACCGAAGCTACGCACCAGGTAGGATTCCTGCGAAGAGGAGGTGAGTCACTAGGACTGCTTAATGACCAGGCTCTTCCGGATCCACTCCTAGACATGCGCACAATGGTTGCCACACCCTAACTCGGCGACTTAGCCTTAGGTTTGTTTAATTAATCATTAAGTCTTATGTAATAGTTGGGGTAAACTAGTCCTAGGGTTCCAAATACTTATCATACTACTCTACATGCTATTCCAGTTCTACCCTTCTAAAATTCATACTATAATTCACACAAAGGTTAGGGGTACTTACCTGGTGGACTTCGGGTCAGAGACTTAGGTGCCATGCCAGAAAACCTGCTTATCTTCAAAAACTCATTTGGGCTCGATTTGAAAACATTTTGGGCCTTAAACCCCAGGCCGAGGGATTGAAACTAGGCTCTGATACCAAACTGAAACACCCCAAACCCGGCCCACGAGCCGTGACCGGATCTGGTATGTTCCTCAAGTAAACCGGTTCAAAATTCTTTTGTTACTTTGGAAAACTGTGTGTTTTGAAAGAAAGTTCGTTTTGGGTTGGGCTTGAGTTGAAAACGAGTTTATTTGAGGTGACAAAATATTTAGAGTTTATTTGAAAATAAATTTCACTTGATCTTTAATTAATAAAAATTTGTACCGTAATAAATAAAGGAAAAATAAAGTAGTTCAACTATGGCCTTATTACATCAAATAATTCCCAAAAATGAATTAAAGTGCTTAAATAAAATAAAAGTCCAAATAATAAAATTTTCTTTGCTGTGCATGGCCACCTTTAAGCTCCTGCCGACCCGGTCCATTACTGATCATCACCTGGAAGAAAAAGTTCCCCAACGGGGTGAGTCAAACAGACTCAATGTGTACACAAACACTAAGTCTTAACATTTCAGGCATGCATTATCATATCACATACATATTCAAATAACAGGTAAAAATAAGGATGCAACCCAAACCCAAACCTATTAAGCCATCCGCTACACTCCCCCGTATCAACCTGTACACCGTGGGGACTACTAAGTCGACCCTCCTTCCGCTACACTCCATATCGCGGTCTTAGGTCACCGCATTCGTGGTCTTAGGTCACCACGTTCAGATTACTGTGGTCTTAGGTCACCACATTCAGATATCACGGTCTTAGGTCACCGTGTTCGTGGTCTTAGGTCACCACATTCACTTCCCCTTTTCATATAACCCGAATGCCCCATATCATACATATCATGCACATCATGCCTTAATTCACATTCTTATCACTTTTTCACATGTTACAAATAACATATATTCATAATCCTAGTAGGAGTAGGAAACGTTCCTGAGTACTTTGTACCATTGCATGGTACTTTAGCCATATTTTCACATTCTTAATAACACATTTAATTTAAAACATAGCCATGAACATATTAAAGCTTAGGGTAGGGTACACACCTGATTCGCTTAAGGTTTCCAATCCAATCCCGAAAAGCTTGATCTAAGGCCTTAGATCTTAAATCTCTACATTAAATCAATCATTTAATACTTAGTAAAGAGCTATTCGGCCATAAATCCAAATCCTAGTAGGATTAGTACACTAAAACTTACCTTGGTGTCGAATTGACTATAGTCAAATCCCGAAACTTCACAGAGTTGTCCCCTTGCAATCGGCTAGGCACTAAAATCACTTAACTAATTAGTTTCGGCTTTTAAACGAAATAAGAAATAGATCTTCATACCAAAATAAGCCTTGGCCGAATGCTATAAACACTTGCCTTGTGGATTTTAAATCCCGAAACTCACCGAATAACTAGGGAACACGCGGCCTATGGTGTACCTTCGGGAAAAGAACTTCTCCTTCCTTGTAGTTGACACTTAGTAAATCCCGAAAGATCTCCTCAAGGTTTCGGCAACAAGAATATTGATGGGATTAGTCCTAGATTTTCGACAAATCTAAAAGAAAAGAATATAAATCAAACTTGTTCTTACCTTTGAAGAAATCGACAGCACCTAAGCTTGAAGCCACTTGAGATATTTGGCTATGGCCTTAAAAGGCTTACTTCTGGCTTTTGGAGGGATTAGAAAGAAAAGAGAAGGAAGAATAAAGATGGAGGATTTGGCTAGAACACAAGGTATTTCGGCTTTGGCTAACAAAGAGAAGAAGAATAAAAACTGTAGGAAATTCGGCAGAGAGAGGAGAATTTGCTTAAGAAATTCGGCAAAGGAAAAGTGAATGAATGAATGGCCTCTCTTTTCCTTTTATAGCCGAATTTACTAGCTAGAGTCCCTTACTTGGCCACCACTCTTCTATTTTGATAGCTTTATCCCTTGAATTATCACTTTATTAAAAGAATTTAATCCAACAATTATCTCTTGAAAATAATGATAAATAAATCCTTTATTTGTCCCTTATTTATCCACTAATTATAAAAGAATAAAAGCTCCTAGAATTTAGCCATGTGCCGTCCAACTCCCTTTCTCCTTGCAGCAAAATAAAACTCTTTTATTTGCTCCCCAAGTGACTCGAACTCAGGCCCACTTGCATAGCTTGTGGCGTCACCTACCTGGGCCTTAAGTGATATCTTCAGGCCACTTTTTCAAGCCTGTTTGTGTGTCAAATTCCTCCTATTAATTTTCTTAAGGCCACCCTGCCTTAGTTTCCTCTTTTTAACCTTTAAAACTTGACATTTCTTTACATTTCCAAGTTTCCAAAAATTTTCGTTTGCCTCCTTTAAACTTAACATTTCCATACATTTCCAAGTTTCCCGAAATGTTTACTTTCCTCTTTTGAATCATTTCTAAATCATTTCCTTACATTTCCTAGTTTTTAAAAATGTTCACTTTCCTCTTTTTACACTTAACATTTCCATACATTTCCAGGTTTCCAAAAACGTTCAAAACACATTCATAACACATAAGACATGTCATTTCATACAATTAAACCGAAAATGCATAGGACCTTTTCAGGATGTTACACCTAAGTTCAAAAAGAGGGCAGTGTCGGCTGTTCGCGATTGGCCACCGGGGTGTGGGCCGGCATCTGAGCAAAACAATAGGCGGATAGCAGTAGTGTCGATTAACGATAGTACCAACGTAGAAAGCACGGTCTTACGAGTAATCAGGTGTGTAACACTTACACACTCCATTAGTTAATTTGCTAATTATGTTTATTGTTAAAAGCCGAAATAACTACTGAAATTGGTGTGTTACCCTTGTGGGTATAAGCGTGTACTCCGGGTAAGTCCCCTGTGGATTGGTTATCGAGATATGCTGTTATACTATTTGATTATGCTATGCTATGTGACATTTGCATTACAAACATGTTAATATGCCACGGAAAATGTGTTCATGATTATGGGTATGTTGAGACGAGGGGGAAGGATGATTTAGACTGTCACCAGTGGTTTTGACCATACAGTGGGTTGGCCCCGCTTTCCTTATTATTTGTGACTAGTCTCAGTGGTTTTGACCACTAGTGGTTTTGACCACACGGATATTATTTGTGACTATGGTCACCAGTGGTTTTTACCACACATGGATTATTGTGACTCGTCCCAGTGGTTTGGTACCACAGTAGGTTGACCCCACATGTTGATTATGGGATTGTCATCAGTGGTTTTGACCACACGGTGGGTTGGCCCCACCATATGAATTGTGACTACGGTCACCAGTGGTTTTGACCACACTTACATGATTTGTGACTACGGTCACCAGTGGTTTTGACCACCGATGGTTTTGACCACACGGGGTAGACACATGAGTTCGGTTGGCTAGGCTGGGTTAGCATGATTTGCATATTGTCTGATGAAATATGTAAGTGCCTTGTTATTACCGGGATGGGGATTTATACACTGAGTCTCGGTGACTCACCCCTTCCCTTACATTTTGCAGATGAGGCGTAGATCGCGGATGTGGAGCCGAGGTGGACACGAGGTGGCCATGCGCTATGTTTTTGGGTTTTATTTCAAATACTGCTTTGGGTTAATTTACTTTTAAATTTGGTTTTGGATTTGTAATAAGGCCGCTAAAATTTATTATTTTGGGTTTTGTTTATCTGCTTTTTTGTTTTATCATATTATGCCTTAGTTAAATAACATTGCCTGCCTGAATAATCTATAAAATGTACGTTTTCGAAAATTGTACAACTTATCGGGTTTTTCAAACTTTACCATCGGGTAATACTAAACATATGAAGTCGACAAACTAACTTAGATTTTGAACAAACTAAGTTTCTTTATGTACAGATACAAAATGGTTTTCAACTTTATTATACCAAACTCACTCGGGTTTTCATAAAATCAAACGGCTTTCCAAAACAAGGAATGATAAATGATTTCTCTCAGAGGAGTTTTTCTTTCAAATTTAAAATGACGAAGTGTTTCATACAACGTTTCTTTTCAAAATTTAAACCTGCAACTTGCGTCTTCAAAATGTTTTTACCCTGTGACATGCCGGATTCGGTCGTAGCGTGTGGATCGGGTTTGGGGTGTTACAATTTTGGTATCAGAGCCAAGTTCAAAAGCTCGGCTGTGCGCCCGAGGCCCAAAATATTTTAAAATGGGTTATGAAAGGGGAAGGTATGGTTGGGAAAGCATGGCACCAAGTCTCCGGCACCGATCCGCCTAGGTAAGTACTCCTAACTGTTGTTTATAAGATTGTAATGACGATGCTATGACTAATAGTATTAGGGAATTACTTTAGAGACTTGAACCGTAGGATTGCGTGAACTTGCGAAAACAATCCCTGTATTAAACTATCCATAAGACTGTGCTGTAATAACAGTGGAATAAGTCTAACGCATAAAACTCTTAAACCAGATCAATTCGTGAACAATAGTCATGAGTGCACGAGGGCGTGGGCGTAATATACGTGGACGAGGGAGAGGTAGGATGGCTTTATCTGAGCCAGCTGGGTCTGGCCATGGGTCAGGAAATGATGTACCGCCGTCGCCAGCTGTGGGCGCTGAGTTTCAGGAGCAGACGGGTGGTGATGATGCAGTGTCACAAGCGATGCTGCGGGTTCTAGAGAGAGTAGCTGGAGCAGGTGGAGGTATGGGGGCTCAGAAATCGGTGTCTGAACGACTCCGGGCTAGTGGCGTAGAGGTATTCAGAGGTGTATCTGGTGTGGATCCCAATACGGCGGAGTATTGGCTAGAGGCGACAGAACGTATCATGGACGACCTGGATTTTACGGCTGAGGAGAAGCTGAAGGGTATAGTATCTCTGCTTCGAGATGAGTCATATCAGTGGTGGCTCACGGTTAGGGATAGAGCAATGGCTGACGACATCACTTGGGATTTCTTTAGGGTAGCCTATCAGAGAAAATACGTCGGGGCTAGTTACATCGATGCACAGCGTAAGGTGTTCCTGAATTTGGTTCAGGGGAATAAGTCAGTATCAGAATATGAGGCAGAATTTCTTCGGTTAAGTCGGTATGCACGGGGTATTGTAGGCACGGAGTATGAGCGCTGTGTCAGATTTGAGGATGGGTTGAGAGATGAGCTGCGGATGTTGATTGCTCCACAGCAGGAGAGAGAATTTGTAGTCTTAGTAGAGAAGGCTAAGGTTGCTGAGGAAGTAAAACAGTCAGTGAGTCGGAACCAGGATAAGAGTTGGAATAAGAGAAATTCTGGGTCATCAGGGTCTGTCGGGAATCAGCAGAAAAGGGCTAGATATGGTGGCCCGAATCAAGCTGCGAGGCCTACTGCTACTACTCAGTGGCCGCCACGGTGTGCTCGGTGTGGGAAGTCTCACTTGGGGGAATGTTGGACTGGAAACAAAGGGTGCTTCGAATGTGGGTCAATGGGGCACCGAGTAAGGGATTGTCCACGGAGGTTAGTTAGGCTTCAGTCTGAGGGTCAGGGTCGTACACAGTTCAGGAGGGATGGTCCGCAACCACAGAGGGGTCGCGGTTCGGCCAGGGGGGTAACGATTCTGGACGAGGTCGCAGAGCACCGGGTAGAGGTGCTGGGAGCACAGAGGCGAGACAGCCTGGATTGGTTTATGCAGCGAGGCAACGAGAGGAGGGCGATGCATCGGACGTCATAACCGGTACGTTCTTAATTTTTGGACTGCCTTATACTGCTTTGATAGATGTTGGTTCGATGCACTCGTATGTAGCCAGTAGTATAGTGGAAACTATGAACTTAGACTTTGAGATTACTTCTAGGGAGATGACAATAATAAGCCTCTAGGTCACTCAGTAGAAGTAAGTAAACTTTATAGGGATGTACCCCTAGAACTCCAAGGGGTAGTGTTTCTGGCTGATCTGATGGAACTGCCGTTTGGGGAGTTCGACCTAATTCTCGGGATGGGTTGGCTGGTGAAGTATCAAGCGAGTTTGGACTGCGCGGCTAAGCGCATGGTGTTGAAAGCAGTGGAAGGTGAAGAAGTGGTAATGATAGGTAATAGAAGGGATTATCTATCTAACGTTGTATCTACTCTGAAGGCTGAGAAAATGGTCAGGAAGGGATGTGAGGCATTCATAGTTCATGTGTGTGCTTTGGAGGCCAAGGAGTCAGCTGTAAGGAATGTCCGAAAGGTAAAGGAATTTACTGACGTATTCCCAGAAGAACTTCCGGGTCTGCCTCTGGATCGTGAAGTTGAATTTGGCATAGATTTGTTACCCAGAATCGCGCCAGTGTGTATTGCCCCGTTAGGATGGCGCCGAAGGAATTGGTGGAACTAAAGGCACAGATTCAGGAATTGTTGGACCGGGGTTTCATCCGGCCGAGTGTGTCACCTTGGGGAGCGCCTGTGCTCTTTGTTAAGAAGAAAGACGGCACAATACGGATGTGTATAGACTACCGACAGCTGAATAAGCTGACGATCAAGAACAAGTATCCATTGCCGAGGATAGACGATCTGTTAGATCAACTTAAGGGTGTATCAGTCTTCTCTAAGATTGATTTAAGGTCGGGGTATCATCAGCTCAAGGTGAAGGAGGCTGATATCTATAAGACGGCGTTCCGCACTCGTTTTGGGCACTACGAGTTTTTGGTAATGCCGTTCGAGTTGACCAATGCATCGGCAGCATTCATGGACATGATAAATCGGGTGTTTCAGCCGTACTTGGACCGGTTCATTATGGTGTTTATAGACGACATTTTGGTGTACTCGAAATCTGAAGAGGAACATGACGCGCATCTACGGGTGGTCCTACAGATTCTGAGGGAGAAGCAACTATTCGCCAAGTTTAATAAGTGCGAGTTCTGGCTTAAGGAGGTAACTTTCTTGGGTCATGTGGTGTCAGCTGAGGGGATTAGAGTGGATCCTCGAAAGATTGAGGCAGTGTTGGATGGTAGTAGAGATTCGGAGTTTTCTGGGTTTGGCAGGTTATTACAGAAGATTCGTGGAAGGCTTTTCTTTGATTGCAGCGCCGTTGACCAAGTTGTTGCGGAAAGGGGTTCCATTTGTGTGGTCTGATAAGCAGCAGGAAAGTTTCGACAAGTTAAAGAGAATTCTGACAGAAGCACCGATTTTGATTCAGCCTGAGGCAGGAAAGGAATTTACGGTTTATTGTGATGCATCGCATACTGGTTGTAACACCCCAAACCCAGACTAAACATTACGACCGGATCTGGCATGTCACATGAAATGGTTGTTTAAAAACTGCGCGTTTGTTAAAAATTTCGAGATTAAATATTTATTCGCTTGATATCCTTTTGTTAACATTTTGGAAAACGATTATTAAGGGTTTAGGACATTCCCGTATTGAACATTTGATAACAATAGGCAGCAATCATATTAAAAGCTAAACCAGATCAAATACCAAAAATACAGTTAAAGCGGCCTTATTACAACTTAAAATCCCGAATTAAAAATAAGTTGAAATAAGAGAACAAGCTTACGAGAAAATAATGTATGGCCTTCACGAGTCCGCCTCAGCACCCAAATCCGCGATCTAACGATTACCTGCAAAATTAACTAAGGGGTGAGTCAACGAGACTCAGTGTGTAAATCCCCATCCAAAGTATGTTAAGCTCATACACAGGTCCATGTGCAAATATGCATGTCATGCAACCCATCCATCCTATCCATCCGAAACTCCCAAATCTACCCCGTGTGGTCAAAACCACTGGTGACCGTAGTCACAAATAATATCGGTGTGGTCAAAACCACTGGTGACTGTAGTCACAATAATATGTGTGGGGCCAACCCACAATGTGGTCAAAACCACTGATGACAATCCCGTATATCGATATGTGGGGCCAACCCACTGTGGTACCAAACTACTGGGACGAGTCACAAAGATAGCAATATGTGGTCAAAACCACTGGTGACCGTAGTCACAAATAATATCAGTGTGGTCAAAACCACTGGTGGTCAAAACCACTGAGACTTAGTCACAAAAATAATATAAAAAGTGGGGCACTGTGTGGTCAAAACCACTGGTGACAGTCTAGAATCATATCTTCCCCCTCCTCTCATCATACCCATGCAATATGACATAATAATTTGTATGCAGTATGACATGTTGCAAATCATATATCATAGATAACGTATGAAACGAATTACCATCATAATCAGAATAACAAATACGACATAATCAAGCCAATCAACCTCTAAGGGTATAACAGTAATTTACCTTCTAGGGGTATTTTGGTAATTTATCCACTAAGGGTATTTCAGTAATTTCGTACCTGGAATGACCTTTCCGAAGGCCCAATGTCGCCCCGAGTGACTTGACTACCAATTCTGTCTTTACCGGACTATTGGGCCTAAAACCCGATTCTGGCCCATTCGGGCCCACATGCTCGTGTGGCCCACCTAACACAAATCTAGCCACGTATATAAGTTCCACCTAGTCTAGTTCACTATATACTATACCATCATACGTTTTGCTCAATTGGGCCCACGGGCCCATTGGGCCCACTTCGGCCCATCGCGGCCCAAACAGCCCCAACCCACAAGAATACTACTGATGGCCTCAACTATCACGTCGAAGCCCCACACGTGCGCTCGCACGCTCGTGTGGCTACTATTACCATGACCGGAACTTCGGCATTTGCCGCTCTACAACTAGAGTAGAGAGAGTTACACACCTGATAGGAATCTAAAGCTGCTAAACCGTACTCCAAGCACTCCTTTGCCCAACGCCAACCAGGTATGATAACTCTCCTCCTGGAATGCTCTTTATATAGCTAGCTCTTCACCTTCCTTCTTTGTATCTTTCCGATGTGGGATCCCTTCATCAGTAGAGTTTAAATTCAACTGAAACTCTTGCCGTTCAATCCGTAAAATAAATACTCCCTTGCTTCTCATAAGATTCGAAGCCGGGCTCCCTTGCAACATAATCCACGCCGCTAACCACTTGGCCACAAGCTCCTCTTGTGCCTTAAACCATACGCAACTAAATATAAACTATGGCCCAAATTCTAAGATCCAAGTAAAAGAAACTAAAATGCAAAAGCTAAGACTTGAACCTTGGACCTCCTTCCTTCCTTGTGGCGTCACCCCCTTGTCTCTTATGTGGCGTCACTTTGCCACTACACCACACACTCCACTTGTGTCATTTTCCTCCACTTTTTATTCTTAAGGCCTACCTGCCAACTTCCAGGGTTTTTTTCGCCTAAAACCAAAATTTCCCCAAAGCCAATGTTCAATCCCGAGACTTCACAGAAGCCCTCTAACCTTCCAAAATCACTTATCTAATAAGTCCAACTTGTACTAAAGCCGATCTCCTGTTCTCCCAAAAATTTTAAACTCTACTACGCCTAAGGCCAATTAGGCCCAATCTTACTAGGCCCAACTTCGGGATGTTACACTGGTTTAGGGTGTGTGCTGATACAAGAGGGGAAAGTAGTGGCGTATGCGTCTCGGCAGTTGAGACCTCACGAAGGTAACTACCCGACACATGATCTGAAATTGGCTACAGTGGTTTTCGCCCTGAAGATTTGGAGGCATTACTTGTATGGGGAGAAGTCGATAGTCTACACAGATCACAAGAGTCTGAAGTATCTCCTGACTCATAAGGACTTGAATTTGAGGCAGCGGAGGTGGATCGAGTTGTTAAAGGATTACGACTGCTCGATTGAATATCATCCGGGTAAGGCTAACGTAGTGGCTGACGCGTTGAGCCGCAAGGTGGTAGCGGACTTGAGAGCGATGTTTGCTCACCTTAGTCTGTATGACGACGGAAGTTTATTGGCAGAATTTCAAGTAAAGCCGACTTGGGCAGATCAAGTTAAGGAGAGACAGCTGGTGGATGAGGTTTTGAGTGCTCGAAGGTTGCAAGTGCAGAATGGTGAATTGGAAGGTTACAGCTTGGGCAGTGATGGAGTACTGTGTTTTCAAGGGAAGGTTTGTATGCCAAAGGACGTTAAGTTGAGACAGTAGATTCTTCATGAGGATCATAGCAGCCCATACGCTATGCATCCTGGGGGTAACAAGATGTATCAGGATTTGCGAGAACAGTTCTGGTGGCCGGGTCTTAAGCAGGAAGTAATTGAGTTTGTGAGTAAGTGCCTGACGTGCCAGCAAGTTAAAGCTGAGCATCAGTTACCGTCGGGTCTGTTGCAGCCAGTAAGGATTCTGCAGTGGAAGTGGGAAAGGATTACGATGGATTTCGTCAGTGGGCTACCCCTTACACCTAGCAAGAAGGACTCAATCTGGGTGATTGTGGATCGTTTGACTAAATCAGCTCATTTTATACCGGTTCGGGTGGATTACTCGCTTCAAAAGTTAGCCAAGTTATATGTGGCAGAGATAGTGAGGTTGCATGGAGTGCCAGTATCGATTATCTCAGATAGGGATCCCAGATTCACGTTGAGGTTCTGGAAAGCGTTGCATCAGGCACTGGGTATGAGATTGGATTTCAGTACGGCATTTCATCCGCAGTCAGATGGACAGTCAGAAAGGGTAATAAAAATTCTAGAGGATATGCTGAGAGGTTGTGTCTTGGATTTCAGAGGCAGCTGGGAAGAATTTCTACCGCTGGCAGAATTCGCGTACAACAATAGTTACCAGGCAAGCATTAAGATGGCACCATATGAGGCATTGAATGGTCGGAAGTGTCGTACACCTACGTGCTGGACAGAGTTGGGTGAGCGTCAGATGTTGGGTCCGGAGTTGGTTGCTGAAACAGAGGAAAAGGTAAGCTGATTCGAGCTCGTCTGAAGGAAGCTTTAGATAGGAAGAAGTCTTATGCCGATCTTAAGCGAAGAGATATAGAGTTTGCAGTAGGTGACAAGGTTTTCCTGAAGGTTTCGCCGTGGAAGAAAGTGCTGAGGTTTGGCCGGAAAGGCAAGCTGAGCCCTAGGTTTATCGGGCCGTATAAGGTGTTGAAATGGGTGGGACCAGTAGCTTATCAGCTTGAGTTGCCAGCTGGATTGAGTCAGATTCACGATGTGTTTCATGTCTCTATGCTTAGACGCTACCGTTCAGATCCATCGCATGTTGTGTCAGTGGAGGAAATCGAGGTGAGCCCAGATTCGTCCTTGGAAGAGGAACCGGTGCAGATTCTGGACCGGGACGTTAAGGTGTTGCGTAAGAAGACGGTTCCATTAGTAAAGGTATTATGGCGGAACCATGGTGCGGAAGAGGCCACATGGGAACCAGAGGATGTGATGCGGCAGCAATACCCTCAACTCTTTTGACCTGGTAATTTCGAGGCCGAAATTATTTTTAAGGGGGTAGAACTGTAACATCCTTAATTAGGAGCTCTTGCATTTTAGTGGTTTGCATGTGAATGGTTTGAACATGATGCTAGATAGGGTGTTTTGGGGTCTGGGGATGAGCCAAGGGTAGGCCGGAACTATAGTAAAAAATTCTGTTTTGGGTATTTGGAAGGGAGAGCTGAGTGAGTTAGGGGATAAGAGAAATTAATGGAGTGTTTTGACACAAAAGTACCAGCGGTGAAGTGGCAAGGGAGGCGCCACTGAAAGCTTGGAGAGATGACGCCACAAGGAGCTAGGGGAGCTTGTGTACGAGCTGCGAAGATCCCCTTTCTACTATTTATTTTTGACGCTAGATTTAAGGGAGAGTTGTGCTCAAGATGGACACTGATGGATAAGGATGGAAGAGGTCAACAGGTTCAAACGGGTGGAGGAGAGAAATTTGAGGAGGTTGACTCATTTAAATCAGTTTGAATGAGTGGCCAGGAGGGAATTTAGGAGATGCCGAAACATGAACACTGGAGAGGAAGGGAGCAATCGGTTTGGGTGCTTGAGGGTGGTGGCCGAATGTGCCTAGTGAGTGGTGCAAATTCGGCTAGTTGGAAAACACTTAGAGCTTTCTCAAGTTTTCTTTTTGTATGCCGAAAACAAAACCTCTCCCATTGGTGTTTCATTTTCTTCTCCTCTCTAAATCGGCCATAACCGAATGCTCTCCTAAGCCTTACCTCTTTTCTTTTCTACCTTGTGGGAAAGCCAAAAACATCTTTCTCTTCTCACTCTCTGCTTCGTTTTGAAACCTCTATAGCCGAATCTCCTCAAAGCCGAATTACCTCTACTCCTTTCTCTTCATTTCATTTGCTTCAAAATCGAGTCAACACCAATTCCCTCTCAGTCGACTATTTTTCTTCTCTCAATCCCTCTCTTGTGCCAAAAATACATAAGTCTTCTTCTCTTTTCCCGTCTATTTCTTTCGATTGTGTGGCCGTATATTCCCTGAATCTTCTTTCTCTTCTTTCGAATGCTGAAGGTAATAATCCTGTGTTGATAGTACTTGGCCGATTGTAGGGGGGAGACTTGTCATCGCGTGGCTTCGGGTTTTGCTTGAAGATCGAAAGGTGTTAAGGTAAGGGTGGTTACCTTGTTGCGTTAACTCCTTCGGGATTTCTTGATCAAAGCCGAATGGCTATTTGTCTTATAGTGCTGTGTTGGCCGAATATAGGGGGAGTAATCAAGCATTCGGATTCCTGGGATTTACGCGGTTCGTGGTTTAGTTCTCAAACTCTTCGAGATCTGTCAATCTAGGTAATGATCTACTCTTTCGGGTTAACTTTATTTTAAGATATTCGCCGTGTTAATCTGATTTAGTGACCAAAGGTATTATGGATCGTAGTGCCAGCCAAGCGGTAGGTGGGGTGGGATCTGAGACCCCAGCCCCTAAGTTCAAAAAGAGGGTAGTGTCGGCTGTTCGCGATTGGCCACCGGGGTGTGGGCCGGCATCTGAGCAAAACAATAGGTGGATAGTGGTAGTGTCGATTAACAACAGTACTGACGTAGAAAGCGTAGTCTTACGAGTAATCAGGTATGTAACACTTACACACTCCATTAGTTAATTTGCTAATTATGTTTATTGTTAAAAGCCGAAATAACTACTGAAATCGGTGTGTTACCCTTGTGGGTATGAGTGTGGACTCCGGGTAAGTCCCCTGTGGATTGGCTATCGATATATGCTGTTATACTATTTGATTATGCTATGCTATGTGACATTTCCATTACAAACATGTTAATATCCCACGGAAAATGTGTTCATGATGATGGGTATGTTGAGAGGAGGGGGAAGGATGATTTAGACTGTCACTAGTGGTTTTGACCATACAGTGGGTTGGCCCCGCTTTCCTTATTATTTGTGACTAGTCTTAGTGGTTTTGACCACCAGTGGTTTTGACCACACGGATATTATTTGTGACTACGGTCACCAGTGGTTTTGACCACACATGGATTATTGTGACTCGTCCCAGTGGTTTGGTACCACAGTAGGTTGGCCCCAAATGTTGATTATAGGATTGTCATCAGTGGTTTTGACCACACGGTGGGTTGGCCCCTCTATATGAATTGTGACTACGGTCACCAGTGGTTTTGACCACACATACATGATTTGTGACTACGGTCACCAGTGGTTTTGACCACCAGTGGTTTTGACCACACGGGGTAGACACAGGAGTTCGGTTGGCTAGGCTGGGTTTGCATGATTTGCATATTCTCTGATGAAATGTGTAAGTGCCTTGTTATTACCGGGATGGGGATTTATACACTGAGTCTCGGTGACTCACCCCTTCCCTTACCAGATGAGGCGTAGATTGCGGATGTGGAGCCGGGGTGGACTCGAGGTGGCCATGCGCTATGTTTTTGGGTTTTATTTCAAATACTGGTTTGGGTTAATTTACTTTTAAATTTGGTTTTGGATTTTTAATAAGGCCGCTAAAATTTATTATTTTGGGTTTTGTTTATCTGCTTTTATGTTTTATCATATTATGCCTTAGTTAAATAACATTGCCTGCCTGAATAATCTATAAAATATGTTTTCGAAAATTGTACAACTTATCGGGTTTTTCAAACTTTACCATCGGGTAATACTAAACATATGAAGTCGACAAACTAACTTAGATTTTGAACAAACTAAGTTTCTTTATGTACAGATACAAAATGGTTTTCAACTCTATTATACCAAACTCACTCGGGTTTTCATAAAATCAAACGGCTTTCCAAAACAAGGAACGACAAACGATTTCTCTCAGAGGAGTTTTTCTTTCAAATTTAAAATGACGAAGTGTTTTATACAACGTTTCTTTTCAAAATTTAAACCTGCAACTTGCGTCTTCAAAATGTTTTTACCCTGTGACATGCCGGATTCGGTCGTAGCGTGTTGACCGGGTTTGGGGTGTTACATCGGGTGTGAGTTCATTGAGTTGGCTTCAAGCCATGATATTAGCACTTCGGGTGCAAGTTTATTGAGTTGGCTTTGGGCCATGATATTAGCACTTCGGGTGCGAGTTCTTTAAGTTGGCTTCGGGCTATGATATTAGCACTTCGGGTGCAAGTTACATTGATTTGGCTTTGAGCCATGATATTGGCACCTGGGGTGCGAGACTTCCAAGTACCCAAATTTGATACCGAATGGTTCAATAGGTATATTTAATATGCGAAATGGTGAGAAATAGATACGTGTCAGTACAGGTATGTACGGAACACTATACGGGCAATGAGTTAAAGGAAGTTGTGAGTTTATGATCATGTATGTGGTTAAGTTCATGCTTGCTTGAGATTAATGCATTGTTGCACATTATGTCATTTAATTTGAATGGTAAATGAATGGTGAGACTTGCTTATTATTTTCATACGAGCTTACTAAGCTTTATATCTTACTTTGTTTAATTTTTCGTGTTTTATAGTGATTTCAAAGCTAGCTCGGATTCGGGGATTGTTAGAGACTTCGTCACACTATCCAGCTATCATATTGGTACTTTTGAAACTAAGTTTTGGTCATATGGCATGTATAGGATGTTGGTCATTTTGATATGTAGTTTGGTAGTGAATTTTGCCATTGAATTGGCTTGTAAATGTCTATGTTTTGGTTTGTATATATATAGCCATGAGAGTTGGCTTAACTTGGTTGGGTTGGTTGGATATATACTTTTGTATATGGTTCTTTTTGTGTGCTTGAATATGGTAATGTGATGTTAGTTGGTATTTGGAAATTAGAAGTACTAAATGGATAAGAAATGAACTTAGCATGTTTATGAGATTAGGCTAAATGATGCAAAATTTGAAAGTGTTCATGTTGATGTTTTCAGTTAATTAGATTTGATATGAATTGAGTGGCATATTATGGTATGGATGTGTTTTAGATTGGTTGGTATTGAAATGGTATAGAATATGCATGAATTAGGCTTGTATTGGTTGGTTTAAATGCCAAATTATGCTATGTATTGGTGTCAATTTGATTGATGTAGATGTGCAAAAGATTGGGTGGAAAAATGGCTTGGTAAATAGCCTATTTTTGTCCACATAGGCAGAGACACGGGCGTGTGTCTCAGTCGTGTGTGACACACGGTCATGTACATGTGTAACACCCCAAACCCAGTCAATACGCCATGACCGAATCTGGTATGCCACAGAGGAAAACGTTTTGAAGAAATTCGAGTTAACGATTAAATTTTAGTGAAAAACTCTTTGTTGTTCTATATTGGTAGAAAACAGGTGTATAATAAGTTAAAAAAAAACTGATAATTTGATTTGAAATTCCGTAAATAAATCTTTAGAACTTAGTTGCAAATCCATAGATTAGAAAACTAATTATAATTTTAAGGAAACCCAAGCGATTAGTTTGAAAACCGTTTCTAACTGAAATTTGGAAACTTAAGTTTTGGAAAATCGTTTGAGTTATCGAAAACACTTAAGTTGTTAAATATTATCAAATGATTTATTTTACCCGATGGTAACGTTTTGAAAACCATTTCGTTTTGTAGTTTAGAAAACTTTGTGCTCAAATTAATATATCAACCATGTAATTTCTAAGCCATATTTAAAACAAGTCCAAAATATATAAATGAACCAAAAAACATAATTAAAAAGGCCTTATTACAAATCCAAATAAAGATGTAAACCAAATTAAGATAAAATAAAGTACCCAAATCGAAGTTCTTATAAAACCGAATTTTTATTGCATGGCCTCCTCGTGTTCATCTGACTCCTCATCCGCAATTTTACGAATCACCTGAAAAGATAAGGGAGAAGGTGAGTCACTAAGACTCAGTGCATAAATCCTTCCCCCGGTTAATGCAACATTCTTACACAATTCATAACCAAGCAATATATATATATATAATGCACCCAACCTAGCCATCCATAACTCATTTTCTACCCCGTGTGGTACCAAACCACTGGTGGTGCCAAACCACTGGTGACCCGAAGTCACGATATCCAATAATGTGGTGCCAAACCACTGGTGACCCAAAGTCACGAATAATCAAGTTGTGGGGCCAACCCACGTGTGATACCAAATCACTGGCGACGATCTCGTAATATCAAATGTGGGGCCAACCCACTGTGGTACTAAGCCACTGGGACGAGTCGCTATGAGGTGCCAAACCTCTGGTGTCCCAAAGACACGAAATATCAACGATCCAAGTGTGGCCCCAACCTACGTGTGATACCAAATCACTGGCGATGATCTCGATATATCAACTGTGGGGCCAACCCACTGTGGTGCTAAGCCACTGGGACAAGTCGCTATGAGGTGCCAAACCTCTGGTGTCCCAAAGACACAAAATAATCTGTGGTACCAAACCACTGGAGGTGCCAAACCTCTGGTGTCCCAAAGACACGGATATCAAATCCTTCCCCCTCCTCTCATATCACCCATAACCATGCAATTATTATGCAAATCATGCCATCATGCTCTAATATGAACATATAACAAATATATCGTAGATCATGATATTAAACAACATATATCAACATCATATCGAAACGGACTTACCCGAATCCTTGCTCATAACCATCAAAGTATCATATCAAGATCTCACAGTTTTCGGCTTTAATAACATGATTAGTATATTTATGTATATATATTACCGAGTTATAAAGTGTGTAAGATACACACCTGTCACCAACGCAAGCACTAAATCCCGAAGACACGATCTACAGCACTAGATCTCCTTGCCCTACATTCAGTCAAACCACAAAACTATAAACAAGGCCATTCGGCCACACCAACAAATCCCGAAGGGTTATCGTACGAAATACCAAATCTTACCTATTGGCTTACCCAAAACGATTGTCAGAGAATTAAGGCTTAAGTCATTTGCTTCCAAGATCCCGAAGAGTCTAGAAGAAAAATCGGTTCCTACGAATAGTTAGAACCTTACAACAAAATGCCCAAAAATTCGGCCTTTGCCCTCAAGAAAACGACATAGAAAAGAGAAAAGAAATAAAGGAAATACGGCCATGAACACTTACCTATCTACCAAAACCGATTGAAAAGAACCAAATGAAGACCTACCCTTGATGATATTCGGCCAAGACAAATCAAGAAGGAAATAGGAAGTTTTGACTATGGTTTTGAATGAAGATAGCAAATGATATGTGGATAAAAAGAAATGAAGTACGTGAGTGGCAAAGAAAATCAAAATGAGAGAGAGGATTCGGCTTTAGCAAACAATGGAAGAAAAATCAAGTGAAATGGGGAAGAAAAAGGTTCGTCCAAAAAGAAAGTAAAAGAAGAACTGTAAGTTTTAACAAATATGAGAAGAAAAGAAAAGAAAGATGAGAACCAATAGAGGTTCTTTTCGGCTACGAAGAATTAAAAGATGAGAGGGAGGTTCCGAAGGAGTTTCGACCAAATGCCTAAGAGGAAAAACAACAAACACCTAAGGATATTCGGTTTTTGTTCACTTTGGTGTACTACGGAGAATTCGGCATACACAAGAAGGTTTCGAATATGACACAAAACAAAGATTGTAGGCTTTCCAAGCTAGCCGAAAATGACCACCTAACCAAAAGAAAATTTCGGCACCAACTAGCAACCAACAAGACAAAATTCGGCCACTCCCCCTAGACCCCAAAACCGTCCAAATACATGGACTTCAAAGTCAAACCTTTCCACACAAATCTTTCCATAACAATACACCTTATATCATGCCTTATGTTCTCACATCTACCTTTAATCAATTGATTTCTTTCCCAAACATCAAGCTTACCTAAACTATTATTCAACTTGCCATAAAAAGTTAAAGTCCAACTTACCATATGTATAGTTTGACCAACACTTAATGTAAGGTGCATAAAAATAAAGTCTTCCAAATGCAATCCATGCTACTCGAACCACTTCCCTCAAGCAACCATCCATGTGCCATAACCACCTTGCCACTAACTCCTCATGTGCTAGAATTTAACACTTAAATTGACTTAAGTGTCAGGATCACCTAATCCACTTCACTAATTTCTTCAAACTAAAAATTATTCTAGCTTAGCTAATAATTTCACAAAACTATACTAAGCACACAATAAAAATCATACTTGAACTAACACAAATAACAAGATGATACTCAATTTTTTTTTAAAGCCCAAGGTCCAATTGGCCCAATCCTACTAGGCCCAATTTCGGGATGTTACAACACGGCCGTGTGTCCCTGGTGTTGAATTAAAAACCAAGTCAGTATGCTGTACACGGCCTCACACACGGGTGTGTGACTTGGCCGTGTGGCATAAGTTAGTATACCCTATAGGATTGATACGACCGTGTGGCACATGGACGTGTATGGCCATTTTTAGGGCACATGGGCTAGCCACACGGGCGTGTGTGTTGGCTGTGTGACCCAAGTTAGGGAGTTACACTGGGTCGGACACGGGCTGAGACATAGCCATGTGCTTCCATTTCAAATGTCCACACGGCCTGTGACACGGGCGTGACTTTGGCCGTGTGAGATACACGGGCGTGTGTCCCCTGTTTTAAGTGTTATTAAAGTTTTCAAAGTTATCAATTTAGTCCCGAACCACCTCGAATGCATGTTTTGGGCCTCATAGGCTCGTATTAGGGATGATATGAATGTTATTGATTGATAATTACATGTAATTGAAAATTTATGTGTAATTGTATAGTATGTTCAGTAATGATCCATGATCCTATTTTGGCGTTGAATACAGGTGAGGGGTGCTACATTTATTGGTATCAGAGCTACGATTTAGTCGATTCTAGGACTAACGTAGCCTGTGTGAGAGTCTAGCTATACATGCCATCTATATAACCTGTGATAGTGTGATGACTCTTGACAATTTAAACTGTGTTTTCATATAGTAAATGGATCCCAATTGAGCTGTAGCTAAATACGCCTGCCTCCATTCACAGAGTAGCGCAATCTGAGTCGATACCCGTATTGGGTAGCCAGGGAGGAGAGACTAAAGAAGCCTTCTTCTAGATGGTGAACGAGTGCTTTACAGAGCTAGTTCGAGCAAATCCAGCTGCTCAACAACCTCCACCCCCACCTAATCCCCAACCGATTCTCATAACCCCTCAAGATATGGAGCTTCTATGACTGAATAAGCCACCAGTTGATAAGATTCGAAAATACGGGGCTGAAGAGTTCAGAGCTACTATTGATGATGATCTCGAGAGAGTTAAATTTTGACTTGAAAATACTATTCGGGTATTCGATAAACTTTCGTGCACGCCAGCTGAGTGTTTAAAATGTTCCATTTCGATATTGAGGGGCACTGCGTATCACTGGTGGAATACTCTAGTACCAGTGGTACCTAGAGAAAGAGTCACATGGGAATTCTTTCAGACTGAGTTCAAGAAGAAATACATAAGTCAGAGATTTCTCAATTAAAAGCACAAAGAGTTTCTAGAACTGAAACAGGGCCGTATGACTGTGACTGGGTATGAAAGTGAATTTGTAAGATTAAGTAAGTATGCTCGGGAGTATGTTTCTACTGAAGAAATCATGTGCAAACGATTCGTTGATGGGTTAAACAAGGATATTAAACTTTTAGTAGGAATTCTAGAATTGAAAGAATTTGTTGTCTTGGTTGATAGAGCTTGCAAAGTTGAGTAGCTTAGCAAAGAAAAGATTAAAGCAGATTCAGAGGCTAGAGACTCGAGAAAAAGATCGTGAATAAACCATATCAATCTTTGTCAAAGAAATTCAAAGACATGTATACTCGTTCGAATGCTTCAGTGGGATATCCAAGTACAGATCGAGGAAAGTAAAACTCAAGTCCTAAAGCTCAAGCTACATTAGTATCGAGTATTAGCAGTATGAGAAACAACAAACCGAGTGTCAACAGTGTGGGAGATGACATTTTGAAGAATGCTGGAATAAAAGTAATAAAGCTTGCTACAAATGTGGTTCGCCAGATCATTTTATTTGGGATTGTCCTGAGTTATCCGAGAAAGACAAATATTAGAGTGCAAGATCGAGTAATACAGCTGTTAGAGGAAGACCACCTAGAAACACGGGGAATGTGAGGGGTAGTAGAGGTACAACAAAAGATTTGACTATGAGATCTGAAGCGAGAGCACCTGCTAGAGCTTACGCTATTTGAGCTCATGAAGACACGTCATCACCAGATTTTATCATCGATACATTTTCTCTTTATGACACTAATGTGATTCCTTTGATTGATCCTGGATCAACTCATTCGTATATTTGTATGAATTTGGTGTCTAATAAGAGTTTGCCTGTTGAGTCTACTGAGTTTGTGATTAAAGTATCGAACCCCTTAGGCAAGTATGTATTAGTTGATAAAGTTTGCAAGAATTGTCCTTTAATGAGTTTGATGTAACTCTGGGCATGGATTGGTTGACTCTGCATGATGCTGTTGTGAATTGTAGATGAAAGATTATTGAATTGAAATGTCAGAATAGTGAAATCATTCGAATTGAATCAGATGAATCAAGAGAATTTGTAACAGTCCGATTTAGACCCTAGTGAGAACAATGGTTTCGGGGCCACGAATCCAAGTCAGTAAAGTACTTTAATATTATTTTCTGTGCCTTTGATATGTGGTTATGTGTTAAAGTTTCGCAAGTACAGTTATCTGTTTGTGTGTTTAATTTTAGAAAATGGCTTAATCGCATAAAATGAAAGTTTGATGGTTAATTGTGAAAGTATCAAATTGTTGATGTCTTTATAATTTGAAGCCCTTAAAAGGCAATTAACCTATTATTATGGATAGTGGACGGTTATGGTCAATAATGACCTTGAAAATTATGTTTTATAATTTTATTATATAAGGTTAATATAGTAAATGAAAGAATAGTAATGTTATAATGAAAATAACATGAAAATAAGCCATATGTTCATCCTAGTTAGCCGAAATTCACAAAAGAAAGAAAAGAGACACAAGCTAGGGTTCGGCCTTTGTATTGCAAAATTAAGGTAAGTTTTGACTTTGGTTTTTGATGATTTTTATGTTTTTGAGATTGTTGTTTAGTCTTCTATCAAGCCATGTTGTAGTTTAAAGAATTGATGATGTTTATGAGATGTGCCATTGATGAATGGTGAGCTTTGTGATGAGTTTAGGTGTCAAATGAAAGATATATGTTAAAATGAACATGTTTTGTTCTTGAATTTTTGGTGAATTTAGCTAATTAGGGCTAAATTGAAAAAATAGCATTTTGAGGGATTAAATTGTGAATTTAATGAAATGTTTGGACTTGTATGAGATACATGAGCATTTGGTTAAGCATGGATATATGGTGATCTTGTATATTTGATGTTTTGTGAAAAATGGACTAGATTGATAAAATGTGCAAATATAAGGGCTAAGTTGCAAATTGCCCTAAATATGTGTATTTGAGTTGAATGGGATGGAATAGTAAATAAAACAAGTAAATTTGGATATGTATAGATCAAGAACTGAAGAAAATAGACTTAGATCGCGGGAAAGCGAAGGTAGTCGAATAACTGAGTCCGAATGAATATCCGCATGTAAGACCACGTCTGGGACATTGGCATTGATTCGAAATTTCGTGTAAGACCACGTCTGGGACGTTGGCATCGAAAGGAGATTTACGTGTAAGACCATGTCTGGGACATTGGCATTGTATTAATTCGTGTAAGACCCTGTCTGGGACAATGGCATCGATATCCAGTTACATGTAAGACCACGTCTGGGACGTTGGCATTGTACGACTATTCCGAGCATTCTGAGTATCCTATTAGATTTCGAACGGTTCAATGAGCAAGTCCGAGAAATGAATAAATATGTGAATTGAACATCCATTTCAGGTACGTTTGATAAGTACACATTGTGTGTATATGAAGGTAAGTATTTTCTTAAACTTACCTAGTTGAATTATGTATTTAAACATGAGAATGTAAGTGTATTATATGAATGGAAAAACTATGAGCAAATAAAGTATGTGGTGATTTGCAATATTGAAAGACAAATGGCTAAGTAAATGTGCCAAGAAGAATAATGATTATGAAATTGAGTTAATAGTGAACCCATATTGATTATGTATCTTGATTTCCTATATGTTAAGTTTATTTGTATATGGCTTACTAAGCTTTAGTAAGCTTACTCTGTGTGTATGTTTGCTTTATTTTATAGATCATCAAAGCTGCTGAGGGCTCGGGGACAGTCGAGGATCATCATCACACTACTCAAATTCATTTTGGTACTTTTGAAATGTGTATATAGCTAAATATGGCATGTATAGGCCAGTTGTTTTGGTTTATGGTTGAAAAGTGTATAATTAGCCATGAGATGTGGCTACATAAGTGTTGAAAACATGCATGAGTAACTATGAAATATGGTGTATGATTTGGTTATGGCTTGGTAACTATGAAATGGTTAAGTTAATGGTAAGTATACGGATGAAATGTGAGTATGCATGTTTGATCAAAGAAGGGGATTTATAAAATGGTAAATGTGGATGAATCATGCTTGAATGCATATGTGTTTTAGTTGTACAAATTGGCATGATTGGAATTATAATTGTATGTGGAGATTTGATGATTAATTTGATATGTTTTTGGTTGCCAAATGTGTATGAAATGAAATGGTAAATTGCTTGTAAGGATTGACCCTTGTGTGGGTGGCATTTTGGCCTTGCAAGTGGCCTGTTTTGCCTACACGGCCATGGCACACGGGCGTGCCTAGTACATTGTGATTAAGTCAGTGACTAGCCTAATACTACACAGCCATGACATGGGCATGTCAAGTAGCCGTGTGGATAAGTCAGTAGCCAGCCCAAGTGTGCATGGCCATGGCACACAGACGTGCCTAGTAGCTATGTGAATAAGACAATATTTAGCCTAAGAGTACACAGCCATAGCACACGGGCATGTCTAGTGACCGTGTGGATAAGTCAGTATACATGCTTTGATTGGCACGGCCAAAACACATGGGTGTGTCCAGTAGCTATGGGAGGCATACGGCTTGGTCACATGGGCTTGTGACCTTGACAGTTTTAAAAAAAGTTTTAAACTTTTGAGAGTTTTCGTATGTGTTCAGTTTAGTCCCGACCCTACTCTAAAGCATGATTAAGGTCTCGATGACCAATATAAGGGACACTTTGATTGTGATTGATGAATGGTTGTATGAAATTCTGTAAAAGTTTCTGATCTATCCGGTAACGCCTTTAACCCTAATCTGGCGACGGATACGGGTTAGAGGTGTTACAGAATTGCCTGTTGTGATTTCGTCTATGTCAGCTCAGAAATGTGTGAGAAAAGGTTGCGAAGCTTACCTTGCGTATGTACTGGATACAAAAGTGTCTGAATCGAAAATTGAATCAGTGCCAATAGTTTGTGAGTTTCCAGATGTGTTTCCAGAAGAGTTGCCTGGGTTACCACCGGTCAAAGAGGTCGAGTTTGCTATTGAATTAGTGCCGGGAACATCACCGATATCTATAGCTTCGTATAGAATAGCTCCAACAGAGTTGAAAGAGTTGAAAGCTCAGTTACAAGAGTTAACAGATAGAGGCTTTGGACAACCTAGTTTTTTGCCATGGGGTGCGCCGGTGTTGTTTGTAAAGAAGACAGATGGATCAATGAGAATATGTATTGATTATCGACAACTCAAAAAGGTTACAATAAATAATAAGTAACCTTTGTCAAGAATAGATGACTTGTTTGATCAATTGAAAGGGGTAACAGTATTCTTGAAGATTGATTTGAGATCTAGCTATTATCAGTTGCGAGTTAAAGATTCAGATGTGCCGAAAACTGCATTCAGAACAAGGTACGGACATTATGAATTTATGGTTATGCCTTTCGGATTAACTAATGCTCCTGCCATTTTTATGGATTTTGATCATGTCCAAACTAACTATGAAAACGAATAAGGCAATCGCACATATCGTTTGGTAGTATAGCTATGGCAAGACTAGAAATATCGTATCCTCAAGGACCAAGAGTACTAGTAATTACTATCTTTCTATTATTTAGCCTAAGAATTAAGGGAATTGTTGTTTAATTGAAAACTAACTAATTACTAAGCTAAAGATGCTAAGACACAGAGAATGAATTGGGGAAATACTTTTGGGAAAACCAATTGATTAAGACAATACCCGAGGAAGAATCCACCTAAGCTTCACTTGTTATTTAACTGTGAACCAAACGATTTATTCACTTGACTTGATCCGTAGGATTCCCTAATTTATATTAATACCTCTCTCGAGGTTACTAACATCTAACCCTAGGTTGATTAATTGAAATCTCTTTCTAATTAAAACCCCTAGAATTGCATTAACTCGATCTATGGACTCCCATATTAGGTTTGACCCTAATCCAGCAGATTTTCGTCGTCCTATCTCTAGGAGTGCGATCAGCTCCACTTAATTATGATATCTCTACTCTTAAACAGGGACTTTTGCTCCACTGCCTAAGCACATCAATACTTGAATCAATATCCTAAAATATCAAATAGAATTAAGAACACATAATTAAGAACAAATCAAGTATTTATCATATAGTTCAGAAAACAATAACATGATCCGTCTTAGGTTTCATCCCCCTCAGGTATTTGAGGTGTTTAGTTCATGTTTATAAAAGAATACATCTCAGAAGAAAGTATCAAACAAAACATAAGAAAAACCCTAAAACCCCTAAAGGAAATTGAATGGAAGATCTTCCGTCTTGAGTATGATTCCGGCTTCTTGAGATGAATCAACTGGTTGTCTTCGAGTAAATCCCACAATTCGGCCCTCTATGGCTTCGCTCTTCGACCCCCCTTTTAGGTCGTTTATATAGGCTTTCGGAATGTCTTTCTTTGCCCCTAAGTAACCTAATCTGAATAGAATTAAAACGAGTCACGGCAGGGGTACGTGTAACATTCGGGAATTAGGGGCTTTGCATTTGTTATGTTTCTATGTGTTTGGTATGCTTTGCTTATTGTTTGGGTATGTTTGGGGCCCCGGGAAGGCTCGGGGTTAAGCTAAAGCCTTGGTGAAAATTTTAATTTTGGGCACTTTAGGGGAGAGCTGGCTGGGACAGGCTTTAAGGATTATTGCTTGTGTTTGATGGCACAAGAAAATGAGGGGTAAAGTGGCAAGGAGACGCCACTTAGCATGTAGGGAAGTGGCGTCACAAGGGAAGCAGAGAGGGTGAAGGTTCGAGTCCTGTATGCCGCACATAGAAGCTTCTTTTTTTTGGGCGTTGGCTTGGGGAGGTGGTAGCATGCGGCTTGGACTCTGGTAAGGGGGAGTTGAATGAGTCAAAATTTTTGAAAGGGTGAACAAGAGTGCATGTAGGAGTTTGAATGAGTCAAGGTGGTTGGGAGATTTAAAATGTGGGATGGAGAGTGCAGGGTGGAGAAAATTGTGGGATTTGGAGAGAGGGAGAGTGGTGGCCGAATGGAGGAGGTGGGGAAAGGTTGCATGTGCGGTTTAAGCCTAGTTGGAAGGGGGCCGAATCTCCTTTTGTTTGATAGGCAAGTTATTTTTGTTTGGCGTATTCGGTCAACTAGGAGGGGAAGTGCCAAATTTTGTTTCCAATTAACTGCTTGGGGTTGTTTTCCTTCATTTTTGTTTTTCTATTTCGCCTCTTTCATTTGTGGACTTTGCCGAACCTCCTAGCTGAATCTTCTTCGTTTCACATCATTTCTTTTGTGCCAAATAAGTCTATTTTCTCTTCATTTCATTTGCCCTTTTCATTTCTTTCTTTTCTAGACCGAATCATCACCTTCAATCATTCATTTTCTTGACTCCCTTGAACCTTGGTCGAATCTTTCTCCTCCTATTTCTTCCTTTCTTTTCGTCACTCACTTATTCCACTCCTGAGCCGAATTTCAACCTTTCTTTTTGGTGCAACCGGTTATTCTTTTCTTGATTCACTGGTTAGCGTTGATATCTTATTTCTTTTAGTCGTCATAGCCGTATTGCGAGTTTCATCATTTACCTCTGGCAAAGCCGAATCTCTGACTATTCATTCTCTCTTTTCTTCTCCTTTAGATAGCATCTTTGAGCCGAACCTTCTTGGCTATTGAGGGTTTGTGCCGAATCTTTGGACATCATTCGGCCTCTCTTGATTCAAGGTAAGATAGTTTCTTACGATTTCTTTTCATCTCCCCTACTCTCTGTTGGTAGTCGATCACTTTCTTCCATAAACCGAGAGGGTTTTTTTCGTATCAAAGTACTTCATCTTGTGGTAACATATTTTTTTTTTTCATCTCTCTTTGCTAGTGGCCGATTATCAGATCGAGAGGTGCTAAGGGTTTCTGGTTGCTGAGGGTTCCTGTTCAAGGGGTCGTGTGGATTCATGTTAGTAGCAAAGGTAAGGGGTTTCCTCTCTAGTCGTATTCGAGTGGCCTTACTCTTCGGTATTCGATTGCCTTAACCCAACATTATTGTTGAACAATCGTTGCTTTCGTATAGCATTTTATTGATCAAGGTTCTTTCATGGATGCGAGTGGCAGCCAATCAAAGAAGGGGGTAGACTCGTAGTCCCTACCCCTAAGTTCAAAGGGCGTGCAGTGTCAGCCGTACGAGATTTTCCATCGGGTTGTGGGCTAGCTTTGGCTCAGGATAGGTAGATCGTTGTTATCCTTACGAGTGAGGGTGTCAACGAGATTGAAAGTCTAGTTCTTTGCATTTACAGGTGTGTAGTTCTCACACCTCTGCCTGTTGTTCTTGTTCATATGTACATGTATTATTATTAAATGCCGAAACCTCGGTATTGGCTGTTGAGTTACCATGGAGGGTAAAAATGAGACTTCAAGTTAGTGACATCTGACTATGCTATATAAGCAATTATGTTGATATGACTATGTGTGTACTCTGAACATCTTATATATGTCGATATTTGCTGTATCTATACATTATGATTTTATGTTGCATGGGAATGGGCATATGTTATGAATGGAAGGGGAAGTGTATCTGGTGACTATGTCACGATATCTGGTGGCTCTGCCATACTCTGTTCTAGTGGCCATGCCACAAAATCTGGTGACTCTGTCACAACTCTGACGATGAGCAGCTAACTGCAGCATGACTGCCATCGATGGTGTGTAGTAGTGAGGGTCGATTGTAGAAATCCCCACTGGTGTTTTTGGGAGGTAAGGGTGGTGTGTAGCGGTTGGATAACTAGGTTGGGTTGGGATTTACATCATATTGCATCGATTCTTTGATTAATTGCTATACCATGTTATTAGGGCTAAGGCCCATTCGGTAATATGTTTCTTGTGGAGTAATTGCACACTGGGTCTTCGTGACTCACTCCTTCTGTTAACTCTTGTAGGTGACTCTTAGTTCATGGATTTGGGCTGGAGCAAACTTCAGGGTGGCCATGCACATTTTTCTTTAAACTAAACCTACTATCTTTAAATATTCATTATTTTGAGGATTTTTATATGCTGTAATAAGGCCATTAACTATTTGGGTTATTTCTAGTTTGGAACTTAACTACTTTGAATTATGCATTAACTGGCGAAACATTTTCTTTATAAAATTTTAAGTAAAAGTTCTCCCACAATTTCAACCAACGTTTTCATGACCAGAACTAAATAATAAGTCTTAAACTAACTTAACACAACATTAAGTGTTTTCTTAAAAACTTGGGTAAACGAACAACTGATCTTGAAGTTTACAATAATAAAAGAAACTTTAGTTATTTTTTTCAACGATCTCTAAGTTTTACAAAATCTCTTCATGTGACATACCTGATCCGGTCGTGGTGGGTGGGCCGGGTTTGGGGTGTTACAATTTGGTATCAGAGCCCGGTTTAGAAGCTCGGCTATGGGTTTTGGGTTCAAAATATTTTCCAAATTTGGGTTAAAAAATGGTTTAGAAAGAAAATACATATGTATGTACATGATTTCTGGAAATATGGCACCCGAGTCTCTGGCACCAAGTCCATACGGTAAGTTTTTCTGACTGCATTGGGTGAATTGCATGAATTAGATATATCGTGCCATGAAATTTAGAATTAAGAAACTTTACTTTAGAAATTGAAACCTTTAGGTATATGTGTGTTTTGCGGAAACTACTTAAACCTCTATTCTCATAAAACTACTCATTAATCAACAGTGGAAAGAAATGCTAATACATAAAATTTGTAAACCAGATTAAGACGAAACAGTAGACATGAGTGCTAGAGGACGTGGACGTGTTGCACGCGGCCGTGGTAGAGGCCGGGGTGCCGAGGCTGAGTTTTCGGAAGCAAGGCATGAGCCTGAAGGTGAAGCGCCAGCATCACTTGTGGCAGAAGCAGGATCGCAAGATAGAACTGGTGGGGATGATGCCCTGTCTCAAGCAATGCTGCGTTTGTTGGAGCGAGTTGCTGGGGCAAGCACTGGGACTGTACCTTGGAAGTCTATTCCTGAGCAACTTCGAGCAAACAGAGCTGAAATGTTTAGGGGTATTTCTGGTGTGGCCCCAAATGTAGCTGAATATTGGTTGGAAGCAGTTGAATGGATTATAGAGGATCTCGACTGCACAGTTGAGGAGAAATTAAAAGGGGCGGTGTCTCTTCTCCGAGATGAGGCGTTTAATACCTTCAACAATGACCATTTCGCCCCTAGGCTTGGAAATAAATTCTAATCACATTTCTACCTTCAACAAGCCTAGGTGAACATTTAATACTCTTATAACTATCATCAAAACTCAACATTTCACATAATTACTACAAATTTGTAACCTTTTCATCAAGGTCCAATTAGGTGTTTTCAAGACAACACCTTTCACAAAAGTTGTTCATCTAACAACCAAGACTCAATTTATTCCATAAAAATGCAGCAAATAACAATGATATCTCTCATGGAAAACTCTAAAAATTTCATCATATTGCATAATAGTCCCCTTATTTGAAAGCTTAAGCTTTAGGGGTCTCAAAAGTACAACTATTTTCAAGAAAAGATCACTAGAACACTTACTAGTGAAGAGATGAGTGTGCTAAAATATTTGAAGCTTTCAACCCCTATTTGGCTGCCAATTTTCGGTGGACGAGATGAGCAAGAAAGATGGATATCATGTTTTCTTTATTCTAATATTAAACTATCAAATTTGTCCACCTACTCACCAACTTTGACCAACTTGGTCAATTCTTGTCCCTTATGGCCGGCCAAGAACTTACAAGGGGCTAAATTGCCTTTTAAACACCTCAATTTTACAATCTATGGCTGTTTCGTACCTTTAGCTTATAGGATGGAGCTTTCGCACTTTATGCGATTTAGTCCGTTTTCGCGATTAAACATGAAATCACTAAAATTAAAGTACCAAAATTCTCATGTACATATACCATCATGCCCTGATTCATAAATTAACATGAAAATAAATTTCTCTAATCTCAGATTAGTGATCTCGAGATCATTGTTCTGACTAGCCCTTAAATCGGGCTATTACAAAATATGTGTTTATGGATCAAATTGAATGAATTTGTGATTAAATTAGTTAAATTTGAATTTATTTAGATCAAGAACGAAAGAAATCGAATTGGATCGAGGGAAGTAGAAAGTAGTCGAGTAGTTGATTTCATCCGTCAATATTCGAGGTAAGTTCATAAGTAAATAAATGTTGTTAAATTTTATTGTGTCTAAATTAATAGTGCCAAATTGAATTGTTATTTGTGTAAATTAATTTGCTGAAATGAAATGAGCAAGGGAGCAATATTTACGAGTTTAAAATGTTGGAGATACGACGTTCGAAAGCCCCGTACGAACCTTAGGAATAGTTAGGATACATATGTCATGACATAGGATTTCCAATATGTGTTTTCGTGTAAGACCACGTATGGGACGTTGGCATCGATTTGTGTTTACGTGTAAGACCATGTCCGGGACATTGGCATTGAATTTGATTCGTATAAGACCCTGTCTGGGATAGTGGCATCGATATATGATTACATGTAAGACCAGGTCAGGGACGTTGGCATTGTACGAGCCTTTCGATTATCCGAGTATCCTTATTGATTTTGAATGGTTCAACGAGCATTATCGTGATGAGATCAGATGTGAAAATAAACTAAAAGATTCAGGTATGTACTTTGTAATTTGTATATGAAAACAAGATAAGTATATGATTATGATGGATACATGAATTGGAAATGATAAAAGATAAATTTATATGTGCTTATGAGTATATGTGAGTTTGAAAGTTAATGTTATATGGATATTGTAAATGTGATAATATTTGGGTTGTAAACATATTAATTGTGTAATTGGTTAATGTATATGTGATTTTGATTAGTTGATTTAAATGCAAATGTTTATTTGTTCTTTATTTGCTTATGACTTACTAAACTATGAAAGCTTACTTTGTGTGTGTGTTTTTCTGATTGTTTTATAGATCATTAAAGCTACAAGAAGCTCGGGGATCGTTGAGGATTATCACCACACTATCGAACTGCATTTTGGTACCTTTTGAGAGTGTATATATTAAAGTATGGCACGTATAGTCTAGGGAATTTATGTTATGGTTTGTGATGTGTAAATATAGCCCTGTCATATGACTAGATAATGAATATGTTATATGATGCAAAATTTGGTATGGTTTGATGGCTAATGGTTGGCTTAATGAAATGGTCGATTTATGGTATTTTTATGGATGATTTGGGAGTTGATATGATAGTAATGCTATGAATTGAATTGTATTAAAATAATGAATGATTTATATGTTTTAATTATGGAGATGGTGTTTTTGAATTAGTATGATTGAGTTAGGTTTAGTTTATGAAATGAATGATATTGTTAAGAGCTAAATTATGCATGTTTTGGTATGTTTTGGGATGCTTTTGGAGTATGAATTAATGCTTATTGAATGCTAGTAGGTGTAGCCCAAAGTGTGGGTGGCAAATTGGCCTTGTAAATGGCCTATATTTGCTCACACGGTTGAGCACACGAGCGTGTGGCTCGACCGAGTCTCTTAGGTTTGCAAATTGAAACAAGTCAAACTCGCACACGGGCTGGACACATAGGCATGTGACAGGCCGTGTGAAATAAATCAATGTCGACCACAGGTGAAGCACACGGGCGTGTCCTCGACCGTGTTGACAAGTCAGTATGTATGCCCTATTTTGACACGGCTTGGACACACGGGTGTGTCTGGGGCCATGTAAGGCACACGGCCTGCCCACACGGGCATGTGACCTCTGTAACTTTGAAAAATGTTTAATTTTCAAAAAATTTTATATGTGCTCGGTTTAGCTTTGACCCCTTTCTAATGTATGTTTAAGGTCTCGTAGACCTAGTTAAGGGACTCTATGAATGTGAATTATTATGTTAAGATGTTAAATGATTATAAATGTTTTGAAATGTTCGGTAATGCCTCTTAACCCTATTCCGATGACGGTTATGGGTTAGGGGTGTTACATTTTATTAGTATCAGAGCTACGATTTAGTTGATTCTAGGACTAACGTAGCGCGTGTGAGTCTAGCTGTACATGCCATATTTATAAACTGCGATAGTGTGATGATTCCTAACAACTGAAATGTGGTTTTGTATAGTAAATGGATCCAGGCCGAACCGTAGCAAATGATGTTGAAAGTAATGTGCCCGTTCCTGCTCATAGGGTAGCGCCGGCTAATTCTAGGCCAATTTTGAGTGGTCATGAAAGTGAGGCTAAACAAGCCTTTTATCAGATAATGAATGAATGGTTTACTCAATTCATTCGTACAAATCGGACTGTTCCACAACCATCTCCCCATCGATTCCTCCTCAAATACCTGTTATGCCACAAGTTGTCGATCCAATACGAATGAATAAGCCACTGGTTGATTGAATCAGGAAACACGAGGCTGAAGAATTCAGAGCCACTGTTGATGATGATGCCGAGTGAGCTGAATTTTGGCTTGATAATATGATTCGTGTGTTTGATGAGCTATCCTGTACACCTGATGAGTGCATCAAATGTGTTGTATCATTGCTTCGAGATTTTGCGTATCATTGGTGTAATACACTGATATCTGTAGTTTCGAGAGAATGGGTTACTTGGGAGTTCTTTTAGACTGAATTCCATATGAAATACATCAGTCAGAGATTCATTGATCAAAAGCGTAAAGAATTCCTCGAGCTGAAACAGGGTCATATGACTGTAACAGAATATGAGCGGGAATTTGTGAGACTGAGTAGATATGCTCGGGAATATGTATCAACCGAAGCAATAATGTGTAAAAGATTCAAACATGGAATGAGTGAATATCAAGCTGTTAGTTGGGATTCTCGAAATAAAAGAGTTTATTGTATTAGTTGAACGAGCCTACAAAGCTGAAGAGCTCGGGAAAGAGAAAAGAAAAGCTGACTATGAAGCTAGAGATGCACGTAAGAGATTCTCAAATAAGTCTTTCCAATTGGCATCAAAGAAATTTCGAGATGATTCTAGCTGTTCAAAGGCTACTGCGGGTTATCCTAGATGGGATCGAGATAGACCAGTTATGAGTTCGAGTGCAAATATTATAGTAAACGACATCCCGACAGTTGTAGATTAAATGATCGAGCCAGTTTCAAATGTGGATCATTAGATCATTTCATTTAGGAATACCTTGAGTTAGCTGAACAAAACACAGTACAAATGTCAGATCGAGTAATACGACAGCTCAAGGTAGACAACCCAGGAACACAGGTAATGTGAGTAGCAGTCAGAGAGGAACTAAAGACAAAGCTATTAGATCTGAGGCTCGTGCACCTGCCACATCTTATGATATTCGCGCCAGTGAAGAAGCTTCGTCCCAGATGTGATTACTGGTACTTTCACTCTCTATGATACTAGTGTTATTGCATTGATTGATCCAGGATCAACTCACTCTTGTGTATGTGAAACTTTAGTATCCAGTAAGACTTTGCTTGTAGAGTCTACTGAGTTTGTGATTAGAGTATCGAACCCCTTAGGCCGGTGTGTTTTAGTTGATAGGGTGTGCAAGAATTTTTCGTTGATGATGTGAGATTCATATTTTCCCGCTGATTTGATGTTGTTGCCATTTGATAAGTTTGATATAATTCTGGGTATGGATTGGTTGACTTTGCATGATGCTATTATGAACTGCAAACAAAAGACTATTGATTTGCGATGTCAGAATGATGAGAATATTCAGATTGAGTCTAATGATCTGAATGGTTTACCGGCAGTGATATCTTCGATGTTACCTCAGAAATATGTGAGAAAGGGTTGTGAAGCTTATTTTACTTATGTGCTTGACTCTAAAGTGACAGAAAAGAAGATAGAATCAGTACCAATTGTGAGTGAATATCCGAATGTGTTTCCCAAAGAATTACCTGGTTTGCCACTGATTGGAGAGGCAGAATTTGATATTGAGTTAGTGCCGGGGACGACTACGATATCGATAGCTCCGTGTAAAATGGTACCGACTGAATTAAAAGAATTGAAAGCTCAGTTGCAAGAATTGACAGATAGAGGTTTTTCACGGTCGATTTTTTCTCCTTGGGGTGCACCGGTTTTATTCGTGAAAAAAGAAAGACAGAACTATGAGAATGTGTATCAATTATTGATAGCTAAATAAAGTGACTATAAATAATAAATATCCTTTTCCATGGATTGAAAACTTATTTGATCAGTTGAAAAGGGCTACAATGTTTTCTAAGATAGATTTGAGATCGGGTTACTATCAGTTACGAGTTAAAGACTCCGATGTGCCGAAAACTACTTTTCGAGCGAGGTGTGGACATTATGAGTCTCTGGTTATGCCTTTCAAACTTACTAATGCACCTGCTGTTTTTATGGATTTGATGAATCAGATTTTCAGACAGTATTTTGATCGATTCGTGGTTCTGTTTATAGAATGATGAATCTGAACATGCTGAACATTTGAGATTAGTGCAACAGATTTTGCGTGATAAGCAATTGTACGCGAAATTTAGTAAATTTGAGTTCTAGTTACGAGAAGTCAGTTTTCTGGGACATATTGTATCAGCATCGTGTATTGAGGTTGATCCGAGCAAGATTTCAGCAATTTTAGATGGGAAACCTTCGAGAAATGTGTCAGAAGTTCACAGTTTTCTGAGACTAGTGGGATATTATAGACGGTTTGTAAAAGGCTTTTCTATGATTACAACCCCGATGTCACGACTACTTCGGAAAGATGTTAAGTTTGAGTGGTCAGAAAAGTGCCAAAAAAGTTTCGATCAGTTGAAAGCTTTGTTGACTGAAGCTCTAGTGTTAGTTCAACCAGAATAGGGTAAAGAATTAGTTATCTATAGTGATGTGTCTTTGAATGGTCAAGGTTGTGTTTTGATGCATGAAGGAAAAGTCATAGCTTATGCCTCAAGACAGTTAAAGCCGCATGAAAAGAACTATCTGACACATGATCTGGAATTGGCAGCTATTGTGTTTTCACTAAAAACATGGCGCCACTATCTGTTTGGTGAAAAATGTCATGTTTATTCTGATCATAGAAGTTTAAAGTATTTGATGACTCAGAAAGATATGAATTTACGACAGTGAAGATGGTTAGAGTTGTTAAAAGATTATGAGCTTGTGATTGACTACCATCCGGGAAAGGCTAATGTTGTTGCTGATGCTTTAAGTCAGAAATCATTGTTTGCTTTATGAGCGATAAATACTCAGTTGACCCTATCAGATGATGGTTCGATAATAGGTGAGTTGAAAGCGAAACCGTTATTTATTCAGCAAATTTGTGAGGCTTAGAAAGTTGATAATGAATTGTTAGCAAAATGGGCTCACTGTGAAGTGAATATTGATTCAGAATTCCGGGTTGATACTGAAGATTGTTTGAGGTTCAAAGATCGAATATGCGTTCCAAGAAATTCAGAGTTGGTTTAAATGATTTTAAGAGAAGCTCATAACAGTCGATTTTCTGTTCATCCTGGTAGCACGAAAATGTATAATGATTTGAAACAATTTTATTGGTGGCATGGTATGAAACGAGATATCTCTGATTTTGTTCCGAAATGTTTAATCTGTCAGGAAGTTAAAGCTGAGCATCATGTACAGTCTGGGTTACTTTAGCCAATTATGATACCCGAGTGAAATGGGATAAGAGTCACGATGGATTTTGTATCGGGCTTGCCGTTGTCACTGAGCAAGAAAGACGCAATCTGGGTTATTATGGATAGACTGACTAAATTGGCTCATTTTGTTCTAGTTCGTACAGATTACTCACTTGATAAACTTACTGAGTTGTATATTTCTCAAATTGTGAGATTGCATGGAGTATCTATTTCTATTGTTTCGGATAGAGATCCGAGGTTCACATTGCAGTTTTGGAAGAAACTGCAAGATGCACTAGGTACAAAACTACAATTTAGTACTGCTTTCCATCCACAGACAGATGGTCAGTCTGAACGAATCATTCAGATACTCGAGGATATGTTGAGATGTTGCATTCTTGAGTTTGAAGGTACGTGGGAACGATACTTGCCACTAATTGAATTTGCATATAATAATAGTTTTCAATCGAGTATCAAAATGGCACCTTATGAGGCTTTGTACGGTTGTAAATGTCAAACACCATTGTTTTGGACTGAACTCAGTGAGAATAAGATACATGGGGTCGATTTGATCGAAGAAACTGAACAGAAAGTGAGAGTGATCCGCGATAATTTGAAAGCCGTGTCAGATCATCAGCAATCATACGTAGATTTGAAACGTAAAGATATTGAATTTCAGATCGGGATAAAGTATTTTTGAAAGTCTCATCATGGAAGAAAATAATCTGATTTGGTCGTAAAGGCAAATTGAGTCCGAGATTTATTGGGCCGTATGAGATTATAGAGTGTATCGGGCCAGTTGCTTACAGATTGTTGTTACCACCCGAGTTAGAAAAGATCCATAATGTATTTCATGTTTTTATGCTGCGACGATATTGATTCGATCCATCGCATGTAATTTCTCCGTCTGAGATTGTGATTCAATCCGATATAACTTACGAGGAAGAACCGATCCAGATTTTAGATCGCGAGGTGAAAGAATTGAGAAATAAGAAAATCTCACTAGTGAAAGTCTTATGGCATAGACATGGGATTAAAGAAGCGACATGGGAGCCTGAAAATGCTATGAGAGAACGTTACACAAACCTATTCGCCAGTAAGATTTTTGGGGACGAAAATCCCTAAGGGGGAAGAATTGTAACAGTTCGATTTAGACCGTAGTTGAAATAGTGGTTTCGAGACCACAAATCTGAGTCAAAAAAATATCTTAATATTATTTTCCGTGCATATAGTATATGAATTGACATGTGTGAAAATTCTGTGATTTAATTTATCAATTTGTGTGCTTAATTTGATAAAAGCACTTAATTGCATAAAAGGAAAAAGTGGCATTCTATTTGTTAATGTGCTAAATTACTATGATTTGATTTGTTATAAGTCCTTAAAAGGTTATTATGCCATTATTAAGTTAGTGGACAACCATGTCCATGATCTAAATGTTTTTCATTAAGGTTTCATTAAGGGTAAAAATGGAAATAGATAATTATTATGTTTATTAATAAAACAAACATGAAAAATGGCTATAATATGTTCATCCACCACCGAAAGTACAAAAGAAAAGAAAGAAAAAGAACAAGCTTCATTCAGCTATATTCAAGCAAAATTAAGGTATGAGTTTTGTTCGGTTTTTGATAATTTCTATGTTTTTGTGATCGTTGCTTCAAGAACTACAAAACCCATGTTTTGATTTTTGATTTTGATGATGAAATTGTGTTTTGCCATTGATGATATCTTGTGATTTTTGTTGTTTGATGATAGAAAATAAAAGATATGTGATAGATTATGATGTTTTGTCTTTGGGATTTTTGATGAATTTGAGTAATTTGGGCTAAATTGTGAAAATAATATTTTGAGAGACTAAAATGTGAAATAAATGAAATGCATGGACTTGTATGAGCACGAGGAAGATTCGACCTAAGCATGAAGTAATGAAATTATGTGTATTTTGTGTTTTGTGAAATAAGGACTAAATTGTGAAAAACGTAAATTTTAGGGGCTTAAGTGTAAATAGGCCTAAATATGTGTTTGCGGATTAAATTGAATAAATGTGTGATTAAATTAGTTAAATTTGAATTTATTTAGATCAAGAATTAAAGAAATTAGAATTAGATCGGGGGAAGTCGAAAGTAGTCGAGTAGCCGATTTCATCCGTCAATATTCGAGGTAAGTTCATAAGTAAATAAATGTTGTTAAATTTTACTGTGTCTAAATCAATATTGCCGAATTGAATTGTTATTTGTGTAAACTAATATGCAGAAACGAAATAAGCAAGGGAGCAATATTTACGAGCCTGAAATGTTTGAGATACGACGTTCGAAAGCCCTGTACGAACCTCAGGAATAGTTAGGATATATATGTCATGACATAGGATTTTCGATATGTGTTTTCGTGTAAGACCACGTCTGAGACGTTGGCATCGATTTGTGTTTACGTGTAAGACCATGTCCAGGACATTGGCATCATATTTGATTCGTATAAGACCCTATCTGGGACAGTGGCATCGGTATGTGATTACATGTAAGACCATATCTGGGATGTTGGCATTGTACGAGCCTTTCGATTATCCGAGTATCCTTATTGATTTTGAATGGTTCAATGGAATTATCTAGATGAGATCAGATGTGAAAATAAACTAAAAGATTCAGGTATGTACTTTGTAATTTGTATATGAGAACAAGGTAAGTATATGATTATGATGGATACATAATTGGAAATGATAAAAGATAAATTTATATGTGCTTATGAGTGTATGTGAGTTTGAAAGTTAATGTTATATGGATATTGTAAATGTGATAATATTTGGGTTGTAAACATATTATTTGTGTAATTGGTTAATGTATATGTGATTTTGATTAGTTGATTTAAATGCAAATGTTTATTTGTTCTTTATTTGCTTATGACTTACTAAACTGTGAAAGCTTACTTTGTGTGTGTGTTTTTTTGATTGTTTTACAGATCATTAAAGCTACAAGAAGCTCGGGGATCGTCGAGGATTATCACCACACTATCGAACTACATTTTGGTACCTTTTAAGAGTGTATATATTAAAGTATGGCACGTATAGTCTAGGGAATTTATGTTATGGTTTGTGATGTGTAAATATAGCCCTGTGATATGGCTAGATAATGAATATGTTGTGAATGAGTAGTTCATGCTATATTATGCAGAATTTGGTATGGTTTGATGGCTAATGGTTGGTTTAATGAAATGGTCAATTTATGGTATGTTTTATGGATGATTGATATGATAGTAATGCTATGAATTGAATTTTATTAAAATAATGAATGATTTATATGTCTTAATTGTGGAGATGGTGTTTTTGAATTAGTATGATTGAGTTAGGTTTTGTATATGAAATGAATGATATTGTTAAGAGCTAAATTATGCATGTTTTGGTATGTTTTGGGATGCTTTTGGAGTATGAATTAATGCTTATTGAATGCTAGTAGGTGTAGCCCAATGTGTGGGTGGCAAATATGCCTTGTAAATGGCCTATATTTGCTACACGGTTGAGCATACAGGTGTGTGGCTCGACCGTGTCTTTTAGGTTTGGAAATTGAAACAAGTCAGACTCGTACATAGGCGTGTGACAGGCCATGTGAAATAAGTCAGCGTTGACCACGGGTGAAGCACACGAGTGTGTCCTCGACTGTGTGGACAAGTCAGTATGTATGCCCTATTTTGACACGGCTTGGACACACGAGTGTGTCTGAGGCCGTGTGAGGCACACGGCCTGGCCATACGGGCATGCAACCTCTATAACTTTGAAAAATGTTTAATTTTAGAAAATTTTGTATGTGCTCGATTTAGTCCCAACCCCTTTCTAATGTATGTTAAAGGCATCGTAGACCTAGTTAAGGGACTCCATGAATGTGAATTATTATGTTAAGATGTTAAATGATTATAAATGTTCCGAAATGTTCAGTAATGCCTCTTAACTCTATTCCGGCAACGGTTACGGGTTAGGGGTGTTACACTGATGGTTAGTCTGAGAGAGTAACACAAATTCTCGAAGATATGCTTCATTGTTGTGTTTTAGAGTTTGAAGGCAACTGGGAGAAATATTTATCATTGGTTGAATTCGCATATAACAACAATTATCAATCTAGCATAAAGATGGCACCGTACGAAGCTTTGTATGGTCGCAAATGCCGAACTCCATTGTGCTGGACCGAGCTGAATGAGAAAAAGATTCACGGGGTTGATTTGATACGAGAGATTGAAGATAAAGTGAAAGTAATTTGCGATAGTTTGAAAGCAGCTTCAAATCGACAGAAATTGTACGTTGATTTAAAACGAAAAGACATTGAATTTCAGAACGGCAACAAAGTATTTCTGAAAGTTTCTCCATGGAAGAAAATCCTTCGATTTGGTCATAAAGGTAAACTAAGTCCGCGTTTCATCGGGTTGTACGAGATCATTGAAATGATAGGGCCAGTGGCATATCGACTAGCTTTATCGTTAAAATTAGAAAAGATTCATAATGTATTTCATGTATCGATGTTGTGCCGATATAGATCAGATCCATCACACGTAATTTCTTCGGTAGAGATTAAAATTCAACCTGATATGACATATAGCGAATAATAGATTAGAATTTTAGATCGAGAGGTTAAAGAGTTGAGAAATAAAAGCATAACTTTGGTGAAGGTTTTCTGGCAACGACATGGTGGCTAAGAGGCTACGTGAGAACCCGAGGAAGCAATGAGAAAACAGTACCCTAACCTCTTTTTTGGTAAGATTTTCGAGGACGAAAATCCCTAAGGGGGAGAGTTGTAACAACCCATTTTTAGTCAAATCGAAATAGTGGTTTTGGGACCGCAAATCTGATGTCAAAATAATCATTTTATTATTATTATTTTAATGTTTACAGTATGATATTATGATTGTGTGAAAATCTCATTGAGAAATTTTATTGTTTGAGTGGTCAATTTGATTAAAATGACTAAATCGCGTAAAGTGCAAAAGTTATATGATATTAGTTAAAGGTGTCTAATAACTATAAAACTTTAAAATAAAGGTCCTTATCTAGATATTAGACCATTTATAACATAGTGGATGATAGTGGCATGGCATTTGGTGTAATTAATAAATGTTTTAAAGGTTAAATAAGTAATTGGTAATTAAAGGTAAATTAAATAAAACCAAATGAACTTATTCATTCATTCATCTTCCCCAAACCAATTTTTCTTGAGAAAATAGGGCTAGGGATTCGGCTATCTTCAATTCCTTCAATTAGGTATGATTTTTGTTCTGTTTTTATTGATTTCTATGTTTTTGAGATCGTTGTAACTAGGTCTAGTTAGCCCAGGGACTATTTTGCAAAATTTTTAAAGATTTTAGATCTTGCCATTGATGAAGACATGAGTTTTTTATGTTTAATGATAGATTATGAACGTTTGGTAATAGTTATACAAATTTTGTTAAGTGATTTTTAGTGAAAATGCAAATTAGGGATTAAATTGTGAAATGTGGAAACTTTGTGGTTAAAATGTGAATTAAATGAAAAATATAGGCTGCTAGGAACCTAATTGAAATTCTGCTAGCATGGCTTTGGGTGGAAGTGCATGAATTTGTAATTTTATGAAATAAGGACTAAATTGTAAAAGTAGTGAAATACTTGGGGCAAAAGTGTGAATGTACTTTAATAAGTGTTTTGGATTAAATTGAATAGTGAGGGAATTAAATAAGTTAAATTTTATTACATATAGATCAAGAAAAGTGAAGTTCGGATCTAGATCGGGAGAAAAACAAAATACTCGACTAATCGATCTGTTTTGTCATTTTTACATCCAAGGTAAGTTTGTGTGTAATAAGCATTGCTATATTCGTGTTTTAAATGTTTTGATATTGCATAAATTGTGAATTACGAACTTGCAAACACATTCGATGAAGATTCAACAATTTAAGTCCCGGTTGAACCATAGGAATAAATTAGGGTACGAAGGACATGTCATTACAATCTTCATTGAGTTGGCTTCGGACCATGATATTAGCACTTCGGGTGCGAGTTCATTGAGTTGGCTTCGGACCATGATATTAGCACTTCGGGTGCGAGTTCATTGACTTGGCTTCGGGCCATGATATTAGCACTTCGAGTATGAGTTACATTGATTTGGCTTGGGGCCATGATATTGGCACCTAGTGTGTGATTGGTGTAGGTGTGCAAAAGTTTGGGTGGCAAAATGGATTGGTAAAGAGCCTATTTTTGTCCACACGGGTGTGTGTCTCAGTCGTGTGTGACACACGGCCATGTAGACGGCCTTGTGTCCCCCGGTGTTAAATTAGAAACCAAGTCAGTATGCTCTACACGGCCTCACACACGGGGCGTGTGACTTGGTCGTGTGGCATAATTCAGTATACCCTACAGGATTGACACGGCCGTGTGGCATACGGGCTAGCCACACGGGCGTGTGTGTTGGCCGTGTGACCGAAGTTAGGGAGTTACACGGGGTCGGACATGGGTTGGACACAGCCATGTGCTTCCATTTCAAATGTCCTCACTGCTTGTGACACGGGCTTGTCTTTGGTCGTGTGAGACACACGGTCGTGCCACACACGCGTGTGTCCCCTGTTTTTGGCAGAAATTTTCTAAGTGTTATTAAAGTTTTCAAAGTTATCGGTTTAGTCTCGAACCACTCGAATGCATGTTTTGGGCCTCGTAGGCTCGTACTGTAACGACCCGAATTTGGGCCTAGTAGAATTAGGCCTATTGGGCCTTGGGCACAGGAGCGTTTAAATTTTTTTAGAATAAGAGAACGACACTAATGCAAGTTGGACCTATTAGGTGAGTGATTTTGGAAGGTTAGGGGGCTTCTGTAAAGTCCCGGGATCAAACCTGGGCTTTAGGAAATTTTAGTTTTAGGTGAATAAAACCCTGGGAGTTAGTAAGTAGGCTTTAAGAATAAAATGTGGAGAAAAATGACACAAAAGGGGTTGTGGTCTAGTGGTAAATGACGCCACATGGGAGACAAGGAAGTGACGCCACACAACGAAGCAAGGGGTCCAAGGTTCAAGTCTTGGCGCTTGCATTTCATTTTGATTTCTTTTTTAAATGAACTTAGACTTTGGCCATAGTCTTATATTTAGTTGCGCATGTTTTAAGACAACAAGGAGCTAGTTGGTAAAGTGGCTAGCGGCGTGGATTATGTTACAAGGGAGCCTGAGTTCGAATCCCATTGCAAGCAAAAAGGGATATTTATTTTGCTAAGTTGGGACGGCCAGAGTTTGTGTTGGAATTAAATTCTGCTGAAGGAGGGATCCCGCATCGGGAAGCTAGCAAGAGGGAAGGTGAGAAGCTAGCTTTAAATAGAGCAATCTATGAGGAAAGTAAGGATACCTAGGTTGGCGTTTGGGCATAGGAGTGTTCGGAGCGCGGATCAACTCTAGATTCCTATCAGGTGTGTATTTCGCACTACTCTAGCTGTAGAGTGGAAAATGCCGAAATGCCGGTCACACGGCGATGGTAGCCACACTAGCGTGCGAGCACATGTGTGGAGCTTCGACGTGATAGTTGAGGCTACCATGTGTATTCTTGTGGGTTAGGCTATTTGGGTCACGATGGGCCGAAAGGGGGCAAGTGGGCCCGTAGGCCCATTTGAATAAATTGTATGATTGTGTAGTAGATATTGTACTGGTCTATGTGAATCTCATATCTGTGGCTAGATTTAGGCTAAATGGGCCACACAAGTGTGTGGGTCCATTTGGGCCATGGGCCCTAGGCCCATTCGCATCGTTATCTCTATTTAGAATACATTGGTTTATAAAATTGCTAAAATACCCTTAGTTTACAAAATTACCGAAATACCCCCAGTTTGCAAAATTACCGAAATACCCTCAGTTTGGAAAATTATCGAAATACCCCTAGTTTGCGAAATTACTGAAATACCTCGATTTGCAAAATTACCGAAATACCCTCTATGGGTAAAGTTACCGAAATACCCTTTATGGGTAAAGTTACCGAAATACCTTCGACGGGTAAAATTATCGAGATGCCCTTACGGGGCGAAATGATCGTTTTACCCCTAACCGATTAAATGATCGTTGTACCCTCGAGGTAGTACTAGTGTTGTATGTGTTAATTGTATGATTGATTATGTTTGAGATGCATCGCATACAAGGATTAGTTATGAGTAGAATTACCGAATTACCCCTGTAGGGTAGGATTACCGAAATACCCTTATAGGGTAAAATGACTATTTTGCCCCTGAGGGTAAAGGACTGATTTTGTGCCATGATTTGACTGTGATTGTATGAATGTTTTTTAACCGACTTGACTGTAGGTATGTGTTTGATTTGCTGTTAATATGTGTTGAAATGACTGTTACTAAGCATGGCCTTTTTGCATACACGTGTAATGATTGAGCATGACATACACAACATACTGTATTGGGTTGGGTTATGCTTATGGAGGAAGTACTGTACTAGTGGCTATGCCACGTTATACTGATTCAGTGGCTCTGCCACGATATACTGTTTTAGTGGCTCAGCCACGTATACTGTTACTGGCAGCTTTGCTGCGTTGATATTAGCAGCTCGGCTACGCTCTTTATGTGTAGGGCTAGGTGGGATGACTTGGTCCCCACATGGTGTGTAGGGTTGGTACGGGTGGTGTGTTGGCTGGATCGGGATGGGATGCATCCTCATACTGTTGCATATCTGTTTATGAAATCTGTCACTGTACTGGGCTTAGGCCACTTGTTCTACTAGGCTCAATTGATTTTGTTATGGGTTGTGACCCAAATGATATTGTAGTGGGCTTTGACTCACGTATGCTTTGAACTGACTGTATTGTTACTCTAAAATGGTTTTGGCCCAGACTGTTTCAGTTTCTGTTTCCGTATACTGACTGTTACTCTAGTAAGGGGATTACACGTTGAGTTTTCATAAACTCACCCCGTTTTTAACTGTGTAGGTAATCCCCAGTCTTAGATGATTTGGAGCTGTGAGGGGCTCGGAGGTGGCCACACGTCAGATATGCTTTAAAGTTAAACTTAGCGACTTTATTTAATTTTATTTTAATTCATTGGGTTAATAATTTTTTAATAAGGCCTCTTTATTTTTAACTAATTATTTCTGATATTTATTAATGATGTTTTCTAACTGCTAAAAGTGGAATTCGATTTCCAAAGCAGTAACTATTTTCAAAACACTACGATTCTGCAACGTTTTCAAAATGCTTTTGCAGCTCTATTTCTAAACATCACATTTTCATAAATTCTATATTTCAAATATGCTTCCGCAACATATAAGGTTTTAAAGGTAATTACGTTTTCAAGTAGATAACAATTGCCTAAGTGTTTTGAGTTTTTAACAGAGAGGCTTGAATTCTCAAACAAGTTTTTTTATCAATCACAAAGATGGTTTTGAAGAACACTTCCATGTGACACGCTAGATTCGAGCCTAACTTCTAGGTCGGGTTTGGGATGTTACACGTACTAGGGATGATATGAATGTTATTGATTGACAATTACATGAAATTGAAAATGTATGAGGAAATGTATGTGTAATTGTATAGTATGTTCGGTAATGCTCTGTAACCCTATTTTGACATTGAATACAGGTGAGGGGTGTTACACATTATGAATCTATTTATTTATGTTTGTATATTACATTAATATTGTTAATATTAATTTTTGGTGCATTGGTCTATATTATAATCTGAGATGTATCCAGATGAAATTAATAAATTCTCGTATACAGGTTAGTGAGTTTGCCCAGGTTCCGAGCTCACGTATATGTTGCAGACTCAAGAATACATGAGAGGTTCCGAGCTCCTGCATATGTTTCGGACTCAAGAATACAAGAATAGGTTCCGTGCTTCTACATATGCTCTAGACTTGAGGATATGAAATTAGATTTTGAGTTCCTATATATGTTGCGGACTCGAGAATACGAGAATATTCAGCACTGGCTAGGCAATTTATCGTGTAGGTTTAACACTAACGGGTAACTAGGCATTATTGTTTTCACCTGTATACTGAGTGGTTTTATGAAAATTTCATCAGGCCATTGATATTGAGGGTTAGGTAGATACGATACAGTGCTTTTCAAAAAAAAAAAAAAAGAAAATTAGTTGTGAACCTAAGGGATAGTGTAGTATTGTGATTATAAGAGTCTTACAAACTTGTGTGTATGTAACACCCCAAACCTGGCCCAAACGCTACGACCAGATCTAGTATGCTACGGGTTAACAGTTGAAAACTTCTCTTTGAAGGGATTTGAAATCTCGGTTTGTTTAAGTGGGGATTTGATAAATACGTGCTATTTGTAGAAAACCCTTTTCGTTAAACTTGTTTGAAATTCCCATTTCATTACTTATAAGAATTAGGTCTTTAAAACAAATCGGTAACCTAAGCTATGGAGCCTTATTACATAAATGGTCCCAAAATTAAACTTAAAGAAAAAAAACCGAAAATACTTTATGGAAATAAAAACATGATGGCCCCTCGAGTCTGCCTCGGCTCCCATGTCCACGATCTACTGCTCATCTAAAAAATTAAGGAAAATAAAGGGTGAGTCACCAAGACTCAGTGTGCAAATCCTGAAAACACATTAAAGGCTTGGGCACACAAACACATTATGGGCCTTAGCCCATCCACAATGGCAAAAAAATATTTACATGCAACATGGCCCAACCTAACCTAAAAATCCTTCCTCTACACACCAGTCTGTACCAAACAACACACCTCGGGGATTTCTACAATCAACCCACCAACCGCTACACACCATATCGACAGCCATGCTGCCTATTCCTGACAGTCAAGAATAAATTTAACGTGGCTTAGCCACCGATCACTATTGTGACCTAACTTTATAATTCGTGTTTTAACCACCGATCACCAAGTGACCTTATAAATCATTTGTGGCAGGGCCACCGATCACTACGTGACCTTATCACTTCCCCTTTATCATATCAACCCCATCCCATGCATACATACATGCAGAATCAAAACAATATACTACCTAAAAGTTCACAGTCTATCACATACATCGATACAAATGGAGAAGTTTCTATGATTACGTACCTGGCATCCCTTGCCTACCCTTTTTCGGTAATCCGTCTGCTAATACAGCCTTTTTCCAGCTTTTAGCCAATAACATATATTTAGTACAGATTATTATACAGCCTTTTTTCTACTTTTAGCCCATAACATATATTTAGTACAGATTAATTAGTGTGCTAGAGATCTACACACCTGATTACAGTCAAGACAAGACCTTCTATGTCGACACTATCAGAAGTCGATACGACTGCTAACTGTCTAAGATTTTGTTCTGATGCCGGTCCACAACCCGGTGGCCAATCCCGAACCGCTGACACCGCTCGTTTCTTAAACTTAGGGATTGATTTAACAGATCCAATCCCCTCATTCGCCTAATCAATATTTGATTCCATTAAAAGACCTTATCATAACATATGGTTAAGATCACAATTACGATAGTGAATCTAACGAGAATCTAAACAGAACCCCTTACCTTGAAATCCCGAAAAGAGAGATATGAGGTTTAGAGACTAGCGGTTCCGGCTTTTAGATCTAAGCGATCTACTTCAATTCCCGAATGTCGCCCAACACGTAAACACAAGAAACCAACAATCCATTAGCCTTTCGGCTTTGTCTTCTAAAAATTGAAAGAGAAAAAGAATAGATCAGAAGAAATCGACACCTACCTTTACAGAGAATTCGGCAACTCCTAGAAGATTTCGACATTTGAGAAGATCCAAAAAGAGAAGATGATAGGAAGAAATCTATGTAGATTCGGCTTTTTGTGAAGAGTTCGGCAAAAGGGAATAGGAGATATTCGGCTATGGAGATGAGAAGAAAGTTCAGGGTTTCGGCTTTTGAAGAAATCGAGAAAAGATGTAGAGGAAGAATTGGGTGGTTTCGGCTTTGTAAAATGAAACAGAAAAAGAATAATAGACTTTTTGCTTTTGCATAGAAGTGAAGATGAGAGAATAGGCTTAGGGATTTCGGCTTTTGCAGAGAATGGTAGAATGGAGAAACCCTAATGTCGAAATTGAAGAAGAGAGTGGGAGAATAAACCCTAGTGCCGAAAATTAATCTAATTAATTAAAATAATTTGTCTTCATGCAGCTTGAGTTTTGGGCCTCCCCAGTTTACACCACCTCCCTACTTTTAAGTGGCGCCACTTTGCCACTAGGCCACAAGCCCATTTGTATCTTAAACCATGCACAACTAATTTTAAATCTATATCCAAATTCTAAAGTCCATTTAAAAAGAAAACCAAAATTTCCATAAAGCCAAAGTTTGATCCCGGGACTTCATAGAAGCCCTCTAACATTCCAAAATCACTTATCCAATAGGTCCAACTTGCACTAAAGCCGATCTCTTGTTCTCCAAAAATTTAAACGCTACTATGCTCAAGGTCCATTGGGCCCAATCCTACTAGGCCCAATTTCAGGATGTTACAAATCTACCCTCCTTAAAGAAATTTCGTCCTCGAAATTTCCAACTAACTAATAGTCACACATCCTAACCTACCACACTATGCTCTTGTTGCGTACTCTGATCTTAATAACACTAATATACTTTTAACAAGAATTTAGAACTCCTACACATACTCAAAAACACCTAGCCATTAAAGCAGACAAATATTTCATACGCAACCAACTCTATAACCGAACATCACATCCAAACCAAACACACAGAATAGATACTAGAAATACAGCATATAACAAAGCAAAGTATTAGGAAACTTACAGTGCGAACTGGTGCTGGAAACCCGGGTGCCATACTTCCAAAAAAGAGATATATATATATTTTCTAAACCATCCTTTGAAAACATTTTTGAACCCAAACCCACAGCCGAGTTTTTGAACCTAGGCTCTGATACCAAAAATGTAACACCCTAAACCCGGCCCAAACGCTACGACCAGATCTGGTATGCTACGGGTTAACAGTTGAAAACTTCTCTTTGAAGGGATTTGAAATCTCGGTTTGTTTAAGTGGGGATTTGATAAATACGTGCAATTTGTAGAAAACCCTTTTCGTTAAACGTGTTTGAAATTCCCATTTCATTACTTATAAGAATTAAGTCTTTAAAACAAATTCAAAATATAAACATTAACACATATAAATCGATAACCTAAGCTATGGAGCCTTATTACATAAATGGTCCCAAAATTAAACTTAAAGAAAAAAACCGAAAATACTTTATGGAAATAAAAACTTGATGGCCCCTCGAGTCCGCCTCGGCTCTCATGTTCACGATCTACTGCTCCTCTGAAAAATTAAGGAAAATAAAGGGTGAGTCACCAAGACTTAGTGTGCAAATCCCGAAAACACATTAAAGGCTTGGGCCCACAAACACATTATGCGCCTTAGCCCATCCACAATGGCAACAAAATATTTACATGCAACATGGCCCAACCCAACCTAAAAATCCATCCTCTACACACCAGCCCGTACCAACCAACACACCTCGGGGATTTCTACAATCAACCCACCAACCGCTACACACCATATCGACAGCCATGCTGCCTATTCCTGACAGTCAGGAATAAATTTAATGTGGCTTAGCCACCGATCACTATTGTGACCTAACTTTATAATTCGTGGTTTAACCACTGATCACCAAGTGACCTTATAAATCATTTGTGGTAGGGCCACCGATCACTACGTGACCTTATCACTTCCCCTTTATCATATCAACCCCATCCCATGCATACATACATGCAGAATCAAAGCAATATACTACCTAAAAGTTCACAGTCTATCACATACATCGATACACATGGAGAAGTTTCTATGATTACGTACCTGGCATCCCTTGCCTACCCTTTTTGGGTAATCCGACTGCTTATACAGCTTTTTTCCGACTTTTAGCCCATAACATATATCTAGTACAGATTACTATATAGCCTTTTTCCAACTTTTAGCCCATAACATATATTTAGTACAGATTAATTAGTTTGTTAGAGATCTACACACCTGATTATAGTCAAGACAAGACCTTCTATGTCGACACTATCAGAAGCTGATACGACTGCTAACTGTCTAAGATTTTGTTCTGATGCCGGTCCACAACCCGGTGGCCAATCCCGAACCGCTGACACTGCTCGTTTCTTAAACTTAGGGATTGATTTAACAGATCCAATCCCCTCCTTCGCCTGATCGATATTTGATTCCATTAAAAGACCTTATCATAACATATGGTTAAGATCACAATTATGATAGCGAATCTAACGAGAATCTAAAGAGAACCCCTTGCCTTGAAATCCCGAAAAGAGAGATATGAGGTTTAGAGACTAGCGGTTTCGGCTTTTAGATCTAAGTGATCTACTTCAATTCCCGAATGTCGCCCAACACGTAAACACAAGAAACCAGCAATCCATTAGCCTTTCGGCTTTGTCTTCCAAAAACCAAAAGAGAAAAAGAATAGATCAAAAGAAATCGGCACCTACCTTTACAGAGAATTCAGAAACTCCTAGAAGATTTTGGCTTTTGAGAAGATCCAAAAAGAGAAGATGATAGGAAGAAATCTATGTAGATTCAGCTTTTTGTGAAGAGTTCAGTAAAAGGGAATAGGAGGTATTCGGCTATGGAGATGAGAAGAAAGTTTAGAGTTTCGACTTTTGAAGAAATCGGGAAAAGATGTAGAGGAAGAATTGGGTGGTTTCGGCTTTGTAGAAGGAAACAGAAAAAGAATAATAGACTTTCTGCTTTTGCATAGAAGTGAAGATGAGAGAATAGGCTTAGGGATTTCGGCTTTTGCAGAGAATGGGAGAATGGAGAAACCCTAATGCTGAAAATTAACCTATTTAATTAAAATAATTGGGCTTCATGCAGCTTGAGTTTGGGCCTCACTAGTTGACGCCACTTCCCTGCTTTTAAGTGGTGCCACTTTGCCACTGGGCCACAAGCCCATTTGTATCTTAAACCATGCACAACTAATTTTAAATCTATATCCAAATTCTAAAGTCCATTTAAAAAGAAAACCAAAATTTTCTTAAAGCCAAAGTTTGATCCCGAGACTTCATAGAAGCCCTCTAACATTCCAAAATCACTTATCCAATAGGTCCAACTTGCACTAAAGCCGATCTCTTATTCTCCAAAAATTTAAACGCTACTACGCTCAAGGCCCATTGGGCCCAATCCTACTAGGCCCAATTTCAGGATGTTACAGTGTAAATAGAAAATTCGAAAAATTAATTGTAACACCCCAAACCCGGCCCAAACATTATGACCGAATCTGGTTTGTTACAGAGAAAACTTTTTGAAACCCGTTTTTAAATCGATTTAAGTTTTGTTGAAAACTTCTCATTTTTGGTGATCTTGCTGAAACCATGCTTAGTGTTAATTTGGAAATTTAATTGAGTCAAGTTGTTATACAAATTTTAAATGTGCCCGATGGCACGATAAAACATTTTCGGGATAATTTTAGAAAACATGTGATTTAAATTTAATTTTAATAATATAGTTTAAATCAAAATATCCAGCATGTGTAAAATAACAAAAATAAAGTCTATGGAGGCCTTATTACATCCAAAATAATAGTAAACCAATAAATAAAATAGCTAAGTTAAAGTTCAATTAATTCAAATCCACTGCATGGCCACCTCGAGTCCCTCCGGCTCCATATCCGCGATCTATGTATCACCTGAAACATAAAGGAGAAGGTGAGTCACCAAGACTCAGTATGTAACCCTTCCCCCGATTTTAAACATTTTCATACACAAGTTATAACATTTAATATGCATGAGATAGTGTACCCATCCTAGCCAACCAAACACCTCAGTCTACCCCGTTGTGGTACCAAACCACTGGTGACGTATAGTCACAAATGTGATGCCAAATCACTGGAGGTGCCAAACCTCTGGTGTCCATAGACACAAACGATTGATGGGGCCAACCCATCGTGTGATGCCAAATCACTGGCGTCGATCCCTTAAATAATATGTGGGGCCAACCCACTGTGGTGCTAAGCCACTGGGACGAGACGCAATGAGGTACCAAACCTCTAGAGGTACCAAACATCTGGTGACCGTAGTCACAGTGTGTTACCAAAACACTGGTGCCCGTCGGCACAATAATACTGCCCCCTCCACTCATTAATCCCACATCAGTCATGTATACATATCATGTATCAATGCATCATGCTTACCAAAAGCATCAATAACACATTCATATTAACAGGTACTTACTTGAATCACCACTTATACCGTTATGGTATTAATCCGATGCTACACAAATCAAAGTTAGCATACATAGCACTCAGCACATTTAAATAGTTATACGTGTGTATGTACACACCTGATATCACGATGGTCTTAAATCCCGAAGAAAACCAATCGGCCACACTCCAAGCCCTTGCCCCTATATTCGGCCAACTATCAAAGTTAGTGAAATGGCCATTCGGCCAAACCAAATAATTTAAAAGGGGTTTTCTTCTTGACCCCGAATCCTTACCTAATCGCTTGAATTCCAACTTCGGCACCCAAATCGTGATTCTGATTCACCACCACAATTGGTCAATTAACACTATCAATGGCCTTTGGCTTTTAAACACTAACATAAATCTTACCTATACTCACCAAATCGGTTGCCAGAAGACTTGAACCAATTACCTCAAGATCCCGAAACACCTGGACAGAATCGGTTTAGAATAGGGAGTTAATATCCTAGCCACAAGTGCCGAAATTAGTTCCTATGACCCTAAAAAGAAATCGGCAAGAACAGGGAATCAAAATAAGGCATTCGGCTTTTGCCCCTTACCCTCCAAATAAACCGATTGCAGAAAAAACTTGAGAAGATTACCTTAATCAAGCTATTCGGCCAAAACCACCCAACTGAGGAGAAGGAATTCGTCTTTCAGAGACAAAGAGAAAGTGCAACAGGAGTTTCGGCTAAGAGAAGTAGAGAGGGAATTCGGTTATAGTCTTGAGAGAATAGAGAAAATAAAAGAAGCAGAGAAGGAAGGGGTTAGGGATTTTCGGCTAAGCAAAGATGGAAAAGAAAATCAAGGTGGTAGGGTGAGGTTTTTATAAGCATTCGGCCCCCCTCCTTAAGCTTGTCGTCTACCCTTGGCAACAAGGAGTTCAAACTCCTAGCCAACTCCTAGTTTTTCTCTTGGCCATTCATTTGCTTTAATTCAAATAATTTGAATTAATCCAAATTAGTAATCAAATAATCCACTAATATCCTTAATTATCACAGATTATCCTTGGATAAAATCTATTAATTCCCAAATAATCTCTTAATAATCCCTATTTTCTAATTATCTAAATAATAATTAAAAGAGATTAAAGAGAGAAAAACTCTCTCCCTTGTTGCCGTCCAAATAAAGAGCAAAAGAAAGGGGAATTTTGTGACTCGAACCAAGGCTCTCCCTTCCTCTTGATGGCGTCACATGCTAGCTCTTAAGTGGGCTTACTTTCGCCACTTTTCCAAGGCCTCATTAGTGTCAAATTATCCCTTATTTATTCTTGTAACCCCTAACTATTCAGGCTCCCTTCCTTTAAAGCCCAAAGACAAAATTTTCTACTATTCCGAACCAACTCAAGTCCTATAATTAAGCCCTATTATTCCTTAAACAATACCACAGCCGTTTAAACCTAGGAAAATAATTAAATTCCAAATAGCCCCGTTTTTAGGATGTTACAATTCTACCCCCCTAAAAATAAATTTCGTCCTCGAAATTACCTGGTTAAAAGAGGTGGGGGTATTGCTGCCGCATCACATCCTCGGGTTCCCACGTAGCTTCCTCAGTTCCATGGTTCCGCCATAGCACTTTCACTAAGGGCACTGACTTCCTGCGTAGAACCTTTACATCTCTATCTAAGATCTGAACCGGTTCTTCCTCGAAAGATAAGTTTGAGTTGACTTCAATCTCTGCCATAGGTACAACGTGCGATGGGTCTGACCGATATCGCCTAAGCATTGATACGTGAAAGACGTCATGGATCTGACTCAGCTCTGCCGGCAACTCAAGCTGATAAGCTACCGGTCCCACTCGCTTCAACACCGTATATGGGCCAATGAACCTTGGGCTCAGCTTCCCTTTTCGCCCAAATCTCAACACCTTTTTCCAAGGCGACACCTTAAGAAAAACCTTGTCTCCTACCTCATACTCCATTTCCTTGCGCTTCAAGTCAGCATAAGACTTCTGTCTATCTGATGCTTCCTTAAGATGATCCCGAATCACCTTAACTTTGTCCTCAGTTTCTGCAATCAATTCCGGACCTAAGACTTGTCGCTCTCCCAACTCCGTCCAACACGTAGGAGTACGGCATTTCCGTCCATACAATGCCTCGTAAGGTGCCATCTGGATACTCGCCTGATAGCCATTGTTATAGGCGAACTCTGCTAATGGCAAGAATTCCTCCCAACTACCTCGGAATTCCAAGACACAGCCTCTTAACATATCCTCTAGGATCTGTATAACCCTTTCTGACTGCCCGTCTGACTGTGGATGGAAAGCTGTACTGAAATCCAATCTCGTACCCAAAGCTTGATGCAACGCTTTCCAGAACCTCGACGTGAACCTTGGATCCCTATCCGAGATAATCGATACCGGCACACCATGCAATCTGACTATCTCAGCCACATACAACCTTGCTAGCTTCTGGAGTGAGTAATCCATTCTCACTGGTACGAAGTGAGCTGACTTGGTCAAACGGTCCACTATTACCCAAATTGCATCCTTCTTGCTGGGCGTAAGAGGTAGCCCACTAACGAAATCCATGGTGATCCTCTCCCATTTCCATTGAGGAATCTTTACCGGTTGAAGTAGTCCCGATGGTAACTGATGTTCAGCCTTAACCTGCTGACATGTCAGACACTTTCCTACGAATTCTGTTATCTCACGCTTCAACCCAGGCCACCAGAACTGTTTCCGCAAGTCTCCATACATCTTGCTACCTCCAGGATGCATAGCGTATGGGCTGCTATGTGCATCTTGGAGAATACTCTGCCTCAGCTCCACATCTTCTGGCATACAGGGCCGTCGTTGAAAACATAATACACCATCACCAGTCAATCCGTACCCTTCTAAGCCACCATCCTGAACTTGCATTCTCTTAGCATTTAACCCTTCATCCACTAACTGTTTGTCCTTAATCTCCTCGATCCATGTTGGCTTAACTTGAAGTTCTGCCAAAAGACTCCCATCGTCATAAAGACTCAACCGAGCAAACATTGCTCTTAAGTCCGCCACAACCTTCCAGCTCAACGCGTCAGCCACCACGTTGGCCTTGCCCGGATGGTACTCAATTGAACAGTCGTAGTCCTTCAACAGTTCAATCCATCGGCGCTGTCTCAGGTTTAGATCCTTCTGAGTCAAAAGATACCTCAAACTCTTATGATCCGTGTAAACTATCGACTTCTCCCCATACAGATAATGTCTCCAAATCTTCAAAGCGAAGACAACTGCTGCCAACTCCAAATCGTGCGTCGGGTAGTAAACCTCATGCGATCTTAACTGACGGGATGCATAGGCTACTACCTTCCCATCTTGCATCAACACACATCCCAAACCAGTGTGAGATGCATCACAATAGACTGTGAACATCCCTGCCTCGGGTTGTACCAAAACCGGAGCTTCTGTCAAAATTTTCCTCAACCTATCAAAACGTTCTTGCTGCCTTTCCGACCATACAAATGGTACTCCTTTCCTTAATAGCTTCGTCAACGGCGCTGCGATCAGAGAGAATCCTTCTACAAATCTCCGATAGTACCCGCTAAACCCAAAAAGCTTCGAATTTCAGCCACTGACCTAGGCGGTTTCCAATCCAACACCGCTTCAATCTTGCGGGGATCCACTCTAATTCCTTCCGCCGATACTACGTGACCTAAGAATGCCACTTCCCTTAGCCAAAATTCGCACTTACCGAATTTGGCGTACAATTGCTTCTCCCTCAGTACTTGTAGCACTATTCACAAATGCTCATCATGCTCCTTCTCCGTATTAGAATAAACTAATATGTCGTCTATGAACACCACAACAAATTGGTCTAAGTACTGCTAAAACACCCTATTCATCAAATCCATGAATGCCGCCGGTGCATTGGTTAACCCAAATGGCATCACTAGAAACTCGTAATGTCCATACCGAGTTCGGAAAGCCGTCTTGTGAACATCAGCCTCTTTCACCTTAAGCTGATGGTAACCCGATCTAAGGTTTATCTTCGAAAATACCGACGCACCCTTCAACTGGTCAAATAAGTCGTCGATCCGAGGCAACGGGTAGTTGTTCTTGATCGTTAGCTTGTTCAGTTGGCGGTAGTCGATACACATCCGCATTGAACCGTCCTTCTTCTTGACAAACAACACAGGTGCTCCCCACGGAGATATGCTCGGTCGGATAAACCCTCGATCCAAAAGCTCCTGAATTTGAGCCTTCAGCTCCACCAATTCCTTTGGTGCCATTCGGTACGGTGCTATAGACACAGGTGCCGTTCCGGGTAGCAAGTCTATACCGAATTCAACTTCTCGATCCGAAGGCAGACCCGGAGGTTCTTCTGGGAACACATCAGCGAGTTCCCCTACTGTTTGAACCTTTTCTACTGCTGATTCCTTAGCCTCTAAGGCACAAATTCGAACTAAATACGCTTCACACCCTTTCCTGACCATCTTCTCAGCCTTTAAAGCAGACACCACATTGGACAGGTAGTTCCTTCTTTCACCAAACATAACCACTTCGTCCCCTTCAGCCATCTTAAGAACCATACACTTTGCAGCGCAGTCCAACCTCGCTTGGTACTTAACCAACCAATCCATTCCGAGGATCAAATCAAACTCCCCAAATGGCAGCTCCATCAGATCAGCCACGAATACTACCCCTTGGAGTTCTAGGGGTACGTCTCTATATAGTCTATCTACGACTACGGAGTGACCTAAAGGGCTAACTACAGTCATCTTCCTAGAAGCAGTTTCAAAGTCTATGTCCATAGTCTCTACCACACTACTAGCAATGTACGAGTGCGTCGAACCCACATCAATTAATGCAATAAAAGGAAAACCAAAAATTAAGAACGTACCGGTTATGACATCCGGTGCGTCACCTTCCTCGCGACGCCTCGCCGCATAAACTAAGCCAGGCTGCCTTGCCTCTGTATTGCCTGAACCTCTGCCCTGAATTCCACGACCTCGGTTAGGACCGTTACTTCCTCTGCCATTACCACGACCCCTCTGTGGTGGTCCAATATTTCTATCCTGAGTACGGTTCTGCCCCTCTGACTGATTCTGAGCTCGCTTCCGGGGACAATCCCTTATGCGGTGATCCAGAGACCCACATTCAAAACAACCCCTCTCACCAGTCCAACAACCTCCCCAATGAGACTTTCCGCAGCGATTGCACTGAGCCGGTCTCTGATTAACAGTTATGGGCCTTGCTGCCTGATTTGGCCCACTCTGCCTAGCCTTTTTCTAAAAATTTCCACCCGACCCAGACGACCCAAAGTTTATTTTCTGCCTATTCCTGTCATAACCTTGCCTTACAGACTCATTGATTCCTTCGGCTACCTTAGCCTTTTCCACTAGAGATGAAAACTCACGAACTTGCTGTGGGGCAATCAGTATTCTCAAATCATCTCTAAGTCCGTCCTCAAAGCGGACACAGCGCTCATGTTCAGTACACAATGCCTCTAGCATACCTACTCAGCCTTAGAAACTCCGCCTCATACTCTGCTACTGACTTAGTTCCTTGCACTAGTCCCAGAAAAGTTTTCCTTTGAGCATCCGTATAGCTAGTGCCTACATACTTCTTCTGAAAAGCGGTTTTGAAATATTCCCACGTGAGGTCATCTGCCGTGGCTCCATCCCGAACCGTGAGCCACCACTGGTACGCTTCATCCTTCAGGAGCGACACTGCCCCTTTCAGCTTTTCTTCATTAGACAGGTCAAGGTCGTCCATGATCCGTTCAATCGATTCCAGCCAATATTCTGCTGCACTGGGTGCTACTCCCGACACACCCCGGAATACCTCAGCTCCGTTGGACCGAATTCGCTCGGAAATAGATTTCCGAGCTCCTAGATTTCCACCAGCCCCAGCCACAATCTCCAGAACTCGCAATACTGCTTGCGATACTCCCTCACCACCGGTCTGATCCTGCTCCTCAGCTCTAAAAGTAGGAGGTGGTGGTGGCGGTGGTACTTCATTTTCAGAACCCTGTCCCGACCCGACAGGTTCCGACACGGTCATCCTACCTCTACCGCGTCCACGGCGTCCACGTCCTCTAGAACTCATTCTATCTACTGCGCTTTTAATCTGATTAAGAGAAATTTTATATATTAGCGTTTGTTCCACTTCATTACTCGCGAAGAAATTTTATGAAGGAATTTTAATTAGAGATCCTTTCGTGCAAACAAGGTTTCAGTCTTCTATCTTAGTTCACACAAGGGAGTATATACATTCATTCCCTAATACTTTCCATACCTATTCGCTCTTCGGACATTTCTGCCCGTTTCTATCCCAGGGGTATTTTCGTCATTTTCCTATAGGGGTATTTTCGTCATTTTCCTATAGGGGTATTTTCGTAATCAAATCCAAGAAATTTCCAAAACTTTAATAAAACAGGTCACTTTGAAATTCCCAAAATTTGAAGAGCATTTCTGAAAATTTGTAAAATTTGAAGTTATGGCGTCATTTCAGAAACCAGGGGTATTTTGGTAATTTTGTCCATCAGGGGTAATTTTGTAAATTTTGCACGTCGAAGATGTTTTTAACAATTGTAAAACTCTGAGGGTCCTTTTGCAAATTTTTCTTTCTTAAAACGTTGCTGTTTGCAAAAAGTTCAAAAGTCAAGGTCATTTTGGTAATTTTGCAGTTTGAGGGCATTTTCGTAATTTTCCAAAACCAAAGTATTTTATTGATGATTTTCAAAGCAGGGTTGAATATTTGAGAGGTAGTTGAAATTTTTGGACAAAAATCATTGAGTTGATATTTTATGAACCAAGGGCGTTTTAGTAATTTTACCCCTAAGGGCATTTTCGAAATTTTCCACAAATCAAACTTTTCGGGGAAAACATTGTAAAAAGAGTTGTTCTTTTGGTTGAAAGAGTGATTTTAAAAGTTTTGAAACCAAATTCTGTTGTTTCCTTTCTTTCGAAAACATGGTTAGGTCCCTTTCGGGTTTTAGTCATTAGGTTTAGCCTATAACCGAGCCTTCTTGGTCAGGGTGAACCAAAGCTATGCACCAGGCAGGACTCGAGTGGAGAGGAGGTGAGTCACTCGGACTGCTTAAATACCAAGCTCCCACTGAACCTTTCTAGACATACGCACAGAGGTTGCCACACCACTGAGCCCTCGGAGTTAGGGTGAACCGAAGCTACGCACCAGGTAGGATACCTGCGAAGAGGAGGTGAGTCACTTGGACTGCTTAATTACCAGGCTCTTCCGGTTCCAATCCTAGACATGCGTACAAGGTTACCACACCCTAGCTCAATGACTTAGCCATAGGTTGGTTTAGTTCTTTAAGTCTTATGTTCCGTTTGTGTTTGAGTAATCTAACCTTAGGGTCCAAATCCTATAAGTCTATCTACGTTCCATGCTTCCTACCCTTCTACAGAATATAATTCACCAAGAGGTTTAGAAGTACTTACCTGGGCGGATAGTTGCCGGAGACTCAGTGCCATGCCATTCAAAACCCAAAAACATTTTAAATTTTCAATAAGGCCTACAGATCATAAAACCAAATCTTTTTGGGCCTTGGGCCCCCCCACAGCCGAGCTTTGAACTGGGCTCTGATACCAACTTTGCAACACCCCAAACCCGGCCCAAACATTATGACCGAATCTAGTTTGTTATGGAGAAAACTTTTTGAAACCCGTTTTTAAATCGATTTAAGTTTTGTTGAAAACTTCTCGTTTTTGGTGATCTTGCTGAAACCATGCTTAGTGTTAATTTGGAAATTTAATTGAGTCAAGTTGTTATACAAATTTTAAATGTGCCCGATGGCACGATAAAACATTTTCGGGATAATTTTAGAAAACATGTGATTTAAATTTAATTTTAATAATATAGTTTAAATCAAAATATCCAGCATGTGTAAAATAACAAAAATAAAGTCTATGGAGGCCTTATTACATCCAAAATAATAGTAAACCAATAAATAAAATAGCTAAGTTAAAGTTCAATTAATTCAAATCCACTGCATGGCCACCTCGAGTCCCTCCGGCTCCATATCCGCGATCTATGTATCACCTGAAACATAAAGGAGAAGGTGAGTCACCAAGACTCAGTATGTAACCCTTCCCCTGATTTTAAACATTTTCATACACAAGTTATAACATTTAATATGCATGAGATAGTGTACCCATCCTAGCCAACCAAACACCTCAGTCTACCCCGTTGTGGTACCAAACCACTGGTGATGTATAGTCACAGATGTGATGCCAAATCACTGGAGGTGCCAAACCTCTGGTGTCCATAGACACAAACGATTGATGGGGCCAACCCATCGTGTGATGCCAAATCACTGGCGTCGATCCCTTAAATAATATGTGGGGCCAACCCACTGTGGTGCTAAGCCACTGGGACGAGACGCAATGAGGTACCAAACCTCTGGAGGTACCAAACCTCTGGTGACCGTAGTCACAGTGTGTTACCAAAACACTGGTGCCCGTCGGCACAATAATACTGCCCCCTCCACTCATTAATCCCACATCAGTCATGTATACATATCATGTATCAATACATCATGCTTACCAAAAGCATCAATAACACATTCATATTAACAGGTACTTACCAGAATCACCACTTATACCGTTATGGTATTAATCCGATGCTACACAAATCAAAGTTAGCATACATAGCACTCAGCACATTTAAATAGTTATACGTGTGTATGTACACACCTGATATCACGATGGTCTTAAATCCCGAAGAAAACCAATCGGCCACACTCCAAGTCCTTGCCCCTATATTCGGCCAACTATCAAAGTTAGTGAAATGGCCATTCGGCCAAACCAAATAATTTAAAAGGGGTTTCTTCTTGACCCCGAATCCTTACCTAATCGCTTGAATTCCAACTTCGGCACCCAAATCGCGATTCTGATTCACCACCACAATTGGTCAGTTAACACTATCAATGGCCTTTGGCTTTTAAACACTAACATAAATCTTACCTATACTCACCAAATCGGTTGCCAGAAGACTTGAACCAATTGCCTCAAGATCCCGAAACACCTGGACAGAATCGGTTTAGAATAGGGAGTTAATATCCTAGCCACAAGTGCCGAAATTAGTTCCTATGACCCTAAAAAGAAATCGGCAAGAACAGGGAATCAAAATAAGGCATTCGGCTTTTGCCCCTTACCCTCCAAATAAACCGATTACAGAAAAAACTTGAGAAGATTACCTTAATCAAGCTATTCGGCCAAAACCACCCAACTGAGGAGAAGGAATTCGTCTTTCAGAGACAAAGAGAAAGTGCAATAGGAGTGTCGGCTAAGAGAAGTAGAGAGGGAATTCGGTTATAGTCTTGAGAGAATAGAGAAAATAAAAGAAGCAGAGAAGGAAGGGGTTAGGGATTTTCGGCTAAGCAAAGATGGAAAAGAAAATAAAGGTGGTAGGGTGAGGTTTTTATAAGCATTCGGCCCCCCCTCCTTAAGCTTGCCGTCTACCCTTGGCAACAAGGAGTTCAAACTCCTAGCCAACTCCTAGTTTTTCTCTTGGCCATTCATTTGCTTTAATTCAAATAATTTGAATTAATCCAAATTAGTAATCAAATAATCCACTAATATCCTTAATTATCACAGATTATCCTTGGATAAAATCTATTAATTCCCAAATAATCTCTTAATAATCCCTATTATCTAATTATCTAAATAATAATTAAAAGAGATTAAAGAGAGAAAAACTCTCTCCCTTGTTGCCGTCCAAATAAAGAGCAAAAGAAAGGGGAATTTTGTGACTTGAACCAAGGCTCTCCCTTCCCCTTGATGGCGTCACATGCTAGCTCTTAAGTGGGCTTACTTTCGCCACTTTTCCAAGGCCTCATTAGTGTCAAATTATCCCTTATTTATTCTTGTAACCCCTAACTATTCAGGCTCCCTACCTTTAAAGCCCAAAGACAAAATTTTCTACTATTCCGAACCAACTCAAGTCCTATAATTAAGCCCTTTTATTCCTTAAACAATACCACAGCCGTTCAAACCTAAGAAAAATAATTAAATTCCAAATAGCCCCGTTTTTAGGATGTTACATTAATCAAAAGAAAAAAGTTTGAAAAGGCTAAATTAGTCGAGCGAGAAGATCTCAACAAAATAGAAAAGCAAAGTGAGTGAAAAAGAAAAGAAAAAGAAAAAGAAAAAAATTTCCTCAATTTTGCATAATAGTCTCACTAGGACAATTATATTTACTAAAACTTCACTATACCTTAGAGATCAAAGAGAAAAGGTAGGTGAGAGAAGAGAATATAAGGTAGTGAGCTAAAGGTCTAATTAGGGAAGTATTAGGGTCAATATAATGTGCCAAACTATTTTCGTGCTTTAACTATTTTGTGTGTCTATTCTTTGGTTCCCAATCAACCTAAGCCACAGAACATTACAAGCCAAAAACACCTATGTGGCCTAAGTGATATGATTTATGGATGAAAATTGATTGAATTTTGACATTTATAATTACTTGCATTCTTTGAGCATAAATGTATATTTTGTGTATCTGTTCCAATGGATCAATGTACTTAAAATTCTTGAATTTACTTGATTTGTAATTTTATAAACTATGTGTATGATATTTAAGGTCAATAGTCATTTATATATCGTGTTAGAGTTACTAATTTATTCACATTGTTCTATGTACATAGCTCTGAACTAGTTTTTTTATATGACATGCTCAAGAACTATTTGATTTTAATTTCTTGTGTGTGCGTGTTTTTATTTTGCTGCTTGAGGACAAACGACTTAAGTGTGGGGGAGTTTGATCTACCACAATTCATTCTGGAAAATTAAGGTCTTTCTGACACTTAATGAGCTTGTTTTATATGTTCTTATATGTTTTTATTTCATTTTTGGTATTTATTTTAGGTTTAATTTCTATAAAATAATTGTTTTTACGCAATTTGTAGTGTTTTCATGACCTGTAAGGCCAACTCGGGCCTCGAGTATGACTAATGGGTTATTTGAGTGTGTAGGGCATCAATTTGGGCTTAATTATGCAAAGAATGACTATCGTGTTGTGACATCAACATTCGATGTCGCAAACTGAGCTTCAAAACATGAAAGGTTGAAAACAAGGTTGTCGTCGCGATGTTGTGACGTAAGCGTTGTAACAACCCATTTTTAGTCAAATCAGAACAGTGGTTTTGGGAATCTGAAGTCAAAATATTTATTTTATTATTATTTTAATGTCTACAGTATGATTGAGTGATTGTGTGAAAGTTCTGTTTAGAGATTTTATTGTTTGATTAGGCAAATTGATAAAAAGGACTAAATCGTGGAAAGTGTAAAAGTGGAGTTCTATTAGATAAAAGTATCTAATAGCTATGAAATTGAATAGTGGAGGTCCTTTTGTTGTAATTAGACCATGGCTATTGTAAATGGACAAAGATAGACATGCATTAAATGATTTTAATGGTTTATAACTAAGGTTAATTAAGTAAATGTGTAATTAAACATAAAATAAATAAAACAAAATCACAATTTGGTGTCCATCTTCTTCATTGCCGAAAATTAAAGAAGGAAAACACCATTTTTGTGCTTTTTAAGGTTCAGCTATGGTACCTTAAGCATGGAAGTGATTTTTTACTCGGTTTTTAAGGATTTCTATGTTTTTGATATCGTTGCAACTAGGTCTAGCTAACCCAGGGACTATTTTGCAAAACTGTTAAAGATTTTAGATGTTGTCATTGATGAATACATGTGTATTTTGATATTTGAGGATAGATTATGAATGTTTGATGATAGTTATACAAGTTTTGTTATGTGATTTTTAGTGAAAATGCAAATTAGGGATTAATTTGTGAAAAGTGTAAAATTCATGGTTAAAATGTGAAATAAATGAAAAAATATTGGCTACTAGGGACCTAATGGTAATTCGGATAGCATGGGTTAGTATTGAATTTCATGAATTTGTGATTTTATGAAATAAGGACTAAATTGTAAAAGTTGTGAAATTTTAGGGAAATAGTGTAAATGTTCTTTAATGAGTGTTTTGGACTAAATTGAATAGAGTGATGATTAAATAATTTGAATTTGATATTATATAGATCAATAAAAATGAAATCCGGATCTAGAACAAAGGAAAACAAAGTTCTCGACTAATCAACCACTTTAGCCGTTTTTACATCCAAGGTAAGTTCGTATGTAATAAGCATTGTTATAACTATGTTTTTAATGCTTTGATATTGCATAAACTGTGAATACGAGACTATAGACATATTCGGCAATGATTCGACGATGATTCAGCAAGTGTGAAATCCCGGTTGGACCTTAGGAATAGATTAGGATATGAATGGCATGTCATTAGGGCTTATTGTGATTATGTGATCCAGGTGTTGGTCTTGTACGTCTTACCGATGGCTTAGTATACTGGCATGTGTTATGATTACTTGACAGCTTGTGTGAGCAGTACCGTTAGCTACTTCTTGACCCATAACTTGTGTGAGCAGGCCCGTTAATAGCTCGAGAGCGAGCATAGATGTGATATGAGATTGAGATAGCATTGGCTATATATGTGGCACTTCGGTGCAAGTTTCCCAAGTATCCTATAGTATTCCAAATGGTTCAACGGGTAAATGAAAGATGTGGTTGAAGTATGAGATTGATACGATATGGTACAAGTATGTACATGAACCGTATAAGCTTTGAATTGAAGAAAGTGAGAAGTTTGCATATAATCTTATGATTTAAATATGTGAAAGGTTTGTTAGATAATATGAGCTACATATTGATATATTTGAATAGTTGAATTGTGTATTTATGATTTCATTGAGTTTATTTCATACGAGCTTACTAAGCTATAAAGCTTACTTTGTTTATTTTTCCATGTTTTATAGTGATATCAAAGCTAGCTCGAATCTGAGGATAGTCAGAGACAACGTCACACTATCCTACTATCACTTTGGCACTATTGAGCTTATGTTTTGAGTATATGGCATGTATAGGGACTTTGGTCATTTTGGTTCATGAATTGATGATGAATGTAGCCATTTCAGTTGGCTAGTAAATGTTCTAAGTTTGGTTTTGTATATTTCCATATAAGTTGTCTTATTTTGGTATGATTGAATCATGTGTATATATATGTGTGTATATGGCTTGTATGATGTTATGAATGTTAGATATGTAACGCTTGTGGATAATTAGTATTATGGATAGAAAATGGTAAGTTATGAATATTGGTATGCTAGTGAATCTAGGCATTAATGCACATTTGAGTTTGGTATGAATTTGTATGGCATATTGTGGTATTTATGTTTTGTATTGGTTGATGTTGGAAATGGTATGAAATATGCTTGAGTAAGGTTGATTTAATGCCTATTATATGCTAAGTTTTGTGCGATTTGAGTTTGGTGTAGGTGTGCATAAGATTGGGTGGCAAAATGGCTTGGTAAATAACCTATTTTTGTCCACACGGGCAGAGACACGGGTGTGTGTCTCAGCCGTGTGCGTTACACGGTCATTTACACGGCCATGTGTCCTATGGTGTTGAATTAGAAACCAAGTCAGTATGCTCTACACGGCGAGACACACGCCCGAGTGACTTGGCTGTGTGGCATAAGTCAGTATACCCTACAGGTTTGACCCGGCCTAGCACACAGCCTGGTACACGAGCATGTATGGCTATTTGTAGGGCACACAGGCTAGCCACACGGACGTGTGTGTTGGCCGTGTGATCCAAGTCCGAGAGTTACACGGGGTCGGACACAGGCTGGGACACGGCCATATGCTCCCATTTCGAATGTCTACACGACCTGTGACACAAGCGTGTCTTTGGCCGTGTGAGAGACACGGCCGGACCACATGTGTCCCCTATTTTGAAGAAAATTTTCTAGGTGTTGTAAGAGATTCCAAAGTTATCGGTTTAGTCCCGAACCACTCCTAATGCATGTTCAAGGCCTTGTAGGCTTGTTTAAAGACAAAATGATTGGTTGTGAATGAATTATATTTGAAATGATTAATTTGTATGAAAACTATATGTTTTAATGTGTGATAAGTTCGGTAATGCATTGTAACCCTATTCTGGCGTTGAATACGGGTGAGGGGTGTTACAAGCGTGATGTCAGCAACCAAGTGATCAGAATTTAAAGTTATAATTTGGTTATTAAACCAGGGGTATTTTAGGAATAAATTACCTTAATGTTGCCCTAGGTTTTGGCTATATATACACTCTTATAATCTCATTAGGGGGTGGTTGATAGTTAGACAATTAAATAGTTTTATTTTTCTTTGTAATTTATTTATGTTCACTTTGTTGGAATTCTTCCTGTTTTGATGTGAATTCGATTGCCAGCGGGGATTTCTCCGACACCGCACCTCAATTAATTATTAATATGTAAATTTTTTATTTATATTTTATTCTTTTATCTATATTTTGTTTTTATGGCCAATAAACTCCTGTATAAATATTAAAATAAATCTTGTGTCTATTTCATATCTAGCATGTCTCAGTTATGGATATGATTTATTAATTAAGTAGTTTTTTTTAACATAAATTTGAGTATTTATTCAAGAGTGCTTAGTATATTTGGGAGTGACGCCCTTAGTAGAATATCAAGACAGGTGAGATCGATAGTGTATCCTGTCGAGTATAATTTGTGCCAAACAGTGAGACCGAGAAGGTATTCCTATGCCTAGGAAGAGACTGAAAGGGTGACGTAAGTGGTAATCCTAAGTGAAAATGAGCTGAGAGGATATTCTTAGCTAAGGGTGATAGATAACTCAATCGAGGGTAATTAGCAACTTAATTGATAATTAGTGATTTAATCGAAAATAGGTTGGGAACGCGCATCGTCAACACTATAAATAGGGAATTCCATTTTGTTATTTTAGACTTTTTAATTTATTTAGGTTATTTTAGTTTAATTAGTTTAATTCATATTTTAATTTTGGATTCACACTACTAACTTGTAAATCAATTATATTAGTAATTATTTTCGATAATTAATTTAATAATAAATTTCTCCAATCTGCAATCCCTTCCTCAGAATACTTACTAGTGTTCTGTTGTAACACAAAACTATATTACAATTTGACTTGTTAGCTTGCAGATATAGTAACAGCCCACCTGGCGTAGACCGTATCGATACACTGCATAGCGTGCAGTCAATTAAGCCAAGGGTAGAAAAAGGAATAGATTAGTGAATTATCCGTTAAGTGATGGGTAGCGTATTGTGTGGATTCAACAACATGCCAAAATGCAGAACACTTCGTTGGAATTCACTATTTGGCGAACTCTTTTGGGAGACAATCCGCCAACATCAGATGCTTTGGGTGAACTTGTTAGTTCGCGGATCGATGGACTTGTTTTTCGTGTTTTGGCATGAAAACGATGGCTCGGTGAGTATCGTTAGAGTTTAGTTGGTACCTAGTTGGAATGAAACTAGAGTACTATTGTTGACAGCTTGATATGTTTAGATAGTTGAATGACTTGTTTAGTTGGCTTGCTTTAGTGTACAAGCAACGTTACACAATTTACTAAGCTGAGTAGTAGTTGTTGTTGTGTTTGGTAGAAAAGATTGTTTATACAAGTCGTGAAAGAAAAATCAGTTCTTTTTCATTCCTTTCTAGCACATTTTTGGGCAAGCTCTTAAATTCTCTGTTCTTCGTTAGTAAAGACTAGGAAGGTTTCCAATAGCTAGTCAAGACTCCATTCTTAAGTGTCAACTTACTAGTAATTTCTGCAAAGCCCTTAAGTTGTTATTGAGGGGGTTTATGTTTTTGCATTAATGCATGTATAGATTTTTAGAATTGGTTCGAACAAAAGGAAACTTCCTAATTATGGGTTGCATGCAACCGATTCATGCATGCATGATTAAATTTTAGGAGATAAATGATATGATGGTTATAATTGTTTCTTATTTAGCTCAAGAAGCTAGTGAAGGTCCGAGCAATCGAGGCAAATGACTAGTAGAGTATATTTTATTTTGGAGTTTACTGGTGAATTCCTTCTTACTTCTTTTAAGTTATGAAAATTCCATGATATGTGGGTTGTGTACGGTAAGTTGCCTTTACTGTAAATGGGTAAATGTGTTGTGTCTGGATGTGTATGAAATAAATCAATGTTGTATAAGTGAGTATAACCATTGTCAATGTAAAAACACCCTCCTTGTTGCACAAGCCCAATACTAGATAATCCTTGATATGTGAAAATATGGAAATGAGATCTATTTGTAATGCCTCCGGTAGGGTAGTTATATTGCAAATCGGACTAGCAGATCACAAAAACACATGTTTAACCTAACAAGGGTGATATGAGGTGTTATGGGTGAAATATGAATATGAATATGACTAATATGTGATTCTGATTTTTGAAATATGGGTCCAAGGTTGGCACAATGATGGGTTATTTGTAAACATGCATGATTGTGGAAGGTATGTTTAATTTGGCGAATAGTGACTGCCCATGTAATGTGTTTAAGTAAGTGGAATGTGTCTGTCTAGGTACTGTGTGTGCCAATTTGGCTTATTGTGTCTGTGCGACAGAGTTTCACGAAAAGGTCTAATTTTTATAGGTAATAGTGCCTATTGATTAATAGTATTCCTATAAATTATTTGTGTCTATTTTTGGATCTCACTAATTTCATTTGAACTTACTTCGTTATTTTTCCTTCCTAGGCGTTTTGTATAATAGAAGAAGATTCTGTTAAAGGGGAGTACGTCAGAGTTGCGATTGTGAGTGAGCCACTTGTTTATTTTCGTATCATGCATGCTTTCGCTATTTTGGGGTGACTGGCATATAGATCCATTTTGTAGTCAACTTATGTAAATATTATCTTCGTTTTTATTGTTTCTGTTTTTAAGAGTGACCAATTTTCTTTGGATGTATGCACCTAACTTCATGGATTTGTTGTTTATTAATTTATCCTTTATATGTATATGCCATAGTTGGGCTGTGGATGGATAATAGATTGTGTTTCATAATTCCTATGATTTTCTTTAAATCAATGTGTTATAAAAAGAAAGAAAAATAATAGTTTTTAACTAAAAGAAATATTCATAGCTATTTTTCAAAAAAAAAAAAAAATCCAAGTCAAATTGTAAAGTTTGAATCCTTTGGTAATACCTTAATCCGTTGGGCGGCTATTTAGTTGGGCGTTATACACCATGTTTCTTGACGGTCCAAGGGGTGTTATAAGTTTTGGTACCAGAGCTTAGGTTTAGCCGACCGTCAGAAATCGAAGGCTAAGTCATGCCCCGCCATGCATGATATATCTCTAGCTTAGTCCCTTTAGTATTGACTAAGTTAAGTTGTGTTGTAGCTATGAATAATGTGTGAAAGTTCAAGAGCTGCGATGGGCGAAGAAATTGAGAGTCACGTACCTTTGACACAAGGACAGGGTCCTATCGATGATTCGAGTGTAATCGGGAATGCCTTCTACGATGTTTTCGGCACAGTGATGGGTCAGTGGATTAACCAGTTCATAGGAACAGCCTAAGTAGCTCAACCACCACAACAACCTCAGCCTGAAGTGGTACAGCAAATGCCTCCTGCACCTCTGGTACCGGTTGCAGCCCAATTTAAGGAAGATCCTGTAACGACCTGTTATTCAGTAGTGTCAAAAATTATGATTTCGAGATCACAATTCCAATGAGTGAGTTTGTAGATATATTTAATTAATATATTCGAGTTAAATATAGTATAATAGTGAATCGTGATTTAAAAGATTCTATTAATTGGTTAGTTAGTAAAGGTACAAGTGGTGCGTATCGAAAGTCAAGTGGTTTTGAAAAATAAGGTTTTGGGACCTCGTTTCTGTAAATCGAGCTCGTAAATATTTTTATTAAATATTTATGAAACTTTTATATAATTAAATTGAAAAAATTTAGCGAACGATTAGTAATTGAGGAAAAAGGACTATATTAAAAACTATAAAAACTTGATTTTGATGGAATTTTAATTGATCAAGGGGTTAAAATAGTTTAGTCAAGGGATTTAAGTGATAATTAACCACTTTTTAAGAAAGTGGGATGGTTGGTATTAATTTAAGCTAAAATATGTGTTTTATTAATTAAATAAAAGTTATTATAATATATGTTAAACACAAAAAAACATTTTTTGTCATCTTCCCCACTCCTTTGTTTTCACCATTTGAAATAAGAAAGAATAGAAGAAGCCATAATCGAATTTCTTCAAACTTTCAAGTTGTGCATGTAAACTAATTCTAAGTTCATTTTTATATTGTTGCAACTAGGTCCATTTAACCCGTACATCCGTTTTCAAAATTGCCAAAGATTTTAAAAGTCTCCATTGATGTTATTTGAAGTTTTTAATATTTATGGTAGATTTTGAAACTAGAAATGAAATAAGATTAATTTGTTAAGTAAATTTTGTTAGTTTTGAGTTTAGGATTTTAATTGTGAATATCTTGAAATTGGTATGGAATTTTTATAAATTATGATAATAGGATGCTGTATATGGACATAATTGTAGTGGGTTTAAAATTTGGAGTTCAAATTTGGAAGATATAAAAAGTTAGATTTTAGGGATTAAATTGAGTAAAATGCAAAAATTTAGAGGTATTCAAATAATAAAATTAAACTTATATATACTTATAATAGGATGACATAAGATGTTTAGAATTGATAAATTAAATTGAATTATTGAATAGATCGGAAATTGGATCAAATTGAAGAAAATCGAGGAAATGACAAAAATGTTGATTAGTCTTTAGAGAGTTTTATTGTTGTTGTCTTAACCAGATAAGTTCATATGGTATGTTTATGTTAAGTTGTTATGCATTTGGAATTATAAATGTAATGGTGTTTGATAAACCGTAATATGTTCATATTTTAATCCCACATTTAGCATACTTTTGGATGATTTATACCCCGAATTGTGGAATTTGGTGCTCCTAATCTTTTAGTTTCATGTTTTATACTTAGGGAAGAACGGGAGGATGGAAAGAACGAAAAATGGGCCAAAAATGGAGAAAATGGGCCAAATAAAAATCGACACGACCTGGGACCAAGCCACACGGCCGTGCCCCCTTAACAGACCCGAACACGGCCTGGCCTCGATTTACACGGGCGTGTGCCACTGGCGTGTCCCTATCGTGACCTGTTTTAATTCCACTTGGATTAGGATACTTAGGGGCGAAGAAAGACAGTCCGAAAGCCTATATAGACACCCTAAGTGTGACCTAAAAAGGGGGCGTCCAGGTAGGCTTAGGAGCCAAGCCAGAGAGGCCAGGATTGTGGGATTTACTCGAAGAAAGCCACTTGATCCATCTCAAGAAGCCAGAATCATACTCAAGACGGAAGATCTTCCCTTCAATTTCCTTCAGGGGTTTTAGGGTTTTTCTTATGTTTTGTTTTATATTTTCTTCTGTCTTTTATGATTATAAACTAAACCCCGCAAATACCTGAGGGGGATGAAATCTAAGATGGATCTTGTTATTGTTTTCTGAACTATATGATAAATACTTGATTTGTTCTTAATTATGTGTTCTTAATTCTTGCTCTAATATTTTAGGATATTGATTCAAGTATTGATGTGCTTAGGCAGTGGAGCAAAAGTCCATGTTTAAGAGTAGATCTAGCATAGTTAAGCGGAGTTGATCGCAACCCTAGAAATAGGATGACGAAAATCTGCCAGATTAGGGTCAAACCTAATATGGGAGTCCATAGATTGAGTTAATGCAATTCTAGGGGTTTTAATTAGAAAGAGATTTCAATTAATCTACCTAGGGTTAGACGTTAGTAGCCTCGAAAGAGGTATTAATATAAATTAGGGAATCCTACGGATCATGTCAAGTGAATAAATCGTCTGGTTCAGAGTTAAATAACAAGTGAAGTCTAGGTGGATTCTTCCTCGGGTATTATCCTAATCAATTCATTTTTCTCAAAAGTATTTTCCCTAATTCATTATCTGTGTCTTAGCATCCATAGCTTAGTAGTTAATTAATTTTAGATTAAATAATAATTCCCTGAATTCTTAGGCTAAAAAATAAAAAGAAAGTCAGTATTAGAACTTTTGGTTCCCTTGGGTTCGACATTCTGGTCTTACCACTAAACTATACTACTGTTTGATAGGTGCGCTTGCCTCAAATCATTGTCATAGTTAGTTTCTAGGCTCGATCATTCATTATATAAATTTTAAGACTTTCCTACCATCGATCAAGTTTTTGGCGCCGTTGCCGGGGAACTAAAATATTAAAAACACTCAATTTTTATTACTTTAGCATATTTTATTTTTGCAATTAAATTTTATTTTTACTTTTCTAAATTTTCTTCTTTGCTTCTGGCAGGTATTCTAGTTTATGACTAGAAGAAACCCGTCAGGACCTCTACTTTACGATAGTTAAATTGAAAGCACAGTTCGTAGAAACCGAAGAGAAATAAGGAGAAGCCTACAATACATACAAGAATAGCAAATTAAGACCGAAGAGATGGATGAGAATAATCCGCTACCTCCAGAGGTGGCCGAAAATCATGCTCCTCGAACTATGTATGATTATGCTAAACCTAATTTAACAGGAACTGAGTCAAGTATTGTTAGACCTGCTATTGCTGCAAATAATTTTGAACTAAAACCTATGAAATCATTGAAGAAATGTCACTGAATAACTATCAGTAGCAAGTCACGAGGACAAGGCCAACAAAAGCCTCTAGTGTTTTCAACCTCGATGCAGTAACCATGCTATCAAATCAGGTAGAGATTTAAATAAAAAAATTGATGGTTTATGTGGTTCTTCGCAGGTACATCCAGCTATGCAGTGCGAGATGAATGGAGGAGAGATGAGCAATACAGAATATCCACCTTACAACCCAAGCGCTGAAAATGAGCAAGTTCACTATACGGGTAATAATTTTCGATCTCAAAATAACCCTTATAGTAACACTTATAATCCAGGTTGGAGGAACCACCCCAATTTTTCATAGGGAGGTCAAGGAAATCAGAGACAACAACCCCCTCCAAACTTCCAACAACAGCCTTGTCCACAAGAGATGAAGCAGAACCTTGAAGAGATGCTGAAAAAATTCATCGCGGTGTCAAAACTTGTTTCCAAAACACAGAGACAACACTTAAAAATCATCAAGCATCGATTCAAGGGATCGAGAACCAGTTAGGACAACTTGCCAAGATCATATCAGAATGACCACAAGGAAGCCTACCAAGCAACACTGAAACTAAACCCAAATGAGCAACTTCAAGCCATAACAGCTCATGACAGTGAAGGGTTAGATAAGCCCAATTTAAGGCAAGAGAAAGTGGTAGAGGAAGGAAAGGTTGAGGTAAACCATGACAAGCCAAAACCGGTAATTAAAGAGTACCAACCTTGTATACCATATCCTGATGCGATGAAAAAAGACAACACAGACGAACAATTTGATAAATTTCTTAAACTTTTAAAGAAATTACATATTAACTTACCATTTCTTGAATCTCTTTCGCAGATGCCAGATTTAAGGAAATTTTTAAAAGAGCTTCTGACAAATAAACGGAAGTTAGACGAAGAGTCGCATGTGGAACTAAACGCAGCGTGTTCAGCAATGTTGCAAAATAAACTACAACAAAAACTAAAAGATTGAGGGAGTTTTACAATTCCATGCTTAATTGGTAGTTTATCTGTTGATAATGCTTTAGCTAATTTAGGGACAAGCATAAATGTTATGCCTTATAAAATGTTTAAACAGCTAGGTCTAGGGAAACCCAAACAAACTAGGATGAGCATTCAATTAGCTGATAAAACTATTAGAATTCCTAGGGGATGTTCTCGTGAAAATTGATAAATTCGTATTCCCAGTAGACTTTGTCGTTTTAGACATGGATGAGGACAAACATATTCTTTAATTTTAGGAAGACCCTTTTTAGTAACTGCCATGACTAAAATTGATGGCGGCTCAGGTGAACTCATACTCCGTGTAGGTGATGAAACAATCACTCTTCAAGCTCTTGATTCAACTAGGACATCGAGTAATCAAGGTGAGAACATAAATTCTATTAATGACCATTCGATTAAACCTTCTTTTCAGGAAGCACCACAGAACTACACAACTAAGCCAAATCCTAGACCTCATGCCAACAAAGAAATAACTCATTAGGAACGAAGGCTTCAGATCGATGAACTAGACGAGTGGAAGACACAATTCAAGGAAAAACTAGGGATACATGAAGCAGAACCAAAGCCACTCCATGGGACAAACAAATTTAAAATCGGAGATCAAGTATTGTTGAATAAGAAAGACCCTCGACTCTCCCCTTCCGACCTTAATACAAACGAAGAAATCCCTTTTAAGGTACTCAATGTCTTCCCATACAGAACAGTCGAGGTAAGTAATCCTTTATTCGGCACTTTTAAAGTAAATGCTACTCGACTCGAGCTATATATTGATAATAGAACTGATAGCATGAGAAATGATTCTCAACTCCTCAAACTACCATGATTATACGAATGAGAGGTAAGTCTAGCTTAAGACTTTAAACGAGCGCTTCTCGGGAGGCAACCCGAGCACTAACCCCATTAATTTTTACATTTTACTTTTATTTTTCCTTTTTAGCACCTAACTACAAACTAACCAAAGTGTAGAATTCCATACCACACGGCCTTGCACACGACCGTGGCCGTGGTCATGTGGACACCACAGATTTCCGTACCAATGTGGCAGAGATAGTACGAAAAAGGACGAAAACAATATCTTCAAGCCACGGGCTCCGACTAAACACCATGACCGTGCGATATACCCATGGTCGACACTATTTTAGCAACACGGGCGTGGCAACCTGCACACAGGCGTGGGAGAAACGAATGAAGCACAACACGGCCGTGCGATACGGCCGTGTGACTCAACACACCCATGGTACACTGGCATGGGAATGTACCAGATTTGAGATTTCTATTTAAAACACCCCTCTCCCCTTCTCATCTACTCCCCACTCCCCTTCTTCTTCCATACCCTTTACACTCCCCTCCCTTTTTCATTTTTTACCTTTCTTCATTCTCCTAACTCTTGATCTAACCATATCCATGTTGAAGAAATGGAAGGATCCTAGCACTGTCTTCCTCTGCGAGACCGATCTACATAAGCTCATGCCGGCCGCTTCATTAACTCGACAGGACAAGGACCTTTAAGTCCATTTAACTTTTCTTTTTATTTCGTCTTCTCTTTTATTTCCCTGTTCTTTATTTTTCTTATACTTAATTTATTCTATTTTATTTTGTTTTCTTTAATTAAGGTTCTAAAGGCTGCTTGGGAATCACAACACCATGACCTTAGAAATCACACCCACTTCGCTAACTATCTAACGATAAGGACTTTCAGTCCATTAATCTTGTCTTTTAATTTTATTTTACTTTCTCTTTTCTTTCTTTTTATTTTTCTTTTCTTTGAATATATAATTAGTATATTTTGAATTATTCTTATTATTTCCTGGCTAATTCATCACGAGCTTCTCAATTTCTTCATCTAGCGTAGAGATTGTTGGTGGCCACCACACCACGTGTAACATCCTGAAATTTGGGTTTTTGTGTTTTGGCATTATTTTATATGGGAGGCTGCTTTGTGTGTTGGTTGTGTGTGTTTGGGGGTCCTAGGAAGTCTGGGATCGAGTCGTGGCTTGGTAAAAATTTTTGTGTTTGGGCTTAAGGTGGAAGAAGGTAGGTGGCGTCAGACATAAGGGATTAAGTGGGATAAATGCTAGCACAAGATGAGCTTATGGTGGAGTGGTGTGGCGTCATTTGTAGAAGCTAAGAGGGAGGAGTTCGAATCCCACTTGCAGCACAATCTGTTTAATTTTTTGTGCTGATTAGGTGAAGGTGGGAGAGTTCGGCTGGGACTCTAGTGGAAGATTTGAAGACTCATTCAAATGTTTTTGAATGAGTGATGGAGAGGGGATTAAGGAGAAAATCAAGGAGAAAACAAGGGGATTGAGGTAAGAGGGGGTGTTGGCTGAATTTTGGAAAGTGTTGTGGGAGGGAATTCGGTCAGTTTTGGTAGGGGTTTAGGTGCCGAAATTTTGATGTGGGTTTAGAAAATTTTGGTGTTGTGAGTTTTCTCTTTTTCGGCATTTGGTGCATCTTTTCCTTTCAACCTTTTTTCTCTATTTGCCGAAAACTCGTAAGACTATTTTAGGTTCATCTTTCAACTGGAAAAGCCGAAACTTTTTGGGCACTCTTTTCCCTTTTCTTCTTTTCTCTTTTTCTCTCATTTTCTTCGTTTCTCAAGCTTCCATCCCTTTGCCAAATTCTCATAAGCTCCCATTTCTCTTTTTTGTTTCATCTCATACTTGTGTCTTGTGTTGCCGAATTCTCTTCTACTCCCTAACTCTTCTCCTTTCTCCGTTAGATAGCCACCGCATATCCCTATAGCTGTTCGTTTGAAAAAGGGCCAAACCAGTTCTTTTCTCTATGTTGATAGTTGTTGTTTAAAGGGTAAGATTATTTTGTTCTCCTTGTCAGGGGGTTTTCTCTTTTCTTTCTATCTTCTTCGCCTTATGATCCGATAAGTCTTACATTGTTATTCTCTTTAAGGCCGAATCTGTTGAGTGCAAATACACCCTTCTGACCCTTCCAATCGGCATTTCCTTGTTCTAGTAAGGATTCTTTTTTTTCTATTACTTTTTATTCTTTTCCCTACTCATGTTGTTTGTTTGTTAAGCCGAAGAGGGTTCCCTTTCGTAACCGATTACCTTGTTCTTTGTGCGTAACACGTCTTTCATCATTTATCCAAGTCGAATATCAAGAAGGGAAGTGCTAAGGCTTCTTTGGTTGCCGCAACTCTTTTCTAAGCGGTCTTGCTTGCTCATGTTAGTAGAAAAGGTAGGGGATTTCTCTTTAGTCTTTCGATTGGTCTCTCTTTTAGTTTTCCTCTACTTTAGATAGATATCGTTGTTAGATAACCCTTGTTTCCAATATAGTACGGTATTGATCAAGATTCCTTCATGGATGCGAGTGCCAATCAATCGAAGGAGGAGAGTGTACTCGTAGTTCCGGTTCCTAATTTTAAAAGGCGTGCGGTGTCGGCAGTTCAAGATTTCCCGCCAGGGTGTGGTAGAGAGCCGACATCGACTTGGGATAGGCAGATCGCTATCTTACGTATGAGTGAGGGTGTCAATGACGTTGAGAGTATAGTTTTGTGTGTATTCAGGTGTGTAATTCTCACACCTTTTCCTGTTGTTTTAAATATGTATATGCATTATCAAATGCCGAAACTTTGGCATTGGCTGTTAAGTTACCTAGGGAGGGTAAAATCGAGACATCAGGTTAGTGATCTCTAACTATGCTATATAAGCAATTATGATAACATGATTATATGTATACGCTGTACATTTCATATACACTGATATCTGTAGCATCCATACACTATGATTTCATGTTCGCATAGGGATGGGCATATGCTATGAATGGAAGGGGAAGTGTATCTGGTGACTATGTCACATTATTCTGGTGGCTTTTCCCACAATCTGATCTGGTGGCTCGGCACACTCTGCTTCAATTGCCATGCCACATAATTTGGTGACTCTGTCACAACTTTGACGATGAGCAGCTAACTGCAGCATGACTGCCATCGATGGTGTGTAGCGGTGAGGGTCAATTATAGAAATCCCCACTGGTGTGTTTGGGAGGAATGGGTGGGTGTGTGTAGCGGTTGGATAACTAGGTTGGGCTGGTTTTTGCATCATATTGTATTGATATCTAATTATATGCTATACTCTGCTAAAAAGTCTAAGGCCCAGTCTATTCCTATACGGGCTTCGCCCAAAATGACTTGTAATGGCTAAGGCCCAGTTAACAAAAGAATGGGCTCGGGCCCAGTTATGGTTTATGATGAGTAATTTCACACTGAGTCTTCTTGACTCATCCCCCTCTGCTTAAATTTTTGCAGGTGATTCTTAGTCAGCGGACATGGGCTGGGATCGACTCTGAGGTGGCCATGCACTTTATGTTTAGTAAAATCTTGCTTTTCTTTTCCTTAGACTTATTTACTTAAAATTGAGATTTTGTTTTTGTAATAAGGTCACTACTATATTAATATGGTTTAAATTTTTCTTACATGCTCTAAGTTAAAAATTTATTTGGTATTGTGGTTTCCTAATACAATAGGAATGACTGTTTTTTAAAACTTAACAAACGATTTTCAAACAATAATAAATAACTAATATTTCCAAAACATCACCTAACGGCAATTGAGCAAACTCGTTTTCTATAACAAAGACAGTATCTAAGTTGATTACAGGATTTAAGAAAAATAAACACCAAAGTTTTCAAAACAACCAACCTAGACTCGATATTTCAAGCGATTTCAAAGTTTATCAGACGTGCAGTTTTAATAGTCCTTCTGTGTGACATGTCAGATCTGGTCGTAATGTTTAGGCTGAGTTTGAGGTGTTACAATTATGGTATCAGAGCCAGGTTGCAAAACTCGACTGTGCGGGTTTTGGGTTCAAAAATGTTTTCCAAAAGTTTTGTTCTGAAAATAGATGTATATATTTTATTTTAAGTGTGGCACCTGAGTCTCCGGCACCAAGTCCGTAAGGTAAGTCTTCTGACTGTTGGGTGAATTGCATGAAGTGAATATATTGTGTGAATATATTATGCTGTGGATGCTAGAATTAAGAAACCCAACTTTAGAGATTGAAACTTTTTAGGTATATGTTGTATGTTGCGACAAAGCACTTCTAAACTCCATTTGATAAGATTATCTGGTAATAAACAGTGAAAGAAATGCTAATTCATAAAATTTGCGTGATCAGACTAAAACAAGTTAGTAGACATGAGTGCTAGAGGACGTGGACGGGGCGCACGCTGCCGTGGTAGAGGCCGAGAGGTGGAGGCTGAGTTCTCAGAAGCAGGACATGAGCCGGAAGGCGAAGTGCCAGCATCTCCTGTGGCAGAAGCGGGATATCAAGATCAAAATAGTGGGGACGATGCCTTGTCCCAAGCGATGTTGCATGTTCTGGAGCGGGTTACTGGAGCAAACACTGGATCGGTAGCTCGAAAGTCTATTCCTGAGCGACTTCGAGCAAATGGGGCAGAGATATTCAGGGGTATTTCTGGTGTGGCCCCAAACGTAGTTAAATATTGGTTGGAGGCAGTTGAACGGAATATGGACGATCTAGACTGTACAGTTGAGGAGAAATTGAAGGGATATTAATGGTGGCTCACAGTAAGAGAAGGTACTTCAGCGGATCGTATAACTTGGGACTTCTTCAAAATAGAGTTTCAAGGAAAATATGTTGGAGCAAGCTATGTAGATGCCCAGAGAAAAGCATTTCTAAATTTGGTTCAAGGGGGTAAATCCGTGGCTGTGTACGAGGCGAAATTTTTGCGATTGAGCCGCTATGCCTGAGGGATAGTTGCGGCTGACTATGAACATTGCGTACGGTTCAAAGATGGGTTACGGTTCAGAGATTTTGCCACTCTGGTTGAAAAAGCTAAAATAGCTAAAGAGGTTAAGCGGACTGAGGCTCAAAACAGGGAGAAAGATAAGGGTAAGAATAAAAGGAGTTTTGGGTCGTCGGGATTGTTTGGAGGTTTCCAAAAGAGGCCTAGGTTTGATGGACCAGCTCTAGTTGTGAGGCCTGCGGTGATGGGGCAGTTTCGACCATGTGCTCTGTGTGGGAAAATGCATTCTGGTGAGTGTAGGAGGAGAATCAGTGGATATTTCAAGTGCGGATCTATGGATCATATAGTTAAAGATTGTCCACAAGTAGATCAGGTGCGGCCAGTTGGACAGGGTTTTGATCAGTTCAGGAGGGGTGGTCAGCAACCGCAGAGAGGTCGTGGCCCAGCTAGAGGGGGAAATGGTTTTGGTCGGGGTCGAGGAGCACCGGGCAGGGGTGTCGGTAATATAGATGCAAGACAACCGAGATTAGTTTATGCAGCTCAACGGTGAGAGGATGGCGACGCACCAGACGTCATAATCGGTACGTTTCTCATAGTTGATAAACCGTTTATTACTTTGATTGATATTGGTTCGACCCATTCGTATGTTGCTAGTATTGTGTCTGAGACTATGAGTCTTAAATCTGAACTTGCTGCTAGAGAAATGACTGTGGTTAGCCCTTTAAGACAATATGTAGTAGTAAACATGTAACATCCCGAATTAGTGCGTTTATGCGTTTAATGTGTAGACATGTCCAAGGTGTTAATTTGAGAATTTGAGGTGCAAATGGGGCTCAGGTTTGGGCTGAGGCCTTGATTAAATATTCTGCTTAGACACTCTAGGGCTTAAAATATAGTCTTGGTAGTTTAATTTACATAAGCAACAAGGGGCGCAGTAAAGGGGAGTTATAGATGGCGTCAATAGGCAAGGGGAGAGGCCCAATTTGTGGCCGTTTGGAGCCCATTAAGTTGGGCTAATTTCGGCACTAAAGGGAGCTAGAAGGGGACGGCAACAAGGCTATTATTTAGGGATTTTATGTTTTAAATTATGTGGATAATTAAAGCTGATAAAGAAGGGAAGAGTTGGAGATAATTAAGCCTCTTTTGGATGGGTGTTTTGATAGGGATAAGGGATAGAATGATAAGAGTGATCTCTTGGTTGCAGTGTTGGCTGAAAATCAAACACAGGAGAGGGGGGAAAATTTTGTTTAGTATAGGCAAGGGGGTGTGCCGAATTTTTCATTGTGTTCTCTAAAAATATCCTTAAGTTTTCTTTCTTTTTTCGGCAAACTAGAAACATCTTTTCTTCTTCTTTTTCTTTCTCTGTCAGAAACCGAAACCCGTGCCATTTACCTTCTCTTCTCTTTCAAACTCTTTGGCCGAATCTCTTTATCTACTTCCTTGCCATCTTTTCAAATTCTTAGTTCTTCTAAAAGCTGAAAACGCATCAGCCTTTTCTTGTTCATACTTTTTCGGGATTTTCTTAAAAGCCGAAATCCGTAGATCTCATCTCCTGTGATTGCCGAATTCCTTCTGTGGTGTCTGCTTGTGCCGAATCGTGAAGAAAACTAGAGGTAAGTGTCGATTCGCGAGATTTTAATCTTTTTTTGGCTTTTAGAGATTTTAGTCGAATGGCTATATGGTTAACTAATCGGGTGTTTTCTCTCATTTGCGGCATTCCGGGATTTGAAGGGGATTCAATCGCTTAGATTTCTAAGCCAGAGTTCAGTAGCATTCGGGTCGTATTGTTTTCGGGATTTCAAGGTAAGGAGATCTGTTAATCTAAACGTATAATTCGGGTGAAACTCTAACCCTTGGCCGAATATAGGAGAGGTCTTATCTTAGCATTCTTCCGGCTTTTGAGCAAAGTTGTAGATAGAAGGCAGTAGATTTGTTTAGCGAGGGTATCGACATAGAGGGTAGTCCTACGCATTAATCAGGTGTGTAACATTCTCACACCATTTGGATTGCCTGTTAGAATATGTTTATAAATCTGTTATATTCTGTTAAATGTCAAAATATCGGCATGGCTATTGAAAACCCGAGGAGGGTTAAGGCGAATCACTAGGTTAGTGATCTCTGTCATTCTAAAGTGAATGGTTCTGTTGATTTGATATGATAAACATGTATGATGGTTTCTGTGATTGCACGGGGTTGGGTGATTGATGAAAAGGGAAGTGTTCTGTTGTAGTGGCTTTTGCCATGATCTGTTGTAGTGGCTTTTGCCATTATCTGTTGTAGTGGCTATTGCCATGATCTGACGATGAGCAGCGAACTGCAGCATGACTGCCATCGATGGTGTGTAGCGGTGTGGGTTTATTGTAGAAATCCCCAATGGTGTGTGATACGGGCCGGCTCGGGATGAGTCGAAACGTATTCGGGTTGCCCAATCGTCTACGAGGAGGAATCAAGCCTTCGGAAAATATAAATGAGTTTGCGGAAGCTTAAGTGAATAAAAATAGGATTTGGTTCGGTTTTGATAAAATAAAAATTAAATAAGATAGATAAAAGGATAATTTAATGGAGATGGATAAACGAACTTAAACGAGAAGTGATTCAACACTAAAGAGTGTCACCCCGGGTTCTATAATGTTTAAGGTGGATAAATGGATTTGAAGATGGAAATGGAAATACGAACTTAACTTAAGAAAGATTCAACACTATATAACAGTGTCACCCCGTTTCTTATATCGTTAAGGTGAAAAGATGAAGATAGGTTGAAGAACGCCACACCAAACGAAATTTGGTGATAAGTTCAAACATGTCGAAGACGCCACAAGCAAGCTTGATAAGTCTAACGAAACTTGTACGAAAACGAAGAGGAGATAAACTCACTCAAATGAACAAAGGTTCATAAAATTTCATTCATCAAAATTCTGTGTGCCTACAAATGAAAATGGCCCAATATTTATAGCCAATGTGCATTACAAATAAAAATAAATAGCAAGAATTTTGGTCTTCAATTGCCGTCCATGCTGTCCATGCATTGTAAATTAAATCCCATGAAAAAAAAACATGGCCGTCCATAATCTTTAAAAGCCTTTTGTCCCCTTGTCCTCTTAGTTGACTTTTAAAAGAAAAGAATCAGCCACCATCTTATGTTTTGGTTCCGTCCATGATTTGAAGAATAATTGAAATTCATGCAAGCATATGGCTTGTTCTTCATTGTGCCGTCCCATGCCAGGTTCCATCTCCAACATTTGAATTCCAAAAATTCATCTCTTTAAAATAATGCTCCATTATCCCATGCTTCCATATCAATTATTTATTCCATCTTGTCTCCCATTTATGTGCCCAAATATCAATTAAACAAATAAAAACAAAACATAAAGGCATGGGATTATTTGTGGCCACGTTGAAAGCTTAAGAGCATGGGAATTTTTAATTCCCTTGCCGTCCAAGGTGCATAATACCATTCATCCACATGATTGATTTTATTTTATAATTCACCCATTAGCTCCCCTTGGCCGTCCAAGGTAAGTGCATTTTAAAATGGCTTGTTTCTTTGTATTATTTAATTTCACATGCTCTCTTTTAACCCCATGTTGCCGTCCCCTTGTGCCGTACGCTTCTTCCAAGTCCCATTGTTTATTCATCCCATTATTCTCCAAGCATACTTTGTTTGCTTTTGGTCTTCAACCTGCAGCAAATTTAAATCAACTCATTAGTTCATTATATCAGCATTTAAAGGGAGCAACTAGCCATTATAAATTCGGCAAAATAAAGGTCATATAGACATCTTAAATTCGGCACACTAGAGGACATATTAAACACACGTTTCAACTAGGATATTTTAATTATATGAAATAAACCTAATATATTTAATATGATACTAATTATTTGGCAAATTAATTTTCTATAGAAAATCAATTAAATAAATTAAGATATTTAATTTATTTAATTAAATTCAGCAATTTAATTTTTCAACAAATTCAAAGACTCGATTTATTTAACGCAATAAAAATTAAAAATTTGGCGTCGAGCTTCGTTGATTTGAAAATTCGATGGGTGCCCCGGGCGTGCCCGTATCATCCCCTCCCTCTTCAAGACGATTCGTCCTCGAATCGACCCGTTGGTTGTCCGTACAAAACTCCTTGCTCGTTTTTCCTTGATCAAACGGGACAGATAATAAGCACGATACCTGAAAAGGATAACCAAGAATTAGCAAGATCCGGTTCAAACAAAATTGCAATCCGGATATGGGCATCACAAGACAAATAGTTCTCAAGCAATCAAGCATAAATACATTATCATACAAAATGATCAAGGCCTTGTCAAAATTTTGAAACAAAAACGAGTAAGCTTCAAAACATGCACAAGATTTAAATGTATTCCACAAGTCAAAATAAACATGCGAATATCACATCAAATGATAGATATAATCGTCAAAAGCAAGTAATGAAGAAAACGCATATTGCACTTGAAATTGAGCATTCAAACCTTGCTTTGTATTCGCACATGAATAAAAATGATCAAGCACAAGATTCTTTTTGTCTTCTTTTAAAACAAATAGACCATCAATAAACAAGGTAGGGCATTCAAATAATTCATGATCTAAATGCTTTACAAAATGGCGATCATCATTATGAGCTTTTTCAACATCCAAAATGAACAAAAATGCTTCAACAAATGCTTTATGACACTTATCGAAAACAATTATCTTTTTGTCAAGAACTAAAACAGTTAGTCCATTATCCAACAAGATAGTACAATGAAGAACATCACATTTTAAAGATTTTACAAGAGTGGATTCATCAACGTGATTCGTGTCAACATCCGAAGAAAACAAAATGGGTTCATAGGTTTCAAGTGTCTTACCTTTGGGTGTTGAAAGAAAGAAATCGACTTTACTTTCACAAGCTGAAAATTGAAGATCGAATTTACCTTGCTTGATCAAGACGAACCTTCTCTCCTCGGGCATGTAATGTAGTCGATGCTTTATTCGCGAATCAACATTTTTCAAACAAAATGGGAATTCCATGTGCATATACAAACACAAAATTTGCTTAAGGAACGAATAAAAATTGAAAACAAGGTTGGCAAAATTCGTTACCTTATTTAAAAACCAAGTATCGAATCGATGGGAATCTTTCAAACTTACCGGATGATACTTGAGTTTTCCACAAAACAAATCGAAACATATGCCCGATTTATGGGACTTAGGTTCCGAAAAATCAATCACGTTAGACCAATAAGAATTATGTACGTTCAAGATGAAGCGATCAAAACTTTTAACATATTTCAAAATGTATTTACAAAAACTCAATGATTTCATACTAGACAACGAATTAATCTCGTAATATCTACAATCAAACAAATTGGGGTTAGAAGAAAAATCATCTTTATACAAAAAATTTGATGCTTCAAAACGCTTACCTTCCTTACCTTTTTAATCAAATGGAAACGTCGTTCTTCCAGGAGGTATTGGAGTGGGTATTCGTTATTTGGCTTCTCGGAATCCTGAAAAGAAGAAATAGAACAAGTACAAACTTCAAGCGGGTTAGTTGATTCAACACTCTCTCGTTCGTTTTGTTCTTCTTCTTTTTCAATTTCTTCTCTTGTTTCTCATTTTATTTTCTTTTCTCTCGAACTCTTTTTCCAAGTTCTCTCTCTTTATTTTCTCAAGTTTGTTCCATATTCGCTCGTTTTCTCTCATGATCTTTTCTTGCCTTTCTTTCCTTTTTAGGTCTTTTTCTCTCTTCCTTTCATTATGACAAGAAGAGTATACAAAAGAATCAAAATGTGTAAAATTTTGTTCAAGAGAAGGGATAGCGTTCTCATAGATATCTCGATAAGTTCTTCGGGGAGAATACTCCATGGACGCTTTCTTGGAAATTCCTGAACGAATATACCGATCAACTCGCATGTCTTCTTCGAGGGAATAAGAATCATAATATGTACCACTTTGAGAATAATCTTTCGTGGATGAATACCGTTTCGAACTTCTTGAGGAATAAGAATTTCGATCACAGTCTCCTCTCAAATATTCTTCGAAAGTGTGTCTTCGGGATGATCTTGACTCCGTCCTTCGACTTGAAGAAAGTCGATCTCGTTGGTCTTGTTCCTCGATCTGATCCAAGTGCGTTTCCAACTTGTTTATGGCTCTTCGCACTCCGTTCAACACGTATTGGTAATTATTGGATGAAAACTCTTCTTGAGACATATTTATTGCTGAAAAAGAAACTATTATAACAAAGGGAAATAAACCAACAAAATTAAAATACCTTACCACAAAATCTCACAAGTCACTCACAAAGAAATTTCGCTCACACTCGTGTTTCACTCGTATAAGGTTTTTTTTTTTAATGAATCGCTCGTGCCTTTTACCACTCAATCTCGTCTCACCAATTCGTACTTCGTTTCAAAATAACTTATTGTGGCTTGACGGTCGGCTCCAAAATTGGTACAAGGGAAAATGATGTTATGGGGTGGAGGTCGGCTGAAATTTTTTTTTTTTTTGGTATAGTGGCGTTGGGGTGAAGAAGGGTGGCTTGAAGATCGGGAAAGAAATAATGAAACAAAACTTGCAAACTTCAAAAAAAAAAATTTCCACACACTTTTTTTTTTACTTCTCTTTTTTTTTTTTGTATTCGTATATTTTTTTTATACGAATTTTTTTTATTTGAACCTCTTTTTTTTTTGTATCTCTTTTTTTTTTTTGAACTTCAAATACAATATATGCTAAATACAATGAAAATAAAATACAGCTTTTTTTTTGAATTTTTTTTAACGAATATTTTTTTTAATTTTTTTACAAACCTATTCCGGCTTCACGTATGGCCGTCGGTAGTCCTCATTTTGTAGCTCTGATACCAGATGATACGGGCCAGCTCGGGGTGAGTCGAAATGTATTTGGGTTGCCCAATCGTTTACGAGGAGGAATCAAGCCCTCGGAAAATATAAATGAGTTTGCGGAAGCTTAAGTGAATAAAAATAGGATTTGGTTCGATTTTGATAAAATAAAAATTAAATAAGATAGATAAAAGGATAATTTAATGGAGATGGATAAACGAACTTAAACGAGAAGCGATTCAACACTAAAGAGTGTCACCCCGGGTTCTATAATGTTTAAGGTGGATAAACGGATTCGAAGATGGAAATGGAAATACGAACTTAACTTAAGAAAGATTCAACACTATATAACAGTGTCACCCCGTTTCTTATATCGTTAAGGTGAAAAGATGAAGATAGGTTGAAGAACGCCACACCAAACGAAATTTGGTGATAAGTTCAAACAAGTCGAAGACGTCACAAGCAAGCTTGATAAGTCTAACGAAACTTGTACGAAAATGAAGAGGAGATAAACTCAGTCAAATGAACAAAGGTTCATAAAATTTCATTCATCAAAATTTTGTGTGCCTACAAATGAAAATGGCCCAATATTTATAGCCAATTTGCATTACAAATAAAAATAAATAGCAAGAATTTTGGTCTTCAATTGTCGTCCATGCTGTCCATGCATTGTAAATTAAATCCCATGAAAAAAAAACATGGCCGTCCATAATCTTTAAAAGCCTTTTGTCCCCTTGTCCTCTTAGTTGACTCTTAAAAGAAAAGAATCAGCCACCATCTTATGTTTTGGTGCCGTCCATGATTTGAAGAATAATTGAAATTCATGCAAGCATATGGCTTGTTCTTCATTGTGCCGTCCCATGCCAGGTTCCATCTCCAACATTTGAATTCCAAAAATTCATCTCTTTAAAATAATGCTCCATTATTCCATGCTTCCATATCAATTATTTATTCCATCTTGTCTCCCATTTATGTGCACAAATATCAATTAAACAAATAAAAGCAAAACATAAAGGCATGGGATTATTGTGGGCACGTTGAAAGCTTAAGAGCATGGGAATTTTTAATTCCCTTGCCGTCCAAGGTGCATAATACCATTCATCCACATGCTTGATTTTATTTTATAATTTACCCATTAGCTTCACTTGGCCGTCCAAGGTAAGTGCATTTTAAAATGGCTTGTTTCTTTGTATTATTTAATTTCACATGCTCTCTTTTAACCCCATGTTGCCATCCCCTTGTGCCGTACGCTTCTTCCAAGTCCCATTGTTTATTCATCCCAAATTATTCTCCAAGCATACTTTGTTTGCTTTTGGTCTTCAACCTGCAGCAAATTTAAATCAACTCATTAGTTCATTATATCAGCATTTAAAGGGAGCAACTAGCCATTATAAATTTGACAAAATAAAGGTCATATAGACATCTCAAATTCGGCACACTAGATGACATATTAAACACATGTTTCAACTAGGATATTTTAATCATATGAAATAAACCTAATATATTTAATATGATACTTATTATTTGGCAAATTAATTTGCTATAGAAAACCAATTAAATAAATTAAGATGTTTAATTTATTTAATTAAATTCGGCAATTTAATTTTTCAACAAATTCAAAGACTCGATTTATTTAACGCAATAAAAATTAAAAATTTGGCGTCGAGCTTCGTTGATTTGAAAATTCGGTGGGTGCCCCGGGCGTGCCCGTATTAGTGTGATTGGCAGGTAGGGGTGGTATGTAGCGGATGGAAAACCTAGGATTGGGTTGGGTTTTGCGTAGTTTCTGTTCTATTATATTTTGTTATCTGTTCTGTGGGGCTAAGGCCCAATCTGATGATGCACGAGGGTTGCACACTGAGTCTCGTGACTCACCCCGTTGTTTAACATTTTTCAGGAGACTCTTAGAGCATCGGACCGAGCTGGAGAGGGACGCAAGGTGGCCATGCATGAGATTATTTTGGATACTGCAAAAGACATTAATTTATTTATTTATATTTAATATTTTGGATTAGTTGGGTTTTTATTTCATTGTAATAAGGCCATGGGCCATTAGCTTTATACTTTCCGGTTTTACTTCGGGCTTTTATTATTATTAAACATTTGGATTTTACGTCTTAATTAAGCTAAGGCAGGTATCAAATTTCGGTTTCTAATACACTAAGGCATTACTATAAAATGTATATCCTTTACAAATTATCCTACCATTTAGTTTTCCCGAATAAAAGGTTAAACTCAAGAAAAATATTTCCCGAAATTGCGACATCTTTTAAAATCTACTTAGTGACATGCCAGATCCGGTCATGGTGTTTGGGCCGGGTTTAGGGTGTTACAAAACAAATTGTTTAGAGATGTGCCTTTAGAAACTCAAGGAGTAGTATTTTCGGCAGACTTGATGGAGTTGCCATTCGGTGAGTTTGACCTTATTTTAGGCATGGATTGGCTAGTGAAGTATCATGCAAATCTAGATTGCGCTGCTAAGCGTATGCTGTTGAAAACTTCGGGGGACAAAGAAGTAATTGTGATCAGGGAGCGAAGGAATTATTTGTCCAATGTGGTTTCTACATTAAAGGTTAGTAAGATGGTGCAAAAAGGGTGTAGGGCGTTTATAGCTTTCATCAGTGTGTTGGACGCAAAAGAATTGTCAGTAAGAGATGTTAAAACGGTGAAAGAGTTCCCTGATGTTTTTCTAGAAGAGCTTCCAGGGTTACCTCCATATCCCGAAGTGGAGTTTGGAATTGAACTACTTCCGGGAATGGCTCCGGTGTCCATCGCCCCATATAGAATGGCACCGAAGGAGCTAATAGAACTCAAAGCTCAGATCCTAGAGTTGTTGGACCGTGGTTTTATTCGACCCAGTGTATCACCGTGGGGAGCGCCGATGTTGTTCGTCAAAAAGAAGGATGGGTCAATACGTATGTGCATCGACTATCGCCAGTTGAACAAGTTGACGATTAAGAACAAGTACCCGTTGCCAAGAATTGATGATCTATTCAATCAGTTGCGAGGAGCAGCGGTGTTTTCGAAGATAAATCTGAGATCCGAGTATCACCAGCTCAAGGTCAAGGAAGCGGATATCCATAAGACGACTTTCCGAACTCGCTATGGTCACTATGAGTTTTTAGTGATGCCGTTCGGGTTAACGAATGCACCAGCTGCATTCATGGATATGATGAACCGGGTATTCCAACCCTTTTTGGATCGGTTTGTCGTGGTATTTATAGACGACATCTTGGTTTATTCAATGATGGAAGAAGAGCATGATTCGCAACTCCGGATTGTTTTGCAAGTATTAAGAGAAAAGCAACTCTATGCAAAATTAAGCAAGTGTGAATTTTGGTTGAAGGAAGTCACTTTTCTAGGGCATGTTGTGTCTACCGAGGGGATTAGGGTTGATCCTCGGAAGATTGAAGCCGTCCTGGACTGGAAGCCGCCGAAGTCTGTAGCGGAAATTTGAAGCTTTCTTGGGTTAGTCGGATACTACAGAAGATTTGTCGAGGGTTTCTCGTTGATTGCTGTGCCATTGACCAAGTTGTTTCGAAAAGGGATACCATTTAGTTGGACTGATAAGCAGCAGGAGAGCTTTGAGAAGTTAAAAAAGATTTTAACAGAGGTTTCGGTATTGATTCAGGCTGAGGCTGAAAAGGAGTTCGTTGTTTATTGTGATGCTTCACACACGGGGTTGGGGTGTGTATTAATGCAAGAGGGCAAGGTAGTTGTGTATGCGTCTTGGCAATTAAGATCGCATGAGATTAATTATCCCATTCATGACTTGGAGTTAGCTGCAGTAGTGTTCACCCTGAAGATTTGGAGACACTACTTGTACGGAGAGAAGGCAATGATTTACACAGACCATAAGAGCCTAAAATATCTCCTTACCCAGAAGGTGTTGAATTTAAGGCAGCGGAGGTGGATTGAGCTATTGAAGGATTATGACTGCTCGATTGAATACCACCCGGGTAAAGCTAATGTAGTGGCAGATGCATTGAGCCGTAAGGTGGTATCTGATTTGAGAGCAATGTTTACTCATCTTAGTCTATATGAGGATGGTAGTTTGTTAGCTGAACTGCAAGTAAAGCCGATGTGGGTAAGTCAGATTAAAGAAAAATAGCTATTGGATGATGTGTTAAGTTCTCGATTTCAGCAAGTACAGAATGGTGAGATGGGGGATTTTAGTCTGAACAATAAAGGGGCATTGTGTTGTCATGGAAAAGTTTGTATGTCGAGGGATTCCAAGTTGAGGCAGAGGGTTCTGAGGGAAGCGCATAGTAGCCCATATGCTATGCATCCCGGTGGAAGTAAGATGTATCGAGATTTGCGTGAGCAATTTTGGTGGCCAGGTCTCAAGCAAGAGGTTACTGAGTTCGTGAGCAGATGTTTGACGTGTCAGCAAGTGAAGGCAGAACATCAGTTTCCTTCGGGGTTGTTACAGTCGGTAAAGATTCCACTATGGAAATGGGGAAGGATAACGATGGATTTCGTTAGTGGGCTACCTCTTTCGCCTAGTAAGAAGGATGCTGTGTGTGTGATTGTCGATCGGTTGAAAAAGGCTACTCATTTTATCCCTGTTCGTGTCAACTATTTGTTGCAGAAGTTAGCTAAGCTATATGTAGCAGAGATTATAAGGTTGCACGGGGTACCGGTGTCCATCATATCGGACAGAGACCCTAGGTTCACATTGCGGTTCTGGAAGGCTTTACATCAGGCATTGGGTACGAGGTTGGAATTTAGTACGGCTTTTCATCCACAGACCGATGATCAGTCGGAGAGGGTAATTCAAGTCCTGGAAGACATGTTGAGGGGTTGTGTTATTGACTTTAGAGGTAGTTGGGAAGATTTTCTACCATTGGCAGAGTTCGCATACAACAACAGTTACCAATCCAGCATTCAAATGGCACCTTACGAGGCACTATATGGTCGTAAGTGTCGTACTCCTACCTGTTGGACAGAGTTGGGTGAACAACAGTTGTTGGGTCTAAAAATGATTTCAGAGACTGAAGAAAAGGTTAAGTTAATTCGAACTAGGTTGAAAGAAGCTTTTGACAGGCAGAAATCATATGCAGACTTGAAGCGTAAGGACATAGAATTCGCAGTGGGTGACCAGGTTTTTCTAAAAGTCTCACCCTAGAAGAAGGTCTTAAGGTTTGGTCGAAAAGGCAAATTGAGCCCCAGGTATATCGGGCCTTATCGGGTGTTGAAGCGTATAGGACCAATGGCTTATCAGCTTGAGTTGCCTCCGGAATTGGGTCAGATGCACAACATATTCCATGTCTCAATGCTGAGGTGTTATCGTTCGGATCAATCTCACATAGTGCACGTGGAAGAAATTGAGATAAGGCCAGACCTGTCTTTTGAAGAGGAACAAGTGCAAATCTTGGACTGAGACGTTAAGGCATTAAGAAGGAAATCGGTCCCTTTGGTCAAAGTGTTATGGCGAAATCACGGTGCAGGGGAAACCACGTGGGAACCAGAAGATGTGATGCGACAGCAATACCCTTAACTCTTTTGACTAGGTAAATTTCGAGGCCGAAATTTCTTTAAGGGGGTAGAACTGTAACATCCTAAAATTAGGGTTTTTGTGTTTTAGCATTATTTTATGTGTTAGGCTACCTTGTGTGTTGGTTGTGTGTGTTTAGGGGTCCTACGAAGGTCTGGGATCGAGTCGGGGCTTAGTAAAAATTTTTGTGTTTGGGCTTAAGGTGGGAGAAGGTAAGTGGCGTCAGACATAAGGGATTAAGTGGGATAAATGCTAGCACAAGATGAGCTTATGGTGGAGTGGTGTGGCGTCATTTGTAGAAGCTAAGAGGGAGGAGTTTGAATCCCACCTGCAACACAATCTGTTTAATTTTCTGTGCTGATCAGGTGAAGGTGGGAGAGTTCGGCTGGGACTCTAGTGGAGGAGTTGAAGACTCATTCTAATGTATTTGAATGAGTGATGGAGAGGGGATTAAGGAGAAAATCAAGAAGAAAACAAGGGGATTGAGGTAAGAGGCGGTGTTGGCTGAAATTTGGGAAGTGTTGGGGGAGGAAATTCGGTCAAAGTGAAGTCTCTTGGATGGGGAGGGCATTCGGTTGTGGTAGGGGTTTAGGTGCCGAAATTTTGATGTGTGCTTAGAAAATTTTGGTGTTGTGAGTTTTCTCTTTTTCGGCATTTGGTGCATATTTTCCTTTCAACCTTTTTTTCTCCGTTTGTCGAAAACTCCTAAGACTATTTTGGGTTCATCTTTCAATTGGTAAAGCCGAAACTTTTTGGGCACTCTTTTCCCTTATCTTCTTTTCTCTTTTTCTCTCATTTACTTCATTTCTCAAGCTTCTATCCCTTTGCCGAATTCTCATAAGCTCCCATTTCTCTTTTTTGTTTCATCTCATACTTGTGTCATGTGTTGCCGAATTCTCTTCTACTCCCTAACTCTTCTCCTTTCTCCGTTAGATAGCCACCGCATATCCCTGTAGCCATTCGTTTAAAAGAGGGCCGAACCAATTCTTTTCTCTACGTTGATAGTTGTTGTTTGAAGGGTAAGATTCTTTTGTTCTCCTTGTCAGGGGGTTTTCTCTTTTCTTTCTATCTTCTTCGCCTTATGATCCGATAAGTCTTACACTGTTATTCTCTTTAAGGCCGAATCTATTGAGTGCAAATACACCCTTCTGACCCTTCCAATCGGCATTTCCTTATTCCAGTAAGGATTCTTTTTCTTCTATTACTTTTTATTCTTTTCCCTACTCATGTTGTTTGTTTGTTAAACTGAAAAGGGTTCCCTTTCGTAACTGGTTACCTTGTTCTTTGTGCGTAACACGTCTTTCATCATTTATCCAAGCCGAATATCAAGAAGAGAAGTGCTAAGGCTTCTTTGGTTGCCGAAACTCTTTTTTAAGCGGTCTTGCTTGCTCACTTTAGTAGCAAAGGTAGGGGATTTCTCTTTAGTCTTTCGATTGGTCTATCTTTTAGTTGTCCTCTACTTTAGATAGATATCGTTGTTAGATAACCCTTGTTTCCAATATAGTACGGTATTGATCAAGATTCTTTCATGGATGCAAGTGCCAATCAATCAAACGAGGAAAGTGTACTCATACTCTTGGTTCCTAATTTTAAAAGGTGTGCTGTATCGGCAGTTCGGGTGTAACACCTTGGTTTTAGGGGTTATGCATCTAGTGCATATCTCAGGTGTTGGTAGGTTTCTTGTATGCTCAGGCAAGTTTTTAGGGGGTTTGGAGAACCCTGGAAGGTAGGGAAGGCTCTTGGAAATTTTTGATTTTCAGTGGTTAGGAGGAAGCTTGGCTTTTGGGGGTCTTAAGAGAATTAATTGGTGGTTTTTGTCACAAAAAGAGGAGCTGGTGGAGTGGCAGGTGAGACGCCACTAAGGCCTTGTGTGTGTGGCGTCATTTGCAGGAGGGGGAGGTCTTGAGTTCAAGCTGCGGTGTGCTCCTATTTTGCTCCCATTTTGACGGCATGGAGGGGGAGAGTTGTTGGCAGTTCAAACTCTGCCATGGACCTAGTCAAGTGCTCAAATGGTGGGTGGAGAGCAAATTGTGGAAGTGGACTAATTCAAAGTGATTTGAATTAGTGGTTGGGAGTACTTTGAGGTGGTGGCCGAATGTTGGAAAGTTTTGGGGGGGAGTGGTCGGTTTTGGTATTTGAGAAGGAAGGGTATGCCGAATTTCTTTTTGGGAATTTTTGTGTGATTTTCGGCCAGCCTTGTTTTTGGGTGCCAAAAGCCGAATTTTTTCCCTTTGATGTTTTCCTTGAAACCGAAATTCCCCAATAGCATGTACTTCTAGCCGATTTTGTGTTTTGTTCTTTTAATTCTTTTTGTTGCCGAAACTAGCTACCTTTCCCTTGTCATATTTCCATTTCTTTTCTCTTAAACCATTTGTGCCGAATCTCTCATTTGTTTCTTAATCGAATTTGCTCTCCCTTACTTCTAATCTTTATCTCCCTATTTCTTGTGTACCGAAACCTTGCCTTCACTTCTCATCTTCTCTGTTCTTTCCACTCAAACTGAACATAGGTATGTTAAGCACCTAAAACTGATTCTCTTCCTTATGACTAAAGTGTTGGCCGAATCTTTCCCTTTCCTTCTAGTTCTGTTCTTGGCCGATTGTTAGGTGGAGTGTGGGCTGCTTTTGGCTTTTGGTTTCAAGCCTTGGAGAAGGTATTTAGGTAAGGCCGAATGCTTTTTGGTAAGGTCTCTGTTCTCTGTCGGCATCTACAAGGGGTAAGTGTTGGTTTGGTGTTTGTTTGGTGGTGTATTGATCATTGTTTGGAATTGTTTTGTCATAGGACATCCAGGATTCGAAGCAGTCAAGTGTAGCCCCGGTTCTTTGGTCGATCGTTGGGTAAGTGATGGTAAGGGATTGTTTTATCAGTCTGTTCGTTTGGTATTGGTATAAGCCGAAGGCTATTACTGTTGGTTGGTTGCCAATTGTAGGGAAGTATAGCAAGATCACTTGGTGGTAGGCTGGTGTTCAAAAGCGTGTAGGAGCAAGGTTGTCGAGGTTATCGAGGGTCTTAGATCGATTCTTTGGTTAAGGCTTGCAGGTGTGTACACACACACACTCTTCTAGTAATTTATGTGCTTATTATATTGTGTGCACATTTACACACTTATCTGTTATTGTATATATATGTATGTTGTGTGTGTTTGGATCCATGGAAGGTGGATGAGATACCATTAAGGTATGAGGGAAGGGGTCAGGTAAGTCCCTGTTATGAGTTCTCTTTAAGATGCTCTTGGTGAGCATGATGTATCTGGCATGTGATATATTGATTGGTTGATGATTAAACCTATGTGCGTTACTAAACATTCATGATGATATATTTTGATACATGTGCATGATTGATGTGGGTTGTACGAGTGGAGGGGGCAGTGATATTTTGTGCTGACGAGCACCAGTGTTTTGGTAACACACTGTGACTACGGTCACCAGAGGTTTGGTACCTCTAGAGGTTTGGTACCTCATTGCATCTCGTCCCAGTGGCTTAGCACCACAGTGGGTTGGCCCCACATATTATATAAGGGATTGACGCCAGTGATTTGGCATCACACGATGGGTTGGCCCCATCAATTATTTTGTGACTTCGGTCACCAGTGATTTGGTATCACATTTGTGTCTTTGGGACACCAGTGGTTTGGCACCACATTGACGGATATCGTGTCTTTGGGACACCAGTGTTTTGGTAACACATTTTGTGACTTTGGGTCACCAGTGGTTTGGCACCACCAGTGGTTTGGTACCACACGGGGTAGAGAAAGGTGTTGTGGATGGCTAGGTTGGGTGCATATTAATTGGATGCATGATGAGCATGATTATGTTTGTATATGATAATTTACTAAACCGGGAAAAAGGGGTTGCACACTGAGTCTTGGTGACTCACCTTTTTCCTTTAACCATTTCAGGTAGTGCATAAAGCTGGACCGAGATCGGAGAGGACAAGGTGGCCCATGCCGAAGATGATGATTTAATATTTTATGCTTGATTTTGATACTAGTATTTCATTTTAAGTATTGGGTTGTAATAAAAGTCCATTTTATTATTTTGGTATTACTTTAACTATGGTTTATTTAAATTAAATTGCTATGTGAAAATGATTTTAATCCTAGCAACCTATTTATGAAGAATATGTTTAATAAAGTTTTTTCTAATTCAGTTAATTTATAACTTCAAAGTTTTTCATAAGGTAATAAATAAACAAGGTTTTCAAAAGTTAATTTCTTCAAGGTTTATTCAAAAGTAAAGAAGATTTTCAACCGTCTTTTTCCAGTGACATAACCAGATTCGGTCGTAGTGAATGGGCCGAGTTTGGGGATGTTACAGTTTGGTATCAGAGCTCGGTTCAAAACTCGGCTTGGAGTTCTAGGGGTACGTCTCTATATAGTCTATCTACGACTACGGAGTGACCTAAAGGGCTAACTACAGTCATCTTCCTAGAAGCAGTTTCAAAGTCTATGTCCATAGTCTCTACCACACTACTAGCAATGTACGAGTGCGTCGAACCCACATCAATTAATGCAATAAAAGGAAAACCAAAAATTAAGAACGTACCGGTTATGACATCCGGTGCGTCACCTTCCTCGCGACGCCTCGCCGCATAAACTAAGCCAGGCTGCCTTGCCTCTGTATTGCCTGAACCTCTGCCCTGAATTCCACGACCTCGGTTAGGACCGTTACTTCCTCTGCCATTACCACGACCCCTCTGTGGTGGTCCAATATTTCTATCCTGAGTACGGTTCTGCCCCTCTGACTGATTCTGAGCTCGCTTCCGGGGACAATCCCTTATGCGGTGATCCAGAGACCCACATTCAAAACAACCCCTCTCACCAGTCCAACAACCTCCCCAATGAGACTTTCCGCAGCGATTGCACTGAGCCGGTCTCTGATTAACAGTTATGGGCCTTGCTGCCTGATTTGGCCCACTCTGCCTAGCCTTTTTCTAAAAATTTCCACCCGACCCAGACGACCCAAAGTTTATTTTCTGCCTATTCCTGTCATAACCTTGCCTTACAGACTCATTGATTCCTTCGGCTACCTTAGCCTTTTCCACTAGAGATGAAAACTCACGAACTTGCTGTGGGGCAATCAGTATTCTCAAATCATCTCTAAGTCCGTCCTCAAAGCGGACACAGCGCTCATGTTCAGTACACAATGCCTCTAGCATACCTACTCAGCCTTAGAAACTCCGCCTCATACTCTGCTACTGACTTAGTTCCTTGCACTAGTCCCAGAAAAGTTTTCCTTTGAGCATCCGTATAGCTAGTGCCTACATACTTCTTCTGAAAAGCGGTTTTGAAATATTCCCACGTGAGGTCATCTGCCGTGGCTCCATCCCGAACCGTGAGCCACCACTGGTACGCTTCATCCTTCAGGAGCGACACTGCCCCTTTCAGCTTTTCTTCATTAGACAGGTCAAGGTCGTCCATGATCCGTTCAATCGATTCCAGCCAATATTCTGCTGCACTGGGTGCTACTCCCGACACACCCCGGAATACCTCAGCTCCGTTGGACCGAATTCGCTCGGAAATAGATTTCCGAGCTCCTAGATTTCCACCAGCCCCAGCCACAATCTCCAGAACTCGCAATACTGCTTGCGATACTCCCTCACCACCGGTCTGATCCTGCTCCTCAGCTCTAAAAGTAGGAGGTGGTGGTGGCGGTGGTACTTCATTTTCAGAACCCTGTCCCGACCCGACAGGTTCCGACACGGTCATCCTACCTCTACCGCGTCCACGGCGTCCACGTCCTCTAGAACTCATTCTATCTACTGCGCTTTTAATCTGATTAAGAGAAATTTTATATATTAGCGTTTGTTCCACTTCATTACTCGCGAAGAAATTTTATGAAGGAATTTTAATTAGAGATCCTTTCGTGCAAACAAGGTTTCAGTCTTCTATCTTAGTTCACACAAGGGAGTATATACATTCATTCCCTAATACTTTCCATACCTATTCGCTCTTCGGACATTTCTGCCCGTTTCTATCCCAGGGGTATTTTCGTCATTTTCCTATAGGGGTATTTTCGTCATTTTCCTATAGGGGTATTTTCGTAATCAAATCCAAGAAATTTCCAAAACTTTAATAAAACAGGTCACTTTGAAATTCCCAAAATTTGAAGAGCATTTCTGAAAATTTGTAAAATTTGAAGTTATGGCGTCATTTCAGAAACCAGGGGTATTTTGGTAATTTTGTCCATCAGGGGTAATTTTGTAAATTTTGCACGTCGAAGATGTTTTTAACAATTGTAAAACTCTGAGGGTCCTTTTGCAAATTTTTCTTTCTTAAAACGTTGCTGTTTGCAAAAAGTTCAAAAGTCAAGGTCATTTTGGTAATTTTGCAGTTTGAGGGCATTTTCGTAATTTTCCAAAACCAAAGTATTTTATTGATGATTTTCAAAGCAGGGTTGAATATTTGAGAGGTAGTTGAAATTTTTGGACAAAAATCATTGAGTTGATATTTTATGAACCAAGGGCGTTTTAGTAATTTTACCCCTAAGGGCATTTTCGAAATTTTCCACAAATCAAACTTTTCGGGGAAAACATTGTAAAAAGAGTTGTTCTTTTGGTTGAAAGAGTGATTTTAAAAGTTTTGAAACCAAATTCTGTTGTTTCCTTTCTTTCGAAAACATGGTTAGGTCCCTTTCGGGTTTTAGTCATTAGGTTTAGCCTATAACCGAGCCTTCTTGGTCAGGGTGAACCAAAGCTATGCACCAGGCAGGACTCGAGTGGAGAGGAGGTGAGTCACTCGGACTGCTTAAATACCAAGCTCCCACTGAACCTTTCTAGACATACGCACAGAGGTTGCCACACCACTGAGCCCTCGGAGTTAGGGTGAACCGAAGCTACGCACCAGGTAGGATACCTGCGAAGAGGAGGTGAGTCACTTGGACTGCTTAATTACCAGGCTCTTCCGGTTCCAATCCTAGACATGCGTACAAGGTTACCACACCCTAGCTCAATGACTTAGCCATAGGTTGGTTTAGTTCTTTAAGTCTTATGTTCCGTTTGTGTTTGAGTAATCTAACCTTAGGGTCCAAATCCTATAAGTCTATCTACGTTCCATGCTTCCTACCCTTCTACAGAATATAATTCACCAAGAGGTTTAGAAGTACTTACCTGGGCGGATAGTTGCCGGAGACTCAGTGCCATGCCATTCAAAACCCAAAAACATTTTAAATTTTCAATAAGGCCTACAGATCATAAAACCAAATCTTTTTGGGCCTTGGGCCCCCCCACAGCCGAGCTTTGAACTGGGCTCTGATACCAACTTTGCAACACCCCAAACCCGGCCCAAACATTATGACCGAATCTAGTTTGTTATGGAGAAAACTTTTTGAAACCCGTTTTTAAATCGATTTAAGTTTTGTTGAAAACTTCTCGTTTTTGGTGATCTTGCTGAAACCATGCTTAGTGTTAATTTGGAAATTTAATTGAGTCAAGTTGTTATACAAATTTTAAATGTGCCCGATGGCACGATAAAACATTTTCGGGATAATTTTAGAAAACATGTGATTTAAATTTAATTTTAATAATATAGTTTAAATCAAAATATCCAGCATGTGTAAAATAACAAAAATAAAGTCTATGGAGGCCTTATTACATCCAAAATAATAGTAAACCAATAAATAAAATAGCTAAGTTAAAGTTCAATTAATTCAAATCCACTGCATGGCCACCTCGAGTCCCTCCGGCTCCATATCCGCGATCTATGTATCACCTGAAACATAAAGGAGAAGGTGAGTCACCAAGACTCAGTATGTAACCCTTCCCCTGATTTTAAACATTTTCATACACAAGTTATAACATTTAATATGCATGAGATAGTGTACCCATCCTAGCCAACCAAACACCTCAGTCTACCCCGTTGTGGTACCAAACCACTGGTGATGTATAGTCACAGATGTGATGCCAAATCACTGGAGGTGCCAAACCTCTGGTGTCCATAGACACAAACGATTGATGGGGCCAACCCATCGTGTGATGCCAAATCACTGGCGTCGATCCCTTAAATAATATGTGGGGCCAACCCACTGTGGTGCTAAGCCACTGGGACGAGACGCAATGAGGTACCAAACCTCTGGAGGTACCAAACCTCTGGTGACCGTAGTCACAGTGTGTTACCAAAACACTGGTGCCCGTCGGCACAATAATACTGCCCCCTCCACTCATTAATCCCACATCAGTCATGTATACATATCATGTATCAATACATCATGCTTACCAAAAGCATCAATAACACATTCATATTAACAGGTACTTACCAGAATCACCACTTATACCGTTATGGTATTAATCCGATGCTACACAAATCAAAGTTAGCATACATAGCACTCAGCACATTTAAATAGTTATACGTGTGTATGTACACACCTGATATCACGATGGTCTTAAATCCCGAAGAAAACCAATCGGCCACACTCCAAGTCCTTGCCCCTATATTCGGCCAACTATCAAAGTTAGTGAAATGGCCATTCGGCCAAACCAAATAATTTAAAAGGGGTTTTCTTCTTGACCCCGAATCCTTACCTAATCGCTTGAATTCCAACTTCGGCACCCAAATCGCGATTCTGATTCACCACCACAATTGGTCAGTTAACACTATCAATGGCCTTTGGCTTTTAAACACTAACATAAATCTTACCTATACTCACCAAATCGGTTGCCAGAAGACTTGAACCAATTGCCTCAAGATCCCGAAACACCTGGACAGAATCGGTTTAGAATAGGGAGTTAATATCCTAGCCACAAGTGCCGAAATTAGTTCCTATGACCCTAAAAAGAAATCGGCAAGAACAGGGAATCAAAATAAGGCATTCGGCTTTTGCCCCTTACCCTCCAAATAAACCGATTACAGAAAAAACTTGAGAAGATTACCTTAATCAAGCTATTCGGCCAAAACCACCCAACTGAGGAGAAGGAATTCGTCTTTCAGAGACAAAGAGAAAGTGCAATAGGAGTGTCGGCTAAGAGAAGTAGAGAGGGAATTCGGTTATAGTCTTGAGAGAATAGAGAAAATAAAAGAAGCAGAGAAGGAAGGGGTTAGGGATTTTCGGCTAAGCAAAGATGGAAAAGAAAATAAAGGTGGTAGGGTGAGGTTTTTATAAGCATTCGGCCCCCCCTCCTTAAGCTTGCCGTCTACCCTTGGCAACAAGGAGTTCAAACTCCTAGCCAACTCCTAGTTTTTCTCTTGGCCATTCATTTGCTTTAATTCAAATAATTTGAATTAATCCAAATTAGTAATCAAATAATCCACTAATATCCTTAATTATCACAGATTATCCTTGGATAAAATCTATTAATTCCCAAATAATCTCTTAATAATCCCTATTATCTAATTATCTAAATAATAATTAAAAGAGATTAAAGAGAGAAAAACTCTCTCCCTTGTTGCCGTCCAAATAAAGAGCAAAAGAAAGGGGAATTTTGTGACTTGAACCAAGGCTCTCCCTTCCCCTTGATGGCGTCACATGCTAGCTCTTAAGTGGGCTTACTTTCGCCACTTTTCCAAGGCCTCATTAGTGTCAAATTATCCCTTATTTATTCTTGTAACCCCTAACTATTCAGGCTCCCTACCTTTAAAGCCCAAAGACAAAATTTTCTACTATTCCGAACCAACTCAAGTCCTATAATTAAGCCCTTTTATTCCTTAAACAATACCACAGCCGTTCAAACCTAAGAAAAATAATTAAATTCCAAATAGCCCCGTTTTTAGGATGTTACATTAATCAAAAGAAAAAAGTTTGAAAAGGCTAAATTAGTCGAGCGAGAAGATCTCAACAAAATAGAAAAGCAAAGTGAGTGAAAAAGAAAAGAAAAAGAAAAAGAAAAAAATTTCCTCAATTTTGCATAATAGTCTCACTAGGACAATTATATTTACTAAAACTTCACTATACCTTAGAGATCAAAGAGAAAAGGTAGGTGAGAGAAGAGAATATAAGGTAGTGAGCTAAAGGTCTAATTAGGGAAGTATTAGGGTCAATATAATGTGCCAAACTATTTTCGTGCTTTAACTATTTTGTGTGTCTATTCTTTGGTTCCCAATCAACCTAAGCCACAGAACATTACAAGCCAAAAACACCTATGTGGCCTAAGTGATATGATTTATGGATGAAAATTGATTGAATTTTGACATTTATAATTACTTGCATTCTTTGAGCATAAATGTATATTTTGTGTATCTGTTCCAATGGATCAATGTACTTAAAATTCTTGAATTTACTTGATTTGTAATTTTATAAACTATGTGTATGATATTTAAGGTCAATAGTCATTTATATATCGTGTTAGAGTTACTAATTTATTCACATTGTTCTATGTACATAGCTCTGAACTAGTTTTTTTATATGACATGCTCAAGAACTATTTGATTTTAATTTCTTGTGTGTGCGTGTTTTTATTTTGCTGCTTGAGGACAAACGACTTAAGTGTGGGGGAGTTTGATCTACCACAATTCATTCTGGAAAATTAAGGTCTTTCTGACACTTAATGAGCTTGTTTTATATGTTCTTATATGTTTTTATTTCATTTTTGGTATTTATTTTAGGTTTAATTTCTATAAAATAATTGTTTTTACGCAATTTGTAGTGTTTTCATGACCTGTAAGGCCAACTCGGGCCTCGAGTATGACTAATGGGTTATTTGAGTGTGTAGGGCATCAATTTGGGCTTAATTATGCAAAGAATGACTATCGTGTTGTGACATCAACATTCGATGTCGCAAACTGAGCTTCAAAACATGAAAGGTTGAAAACAAGGTTGTCGTCGCGATGTTGTGACGTAAGCGTTGTAACAACCCATTTTTAGTCAAATCAGAACAGTGGTTTTGGGAATCTGAAGTCAAAATATTTATTTTATTATTATTTTAATGTCTACAGTATGATTGAGTGATTGTGTGAAAGTTCTGTTTAGAGATTTTATTGTTTGATTAGGCAAATTGATAAAAAGGACTAAATCGTGGAAAGTGTAAAAGTGGAGTTCTATTAGATAAAAGTATCTAATAGCTATGAAATTGAATAGTGGAGGTCCTTTTGTTGTAATTAGACCATGGCTATTGTAAATGGACAAAGATAGACATGCATTAAATGATTTTAATGGTTTATAACTAAGGTTAATTAAGTAAATGTGTAATTAAACATAAAATAAATAAAACAAAATCACAATTTGGTGTCCATCTTCTTCATTGCCGAAAATTAAAGAAGGAAAACACCATTTTTGTGCTTTTTAAGGTTCAGCTATGGTACCTTAAGCATGGAAGTGATTTTTTACTCGGTTTTTAAGGATTTCTATGTTTTTGATATCGTTGCAACTAGGTCTAGCTAACCCAGGGACTATTTTGCAAAACTGTTAAAGATTTTAGATGTTGTCATTGATGAATACATGTGTATTTTGATATTTGAGGATAGATTATGAATGTTTGATGATAGTTATACAAGTTTTGTTATGTGATTTTTAGTGAAAATGCAAATTAGGGATTAATTTGTGAAAAGTGTAAAATTCATGGTTAAAATGTGAAATAAATGAAAAAATATTGGCTACTAGGGACCTAATGGTAATTCGGATAGCATGGGTTAGTATTGAATTTCATGAATTTGTGATTTTATGAAATAAGGACTAAATTGTAAAAGTTGTGAAATTTTAGGGAAATAGTGTAAATGTTCTTTAATGAGTGTTTTGGACTAAATTGAATAGAGTGATGATTAAATAATTTGAATTTGATATTATATAGATCAATAAAAATGAAATCCGGATCTAGAACAAAGGAAAAACAAAGTTCTCGACTAATCAACCACTTTAGCCGTTTTTACATCCAAGGTAAGTTCGTATGTAATAAGCATTGTTATAACTATGTTTTTAATGCTTTGATATTGCATAAACTGTGAATACGAGACTATAGACATATTCGGCAATGATTCGACGATGATTCAGCAAGTGTGAAATCCCGGTTGGACCTTAGGAATAGATTAGGATATGAATGGCATGTCATTAGGGCTTATTGTGATTATGTGATCCAGGTGTTGGTCTTGTACGTCTTACCGATGGCTTAGTATACTGGCATGTGTTATGATTACTTGACAGCTTGTGTGAGCAGTACCGTTAGCTACTTCTTGACCCATAACTTGTGTGAGCAGGCCCGTTAATAGCTCGAGAGCGAGCATAGATGTGATATGAGATTGAGATAGCATTGGCTATATATGTGGCACTTCGGTGCAAGTTTCCCAAGTATCCTATAGTATTCCAAATGGTTCAACGGGTAAATGAAAGATGTGGTTGAAGTATGAGATTGATACGATATGGTACAAGTATGTACATGAACCGTATAAGCTTTGAATTGAAGAAAGTGAGAAGTTTGCATATAATCTTATGATTTAAATATGTGAAAGGTTTGTTAGATAATATGAGCTACATATTGATATATTTGAATAGTTGAATTGTGTATTTATGATTTCATTGAGTTTATTTCATACGAGCTTACTAAGCTATAAAGCTTACTTTGTTTATTTTTCCATGTTTTATAGTGATATCAAAGCTAGCTCGAATCTGAGGATAGTCAGAGACAACGTCACACTATCCTACTATCACTTTGGCACTATTGAGCTTATGTTTTGAGTATATGGCATGTATAGGGACTTTGGTCATTTTGGTTCATGAATTGATGATGAATGTAGCCATTTCAGTTGGCTAGTAAATGTTCTAAGTTTGGTTTTGTATATTTCCATATAAGTTGTCTTATTTTGGTATGATTGAATCATGTGTATATATATGTGTGTATATGGCTTGTATGATGTTATGAATGTTAGATATGTAACGCTTGTGGATAATTAGTATTATGGATAGAAAATGGTAAGTTATGAATATTGGTATGCTAGTGAATCTAGGCATTAATGCACATTTGAGTTTGGTATGAATTTGTATGGCATATTGTGGTATTTATGTTTTGTATTGGTTGATGTTGGAAATGGTATGAAATATGCTTGAGTAAGGTTGATTTAATGCCTATTATATGCTAAGTTTTGTGCGATTTGAGTTTGGTGTAGGTGTGCATAAGATTGGGTGGCAAAATGGCTTGGTAAATAACCTATTTTTGTCCACACGGGCAGAGACACGGGTGTGTGTCTCAGCCGTGTGCGTTACACGGTCATTTACACGGCCATGTGTCCTATGGTGTTGAATTAGAAACCAAGTCAGTATGCTCTACACGGCGAGACACACGCCCGAGTGACTTGGCTGTGTGGCATAAGTCAGTATACCCTACAGGTTTGACCCGGCCTAGCACACAGCCTGGTACACGAGCATGTATGGCTATTTGTAGGGCACACAGGCTAGCCACACGGACGTGTGTGTTGGCCGTGTGATCCAAGTCCGAGAGTTACACGGGGTCGGACACAGGCTGGGACACGGCCATATGCTCCCATTTCGAATGTCTACACGACCTGTGACACAAGCGTGTCTTTGGCCGTGTGAGAGACACGGCCGGACCACATGTGTCCCCTATTTTGAAGAAAATTTTCTAGGTGTTGTAAGAGATTCCAAAGTTATCGGTTTAGTCCCGAACCACTCCTAATGCATGTTCAAGGCCTTGTAGGCTTGTTTAAAGACAAATGATTGGTTGTGAATGAATTATATTTGAAATGATTAATTTGTATGAAAACTATATGTTTTAATGTGTGATAAGTTCGGTAATGCATTGTAACCCTATTCTGGCGTTGAATACGGGTGAGGGGTGTTACAAGCGTGATGTCAGCAACCAAGTGATCAGAATTTAAAGTTATAATTTGGTTATTAAACCAGGGGTATTTTAGGAATAAATTACCTTAATGTTGCCCTAGGTTTTGGCTATATATACACTCTTATAATCTCATTAGGGGGTGGTTGATAGTTAGACAATTAAATAGTTTTATTTTTCTTTGTAATTTATTTATGTTCACTTTGTTGGAATTCTTCCTGTTTTGATGTGAATTCGATTGCCAGCGGGGATTTCTCCGACACCGCACCTCAATTAATTATTAATATGTAAATTTTTTATTTATATTTTATTCTTTTATCTATATTTTGTTTTTATGGCCAATAAACTCCTGTATAAATATTAAAATAAATCTTGTGTCTATTTCATATCTAGCATGTCTCAGTTATGGATATGATTTATTAATTAAGTAGTTTTTTTTAACATAAATTTGAGTATTTATTCAAGAGTGCTTAGTATATTTGGGAGTGACGCCCTTAGTAGAATATCAAGACAGGTGAGATCGATAGTGTATCCTGTCGAGTATAATTTGTGCCAAACAGTGAGACCGAGAAGGTATTCCTATGCCTAGGAAGAGACTGAAAGGGTGACGTAAGTGGTAATCCTAAGTGAAAATGAGCTGAGAGGATATTCTTAGCTAAGGGTGATAGATAACTCAATCGAGGGTAATTAGCAACTTAATTGATAATTAGTGATTTAATCGAAAATAGGTTGGGAACGCGCATCGTCAACACTATAAATAGGGAATTCCATTTTGTTATTTTAGACTTTTTAATTTATTTAGGTTATTTTAGTTTAATTAGTTTAATTCATATTTTAATTTTGGATTCACACTACTAACTTGTAAATCAATTATATTAGTAATTATTTTCGATAATTAATTTAATAATAAATTTCTCCAATCTGCAATCCCTTCCTCAGAATACTTACTAGTGTTCTGTTGTAACACAAAACTATATTACAATTTGACTTGTTAGCTTGCAGATATAGTAACAGCCCACCTGGCGTAGACCGTATCGATACACTGCATAGCGTGCAGTCAATTAAGCCAAGGGTAGAAAAAGGAATAGATTAGTGAATTATCCGTTAAGTGATGGGTAGCGTATTGTGTGGATTCAACAACATGCCAAAATGCAGAACACTTCGTTGGAATTCACTATTTGGCGAACTCTTTTGGGAGACAATCCGCCAACATCAGATGCTTTGGGTGAACTTGTTAGTTCGCGGATCGATGGACTTGTTTTTCGTGTTTTGGCATGAAAACGATGGCTCGGTGAGTATCGTTAGAGTTTAGTTGGTACCTAGTTGGAATGAAACTAGAGTACTATTGTTGACAGCTTGATATGTTTAGATAGTTGAATGACTTGTTTAGTTGGCTTGCTTTAGTGTACAAGCAACGTTACACAATTTACTAAGCTGAGTAGTAGTTGTTGTTGTGTTTGGTAGAAAAGATTGTTTATACAAGTCGTGAAAGAAAAATCAGTTCTTTTTCATTCCTTTCTAGCACATTTTTGGGCAAGCTCTTAAATTCTCTGTTCTTCGTTAGTAAAGACTAGGAAGGTTTCCAATAGCTAGTCAAGACTCCATTCTTAAGTGTCAACTTACTAGTAATTTCTGCAAAGCCCTTAAGTTGTTATTGAGGGGGTTTATGTTTTTGCATTAATGCATGTATAGATTTTTAGAATTGGTTCGAACAAAAGGAAACTTCCTAATTATGGGTTGCATGCAACCGATTCATGCATGCATGATTAAATTTTAGGAGATAAATGATATGATGGTTATAATTGTTTCTTATTTAGCTCAAGAAGCTAGTGAAGGTCCGAGCAATCGAGGCAAATGACTAGTAGAGTATATTTTATTTTGGAGTTTACTGGTGAATTCCTTCTTACTTCTTTTAAGTTATGAAAATTCCATGATATGTGGGTTGTGTACGGTAAGTTGCCTTTACTGTAAATGGGTAAATGTGTTGTGTCTGGATGTGTATGAAATAAATCAATGTTGTATAAGTGAGTATAACCATTGTCAATGTAAAAACACCCTCCTTGTTGCACAAGCCCAATACTAGATAATCCTTGATATGTGAAAATATGGAAATGAGATCTATTTGTAATGCCTCCGGTAGGGTAGTTATATTGCAAATCGGACTAGCAGATCACAAAAACACATGTTTAACCTAACAAGGGTGATATGAGGTGTTATGGGTGAAATATGAATATGAATATGACTAATATGTGATTCTGATTTTTGAAATATGGGTCCAAGGTTGGCACAATGATGGGTTATTTGTAAACATGCATGATTGTGGAAGGTATGTTTAATTTGGCGAATAGTGACTGCCCATGTAATGTGTTTAAGTAAGTGGAATGTGTCTGTCTAGGTACTGTGTGTGCCAATTTGGCTTATTGTGTCTGTGCGACAGAGTTTCACGAAAAGGTCTAATTTTTATAGGTAATAGTGCCTATTGATTAATAGTATTCCTATAAATTATTTGTGTCTATTTTTGGATCTCACTAATTTCATTTGAACTTACTTCGTTATTTTTCCTTCCTAGGCGTTTTGTATAATAGAAGAAGATTCTGTTAAAGGGGAGTACGTCAGAGTTGCGATTGTGAGTGAGCCACTTGTTTATTTTCGTATCATGCATGCTTTCGCTATTTTGGGGTGACTGGCATATAGATCCATTTTGTAGTCAACTTATGTAAATATTATCTTCGTTTTTATTGTTTCTGTTTTTAAGAGTGACCAATTTTCTTTGGATGTATGCACCTAACTTCATGGATTTGTTGTTTATTAATTTATCCTTTATATGTATATGCCATAGTTGGGCTGTGGATGGATAATAGATTGTGTTTCATAATTCCTATGATTTTCTTTAAATCAATGTGTTATAAAAAGAAAGAAAAATAATAGTTTTTAACTAAAAGAAATATTCATAGCTATTTTTCAAAAAAAAAAAAATCCAAGTCAAATTGTAAAGTTTGAATCCTTTGGTAATACCTTAATCCGTTGGGCGGCTATTTAGTTGGGCGTTATACACCATGTTTCTTGACGGTCCAAGGGGTGTTATAAGTTTTGGTACCAGAGCTTAGGTTTAGCCGACCGTCAGAAATCGAAGGCTAAGTCATGCCCCGCCATGCATGATATATCTCTAGCTTAGTCCCTTTAGTATTGACTAAGTTAAGTTGTGTTGTAGCTATGAATAATGTGTGAAAGTTCAAGAGCTGCGATGGGCGAAGAAATTGAGAGTCACGTACCTTTGACACAAGGACAGGGTCCTATCGATGATTCGAGTGTAATCGGGAATGCCTTCTACGATGTTTTCGGCACAGTGATGGGTCAGTGGATTAACCAGTTCATAGGAACAGCCTAAGTAGCTCAACCACCACAACAACCTCAGCCTGAAGTGGTACAGCAAATGCCTCCTGCACCTCTGGTACCGGTTGCAGCCCAATTTAAGGAAGATCCTGTAACGACCTGTTATTCAGTAGTGTCAAAAATTATGATTTCGAGATCACAATTCCAATGAGTGAGTTTGTAGATATATTTAATTAATATATTCGAGTTAAATATAGTATAATAGTGAATCGTGATTTAAAAGATTCTATTAATTGGTTAGTTAGTAAAGGTACAAGTGGTGCGTATCGAAAGTCAAGTGGTTTTGAAAAATAAGGTTTTGGGACCTCGTTTCTGTAAATCGAGCTCGTAAATATTTTTATTAAATATTTATGAAACTTTTATATAATTAAATTGAAAAAATTTAGCGAACGATTAGTAATTGAGGAAAAAGGACTATATTATAAAAACTATAAAAACTTGATTTTGATGGAATTTTAATTGATCAAGGGGTTAAAATAGTTTAGTCAAGGGATTTAAGTGATAATTAACCACTTTTTAAGAAAGTGGGATGGTTGGTATTAATTTAAGCTAAAATATGTGTTTTATTAATTAAATAAAAGTTATTATAATATATGTTAAACACAAAAAAACATTTTTTGTCATCTTCCCCACTCCTTTGTTTTCACCATTTGAAATAAGAAAGAATAGAAGAAGCCATAATCGAATTTCTTCAAACTTTCAAGTTGTGCATGTAAACTAATTCTAAGTTCATTTTTATATTGTTGCAACTAGGTCCATTTAACCCGTACATCCGTTTTCAAAATTGCCAAAGATTTTAAAAGTCTCCATTGATGTTATTTGAAGTTTTTAATATTTATGGTAGATTTTGAAACTAGAAATGAAATAAGATTAATTTGTTAAGTAAATTTTGTTAGTTTTGAGTTTAGGATTTTAATTGTGAATATCTTGAAATTGGTATGGAATTTTTATAAATTATGATAATAGGATGCTGTATATGGACATAATTGTAGTGGGTTTAAAATTTGGAGTTCAAATTTGGAAGATATAAAAAGTTAGATTTTAGGGATTAAATTGAGTAAAATGCAAAAATTTAGAGGTATTCAAATAATAAAATTAAACTTATATATACTTATAATAGGATGACATAAGATGTTTAGAATTGATAAATTAAATTGAATTATTGAATAGATCGGAAATTGGATCAAATTGAAGAAAATCGAGGAAATGACAAAAATGTTGATTAGTCTTTAGAGAGTTTTATTGTTGTTGTCTTAACCAGATAAGTTCATATGGTATGTTTATGTTAAGTTGTTATGCATTTGGAATTATAAATGTAATGGTGTTTGATAAACCGTAATATGTTCATATTTTAATCCCACATTTAGCATACTTTTGGATGATTTATACCCCGAATTGTGGAATTTGGTGCTCCTAATCTTTTAGTTTCATGTTTTATACTTAGGGAAGAACGGGAGGATGGAAAGAACGAAAAATGGGCCAAAAATGGAGAAAATGGGCCAAATAAAAATCGACACGACCTGGGACCAAGCCACACGGCCGTGCCCCCTTAACAGACCCGAACACGGCCTGGCCTCGATTTACACGGGCGTGTGCCACTGGCGTGTCCCTATCGTGACCTGTTTTAATTCCACTTGGATTAGGATACTTAGGGGCGAAGAAAGACAGTCCGAAAGCCTATATAGACACCCTAAGTGTGACCTAAAAAGGGGGCGTCCAGGTAGGCTTAGGAGCCAAGCCAGAGAGGCCAGGATTGTGGGATTTACTCGAAGAAAGCCACTTGATCCATCTCAAGAAGCCAGAATCATACTCAAGACGGAAGATCTTCCCTTCAATTTCCTTCAGGGGTTTTAGGGTTTTTCTTATGTTTTGTTTTATATTTTCTTCTGTCTTTTATGATTATAAACTAAACCCCGCAAATACCTGAGGGGGATGAAATCTAAGATGGATCTTGTTATTGTTTTCTGAACTATATGATAAATACTTGATTTGTTCTTAATTATGTGTTCTTAATTCTTGCTCTAATATTTTAGGATATTGATTCAAGTATTGATGTGCTTAGGCAGTGGAGCAAAAGTCCATGTTTAAGAGTAGATCTAGCATAGTTAAGCGGAGTTGATCGCAACCCTAGAAATAGGATGACGAAAATCTGCCAGATTAGGGTCAAACCTAATATGGGAGTCCATAGATTGAGTTAATGCAATTCTAGGGGTTTTAATTAGAAAGAGATTTCAATTAATCTACCTAGGGTTAGACGTTAGTAGCCTCGAAAGAGGTATTAATATAAATTAGGGAATCCTACGGATCATGTCAAGTGAATAAATCGTCTGGTTCAGAGTTAAATAACAAGTGAAGTCTAGGTGGATTCTTCCTCGGGTATTATCCTAATCAATTCATTTTTCTCAAAAGTATTTTCCCTAATTCATTATCTGTGTCTTAGCATCCATAGCTTAGTAGTTAATTAATTTTAGATTAAATAATAATTCCCTGAATTCTTAGGCTAAAAAATAAAAAGAAAGTCAGTATTAGAACTTTTGGTTCCCTTGGGTTCGACATTCTGGTCTTACCACTAAACTATACTACTGTTTGATAGGTGCGCTTGCCTCAAATCATTGTCATAGTTAGTTTCTAGGCTCGATCATTCATTATATAAATTTTAAGACTTTCCTACCATCGATCAAGTTTTTGGCGCCGTTGCCGGGGAACTAAAATATTAAAAACACTCAATTTTTATTACTTTAGCATATTTTATTTTTGCAATTAAATTTTATTTTTACTTTTCTAAATTTTCTTCTTTGCTTCTGGCAGGTATTCTAGTTTATGACTAGAAGAAACCCGTCAGGACCTCTACTTTACGATAGTTAAATTGAAAGCACAGTTCGTAGAAACCGAAGAGAAATAAGGAGAAGCCTACAATACATACAAGAATAGCAAATTAAGACCGAAGAGATGGATGAGAATAATCCGCTACCTCCAGAGGTGGCCGAAAATCATGCTCCTCGAACTATGTATGATTATGCTAAACCTAATTTAACAGGAACTGAGTCAAGTATTGTTAGACCTGCTATTGCTGCAAATAATTTTGAACTAAAACCTATGAAATCATTGAAGAAATGTCACTGAATAACTATCAGTAGCAAGTCACGAGGACAAGGCCAACAAAAGCCTCTAGTGTTTTCAACCTCGATGCAGTAACCATGCTATCAAATCAGGTAGAGATTTAAATAAAAAAATTGATGGTTTATGTGGTTCTTCGCAGGTACATCCAGCTATGCAGTGCGAGATGAATGGAGGAGAGATGAGCAATACAGAATATCCACCTTACAACCCAAGCGCTGAAAATGAGCAAGTTCACTATACGGGTAATAATTTTCGATCTCAAAATAACCCTTATAGTAACACTTATAATCCAGGTTGGAGGAACCACCCCAATTTTTCATAGGGAGGTCAAGGAAATCAGAGACAACAACCCCCTCCAAACTTCCAACAACAGCCTTGTCCACAAGAGATGAAGCAGAACCTTGAAGAGATGCTGAAAAAATTCATCGCGGTGTCAAAACTTGTTTCCAAAACACAGAGACAACACTTAAAAATCATCAAGCATCGATTCAAGGGATCGAGAACCAGTTAGGACAACTTGCCAAGATCATATCAGAATGACCACAAGGAAGCCTACCAAGCAACACTGAAACTAAACCCAAATGAGCAACTTCAAGCCATAACAGCTCATGACAGTGAAGGGTTAGATAAGCCCAATTTAAGGCAAGAGAAAGTGGTAGAGGAAGGAAAGGTTGAGGTAAACCATGACAAGCCAAAACCGGTAATTAAAGAGTACCAACCTTGTATACCATATCCTGATGCGATGAAAAAAGACAACACAGACGAACAATTTGATAAATTTCTTAAACTTTTAAAGAAATTACATATTAACTTACCATTTCTTGAATCTCTTTCGCAGATGCCAGATTTAAGGAAATTTTTAAAAGAGCTTCTGACAAATAAACGGAAGTTAGACGAAGAGTCGCATGTGGAACTAAACGCAGCGTGTTCAGCAATGTTGCAAAATAAACTACAACAAAAACTAAAAGATTGAGGGAGTTTTACAATTCCATGCTTAATTGGTAGTTTATCTGTTGATAATGCTTTAGCTAATTTAGGGACAAGCATAAATGTTATGCCTTATAAAATGTTTAAACAGCTAGGTCTAGGGAAACCCAAACAAACTAGGATGAGCATTCAATTAGCTGATAAAACTATTAGAATTCCTAGGGGATGTTCTCGTGAAAATTGATAAATTCGTATTCCCAGTAGACTTTGTCGTTTTAGACATGGATGAGGACAAACATATTCTTTAATTTTAGGAAGACCCTTTTTAGTAACTGCCATGACTAAAATTGATGGCGGCTCAGGTGAACTCATACTCCGTGTAGGTGATGAAACAATCACTCTTCAAGCTCTTGATTCAACTAGGACATCGAGTAATCAAGGTGAGAACATAAATTCTATTAATGACCATTCGATTAAACCTTCTTTTCAGGAAGCACCACAGAACTACACAACTAAGCCAAATCCTAGACCTCATGCCAACAAAGAAATAACTCATTAGGAACGAAGGCTTCAGATCGATGAACTAGACGAGTGGAAGACACAATTCAAGGAAAAACTAGGGATACATGAAGCAGAACCAAAGCCACTCCATGGGACAAACAAATTTAAAATCGGAGATCAAGTATTGTTGAATAAGAAAGACCCTCGACTCTCCCCTTCCGACCTTAATACAAACGAAGAAATCCCTTTTAAGGTACTCAATGTCTTCCCATACAGAACAGTCGAGGTAAGTAATCCTTTATTCGGCACTTTTAAAGTAAATGCTACTCGACTCGAGCTATATATTGATAATAGAACTGATAGCATGAGAAATGATTCTCAACTCCTCAAACTACCATGATTATACGAATGAGAGGTAAGTCTAGCTTAAGACTTTAAACGAGCGCTTCTCGGGAGGCAACCCGAGCACTAACCCCATTAATTTTTACATTTTACTTTTATTTTTCCTTTTTAGCACCTAACTACAAACTAACCAAAGTGTAGAATTCCATACCACACGGCCTTGCACACGACCGTGGCCGTGGTCATGTGGACACCACAGATTTCCGTACCAATGTGGCAGAGATAGTACGAAAAAGGACGAAAACAATATCTTCAAGCCACGGGCTCCGACTAAACACCATGACCGTGCGATATACCCATGGTCGACACTATTTTAGCAACACGGGCGTGGCAACCTGCACACAGGCGTGGGAGAAACGAATGAAGCACAACACGGCCGTGCGATACGGCCGTGTGACTCAACACACCCATGGTACACTGGCATGGGAATGTACCAGATTTGAGATTTCTATTTAAAACACCCCTCTCCCCTTCTCATCTACTCCCCACTCCCCTTCTTCTTCCATACCCTTTACACTCCCCTCCCTTTTTCATTTTTTACCTTTCTTCATTCTCCTAACTCTTGATCTAACCATATCCATGTTGAAGAAATGGAAGGATCCTAGCACTGTCTTCCTCTGCGAGACCGATCTACATAAGCTCATGCCGGCCGCTTCATTAACTCGACAGGACAAGGACCTTTAAGTCCATTTAACTTTTCTTTTTATTTCGTCTTCTCTTTTATTTCCCTGTTCTTTATTTTTCTTATACTTAATTTATTCTATTTTATTTTGTTTTCTTTAATTAAGGTTCTAAAGGCTGCTTGGGAATCACAACACCATGACCTTAGAAATCACACCCACTTCGCTAACTATCTAACGATAAGGACTTTCAGTCCATTAATCTTGTCTTTTAATTTTATTTTACTTTCTCTTTTCTTTCTTTTTATTTTTCTTTTCTTTGAATATATAATTAGTATATTTTGAATTATTCTTATTATTTCCTGGCTAATTCATCACGAGCTTCTCAATTTCTTCATCTAGCGTAGAGATTGTTGGTGGCCACCACACCACGTGTAACATCCTGAAATTTGGGTTTTTGTGTTTTGGCATTATTTTATATGGGAGGCTGCTTTGTGTGTTGGTTGTGTGTGTTTGGGGGTCCTAGGAAGTCTGGGATCGAGTCGTGGCTTGGTAAAAATTTTTGTGTTTGGGCTTAAGGTGGAAGAAGGTAGGTGGCGTCAGACATAAGGGATTAAGTGGGATAAATGCTAGCACAAGATGAGCTTATGGTGGAGTGGTGTGGCGTCATTTGTAGAAGCTAAGAGGGAGGAGTTCGAATCCCACTTGCAGCACAATCTGTTTAATTTTTTGTGCTGATTAGGTGAAGGTGGGAGAGTTCGGCTGGGACTCTAGTGGAAGATTTGAAGACTCATTCAAATGTTTTTGAATGAGTGATGGAGAGGGGATTAAGGAGAAAATCAAGGAGAAAACAAGGGGATTGAGGTAAGAGGGGGTGTTGGCTGAATTTTGGAAAGTGTTGTGGGAGGGAATTCGGTCAGTTTTGGTAGGGGTTTAGGTGCCGAAATTTTGATGTGGGTTTAGAAAATTTTGGTGTTGTGAGTTTTCTCTTTTTCGGCATTTGGTGCATCTTTTCCTTTCAACCTTTTTTCTCTATTTGCCGAAAACTCGTAAGACTATTTTAGGTTCATCTTTCAACTGGAAAAGCCGAAACTTTTTGGGCACTCTTTTCCCTTTTCTTCTTTTCTCTTTTTCTCTCATTTTCTTCGTTTCTCAAGCTTCCATCCCTTTGCCAAATTCTCATAAGCTCCCATTTCTCTTTTTTGTTTCATCTCATACTTGTGTCTTGTGTTGCCGAATTCTCTTCTACTCCCTAACTCTTCTCCTTTCTCCGTTAGATAGCCACCGCATATCCCTATAGCTGTTCGTTTGAAAAAGGGCCAAACCAGTTCTTTTCTCTATGTTGATAGTTGTTGTTTAAAGGGTAAGATTATTTTGTTCTCCTTGTCAGGGGGTTTTCTCTTTTCTTTCTATCTTCTTCGCCTTATGATCCGATAAGTCTTACATTGTTATTCTCTTTAAGGCCGAATCTGTTGAGTGCAAATACACCCTTCTGACCCTTCCAATCGGCATTTCCTTGTTCTAGTAAGGATTCTTTTTTTTCTATTACTTTTTATTCTTTTCCCTACTCATGTTGTTTGTTTGTTAAGCCGAAGAGGGTTCCCTTTCGTAACCGATTACCTTGTTCTTTGTGCGTAACACGTCTTTCATCATTTATCCAAGTCGAATATCAAGAAGGGAAGTGCTAAGGCTTCTTTGGTTGCCGCAACTCTTTTCTAAGCGGTCTTGCTTGCTCATGTTAGTAGAAAAGGTAGGGGATTTCTCTTTAGTCTTTCGATTGGTCTCTCTTTTTGTTTTCCTCTACTTTAGATAGATATCGTTGTTAGATAACCCTTGTTTCCAATATAGTACGGTATTGATCAAGATTCCTTCATGGATGCGAGTGCCAATCAATCGAAGGAGGAGAGTGTACTCGTAGTTCCGGTTCCTAATTTTAAAAGGCGTGCGGTGTCGGCAGTTCAAGATTTCCCGCCAGGGTGTGGTAGAGAGCCGACATCGACTTGGGATAGGCAGATCGCTATCTTACGTGTGAGTGAGGGTGTCAATGACGTTGAGAGTATAGTTTTGTGTGTATTCAGGTGTGTAATTCTCACACCTTTTCCTGTTGTTTTAAATATGTATATGCATTATCAAATGCCGAAACTTTGGCATTGGCTGTTAAGTTACCTAGGGAGGGTAAAATCGAGACATCAGGTTAGTGATCTCTAACTATGCTATATAAGCAATTATGATAACATGATTATATGTATACGCTGTACATTTCATATACACTGATATCTGTAGCATCCATACACTATGATTTCATGTTCGCATAGGGATGGGCATATGCTATGAATGGAAGGGGAAGTGTATCTGGTGACTATGTCACATTATTCTGGTGGCTTTTCCCACAATCTGATCTGGTGGCTCGGCCACACTCTGCTTCAATTGCCATGCCACATAATTTGGTGACTCTGTCACAACTTTGACGATGAGCAGCTAACTGCAGCATGACTGCCATCGATGGTGTGTAGCGGTGAGGGTCAATTATAGAAATCCCCACTGGTGTGTTTGGGAGGAATGGGTGGTGTGTAGCGGTTGGATAACTAGGTTGGGCTGGTTTTTGCATCATATTGTATTGATATCTAATTATATGCTATACTCTGCTAAAAAGTCTAAGGCCCAGTCTATTCCTATACGGGCTTCGCCCAAAATGACTTGTAATGGCTAAGGCCCAGTTAACAAAAGAATGGGCTCGGGCCCAGTTATGGTTTATGATGAGTAATTTCACACTGAGTCTTCTTGACTCATCCCCCTCTGCTTAAATTTTTGCAGGTGATTCTTAGTCAGCGGACATGGGCTGGGATCGACTCTGAGGTGGCCATGCACTTTATGTTTAGTAAAATCTTGCTTTTCTTTTCCTTAGACTTATTTACTTAAAATTGAGATTTTGTTTTTGTAATAAGGTCACTACTATATTAATATGGTTTAAATTTTTCTTACATGCTCTAAGTTAAAAATTTATTTGGTATTGTGGTTTCCTAATACAATAGGAATGACTGTTTTTTAAAACTTAACAAACGATTTTCAAACAATAATAAATAACTAATATTTCCAAAACATCACCTAACGGCAATTGAGCAAACTCGTTTTCTATAACAAAGACAGTATCTAAGTTGATTACAGGATTTAAGAAAAATAAACACCAAAGTTTTCAAAACAACCAACCTAGACTCGATATTTCAAGCGATTTCAAAGTTTATCAGACGTGCAGTTTTAATAGTCCTTCTGTGTGACATGTCAGATCTGGTCATAATGTTTAGGCTGAGTTTGAGGTGTTACAATTATGGTATCAGAGCCAGGTTGCAAAACTCGACTGTGCGGGTTTTGGGTTCAAAAATGTTTTCCAAAAGTTTTGTTCTGAAAATAGATGTATATATTTTATTTTAAGTGTGGCACCTGAGTCTCCGGCACCAAGTCCGTAAGGTAAGTCTTCTGACTGTTGGGTGAATTGCATGAAGTGAATATATTGTGTGAATATATTATGCTGTGGATGCTAGAATTAAGAAACCCAACTTTAGAGATTGAAACTTTTTAGGTATATGTTGTATGTTGCGACAAAGCACTTCTAAACTCCATTTGATAAGATTATCTGGTAATAAACAGTGAAAGAAATGCTAATTCATAAAATTTGCGTGATCAGACTAAAACAAGTTAGTAGACATGAGTGCTAGAGGACGTGGACGGGGCGCACGCTGCCGTGGTAGAGGCCGAGAGGTGGAGGCTGAGTTCTCAGAAGCAGGACATGAGCCGGAAGGCGAAGTGCCAGCATCTCCTGTGGCAGAAGCGGGATATCAAGATCAAAATAGTGGGGACGATGCCTTGTCCCAAGCGATGTTGCATGTTCTGGAGCGGGTTACTGGAGCAAACACTGGATCGGTAGCTCGAAAGTCTATTCCTGAGCGACTTCGAGCAAATGGGGCAGAGATATTCAGGGGTATTTCTGGTGTGGCCCCAAACGTAGTTAAATATTGGTTGGAGGCAGTTGAACGGAATATGGACGATCTAGACTGTACAGTTGAGGAGAAATTGAAGGGATATTAATGGTGGCTCACAGTAAGAGAAGGTACTTCAGCGGATCGTATAACTTGGGACTTCTTCAAAATAGAGTTTCAAGGAAAATATGTTGGAGCAAGCTATGTAGATGCCCAGAGAAAAGCATTTCTAAATTTGGTTCAAGGGGGTAAATCCGTGGCTGTGTACGAGGCGAAATTTTTGCGATTGAGCCGCTATGCCTGAGGGATAGTTGCGGCTGACTATGAACATTGCGTACGGTTCAAAGATGGGTTACGGTTCAGAGATTTTGCCACTCTGGTTGAAAAAGCTAAAATAGCTAAAGAGGTTAAGCGGACTGAGGCTCAAAACAGGGAGAAAGATAAGGGTAAGAATAAAAGGAGTTTTGGGTCGTCGGGATTGTTTGGAGGTTTCCAAAAGAGGCCTAGGTTTGATGGACCAGCTCTAGTTGTGAGGCCTGCGGTGATGGGGCAGTTTCGACCATGTGCTCTGTGTGGGAAAATGCATTCTGGTGAGTGTAGGAGGAGAATCAGTGGATATTTCAAGTGCGGATCTATGGATCATATAGTTAAAGATTGTCCACAAGTAGATCAGGTGCGGCCAGTTGGACAGGGTTTTGATCAGTTCAGGAGGGGTGGTCAGCAACCGCAGAGAGGTCGTGGCCCAGCTAGAGGGGGAAATGGTTTTGGTCGGGGTCGAGGAGCACCGGGCAGGGGTGTCGGTAATATAGATGCAAGACAACCGAGATTAGTTTATGCAGCTCAACGGTGAGAGGATGGCGACGCACCAGACGTCATAATCGGTACGTTTCTCATAGTTGATAAACCGTTTATTACTTTGATTGATATTGGTTCGACCCATTCGTATGTTGCTAGTATTGTGTCTGAGACTATGAGTCTTAAATCTGAACTTGCTGCTAGAGAAATGACTGTGGTTAGCCCTTTAAGACAATATGTAGTAGTAAACATGTAACATCCCGAATTAGTGCGTTTATGCGTTTAATGTGTAGACATGTCCAAGGTGTTAATTTGAGAATTTGAGGTGCAAATGGGGCTCAGGTTTGGGCTGAGGCCTTGATTAAATATTCTGCTTAGACACTCTAGGGCTTAAAATATAGTCTTGGTAGTTTAATTTACATAAGCAACAAGGGGCGCAGTAAAGGGGAGTTATAGATGGCGTCAATAGGCAAGGGGAGAGGCCCAATTTGTGGCCGTTTGGAGCCCATTAAGTTGGGCTAATTTCGGCACTAAAGGGAGCTAGAAGGGGACGGCAACAAGGCTATTATTTAGGGATTTTATGTTTTAAATTATGTGGATAATTAAAGCTGATAAAGAAGGGAAGAGTTGGAGATAATTAAGCCTCTTTTGGATGGGTGTTTTGATAGGGATAAGGGATAGAATGATAAGAGTGATCTCTTGGTTGCAGTGTTGGCTGAAAATCAAACACAGGAGAGGGGGGAAAATTTTGTTTAGTATAGGCAAGGGGGTGTGCCGAATTTTTCATTGTGTTCTCTAAAAATATCCTTAAGTTTTCTTTCTTTTTTCGGCAAACTAGAAACATCTTTTCTTCTTCTTTTTCTTTCTCTGTCAGAAACCGAAACCCGTGCCATTTACCTTCTCTTCTCTTTCAAACTCTTTGGCCGAATCTCTTTATCTACTTCCTTGCCCATCTTTTCAAATTCTTAGTTCTTCTAAAAGCTGAAAACGCATCAGCCTTTTCTTGTTCATACTTTTTCGGGATTTTCTTAAAAGCCGAAATCCGTAGATCTCATCTCCTGTGATTGCCGAATTCCTTCTGTGGTGTCTGCTTGTGCCGAATCGTGAAGAAAACTAGAGGTAAGTGTCGATTCGCGAGATTTTAATCTTTTTTTGGCTTTTAGAGATTTTAGTCGAATGGCTATATGGTTAACTAATCGGGTGTTTTCTCTCATTTGCGGCATTCCGGGATTTGAAGGGGATTCAATCGCTTAGATTTCTAAGCCAGAGTTCAGTAGCATTCGGGTCGTATTGTTTTCGGGATTTCAAGGTAAGGAGATCTGTTAATCTAAACGTATAATTCGGGTGAAACTCTAACCCTTGGCCGAATATAGGAGAGGTCTTATCTTAGCATTCTTCCGGCTTTTGAGCAAAGTTGTAGATAGAAGGCAGTAGATTTGTTTAGCGAGGGTATCGACATAGAGGGTAGTCCTACGCATTAATCAGGTGTGTAACATTCTCACACCATTTGGATTGCCTGTTAGAATATGTTTATAAATCTGTTATATTCTGTTAAATGTCAAAATATCGGCATGGCTATTGAAAACCCGAGGAGGGTTAAGGCGAATCACTAGGTTAGTGATCTCTGTCATTCTAAAGTGAATGGTTCTGTTGATTTGATATGATAAACATGTATGATGGTTTCTGTGATTGCACGGGGTTGGGTGATTGATGAAAAGGGAAGTGTTCTGTTGTAGTGGCTTTTGCCATGATCTGTTGTAGTGGCTTTTGCCATTATCTGTTGTAGTGGCTATTGCCATGATCTGACGATGAGCAGCGAACTGCAGCATGACTGCCATCGATGGTGTGTAGCGGTGTGGGTTTATTGTAGAAATCCCCAATGGTGTGTGATACGGGCCGGCTCGGGATGAGTCGAAACGTATTCGGGTTGCCCAATCGTCTACGAGGAGGAATCAAGCCTTCGGAAAATATAAATGAGTTTGCGGAAGCTTAAGTGAATAAAAATAGGATTTGGTTCGGTTTTGATAAAATAAAAATTAAATAAGATAGATAAAAGGATAATTTAATGGAGATGGATAAACGAACTTAAACGAGAAGCGATTCAACACTAAAGAGTGTCACCCCGGGTTCTATAATGTTTAAGGTGGATAAATGGATTTGAAGATGGAAATGGAAATACGAACTTAACTTAAGAAAGATTCAACACTATATAACAGTGTCACCCCGTTTCTTATATCGTTAAGGTGAAAAGATGAAGATAGGTTGAAGAACGCCACACCAAACGAAATTTGGTGATAAGTTCAAACATGTCGAAGACGCCACAAGCAAGCTTGATAAGTCTAACGAAACTTGTACGAAAACGAAGAGGAGATAAACTCACTCAAATGAACAAAGGTTCATAAAATTTCATTCATCAAAATTCTGTGTGCCTACAAATGAAAATGGCCCAATATTTATAGCCAATGTGCATTACAAATAAAAATAAATAGCAAGAATTTTGGTCTTCAATTGCCGTCCATGCTGTCCATGCATTGTAAATTAAATCCCATGAAAAAAAAACATGGCCGTCCATAATCTTTAAAAGCCTTTTGTCCCCTTGTCCTCTTAGTTGACTTTTAAAAGAAAAGAATCAGCCACCATCTTATGTTTTGGTTCCGTCCATGATTTGAAGAATAATTGAAATTCATGCAAGCATATGGCTTGTTCTTCATTGTGCCGTCCCATGCCAGGTTCCATCTCCAACATTTGAATTCCAAAAATTCATCTCTTTAAAATAATGCTCCATTATCCCATGCTTCCATATCAATTATTTATTCCATCTTGTCTCCCATTTATGTGCCCAAATATCAATTAAACAAATAAAAACAAAACATAAAGGCATGGGATTATTTGTGGCCACGTTGAAAGCTTAAGAGCATGGGAATTTTTAATTCCCTTGCCGTCCAAGGTGCATAATACCATTCATCCACATGATTGATTTTATTTTATAATTCACCCATTAGCTCCCCTTGGCCGTCCAAGGTAAGTGCATTTTAAAATGGCTTGTTTCTTTGTATTATTTAATTTCACATGCTCTCTTTTAACCCCATGTTGCCGTCCCCTTGTGCCGTACGCTTCTTCCAAGTCCCATTGTTTATTCATCCCATTATTCTCCAAGCATACTTTGTTTGCTTTTGGTCTTCAACCTGCAGCAAATTTAAATCAACTCATTAGTTCATTATATCAGCATTTAAAGGGAGCAACTAGCCATTATAAATTCGGCAAAATAAAGGTCATATAGACATCTTAAATTCGGCACACTAGAGGACATATTAAACACACGTTTCAACTAGGATATTTTAATTATATGAAATAAACCTAATATATTTAATATGATACTAATTATTTGGCAAATTAATTTTCTATAGAAAATCAATTAAATAAATTAAGATATTTAATTTATTTAATTAAATTCAGCAATTTAATTTTTCAACAAATTCAAAGACTCGATTTATTTAACGCAATAAAAATTAAAAATTTGGCGTCGAGCTTCGTTGATTTGAAAATTCGATGGGTGCCCCGGGCGTGCCCGTATCATCCCCTCCCTCTTCAAGACGATTCGTCCTCGAATCGACCCGTTGGTTGTCCGTACAAAACTCCTTGCTCGTTTTTCCTTGATCAAACGGGACAGATAATAAGCACGATACCTGAAAAGGATAACCAAGAATTAGCAAGATCCGGTTCAAACAAAATTGCAATCCGGATATGGGCATCACAAGACAAATAGTTCTCAAGCAATCAAGCATAAATACATTATCATACAAAATGATCAAGGCCTTGTCAAAATTTTGAAACAAAAACGAGTAAGCTTCAAAACATGCACAAGATTTAAATGTATTCCACAAGTCAAAATAAACATGCGAATATCACATCAAATGATAGATATAATCGTCAAAAGCAAGTAATGAAGAAAACGCATATTGCACTTGAAATTGAGCATTCAAACCTTGCTTTGTATTCGCACATGAATAAAAATGATCAAGCACAAGATTCTTTTTGTCTTCTTTTAAAACAAATAGACCATCAATAAACAAGGTAGGGCATTCAAATAATTCATGATCTAAATGCTTTACAAAATGGCAATCATCATTATGAGCTTTTTCAACATCCAAAATGAACAAAAATGCTTCAACAAATGCTTTATGACACTTATCGAAAACAATTATCTTTTTGTCAAGAACTAAAACAGTTAGTCCATTATCCAACAAGATAGTACAATGAAGAACATCACATTTTAAAGATTTTACAAGAGTGGATTCATCAACGTGATTCGTGTCAACATCCGAAGAAAACAAAATGGGTTCATAGGTTTCAAGTGTCTTACCTTTGGGTGTTGAAAGAAAGAAATCGACTTTACTTTCACAAGCTGAAAATTGAAGATCGAATTTACCTTGCTTGATCAAGACGAACCTTCTCTCCTCGGGCATGTAATGTAGTCGATGCTTTATTCGCGAATCAACATTTTTCAAACAAAATGGGAATTCCATGTGCATATACAAACACAAAATTTGCTTAAGGAACGAATAAAAATTGAAAACAAGGTTGGCAAAATTCGTTACCTTATTTAAAAACCAAGTATCGAATCGATGGGAATCTTTCAAACTTACCGGATGATACTTGAGTTTTCCACAAAACAAATCGAAACATATGCCCGATTTATGGGACTTAGGTTCCGAAAAATCAATCACGTTAGACCAATAAGAATTATGTACGTTCAAGATGAAGCGATCAAAACTTTTAACATATTTCAAAATGTATTTACAAAAACTCAATGATTTCATACTAGACAACGAATTAATCTCGTAATATCTACAATCAAACAAATTGGGGTTAGAAGAAAAATCATCTTTATACAAAAAATTTGATGCTTCAAAACGCTTACCTTCCTTACCTTTTTAATCAAATGGAAACGTCGTTCTTCCAGGAGGTATTGGAGTGGGTATTCGTTATTTGGCTTCTCGGAATCCTGAAAAGAAGAAATAGAACAAGTACAAACTTCAAGCGGGTTAGTTGATTCAACACTCTCTCGTTCGTTTTGTTCTTCTTCTTTTTCAATTTCTTCTCTTGTTTCTCATTTTTATTTTCTTTTCTCTCGAACTCTTTTTCCAAGTTCTCTCTCTTTATTTTCTCAAGTTTGTTCCATATTCGCTCGTTTTCTCTCATGATCTTTTCTTGCCTTTCTTTCCTTTTTAGGTCTTTTTCTCTCTTCCTTTCATTATGACAAGAAGAGTATACAAAAGAATCAAAATGTGTAAAATTTTGTTCAAGAGAAGGGATAGCGTTCTCATAGATATCTCGATAAGTTCTTCGGGGAGAATACTCCATGGACGCTTTCTTGGAAATTCCTGAACGAATATACCGATCAACTCGCATGTCTTCTTCGAGGGAATAAGAATCATAATATGTACCACTTTGAGAATAATCTTTCGTGGATGAATACCGTTTCGAACTTCTTGAGGAATAAGAATTTCGATCACAGTCTCCTCTCAAATATTCTTCGAAAGTGTGTCTTCGGGATGATCTTGACTCCGTCCTTCGACTTGAAGAAAGTCGATCTCGTTGGTCTTGTTCCTCGATCTGATCCAAGTGCGTTTCCAACTTGTTTATGGCTCTTCGCACTCCGTTCAACACGTATTGGTAATTATTGGATGAAAACTCTTCTTGAGACATATTTATTGCTGAAAAAGAAACTATTATAACAAAGGGAAATAAACCAACAAAATTAAAATACCTTACCACAAAATCTCACAAGTCACTCACAAAGAAATTTCGCTCACACTCGTGTTTCACTCGTATAAGGTTTTTTTTTTAATGAATCGCTCGTGCCTTTTACCACTCAATCTCGTCTCACCAATTCGTACTTCGTTTCAAAATAACTTATTGTGGCTTGACGGTCGGCTCCAAAATTGGTACAAGGGAAAATGATGTTATGGGGTGGAGGTCGGCTGAAATTTTTTTTTTTTTGGTATAGTGGCGTTGGGGTGAAGAAGGGTGGCTTGAAGATCGGGAAAGAAATAATGAAACAAAACTTGCAAACTTCAAAAAAAAAAATTTCCACACACTTTTTTTTTTACTTCTCTTTTTTTTTTTTGTATTCGTATATTTTTTTTATACGAATTTTTTTTATTTGAACCTCTTTTTTTTTGTATCTTTTTTTTTTTGAACTTCAAATACAATATATGCTAAATACAATGAAAATAAAATACAGCTTTTTTTTTGAATTTTTTTTAACGAATATTTTTTTTAATTTTTTTTACAAACCTATTCCGGCTTCACGTATGGCCGTCGGTAGTCCTCATTTTGTAGCTCTGATACCAGATGATACGGGCCAGCTCGGGGTGAGTCGAAATGTATTTGGGTTGCCCAATCGTTTACGAGGAGGAATCAAGCCCTCGGAAAATATAAATGAGTTTGCGGAAGCTTAAGTGAATAAAAATAGGATTTGGTTCGATTTTGATAAAATAAAAATTAAATAAGATAGATAAAAGGATAATTTAATGGAGATGGATAAACGAACTTAAACGAGAAGCGATTCAACACTAAAGAGTGTCACCCCGGGTTCTATAATGTTTAAGGTGGATAAACGGATTCGAAGATGGAAATGGAAATACGAACTTAACTTAAGAAAGATTCAACACTATATAACAGTGTCACCCCGTTTCTTATATCGTTAAGGTGAAAAGATGAAGATAGGTTGAAGAACGCCACACCAAACGAAATTTGGTGATAAGTTCAAACAAGTCGAAGACGTCACAAGCAAGCTTGATAAGTCTAACGAAACTTGTACGAAAATGAAGAGGAGATAAACTCAGTCAAATGAACAAAGGTTCATAAAATTTCATTCATCAAAATTTTGTGTGCCTACAAATGAAAATGGCCCAATATTTATAGCCAATTTGCATTACAAATAAAAATAAATAGCAAGAATTTTGGTCTTCAATTGTCGTCCATGCTGTCCATGCATTGTAAATTAAATCCCATGAAAAAAAAACATGGCCGTCCATAATCTTTAAAAGCCTTTTGTCCCCTTGTCCTCTTAGTTGACTCTTAAAAGAAAAGAATCAGCCACCATCTTATGTTTTGGTGCCGTCCATGATTTGAAGAATAATTGAAATTCATGCAAGCATATGGCTTGTTCTTCATTGTGCCGTCCCATGCCAGGTTCCATCTCCAACATTTGAATTCCAAAAATTCATCTCTTTAAAATAATGCTCCATTATTCCATGCTTCCATATCAATTATTTATTCCATCTTGTCTCCCATTTATGTGCACAAATATCAATTAAACAAATAAAAGCAAAACATAAAGGCATGGGATTATTGTGGGCACGTTGAAAGCTTAAGAGCATGGGAATTTTTAATTCCCTTGCCGTCCAAGGTGCATAATACCATTCATCCACATGCTTGATTTTATTTTATAATTTACCCATTAGCTTCACTTGGCCGTCCAAGGTAAGTGCATTTTAAAATGGCTTGTTTCTTTGTATTATTTAATTTCACATGCTCTCTTTTAACCCCATGTTGCCATCCCCTTGTGCCGTACGCTTCTTCCAAGTCCCATTGTTTATTCATCCCAAATTATTCTCCAAGCATACTTTGTTTGCTTTTGGTCTTCAACCTGCAGCAAATTTAAATCAACTCATTAGTTCATTATATCAGCATTTAAAGGGAGCAACTAGCCATTATAAATTTGACAAAATAAAGGTCATATAGACATCTCAAATTCGGCACACTAGATGACATATTAAACATATGTTTCAACTAGGATATTTTAATCATATGAAATAAACCTAATATATTTAATATGATACTTATTATTTGGCAAATTAATTTGCTATAGAAAACCAATTAAATAAATTAAGATGTTTAATTTATTTAATTAAATTCGGCAATTTAATTTTTCAACAAATTCAAAGACTCGATTTATTTAACGCAATAAAAATTAAAAATTTGGCGTCGAGCTTCGTTGATTTGAAAATTCGGTGGGTGCCCCGGGCGTGCCCGTATTAGTGTGATTGGCAGGTAGGGGTGGTATGTAGCGGATGGAAAACCTAGGATTGGGTTGGGTTTTGCGTAGTTTCTGTTCTATTATATTTTGTTATCTGTTCTGTGGGGCTAAGGCCCAATCTGATGATGCACGAGGGTTGCACACTGAGTCTCGTGACTCACCCCGTTGTTTAACATTTTTCAGGAGACTCTTAGAGCATCGGACCGAGCTGGAGAGGGACGCAAGGTGGCCATGCATGAGATTATTTTGGATACTGCAAAAGACATTAATTTATTTATTTATATTTAATATTTTGGATTAGTTGGGTTTTTATTTCATTGTAATAAGGCCATGGGCCATTAGCTTTATACTTTCCGGTTTTACTTCGGGCTTTTATTATTATTAAACATTTGGATTTTACGTCTTAATTAAGCTAAGGCAGGTATCAAATTTCGGTTTCTAATACACTAAGGCATTACTATAAAATGTATATCCTTTACAAATTATCCTACCATTTAGTTTTCCCGAATAAAAGGTTAAACTCAAGAAAAATATTTCCCGAAATTGCGACATCTTTTAAAATCTACTTAGTGACATGCCAGATCCGGTCATGGTGTTTGGGCCGGGTTTAGGGTGTTACAAAACAAATTGTTTAGAGATGTGCCTTTAGAAACTCAAGGAGTAGTATTTTCGGCAGACTTGATGGAGTTGCCATTCAGTGAGTTTGACCTTATTTTAGGCATGGATTGGCTAGTGAAGTATCATGCAAATCTAGATTGCGCTGCTAAGCGTATGCTGTTGAAAACTTCGGGGGACAAAGAAGTAATTGTGATCAGGGAGCGAAGGAATTATTTGTCCAATGTGGTTTCTACATTAAAGGTTAGTAAGATGGTGCAAAAAGGGTGTAGGGCGTTTATAGCTTTCATCAGTGTGTTGGACGCAAAAGAATTGTCAGTAAGAGATGTTAAAACGGTGAAAGAGTTCCCTGATGTTTTTCTAGAAGAGCTTCCAGGGTTACCTCCATATCCCGAAGTGGAGTTTGGAATTGAACTACTTCCGGGAATGGCTCCGGTGTCCATCGCCCCATATAGAATGGCACCGAAGGAGCTAATAGAACTCAAAGCTCAGATCCTAGAGTTGTTGGACCGTGGTTTTATTCGACCCAGTGTATCACCGTGGGGAGCGCCGATGTTGTTCGTCAAAAAGAAGGATGGGTCAATACGTATGTGCATCGACTATCGCCAGTTGAACAAGTTGACGATTAAGAACAAGTACCCGTTGCCAAGAATTGATGATCTATTCAATCAGTTGCGAGGAGCAGCGGTGTTTTCGAAGATAAATCTGAGATCCGAGTATCACTAGCTCAAGGTCAAGGAAGCGGATATCCATAAGACGACTTTCCGAACTCGCTATGGTCACTATGAGTTTTTAGTGATGCCGTTCGGGTTAACGAATGCACCAGCTGCATTCATGGATATGATGAACCGGGTATTCCAACCCTTTTTGGATCGGTTTGTCGTGGTATTTATAGACGACATCTTGGTTTATTCAATGATGGAAGAAGAGCATGATTCGCAACTCCGGATTGTTTTGCAAGTATTAAGAGAAAAGCAACTCTATGCAAAATTAAGCAAGTGTGAATTTTGGTTGAAGGAAGTCACTTTTCTAGGGCATGTTGTGTCTACCGAGGGGATTAGGGTTGATCCCCGGAAGATTGAAGCCGTCCTGGACTGGAAGCCGCCGAAGTCTGTAGCGGAAATTTGAAGCTTTCTTGGGTTAGTCGGATACTACAGAAGATTTGTCGAGGGTTTCTCGTTGATTGCTGTGCCATTGACCAAGTTGTTTCGAAAAGGGATACCATTTAGTTGGACTGATAAGCAGCAGGAGAGCTTTGAGAAGTTAAAAAAGATTTTAACAGAGGTTTCGGTATTGATTCAGGCTGAGGCTGAAAAGGAGTTCGTTGTTTATTGTGATGCTTCACACACGGGGTTGGGGTGTGTATTAATGCAAGAGGGCAAGGTAGTTGTGTATGCGTCTTGGCAATTAAGATCGCATGAGATTAATTATCCCATTCATGACTTGGAGTTAGCTGCAGTAGTGTTCACCCTGAAGATTTGGAGACACTACTTGTACGGAGAGAAGGCAATGATTTACACAGACCATAAGAGCCTAAAATATCTCCTTACCCAGAAGGTGTTGAATTTAAGGCAGCGGAGGTGGATTGAGCTATTGAAGGATTATGACTGCTCGATTGAATACCACCCGGGTAAAGCTAATGTAGTGGCAGATGCATTGAGCCGTAAGGTGGTATCTGATTTGAGAGCAATGTTTACTCATCTTAGTCTATATGAGGATGGTAGTTTGTTAGCTGAACTGCAAGTAAAGCCGATGTGGGTAAGTCAGATTAAAGAAAAATAGCTATTGGATGATGTGTTAAGTTCTCGATTTCAGCAAGTACAGAATGGTGAGATGGGGGATTTTAGTCTGAACAATAAAGGGGCATTGTGTTGTCATGGAAAAGTTTGTATGTCGAGGGATTCCAAGTTGAGGCAGAGGGTTCTGAGGGAAGCGCATAGTAGCCCATATGCTATGCATCCCGGTGGAAGTAAGATGTATCGAGATTTGCGTGAGCAATTTTGGTGGCCAGGTCTCAAGCAAGAGGTTACTGAGTTCGTGAGCAGATGTTTGACGTGTCAGCAAGTGAAGGCAGAACATCAGTTTCCTTCGGGGTTGTTACAGTCGGTAAAGATTCCACTATGGAAATGGGGAAGGATAACGATGGATTTCGTTAGTGGGCTACCTCTTTCGCCTAGTAAGAAGGATGCTGTGTGTGTGATTGTCGATCGGTTGAAAAAGGCTACTCATTTTATCCCTGTTCGTGTCAACTATTTGTTGCAGAAGTTAGCTAAGCTATATGTAGCAGAGATTATAAGGTTGCACGGGGTACCGGTGTCCATCATATCGGACAGAGACCCTAGGTTCACATTGCGGTTCTGGAAGGCTTTACATCAGGCATTGGGTACGAGGTTGGAATTTAGTACGGCTTTTCATCCACAGACCGATGATCAGTCGGAGAGGGTAATTCAAGTCCTGGAAGACATGTTGAGGGGTTGTGTTATTGACTTTAGAGGTAGTTGGGAAGATTTTCTACCATTGGCAGAGTTCGCATACAACAACAGTTACCAATCCAGCATTCAAATGGCACCTTACGAGGCACTATATGGTCGTAAGTGTCGTACTCCTACCTGTTGGACAGAGTTGGGTGAACAACAGTTGTTGGGTCTAAAAATGATTTCAGAGACTGAAGAAAAGGTTAAGTTAATTCGAACTAGGTTGAAAGAAGCTTTTGACAGGCAGAAATCATATGCAGACTTGAAGCGTAAGGACATAGAATTCGCAGTGGGTGACCAGGTTTTTCTAAAAGTCTCACCCTAGAAGAAGGTCTTAAGGTTTGGTCGAAAAGGCAAATTGAGCCCCAGGTATATCGGGCCTTATCGGGTGTTGAAGCGTATAGGACCAATGGCTTATCAGCTTGAGTTGCCTCCGGAATTGGGTCAGATGCACAACATATTCCATGTCTCAATGCTGAGGTGTTATCGTTCGGATCAATCTCACATAGTGCACGTGGAAGAAATTGAGATAAGGCCAGACCTGTCTTTTGAAGAGGAACAAGTGCAAATCTTGGACTGAGACGTTAAGGCATTAAGAAGGAAATCGGTCCCTTTGGTCAAAGTGTTATGGCGAAATCACGGTGCAGGGGAAACCACGTGGGAACCAGAAGATGTGATGCGACAGCAATACCCTTAACTCTTTTGACTAGGTAAATTTCGAGGCCGAAATTTCTTTAAGGGGGTAGAACTGTAACATCCTAAAATTAGGGTTTTTGTGTTTTAGCATTATTTTATGTGTTAGGCTACCTTGTGTGTTGGTTGTGTGTGTTTAGGGGTCCTACGAAGGTCTGGGATCGAGTCGGGGCTTAGTAAAAATTTTTGTGTTTGGGCTTAAGGTGGGAGAAGGTAAGTGGCGTCAGACATAAGGGATTAAGTGGGATAAATGCTAGCACAAGATGAGCTTATGGTGGAGTGGTGTGGCGTCATTTGTAGAAGCTAAGAGGGAGGAGTTTGAATCCCACCTGCAACACAATCTGTTTAATTTTCTGTGCTGATCAGGTGAAGGTGGGAGAGTTCGGCTGGGACTCTAGTGGAGGAGTTGAAGACTCATTCTAATGTATTTGAATGAGTGATGGAGAGGGGATTAAGGAGAAAATCAAGAAGAAAACAAGGGGATTGAGGTAAGAGGCGGTGTTGGCTGAAATTTGGGAAGTGTTGGGGGAGGAAATTCGGTCAAAGTGAAGTCTCTTGGATGGGGAGGGCATTCGGTTGTGGTAGGGGTTTAGGTGCCGAAATTTTGATGTGTGCTTAGAAAATTTTGGTGTTGTGAGTTTTCTCTTTTTCGGCATTTGGTGCATATTTTCCTTTCAACCTTTTTTTCTCCGTTTGTCGAAAACTCCTAAGACTATTTTGGGTTCATCTTTCAATTGGTAAAGCCGAAACTTTTTGGGCACTCTTTTCCCTTATCTTCTTTTCTCTTTTTCTCTCATTTACTTCATTTCTCAAGCTTCTATCCCTTTGCCGAATTCTCATAAGCTCCCATTTCTCTTTTTTGTTTCATCTCATACTTGTGTCATGTGTTGCCGAATTCTCTTCTACTCCCTAACTCTTCTCCTTTCTCCGTTAGATAGCCACCGCATATCCCTGTAGCCATTCGTTTAAAAGAGGGCCGAACCAATTCTTTTCTCTACGTTGATAGTTGTTGTTTGAAGGGTAAGATTCTTTTGTTCTCCTTGTCAGGGGGTTTTCTCTTTTCTTTCTATCTTCTTCGCCTTATGATCCGATAAGTCTTACACTGTTATTCTCTTTAAGGCCGAATCTATTGAGTGCAAATACACCCTTCTGACCCTTCCAATCGGCATTTCCTTATTCCAGTAAGGATTCTTTTTCTTCTATTACTTTTTATTCTTTTCCCTACTCATGTTGTTTGTTTGTTAAACTGAAAAGGGTTCCCTTTCGTAACTGGTTACCTTGTTCTTTGTGCGTAACACGTCTTTCATCATTTATCCAAGCCGAATATCAAGAAGAGAAGTGCTAAGGCTTCTTTGGTTGCCGAAACTCTTTTTTAAGCGGTCTTGCTTGCTCACTTTAGTAGCAAAGGTAGGGGATTTCTCTTTAGTCTTTCGATTGGTCTATCTTTTAGTTGTCCTCTACTTTAGATAGATATCGTTGTTAGATAACCCTTGTTTCCAATATAGTACGGTATTGATCAAGATTCTTTCATGGATGCAAGTGCCAATCAATCAAACGAGGAAAGTGTACTCATACTCTTGGTTCCTAATTTTAAAAGGTGTGCTGTATCGGCAGTTCGGGTGTAACACCTTGGTTTTAGGGGTTATGCATCTAGTGCATATCTCAGGTGTTGGTAGGTTTCTTGTATGCTCAGGCAAGTTTTTAGGGGGTTTGGAGAACCCTGGAAGGTAGGGAAGGCTCTTGGAAATTTTTGATTTTCAGTGGTTAGGAGGAAGCTTGGCTTTTGGGGGTCTTAAGAGAATTAATTGGTGGTTTTTGTCACAAAAAGAGAAGCTGGTGGAGTGGCAGGTGAGACGCCACTAAGGCCTTGTGTGTGTGGCGTCATTTGCAGGAGGGGGAGGTCTTGAGTTCAAGCTGCGGTGTGCTCCTATTTTGCTCCCATTTTGACGGCATGGAGGGGGAGAGTTGTTGGCAGTTCAAACTCTGCCATGGACCTAGTCAAGTGCTCAAATGGTGGGTGGAGAGCAAATTGTGGAAGTGGACTAATTCAAAGTGATTTGAATTAGTGGTTGGGAGTACTTTGAGGTGGTGGCTGAATGTTGGAAAGTTTTGGGGGGGAGTGGTCGGTTTTGGTATTTGAGAAGGAAGGGTATGCCGAATTTCTTTTTGGGAATTTTTGTGTGATTTTCGGCCAGCCTTGTTTTTGGGTGCCAAAAGCCGAATTTTTTCCCTTTGATGTTTTCCTTGAAACCGAAATTCCCCAATAGCATGTACTTCTAGCCGATTTTGTGTTTTGTTCTTTTAATTCTTTTTGTTGCCGAAACTAGCTACCTTTCCCTTGTCATATTTCCATTTCTTTTCTCTTAAACCATTTGTGCCGAATCTCTCATTTGTTTCTTAATCGAATTTGCTCTCCCTTACTTCTAATCTTTATCTCCCTATTTCTTGTGTACCGAAACCTTGCCTTCACTTCTCATCTTCTCTGTTCTTTCCACTCAAACTGAACATAGGTATGTTAAGCACCTAAAACTGATTCTCTTCCTTATGACTAAAGTGTTGGCCGAATCTTTCCCTTTCCTTCTAGTTCTGTTCTTGGCCGATTGTTAGGTGGAGTGTGGGCTGCTTTTGGCTTTTGGTTTCAAGCCTTGGAGAAGGTATTTAGGTAAGGCCGAATGCTTTTTGGTAAGGTCTCTGTTCTCTGTCGGCATCTACAAGGGGTAAGTGTTGGTTTGGTGTTTGTTTGGTGGTGTATTGATCATTGTTTGGAATTGTTTTGTCATAGGACATCCAGGATTCGAAGCAGTCAAGTGTAGCCCCGGTTCTTTGGTCGATCGTTGGGTAAGTGATGGTAAGGGATTGTTTTATCAGTCTGTTCGTTTGGTATTGGTATAAGCCGAAGGCTATTACTGTTGGTTGGTTGCCAATTGTAGGGAAGTATAGCAAGATCACTTGGTGGTAGGCTGGTGTTCAAAAGCGTGTAGGAGCAAGGTTGTCGAGGTTATCGAGGGTCTTAGATCGATTCTTTGGTTAAGGCTTGCAGGTGTGTACACACACACACTCTTCTAGTAATTTATGTGCTTATTATATTGTGTGCACATTTACACACTTATCTGTTATTGTATATATATGTATGTTGTGTGTGTTTGGATCCATGGAAGGTGGATGAGATACCATTAAGGTATGAGGGAAGGGGTCAGGTAAGTCCCTGTTATGAGTTCTCTTTAAGATGCTCTTGGTGAGCATGATGTATCTGGCATGTGATATATTGATTGGTTGATGATTAAACCTATGTGCGTTACTAAACATTCATGATGATATATTTTGATACATGTGCATGATTGATGTGGGTTGTACGAGTGGAGGGGGCAGTGATATTTTGTGCTGACGAGCACCAGTGTTTTGGTAACACACTGTGACTACGGTCACCAGAGGTTTGGTACCTCTAGAGGTTTGGTACCTCATTGCATCTCGTCCCAGTGGCTTAGCACCACAGTGGGTTGGCCCCACATATTATATAAGGGATTGACGCCAGTGATTTGGCATCACACGATGGGTTGGCCCCATCAATTATTTTGTGACTTCGGTCACCAGTGATTTGGTATCACATTTGTGTCTTTGGGACACCAGTGGTTTGGCACCACATTGACGGATATCGTGTCTTTGGGACACCAGTGTTTTGGTAACACATTTTGTGACTTTGGGTCACCAGTGGTTTGGCACCACCAGTGGTTTGGTACCACACGGGGTAGAGAAAGGTGTTGTGGATGGCTAGGTTGGGTGCATATTAATTGGATGCATGATGAGCATGATTATGTTTGTATATGATAATTTACTAAACCGGGAAAAAGGGGTTGCACACTGAGTCTTGGTGACTCACCTTTTTCCTTTAACCATTTCAGGTAGTGCCTAAAGCTGGACCGAGATCGGAGAGGACAAGGTGGCCCATGCCGAAGATGATGATTTAATATTTTATGCTTGATTTTGATACTAGTATTTCATTTTAAGTATTGGGTTGTAATAAAAGTCCATTTTATTATTTTGGTATTACTTTAACTATGGTTTATTTAAATTAAATTGCTATGTGAAAATGATTTTAATCCTAGCAACCTATTTATGAAGAATATGTTTAATAAAGTTTTTTCTAATTCAGTTAATTTATAACTTCAAAGTTTTTCATAAGGTAATAAATAAACAAGGTTTTCAAAAGTTAATTTCTTCAAGGTTTATTCAAAAGTAAAGAAGATTTTCAACCGTCTTTTTCCAGTGACATAACCAGATTCGGTCGTAGTGAATGGGCCGAGTTTGGGGATGTTACAGTTTGGTATCAGAGCTCGGTTCAAAACTCGGCTTTGAGAGTTTTGGGCCCGGAACAGTTTTCAAAAATGGGCTTTTTGAAATGTGGGCTTTTATAAAAAGTTTTTCAGGTTATTCTGGCATGGCACCTGTACCTCCGGCCCGAAGTCCACCAGGTAAGTACTTCGGACTCTCTTGAAGTGATTTGTTTGTATGAATTGATTTGGGCTTAGTTTGGGCTCGTAGAATAGAATAATAGGATCTGTTGGACCCTAGGACTAGACTACTCGAACATGTGCATAAAACTTAAAGCTCTTAAACAAACCTGTGAAGTAAGTCGCCGAGTTAAGGTGTGGCAACCTTCGTACGCATGTCTAGGAATGGTATTCAGTAAGAGCTTGGTATTTAAGCAGTCCTAGCGACTCACCTCCTCTTTACTTGAATCCTACCTGGTGCGTAGCTTTGGTTCACCTTAACCAAGAAGACTTGTTCATAGGCTAAACCGAATATTAAAACCCGAAAGGGATTTGACCTGATTGTTTTAAAATCCCCTGTTTTAAAATTTTCAAATTCACCCCTTTGGTTTGTGAAACCCTAAATTTGATTTTGACAGACGTTTTCTCGATTCACAAAATTACCAAAATGTCCTAGTGGCAAAATTACAAAAATGCCCCTATGTTATAAAATTACAGTACTACCCTCAATTTTTTTTGATGAAATGATTTATTTTGTAAAATACCAAAATCTCGAAATTTCAAATATTAAGATACCCTGGTTTGTGAAAATTTACGAAAATACCCTTGGTTGAGAAAATTACAAAAAATGCCCTTGGTTTCTAAATTTCCAGATTTCTCTCGAGTTTTATCGAAATATTCTTATTTTGCCAAATATCAGGAAAATCTTATTTTGTAAAATATTATGATATTCTGATTTGGAGAATTTACGAAAATGCCATGATTTCCAAAAAAATTACAAAAAAAATAACTCTACTTTCTGAAATTTTTGCAATACACTTTGTTTGAAAAACAAAATTTTCAAGATGACCCCAAGATTTTGTGAATTTTGAAATATCTCCAGTTTGGAAAACTATTTTCAAAATTGACCCTGAGTTATTACAGAAATACCCCTATAGGAAAATGACGAAAATACCCCTAGGTAGGGGAGGAAACTTTGATTGCTCGAAAGAACTACTCTCGGAAACTTCATTGCATAAAATTTGCTCGTGGATAAAATAGTGAAACAAGAATTTCTAATGCATAAAATTTTTAATCAGATTAAATCGAGGGGTTAGATATGAGTGCTAGGGGGCGTGGTCGCAATTCGCGTGGACGTGGTAGAGGTAGGATGGCAGTATCGGAACCGGTTGGGTCAGAGAGCAATATGCCGCCGTCACCAGCTGTTGAGGCTGAGCAGCAGGATCAGATCGGAGGAGATAACGCAGTATCGCAGGCTATGCTGCGGGTGCTCGAGCGGGTGGCAGGAGCCAATGTGGTCAGTGGTATCGCTATTTTCGTGGAAGAAGCTCCGATAGCGGAGGAAGTCAAAAGGGCTGAGAGGCAGAATGGAGTTAGAGGAAGGAACCGTGATGAGAGGAGCTCGGGAACGCTAGAATCGTTTGAGAGGTCTCAGAAAAGACCGAGGGTCGAGACATCCGCTCGTGGTTCTAAGTCAGTTGCTAGGAATCCAGATCGTCCGTGTGCTCAGTGCGGAGGGTATCACGTGGGCGAGTGCTGGAATCGTGTTCGAGAATGTTTCAGATGCCAATCCAAGTCTCATCTGGTTAAGCATTGTCCCCTGGATCCGAAAAGGACTCGGACAGTGGGTCAGGGTTTTGTGCAGCCTGGCAGAGATGGTCAGCAAGCAACGAGAGGTCGTGGTCCGAACCATGGAGGAAATGGTTTCGATCGAGGTCGTGAAGCTGTGGTTCATTGGATGAAGGATAGCGATGTGCCGGATGTGTCAGCAGGTAAGCTTCTATTGGTTGGGAATATTCCTTGTTGTTTTGTTTGTTTTGGTTGCTGTTTTGGGCAGTGGTTATATTGTTAGTAGAGTGTCTGGAACCTTGGGTATTTGGTGGCTGTTGTTTGGTTGCTAGTAAGGTATTTGGAACCTTGAGTATAAACTTAGAAGGTATGCCTAGGAAGGAGTTAGCCCTTGGAGATGAATTAGGAAGTAGACCGTTAGTCTAGCTAAGTAATTTCGAGGACGAAATTATTTTAAGGAGGGTAGCATTGTAACACCTTGGTTTTAGGGGTTATGCATCTAGTGCATACCTCAGGTGTTGGTAGGTTTCTTGTATGCTCAGGCAAGTTTTTAGGGGGTTTGGAGAACCTTGGAAGGTAAGGAAGGCTCTTGGAAATTTTTGATTTTCAGTGGTTAGGAGGAAGCTTGGCTTTTGGGGGTCTTAAGAGAATTAATTGGTGGTTTTTGTCACAAAAAGAGGAGCTGGTGGAGTGGCAGGTGAGACGCCACTAAGGCCTTGTGTCTGTGGCGTCATTTGCAGGAGGGGGAGGTCTTGAGTTCAAGCTACAGTGTGCTCCTATTTTGCTCCCATTTTGACGGCATGGAGGGGGAGAGTTGTTGGCAGTTCAAACTCTGCCATGGACCTAGTCAAGTCCTCAAATGGTGGGTGGAGAGCAAATTGTGGAAGTGGACTAATTCAAAGTGATTTGAATTAGTGGTTGGGAGTACTTTGAGGTGGTGGCCGAATGTTGGAAAGTTTTGGGGGGGGAGTGGTCGATTTTGGTATTTGAGAAGGAAGGGTATGCCGAATTTCTTTTTAGGCATTTTTGTGTGATTTTCGGCCAGCCTTGTTTTTGGGTGCCAAAAGCCGAATTTTTTCCCTTTGATGTTTTCCTTGAAACCGAAATTCCCCAATAGCATATACTTCTAGCCGATTTTTTGTTTTGTTCTTTTAATTCTTTTTGTTGCCGAAACTAGCTACCTTTCCCTTGTCATATTTCCATTTCTTTTCTCTTAAACCATTTGTGCCGAATCTCTCATTTGTTTCTTAATCGAATTTGCTCTCCCTTACTTCTAATCTTTATCTCCCTATTTCTTGTGTACCGAAACCTTGCCTTCACTTCTCATCTTCTCTGTTCTTTCCACTCAAACTGAACATAGGTATGTTAAGCACCTAAAACTGATTCTCTTCCTTATGACTAAAGTGTTGGCCGAATCTTTCCCTTTCCTTCTAGTTCTGTTCTTGGCCGATTGTTAGGTGGAGTGTGGGCTGCTTTTGGCTTTTGGTTTCAAGCCTTGGAGAAGGTATTTAGGTAAGGCCGAATGCTTTTTGGTAAGGTCTCTGTTCTCTGTCGGCATCTACAAGGGGTAAGTGTTGGTTTGGTGTTTGTTTGGTGGTGTATTGATCATTGTTTGGAATTGTTTTGTGATAGGACATCCAGGATTCGAAGCTGTCAAGTGTAGCCCCGGTTCTTTGGTCGATCGTTGGGTAAGTGATGGTAAGGGATTGTTTTATCAGTCTGTTCGTTTGGTATTGGTATAAGCCGAAGGCTATTACTGTTGGTTGGTTGCCAATTGTAGGGAAGTATAGCAAGATCACTTGGTGGTAGGCTGGTGTTCAAAAGCGTGTAGGAGCAAGGTTGTCGAGGTTATCGAGGGTCTTAGATTGATTCTTTGGTTAAGGCTTGCAGGTGTGTACACACACACACTCTTCTAGTAATTTATGTGCTTATTATATTGTGTGCACATTTACACACTTATCTGTTATTGTATATATGTATGTTGTGTGTGTTTGGATCCATGGAAGGTGGATGAGATACCATTAAGGTATGAGGGAAGGGGTCAGGTAAGTCCCTGTTATGAGTTCTCTTTAAGATGCTCTTGGTGAGCATGATGTATCTGGCATGTGATATATTGATTGGTTGATGATTAAACCTATGTGCGTTACTAAACATTCATGATGATATATTTTGATACATGTGCATGATTGATGTGGGTTGTACGAGTGGAGGGGGCAGTGATATTTTGTGCTGACGAGCACCAGTGTTTTGGTAACACACTGTGACTACGGTCACCAGAGGTTTGGTACCTCTAGAGGTTTGGTACCTCATTGCGTCTCGTCCCAGTGGCTTAGCACCACAGTGGGTTGGCCCCACATATTATATAAGGGATTGATGCCAGTGATTTGGCATCACACGATGGGTTGGCCCCATCAATTATTTTGTGACTTCGGTCACCAGTGATTTGGTATCACATTTGTGTCTTTGGGACACCAGTGGTTTGGCACCACATTGACGGATATCGTGTCTTTGGGACACCAGTGTTTTGGTAACACATTTTGTGACTTTGGGTCACCAGTGGTTTGGCACCACCAGTGGTTTGGTACCACACGGGGTAGAGAAAGGTGTTGTGGATGGCTAGGTTGGGTGCATATTAATTGGATGCATGATGAGCATGATTATGTTTGTATATGATAATTTACTAAACCGGGAAAAAGGGGTTGCACACTGAGTCTTGGTGACTCACCTTTTTCCTTTAACCATTTCAGGTAGTGCATAAAGCTGGACCGGGATCGGAGAGGACAAGGTGGCCCATGCCGAAGATGATGATTTAATATTTTATGCTTGATTTTGATACTAGTATTTCATTTTAAGTATTGGGTTGTAATAAAAGTCCATTTTATTATTTTGGTATTACTTTAACTATGGTTTATTTAAATTAAATTGCTATGTGAAAATGATTTTAATCCTAGCAACCTATTTATGAAGAATATGTTTAATAAAGTTTTTTCTAATTCAGTTAATTTATAACTTCAAAGTTTTTCATAAGGTAATAAATAAACAAGGTTTTCAAAAGTTAATTTCTTCAAGGTTTATTCAAAAGTAAAGAAGATTTTCAACCGTCTTTTTCCAGTGACATAACCAGATTCGGTCGTAGTGAATGGGCCGAGTTTGGGGATGTTACAGTTTGGTATCAGAGCTCGGTTCAAAACTCGGCTTTAAGGGTTTTGGGCCCGGAACAGTTTTCAAAAATGGGCTTTTTGAAATGTGGGCTTTTATAAAAAGTTTTTCAGGTTATTCTGGCATGGCACCTGTACCTCCGGCCCGAAGTCCACCAGGTAAGTACTTCGGACTCTCTTGAAGTGATTTGTTTGTATGAATTGATTTGGGCTTAGTTTGGGCTCGTAGAATAGAATAATAGGATCTGTTGGACCCTAGGACTAGACTACTCGAACATGTGCATAAAACTTAAAGCTCTTAAACAAACCTGTGAAGTAAGTCGCCGAGTTAAGGTGTGGCAACCTTCGTACGCATGTCTAGGAATGGTATTCAGTAAGAGCTTGGTATTTAAGCAGTCCTAGCGACTCACCTCCTCTTTACTTGAATCCTACCTGGTGCGTAGCTTTGGTTCACCTTAACCAAGAAGACTTGTTCATAGGCTAAACCGAATATTAAAACCCGAAAGGGATTTGACCTGATTGTTTTAAAATCCCCTGTTTTAAAATTTTCAAATTCACCCCTTTGGTTTGTGAAACCCTAAATTTGATTTTGACAGACGTTTTCTCGATTCACAAAATTACCAAAATGTCCTAGTGGCAAAATTACAAAAATGCCCCTATGTTATAAAATTACCGTACTACCCTCAATTTTTTTTGATGAAATGATTTATTTTGTAAAATACCAAAATCTCGAAATTTCAAATATTAAGATACCCTGGTTTGTGAAAATTTACGAAAATACCCTTGGTTGAGAAAATTACAAAAAATGCCCTTGGTTTCTAAATTTCCAGATTTCTCTCGAGTTTTATCGAAATATTCTTATTTTGCCAAATATCAGGAAAATCTTATTTTGTAAAATATTATGATATTCTGATTTGGAGAATTTACGAAAATGCCATGATTTCCAAAAAAATTACAAAAAAAATAACTCTACTTTCTGAAATTTTTGCAATACACTTTGTTTGAAAAACAAAATTTTCAAGATGACCCCAAGATTTTGTGAATTTTGAAATATCTCCAGTTTGGAAAACTATTTTCAAAATTGACCCTGAGTTATTACAGAAATACCCCTATAGGAAAATGACGAAAATACCCCTAGGTAGGGGAGGAAACTTTGATTGCTCGAAAGAACTACTCTCGGAAACTTCATTGCATAAAATTTGCTCGTGGATAAAATAGTGAAACAAGAATTTCTAATGCATAAAATTTTTAATCAGATTAAATCGAGGGGTTAGATATGAGTGCTAGGGGGCGTGGTCGCAATTCGCGTGGACGTGGTAGAGGTAGGATGGCAGTATCGGAACCGGTTGGGTCAGAGAGCAATATGCCGCCGTCACCAGCTGTTGAGGCTGAGCAGCAGGATCAGATCGGAGGAGATAACGCAGTATCGCAGGCTATGCTGCGGGTGCTCGAGCGGGTGGCAGGAGCCAATGTGGTCAGTGGTATCGCTATTTTCGTGGAAGAAGCTCCGATAGCGGAGGAAGTCAAAAGGGCTGAGAGGCAGAATGGAGTTAGAGGAAGGAACCGTGATGAGAGGAGCTCGGGAACGCTAGAATCGTTTGAGAGGTCTCAGAAAAGACCGAGGGTCGAGACATCCGCTCGTGGTTCTAAGTCAGTTGCTAGGAATCCAGATCGTCCGTGTGCTCAGTGCGGAGGGTATCACGTGGGCGAGTGCTGGAATCGTGTTCGAGAATGTTTCAGATGCCAATCCAAGTCTCATCTGGTTAAGCATTGTCCCCTGGATCCGAAAAGGACTCGGACAGTGGGTCAGGGTTTTGTGCAGCCTGGCAGAGATGGTCAGCAAGCAACGAGAGGTCGTGGTCCGAACCATGGAGGAAATGGTTTCGATCGAGGTCGTGAAGCTGTGGTTCATTGGATGAAGGATAGCGATGTGCCGGATGTGTCAGCAGGTAAGCTTCTATTGGTTGGGAATATTCCTTGTTGTTTTGTTTGTTTTGGTTGCTGTTTTGGGCAGTGGTTATATTGTTAGTAGAGTGTCTGGAACCTTGGGTATTTGGTGGCTGTTGTTTGGTTGCTAGTAAGGTATTTGGAACCTTGAGTATAAACTTAGAAGGTATGCCTAGGAAGGAGTTAGCCCTTGGAGATGAATTAGGAAGTAGACCGTTAGTCTAGCTAAGTAATTTCGAGGACGAAATTATTTTAAGGAGGGTAGCATTGTAACACCTTGGTTTTAGGGGTTATGCATCTAGTGCATACCTCAGGTGTTGGTAGGTTTCTTGTATGCTCAGGCAAGTTTTTAGGGGGTTTGGAGAACCTTGGAAGGTAAGGAAGGCTCTTGGAAATTTTTGATTTTCAGTGGTTAGGAGGAAGCTTGGCTTTTGGGGGTCTTAAGAGAATTAATTGGTGGTTTTTGTCACAAAAAGAGGAGCTGGTGGAGTGGCAGGTGAGACGCCACTAAGGCCTTGTGTCTGTGGCGTCATTTGCAGGAGGGGGAGGTCTTGAGTTCAAGCTACAGTGTGCTCCTATTTTGCTCCCATTTTGACGGCATGGAGGGGGAGAGTTGTTGGCAGTTCAAACTCTGCCATGGACCTAGTCAAGTCCTCAAATGGTGGGTGGAGAGCAAATTGTGGAAGTGGACTAATTCAAAGTGATTTGAATTAGTGGTTGGGAGTACTTTGAGGTGGTGGCCGAATGTTGGAAAGTTTTGGGGGGGGAGTGGTCGATTTTGGTATTTGAGAAGGAAGGGTATGCCGAATTTCTTTTTAGGCATTTTTGTGTGATTTTCGGCCAGCCTTGTTTTTGGGTGCCAAAAGCCGAATTTTTTCCCTTTGATGTTTTCCTTGAAACCGAAATTCCCCAATAGCATATACTTCTAGCCGATTTTGTGTTTTGTTCTTTTAATTCTTTTTGTTGCCGAAACTAGCTACCTTTCCCTTGTCATATTTCCATTTCTTTTCTCTTAAACCATTTGTGCCGAATCTCTCATTTGTTTCTTAATCGAATTTGCTCTCCCTTACTTCTAATCTTTATCTCCCTATTTCTTGTGTACCGAAACCTTGCCTTCACTTCTCATCTTCTCTGTTCTTTCCACTCAAACTGAACATAGGTATGTTAAGCACCTAAAACTGATTCTCTTCCTTATGACTAAAGTGTTGGCCGAATCTTTCCCTTTCCTTCTAGTTCTGTTCTTGGCCGATTGTTAGGTGGAGTGTGGGCTGCTTTTGGCTTTTGGTTTCAAGCCTTGGAGAAGGTATTTAGGTAAGGCCGAATGCTTTTTGGTAAGGTCTCTGTTCTCTGTCGGCATCTACAAGGGGTAAGTGTTGGTTTGGTGTTTGTTTGGTGGTGTATTGATCATTGTTTGGAATTGTTTTGTCATAGGACATCCAGGATTCGAAGCAGTCAAGTGTAGCCCCGGTTCTTTGGTCGATCGTTGGGTAAGTGATGGTAAGGGATTGTTTTATCAGTCTGTTCGTTTGGTATTGGTATAAGCCGAAGGCTATTACTGTTGGTTGGTTGCCAATTGTAGGGAAGTATAGCAAGATCACTTGGTGGTAGGCTGGTGTTCAAAAGCGTGTAGGAGCAAGGTTGTCGAGGTTATCGAGGGTCTTAGATCGATTCTTTGGTTAAGGCTTGCAGGTGTGTACACACACACACTCTTCTAGTAATTTATGTGCTTATTATATTGTGTGCACATTTACACACTTATCTGTTATTGTATATATATGTATGTTGTGTGTGTTTGGATCCATGGAAGGTGGATGAGATACCATTAAGGTATGAGGGAAGGGGTCAGGTAAGTCCCTGTTATGAGTTCTCTTTAAGATACTCTTGGTGAGCATGATGTATCTGGCATGTGATATATTGATTGGTTGATGATTAAACCTATGTGCGTTACTAAACATTCATGATGATATATTTTGATACATGTGCATGATTGATGTGGGTTGTACGAGTGGAGGGGGCAGTGATATTAGTATTTCATTTTAAGTATTAGGTTGTAATAAAAGTCCATTTTATTATTTTGGTATTACTTTAACTATGGTTTATTTAAATTAAATTGCTATGTGAAAATGATTTTAATCCTAGCAACCTATTTATGAAGAATATGTTTAATAAAGTTTTTTCCAATTCAGCTAATTTATAAGTTCAAAATTTTTCATAAGGTAATAAATAAACAAGGTTTTCAAAAGTTAATTTCTTCAAGGTTTATTCAAAAGTAAAGAAGATTTTCAACCGTCTTTTTCCAGTGACATAACCAGATTCGGGCATAGTGAATGGGCCGGGTTTGGGGATGTTACATCGGGATTTCCCGCCAGGGTGTGGTAGAGAGCCTACATCGGCTTGGGATAGGCAGATCGCTGTCTTACCTGCAAGTGAGGGTGTCAATGACGTTGAGAGTATAGTTCTGTGCGTATTCAGGTGTGTAATTCTCACACCTTTTCCTGTTGTTTTAAATATGTATATGCATTATCAAATGCCGAAACTTTGGCATTGGCTGTTAAGTTACCCAGGAAGGGTAAAATCGAGACATCAGGTTAGTGATCTCTGACTATGCTATATAAGTGATTATGATAACATGATTATATGTATACTCTGTACATTTCATATACACTGATATCTGTAGCATCCATACACTATGATTTCATGTTCGCATAGGGATGGGCATATGCTATGAATGGAAGGGGAAGTGTATCTGGTGACTATGTCACATTATTCTGGTGGCTTTTGTCACAATCTGATCTGGTGGCTCGGCCACACTATACTTCAGTGGCCATGCCACATAATCTGGTGACTCTGTCACAACTTTAACGATGAGCAGCTAACTATAGCATGACTGCCATCGATGGTGTGTAGCGGTGAGGGTCGATTGTAGAAATCCCCATTGGTGTGTTTGGTAAGAATGGGTGGTGTGTAGCGGTTGGATAACTAGGTTGGGCTGGGTTTTGCATCATATTGCATTGATATCCGATTATCTGCTATACTCTGCTAAAAGGGCTAAGGCCCAGTCTGTTCCTATACAGGCTTCGCCCAAAATGAATTGTAAGGGCTAAGGCTCAGTTAACAAAAGAATGGGCTCAGGCCCAGTTATGGTTTATGATGAGTAATTGCATATTGAGTCTTCTTGACTCATCCCCTTTTGCTTAAATTTTTGCAGGTGATTCTTAGTCAGCGGACATGGGTTGGGATCGACTCTGAGGTGGCCATGCACTTTATGTTTAGTAAAATCTTGCTTTTCTTTTCCCTAGACTTATTTACTTAAAATTGAGATTTTATTTTTGTAATAAGGCCACTACTATATTAATATGGTTTAAATTTTTCTTACATGCTCTAAGTTAAAAATTTATTTGGTATTGTGGTTTCCTAATACAATAGGAATGACTGTTTTCTAAAACTTAACAAACGATTTTCAAACAATAATAAATAACTAATATTTCCAAAACATCACCTAACGGCAATTGAGCAAACTCGTTTTCTATAACAAAGACAGTATCTAAGTTGATTACAAGATTTAAGAAAAATAAACACCAAAGTTTTAAAAACAACCAACCTAGACTCGATATTTCAAGTGATTTCAAAGTTTACCGGATGTGCAGTTTTAATAATCCTTCTATGTGACATGTTAGATCCAGTCGTAACGTTTAGGCCGGGTTTGAGGTGTTACACCACGACCACTCCCAACTCAAGGAAGCCATCCAAAATTCAGGAAGTTTCACCTCTCCCTATCTCTTATAATTTCATATATATCTTTGTACATTGAGGGCAATGTACATCGTAAGTGTGAGGGGTGAATTTATTTCGAAAAGTTCCTAACTTTTTGTATTATTCTCAAATCCCTGAATTATGTCTTGTTTTTAGGTAATTTTCTCATATTACTATTAGAACGAAATTTCCTTTGATTCATGATTTTGATTGATATGTTTTGGATTAAGTCATTATTAATTGTGCAGTATGATTTAAACTTTAGGGGACTAGAGAATCAAGCATGATGAGTCTATTTTCAAAAATTAAAATTTTGTTAGGTTGTCTACTCGAACCTAATTATTACCTTGAAGTTTAAAATTTATAAGGTTGATATCAAAAACCCATAATTTTTGTGAGATTTTGAGCCTTTTAAAGCATACATTCTTTCGTGCTCACTTTTTGATTATGAGTGTGTCAACATTGATTTGCTATTCTAGAACTTGCTTCGATTATACATGTCAAAACCACATCATTGATTTGATATATAGAGATGATAAAGGCACTTAGGATTTAACCCACTCAATCCACTAAAAAAACCTACCCTCACAATTAACCATTAGTGAACCCCCTTAATCTTAACAACCCTTTTTATTGACTCACCCACTAATATTACCCCAAAACCCATCTTGTAACACCCCAAACCCAGTCTAGACGTTACGACCAGATCTGGTATGTCACAGGGTAAAGTAAAAACAAATTTTTGTTGAATTTAGGAAAATATCGTAAGTTTGAAAACGTTTCAATTACAGTGATGTTTTGAAAACAGTGATAAGTCGTTTAAGAAAAATTCCAAATTTGTGTTAATTGAGTATTCATTATATTTAGTGATACTTGAAAGAAAACGATTGTTTTACGTTACTCGTATTTTGAAAATCCCATCTTCACTTTCACGGTTAAAATATAATAGTGACAAATCTTAAATAAATAATAAATAATAAAAACCAAATATTAACTTAGAAAGGCCTTATTACATAACAAAAATCCCCAATTAAAATAGTTTGTAGAAAGGGACGAGTTTACAAAAAGAAGCATTTTTATGGCCTCCACGAGTCTGCCTCGGCTCCCAGGTCCACAATCTACTGATTACGTGCAAGGTTAAGAAAAGGGGTGAGTCACCAAGACTCAGTGTGTAAATCCCCTATATCACATAAACGGCTCATGGCCCACAGTCGCATATTGGGCCTTATCCCACTCGAGATGGCATACGAAAGAAATGAATGCAATATGTCCCAGCCCAACCTAGTTTTTCCATCCTCTACACGCCACCGGTACCAGCCCATCACACCGTGGGGATTTCTACAATCAACCCTCCATCCGCTACACGCCTCATACGTGGTACCAAACCACTCGTGGTTCTAGACCACCGTGATACTAGATCACCGTGACAGAGTCACTATTAACATTCGCGGGGCCAACCCACCGTGGTATCAAACCACCGTGACAATCCCTGATGAATATATATGTGGGGCCAACCCACTATGGTACCAAACCACTAGGACGAGTCACTAAATTGTATATACATGGTATTAAACCATCGTGGCACCAAGCCACCGAGACATGGTCACTAAATTAGATATATGTGGGGCCAACCCACTTGTGGTACCAAACCACCGTGACAGTCTCAAATTCTTCCCCTTTCACATCATAATCCAAGCCCATGCATAACATACATATCATAATGAATGCAACATGTTATCAAGCAAAGTAATAGATTACCACATACATCCATACTCATAAAGGGAACATTAAAGTCACATACCTGGCATCCCTAGCCTTACCCACAAGGGTATTATGACAGTCTACACAGTCTTTCCGGCTTTTCAGCCCATACAGTTAATAACACAAACTAATAACAGAGTGTGGAATTTACGCACCTGATAACACGCAATATTATGCTTTCTATGTCGACACTATCGTAAGCAGGAACGGCTGCTATTTGCCTACTATTCTGTTCTGAAGCCGGTCCACAACCCAGTGGCCAATCTCAAACCGCAGACACCGCTCACTTTTTAAACTTAGGGGCTGGGACTACGGGTCCAACCCCTTCCTTTGCTTGGCTGGTATTTGAGTCCATGAAAGAGATCTTGGTCAATAGACTGGATTAAGTCATCGAAGTAGAGAAAAATAAGGATATACGCTCAATATGTAAAGATTCCTTACCTAGATCGACAAAACCCGGAGACTATAAGGCTTGGATTAAGGCACCGATTAAGTACCTAAATAAATACCATGTAAGATTCGGTTTAAAAGAAATAACAAGGTTAATGTCTTCGGCAACCAAAAAGAGAGAGGAGAGAATTGAAAGGGAAAAAGAATACTTACCACACTAAGGAGAATCCGATTGAGAAGGTTAGGGAATAGAGTGACGGCAATCTTCTGACATAAGAACGAATGAATGAGATGAATACACAAGGAGATTTGGCCAAAAGAAAAATGAGAATCAACGCAAAGAGAAGAAAAAGAGAATAGGTTTCGGCTTGAGAAGATGAGAGAACAAAAGGTGAATTATCAGGTAAGAAATGAAGATTCGACTAAGGAGAACAAATGAGATGAAAATAATGAGATGGTGTAGGTGGTAAGAGGTTTCGGTTTCAGATGATTAAGAGATGTGCCACGAATATGAACAAAAGAAAGAAAGAAAATAACAGAAAACAAGAAAGAGAGTTGAGGTTCGGCTCTTGAAGAAACAATTGAGTAAAAGAGGTATCATGAAAAAGAAATGGTAGGAGGGTTCGAATTTTGGGTGATGAAGCAATGCACACACGACCAAAAATGCTAAAGAGGGGGAGAAGGTTTCGGTTTTGCCTAAATAAAGAATGAACAAAGGCCTTAGGGGGTTTCGGCTGTTCAAAGAAAAGAATCGTAAGTTGCCAATATGAAGAACACCAAATGCCGAAAGGAAAAGAACTCTCAATATTTAGCTACTAATCACCTCAAAATTTCGGTACCCACACTCTCCAAACCACATGCACCTCCAGAGAACCGAAATGACTTATAACCTTAATTGATTTTCGGCACATTTACTACAAGCCAAACCGATTTCTTCCCCCCTTCCTCAAGCATCCAAAATTCGGCCACTACCTTAAACAACCCTCAATCCCATATTTTCCTCCTAAATTCACTCTTGTTCACTCACTCAAAATAGTTTGAATAATTCAAACTCCCTCTTCCTGTCATGGCCACACATTTGAATTATTTGACCCATTCAACACTCCCCCTTGAAGTGTCCTAGTCGAACTCCACCTCCTTCCTTCCAGACGCCAAAAGAATTTCCCAAAAAGTAAATTGTGTGACTCGAACCTGCTCCCTCACTGCTTCCCTTGTGGTGTCACTTACTTGCACCTTAAGTGGCGTCTCCTTGCCACTTTACTATTACATTTCTTGTGTCATCAAACCCAAACTATACCACTTAAACCCTGCCTCAACTAGTTCTCTCCTAAAGTGTCCAAAATTAAAATTTTGGCCAAAGCTTCGACTTAACCCCGAGCCTTCCCTGGACCCCCAAACACACCAAATTAACACACCGAGCATAGCATACACACAGGAACATATTAAATGCAAAGTCCCTAATTCAGGATGTTACACATCTTGTATTTGTTATCACCATTTTTTATTGACTCCTTTTTTGTCGAGATTTGATTTTGAGCAATTGCCTAACTATGTTCTATATTTCAGTTGTTAAAGTTCTTTCTTATTATTGTAAATACTTGATTTGTTCTTAAAAAAAAAAAGAAGTTATTCATTGTTATTTCTATGTTTGAGCTTAAGAATTAATTCCAGATTTTGAGAAGAAGCTCGTTTTATTAGTGTTTCAAGTTTTCAATTGACGTAATTATTCAGGATTAGTTCATTTTACTAGTTAGGTAAATTGTTTATTCAATCTCTATTTTAACCCTTTAATTCAGCCTTTATCCACACCTTTAGCCTAAGCCTCGTTACAACCCTTTAAAGACCTTTTGATCTGTGCATCATTTCATTTTTATAGTGGTGGAGATTTGATTTTCATGCAAGCCTATGGGATTAACTTTTCATGTTCGAATTTTGAGTGCTTAATTTTGAACCTTAAACACTTTGAGTGATTTGAGTGAATCTTTAGTGAGGATGTCAACTCTTGTCGATTTTGAATTAAAGGTAATCATTTAGATAAGGGAAAACACCTAATGTTTTCGGGCTATAAATGTATGACTTTGATTGTTTGAATCTTTAGGACCCTTCTACTTAAACTATCCATGTATAAATTATCTATGAATTATGATGAAACACTATTGATGAATATTATGAATTGAGGAAGTTCATATTAATTGTGAGTTGAGAATTTTGCTTGAGGACAAGCAAATGCTTAAGTGTGGGGGTATTTGATAAATCGTAATATGTTCATATTTTAATCCCACATTGAGCATACTTTTGGATGATTTATTCCCCAAATTGTGGAATTTGGTGCTCCTAATCCTTTAATTTCATGTTTTATACTTAGAGAAGCACCGGAGGATGAAAAGAATGAGAAACGGGCCAAAAACGAAGAAAATGGGCCAAAGTATAAACTCGACACGGCCTGGGACCAAGCCACACGGTTGTGCCTCCTTAACAGACCCGAACACGGCCTGGCCTCGATTTACACGGGCGTGTGCCACGGGCGTGTCCCTGTCGTGACCTATTTTAATTCCACTCGGATTAGGATACTTAAGGGCGAAGAAAGACAGTCCGAAAGCCTATATAAACACCCTAAGTGTGACCTAAAAGGGGGGCGTCCAGGAAGGCTTAGGAGCCAAGCCAGAGAGGCCAAAATTGTGGGATTTACTCAAAGAAAGCCACTTGATCCATCTCAAGAAGCCAGAATCATACTCAAGACGGAAGACCTTCCCTTCAATTTCCTTTAGGGGTTTTAGGGTTTTTCTTATGTTTCGTTTTATATTTTCTTCTGAGATGTGTTTTTTTATGATTATGAACTAAACCCCTCAAATACCTGAGGGGGATGAAACCTAAGATGGATCTTGTTATTGTTTTCTGAACTATATGATAAATACTTGATTTGTTCTTAATTATGTGTTCTTAATTCTTGCTTTAATATTTCAGGATATTGATTCAAGTATTGATGTGCTTAGGCAGTGGAGCAAAAGTCCCTGTTTAATAGTAGATCTAGCATAGTTAAGCGGAGTTGATCGCAACACTAGAAATAGGATGACGAAAATCTGCCGGATTAGGGTCAAACCTAATATGGGAGTCCATAGATCGAGTTAATGCAATTCTAGGGGTTTTAATTAGAAAGAGTTTCAATTAATCAACCTAGGGTTAGACGTTAGTAGCCTCGAAAGAGGTATTAATATAAATTAGGGAATCTTACGGATCAAGTCAAGTGAATAAATCGTCTGGTTCAGAGTTAAATAACAAGTGAAGTCTAGGTGGATTTTTCCTCGGGTATTGTCCTAATCAATTCGTTTTTCTCAAAAGTATTTTCTCTAACTCATTCTCTGTGTTAATTCCCTTAATTCTTAGGCTAAATAACAAAAAGAAAGTCAGTATTAGTACTTTTGGTTCCCTTGGGTTCGACATTCCGGTCTTGCCACTAAACTATACTACTGTTCGATAGGTGCGCTTGCCTCAAATCATTGTTATAGTTTGTTTCTAGGCTCGATCATTCATTATATAATTTTTTAAGACTCTGACACACGATCAGTTTTTAATTTTAATTTTAATTATTTATGATTCGGTACAAAAATGTGAGATAAAGAAATAAATTCAATATATATGAAAAATATGTATGTTAATATATGTTTGGAATTGAATGCATATAGATATGATTGATGTTGTCATGAGTATGGATGAATGATTTAATGATGAAAATATATGTGAATTGAGATGTTAATTGATAATAAATTGAGTAATGAATACCCTATTAACTGTTCGGGCAGAGTCTGATATAGTTGGCATGCCAATGGATAGGAAGAGTTCATGGTTACTTTGACTACAAGTCGATGAGGCACTGGGTGCCAATTTGCTTTGGTTATACCAATGTGACATTAGGTGTCAAACTTATTGATAGCAATGAGGCACTGGGTGCCAAGCTGATGTGTTAGTTGGATCCATGTATCCGTCCGAGTTCGAGTCTGAGTCGTGTTAATAGGGAAATAAATGGTGGAAACAAAATATCTGATATTTGAAAGGGCAAATGGCGTGAAATAGAAGTGAAATGTGAAACAGAATATGAAATTGTGTAATGAGTTGGGAACATTGATTGATTATGTTTAATGAATCCATGAATTCAGAAATTGAGATGGTATGTGATTCATAATTCGTATTATGAAATGCAATAGTAATTGACATTAAATTGGCAATTAATATATATATTTGGTATAAAAATGAATTGATATGAAATGGGAATGAAGTTTATACGATTTACTATAAATTTGATTGAGAATTCAAATTATGAAATGAAAATAATGTTTAACATTAATTTGAAATGGAATGTATTAAGGGTAAATAGGTGGTTGATAAGTGCTAAAAGTAACATCTTTTAATCTTATTCTTAATGTGTTTTTGGGTGATTATTCGATGTTAATGGTGAATTTTATGCTCATAACCCTTTAAATTCATGTTTTTATAGTTTTTATACTTAGGATAGCATTTGGTAGCAAAAGCAGTGATGAAAACTGGAAAATCGGAGCAAGGTACAAAAGCCACACGAGCTGACCCCTTCTATACAGCATGTCAACACGGACTGCCACACGGTCATGTGGTAGGTGACAGCCTCCGGACGTACTAACGTCCATAGTGTGAATACTACTACAAAATATATAAAATTTGAGGCGGTGTCTGCAGGTAAATGAGTCGGGTTGTAATATAGTTTGCTTACAATGAAACACTTAGTAAATATTCTGAGGATTGTACCTAAGGGAGGCTAGTACTAAATTAATTCTAACCTAAACGCCAATAGTTCTAATTAGTACTTGAAGTAAACTATATTACGAATGAACATAAATACGAATGAACATAAATAAAGGATTTTTAGAGTTTTTATAAAGACAAAATAACATAACAGAAATAGACTTCAAGAGATAGAAAGGGAGAATAAATCAAATATTGATTATGGGTGATTAGCTCGCTTCAGTAATCTCCATCAACTATCGTTTCAAGTTCCTTATCAATCAACTAGTTGATACCCTAGCAGGATATTTCGGTCTTTCACTACCATAACGATTTAGCAAGAACTACTTATCTTTTGACCTCACATCCAGACTGGTTTAGGGTGAAGGTGTTCACAAATGGGGAATACCAATTTTGGGTTAACTCCCACCTTAATGACTTCCTAGGGTTGTCAAGCTTAGGGTTTGTTTCACATTCTTCCTTTCCTAAATAACTAATTTGTTGAGTAACCCTATAAAATAATTAATAGATCATACCTCCACTTGCTAATCCCTCATTGTGGGATTAGTTCCTCATGGCTTTCATAGACAATATGAAATTGATATAAAGAGAAAGCATGCTAATTAAATTAACAAGATAAATAAAATGAAAGAGCCTGATTGTATTGAGATTAATCGCAAATCCACAAAGTTTGAATGTTTCCACAATTTAGATCACTTGAAATCAACAAGAACAATGAAATAAATCTAAAACTTAAGAACGGAAGAAAACTAAACTAAATCTTACAAACAGAATTTAGGTTAAAGGAATGGTCCCTTTAACATGTTCCAAATGAGCTTATTTATAGCCTTCAGGTGGCCGTCGTCCTTAACCCTAGGTCAACTGATGTTCTCGAGCTTTAAGTTTGATTATGCGGACCAAAATGCCCTTGCTTCATGTTTTATTTCCATTCCAGAACCGAGGTCGCAATACACCAAGACCTGTGTCGTGACATAGCTATCAATATGCTCTTTTACAGCCATCTGTAGGGGTATGTCACGACACTCTCAGTCTGTGTCGCGACATCAAAGGCAGACTTGAGTTTTCTTCATTATGTTCCCTACGTTGTGACATCAGACCCCCCGTGTTGCGACATAGCATCTAGTATCGACCTAAAAAGCCTTCTAATGGTCTCCTGCACGCTTACAAAATATGTTAGCTCTCCCTTAGGCCTCATTCGGCCCTTAAGGTCAAAAAGACTTAATTTGCACATTTTATTGAATGCAAGTAAAACTAAAGAAACTTAACTAAAATGTAATGAAAATGCTTGTATTCAGGCTCATTAAGTGTGAAAACTAGTTTAATTTGCTACATTAAATTACATCAGATCAGTAGGCTATATCAATTTCATGAATTGGCACTCCGAGCAGTGAAAAAACTCAATTTTTAGGTTTTTGGGCATTTTAAGACGTATATATGACAAAATTAAGAAGATAGGAGAGAGCCGTCATAGAATATTCAACAAAACAACTCGATAAGCACCATTGAAGTCGTTCCTGAAGTAGATTTTTTGTCAATATTGAAGACTCTTAGTTAATTTCTTAGGAGATTATCATTAGTTTCTTGCATTTTATGTGCTTAAATCAAAGGAGGAATAGACCTTATTTAAGAGTAAATCTTACGTAGTTGAGTGGAGTTGCGTGCAATCTTAGAAATAAGACGACATAAATCTACTGAACTAAAGTCAAATCTAATAAAGGAATCCATAAATCGGTTAATGCAAAAATAGGGGTTTTAATTAGAAAGAAATTTCAATTTATCAACCTAGAGTCAATTGATTTTACTCTCAAAAGAGATACTAGCATAATTTAGGGATTTCAATGGATTAAGATACTATGTAAATAAATTGCGTAATTTAGATTGACAGTGACAGATGAAATATAGGTGGATTCTTTCCTGGGTATTGTTTCACTTCTTGGTTGTTAATCATTTATTTTCTTGATTTATTCTTTGTCGTGTTCGTAGTTAATTAATTTAGTTCATTGTAGTTTTAACCCATTACTCAAATTTTTTTCATTAAATAATAGAAAGATAGTTATTACTAGTACTTTTAGTCTTTGTGGGAATGATATCTTTGCTCACCATAGCTACACTATTAATTGATAGGTGCACTTGCCTCAGCCAAATATTTTAGTTGGTTTAGGAGCATTAGTGGTATGATATGATTAAGATAGTTAGTTGATTAAATGATTGTTCGTTTTACGAATGATATTGAAATGTTGAATTAAGTGAATTGAAATGTAATTTATAGTATGATAAATGTTGAACTCACCTTTTTAATATGTGATTTGCCATTACAGGCAAAGTTCATCAAGCTCAGTAACATGTAGTGTATAATTATAACTTGAGATAAGTTATTTGGTTTTAATACATGTTAACTTACTAAGCAATTGTAATGCTTACTCTCTTGTTTCCTTTTTCCCTGTAGTGTCAACTTGTGGAACATGCCTGGCGGATCGACGAGAAACTCATACTATCCCGATATTGATTCTATAGTCTTTTGACCATAATAAAGCTTGGTTATGTGTGACACGTACTTAGGAGTTGTTTTGGTTAACTTATATAGTAGTATGGCTTGGGATCCTTGTTGGTGTGATTATGAAAAAGAATATGCTTGTTAAAATATATATGCATTAGTTAATGGTTTGAATTGTGTATTTGGTATTTGGGATCACATTTGAGTATTTAGTTATATAAGTATTATGATGTCATGATATAGATTAGTTGGTTTGGAAGAGAGGCTTATAATATTTGGCATGTATCTAAGAGAGTCATGTGTTTGTATATGTTATACATTGAATGAATTTAGCATTTTAAATGTTATGTCAATATGTATATAACTATGAGTTTGGTAATGATCTTGGTATTTGGTAATCTTTATTGATTTTTTAGGTATGTATGTTATAATGCTTATGTGGTGATAATGTATTATGTCTAAAATATGCTTAGTAAATGAATGGTATCTATATGATAAGTCTGAGTGAATTTGGTAAGGTATTGTTCATGCTTGAATGGTTAATACTGAATCATTATTATAACGTGTTATAAATAGTTAAATGAGGTGTGATATGTTAATTGTTTTGGGGTGCCAATTGTGGCATATTGATTGTATGTTTGTAATTGATTTAATGAGTTTTAGGCATGTTATTTGTGTACCTATATGCATCTATGAGCTAATATATAAATTTGGGCATGAAACGAACTTCTAAAATTGTGATTTTGACCATTTGGGTAAAAGTATTGATACCAGGGACCAAGGTATTGATACTTGACCAAATGAATAGTGTTTTTGAAAATGGCAAAATGTCAAAACGGTATTGATACTGGTTTTTCATATTAATACCTTTATTAAAAATATCGGTACTTGTTCCTTTGGTATCAATACCTAGTTCTAAAGTTTTAAAAATTTTCAGATTGGTCTTAATCATGCTCGAATATACTAAACTATGTTTGTATGCTCGATTTAGTCGTTGCTTTACTAATAACTTGCACTATGCATGAATTTGGATTAATTTGATGATTTAATTTAATTTAATGTTATAATTTATATGTGAATTTTTTGGTGTTTGTTGTAGCATTTCGTAACTCAAGTCTGGCAATCGAGCCTAGTGAGAGGTGTTACATTTAGTGGTATCAGAGCTACAAGTTCAATCAATTTTAGGACTAAACATAGTGCGTATTGAGTATAGAAATACATGCCACAATAACACGTGATAGTGTGATTTCTTTAGATTCGGGTTGACTCTACTTTTATATTTTGATAGTTGAATTAAATTATTATGTATCTGTAAGTAAATAGTGATGTTCTTGATTCCAATTAAGGATTAGTTATAGAGTGCTCTTTCTGCAAGTGTTAGGGAGTGAGGCGAGATATGCCTACTCCTAGTTGTTACACTAGTGATTCACCTAATACCTCGAAGCTACCCTTTTAGCTCCATAATCGTTAAAACAACCTCTACCCCCGATTGTGTTTGCTATGGCATCCATTGTCATCAAAACCCAAATCAGATAAATGTTAATTGAGGAATAGAGGAATCCTAAGTTGAAATGCGCAATATTGTTACGGAATGAAGAAGCGTATTAAGGATGGGTAACCCTGATATTAGTGACACCGGGATGTGCATCTAGGTTGAATGAGACTTGAACGAGGACATCCAAATACTTGTGGGGGCATTAAAGTTGAAATAATTTGTTTTACTAACTGAGTGAGCTCAGTGATGGTTAAGATATGAAATGAAAAATATTGAGCTAAGATAAAAAGTCGAGACACCTAAAAACACAACGTGACTATATCCTTTCTGACTATTTATCTAAGTAGACAAGATATTTCAGGAGTTAATCATTCGCCCTACAGGAAATCTGAGGAAAGATATGTTTAAACAGAATTATTCAGAGCCCCAGGCAATTTTAGTGATTAGTACAGGTAGTGTTTGGAACATGAAAAAAATAATTTATGAAATTTGCAGCAAAAATCATTTTGAGAAAATACAGAGTGAGAATGGGAGCCTATTTGGGATGTGACTTTACCAAGCATGTGATGTGGGATTGCCTGATACAACCAGATGTTATTAGTGATTAGACTGTTAAACCGATGTTAACTTCATAGAGAAGTAAGAAACCAAGAATTAGTAGTAATGTAGGAACTAGTCAAAGCGAGACTAAAGATATGACATTGAGATTTGAAGCTTGTGCAACAGTCAAAGCTTATGTTGTCCGAGCTAGAGGAGAGGTTACAATTCCTGAAACCATAGTTGATTGATATTATCCTTGATACAAACTGGTTAACTTCGCATGATGTTATGGTCAACCATAGACAGAAAAAGAATGCTAATGAGATATCAAAAGAGTGGAATGATAAATATGGTTACAACAATAATAGCCTAAGTATTGATAGAAAATGGTTGTAAAGTGCATTTGACTACATTTTAGATACCAGAGTACTGGAATCAAAGGAAGAACAAGTTTCATCAAATATCGAATTGACTGATGTGATTCCTGAAGGATTGCCAAGTTTATCACATGAAAGGGAAGTTGAAATTGTTATTGAAGTAACACTTAGAACTGATCTGATCTTGATTGCACCGTACAAAATGGTACATATAGAATGGAAAGAATTGAAAAAATGGTTGCAATACTTATTAAACAAGGGGTTTATTCAACCGATGATGTCAACCCGAAGTGTTTCAATCTTATTTATGAAAAAGGAAGTTGAAACTATGAGATTGTATATTGATTATAGACAGTTAAACAGAGTCACCATAAAAAAAGGTATATGTTACTTCGTATAGCCAACATGTTTGGTTAGTAAAAGGAAGCTATTGTATTTTGAAAGATGGACTTCCAATCAAATTGTTGTTAGTTTAGAATTATGAGTTAGCTGTATCGAAGACTACTTTCCAAACTTGATACGAACAATGTGAGTTTCTGGTTAATGAACAGATAACCACTTTTTAGATCTAATGAACTGGACATGATTAGTATTTGAGAACAGTGTTGCAGATTTTGTAAGAGAAGCAATGGTATGCAAAGTTCAGTAAAGGTAAAGTATGGCTTCGTGATGTAAGATTTCTGAGACTAGTAATGTTGGCTGAAACATCTGTATTTTTCTGAACAACATTTCGACATTTGTGAACTAAAAATCTTCGAAAGTTATTATTGAGGTACATAATTTTCTGGGACTTACTGGATATTATTGATGAGTTGTTACATGCTTCTTGATGATCGCTCTACCATTAATGAAACTGTTATAGACAAACACCAGCTTTGTTTGGCCAGATAAATGCTAACAGAGTTTTGAACTGTTACAAGTGACGGTTCTATTTTACTTGAGTTGAGAATAAAACCAAGGTTCCTTTATAAAATTCAAGAACAATATAAAGATAATTTGGAGTTTTTAGCTAAAAGAAGATTCATTAAAAATGATCAGACTTTATATCTCGGTATTGATAATGACAGGAACCATTACTTTTGAAACCATTATGTGCAACGAGAAAATTTACACTGATGACAAGGAATAAAAAGAGAAAATTTCAGAATGTGTGGTTAAATGTCAGTTATACCAGTAAGTTAAAACCGAGCATCAGAATTGTGATGATTCAATAATGGAAGTGAAAATGAGTTAATATAGAGTTTATATCGGGTTTACTATGTCGACGAAAAAGCACTATCTTTCATTTTAGATCAAGACTGAGATGTATCTCTGGATTTCTGGGTAGATTATACGAAGTCCTGATCATGAAATGGAATTTTAGTATAGTATTTCATCTTCAAATTGACAGACAATCAGAATGAATGATTCAGAAATTAGAAAACAAACTGTAATGTTTTATAATTGAATTTGAAAGCAGCTAAAGAAAATTTCTACCATTAGTAAAGTCTGTGTGTGATGATAGTTATTGTTGAGTATTAAATGGTACCATACGAGGTTTTATACGAACATAAATGTAGAACTTCATTATATTGGTTAGAGTTGAATAAAAAAATATATTATAGGGACTAACTTGATTCGTATAAAATCTATATTATAGAGACAGTTTGAAAATCACTTTACATCTATATAATTGTGTGTTGAATTGTAGAGAAAAGATATCAAATTTCAGACCAGAGATAAAGTAATATGATATTGTCACAATACGAAAGAGGATAGGTGGTGTAACGCCGCGAATTTTTGGGCCTAGTAGAATTAGGCCTATTGGGCCTTGGGCATGGGAGCATTTAAAATTTTTGAGAACAAGAGTGCGGCACTAATACAAGTTGGACCTATTAGGTGAGTGATTTTGAAAGGTTAGGGGGCTTCCATGAAGTCTCGGGTTTAAACCTGGGCTTTAGGAAAAATTTTGGTTTTAGGTGAATAAAACCCTAGGAGTAAGTAAGTAGGCTATAAGAATAAATTGTGGGAAAAAATAACACAAGGAAGTGAGTGGTCAAGTGGCAAGGCGTCATTAAGGTTGCAAGGGAGCATGGGTTCAAGTCTTGGCACTTTCAAATCATTTTGATTTCCTTTTAAATGAACTTAGACTTTGGCCCATAGGCTTATATTTAGTTGCGCATGTTTTAAGTCACAAAAGGAGCTTGTGTTGTGGTAGCATGTAGCGGCTGGAGCATTGGAGAGGGCAAGAGTTCGAATCTCATTGCAAGCAAAAAGGGATATTTATTTTGCTAAGTTGGGACGGCAGGTGGTTGTGATGGAATTAAACTCTGCTGAAGGTGAAATCCCATATCGGGAAGCTAGCATTGGAGTAAGCGAGAAGCTGGCTTTAAATAGAGCGATCTATAAGGAGAGTAAGCATACCTTGGTTAGCGTTTGGGCAGAGGAGTGTTCGGAGCGCAGATTAACTCCAAATTACTGTAAGGTGTGTATTTCGCACTACTCTGGCAGTAGAGCGGCAAATGCCGAAATACGGGTCACACGGTGATGGTAGCCACACGAGCGTACGAGCGCAATGTGGGAGCTTCGACGCGATAGTTGAGGCCATCATGAGTGCTCTTGTGGGTTTAGGTTGTTTGGGCCACAATGGGCTGAAAGGGGCCATGTGGGGCCAATGGGCCCGTGGGCCAAATCGGATAAGTTGTATGATTGTGTAGTAAATATTAGACTGGACTATACGAATCTCATAACTGTGACTAGATTTGGGCTAAATGGGCCACACGAGCGTGTGAGCCCATTTGGGGCAAGAATGGGCCCTAGGCCCATTCGCATCATTATTGCACGTGTGGTGGACCGAGCCCACGGGTATGGGCGTAAGACAGGGGAGGCCACCATGAGTGTTCTCATGGGCTTAGGTCATTATGGGCCTCGTTGGACCGATATGGGCCGCGTGGGCCCAATGGGCTCGTGGGCCCCACACAGACTAGTTTACAAAAAGTGGCAGAAATTGAACTGGGCTATAACGCGCACATAGCCGTGACTGGAAATGGGCCGAATAGGCCACACGAGAGCGTGGGCCCACCTGGGCCGAGTATTGGGCTTTGGGTCCAAATACAACGTTTTGATGATGTACGTTATCTGCGTCGCTCGAGGCAATTGTAGACCTTTGGGAAGGTTGTATAATGACTGAAATACCCTCGAAGGGTAGGATTATCGAAATACCCTCAAAGGGTAAAATGACTAAAATGCCCCTACATGTTATATGATTGTTATTGTATGCTATTTATGGTATGTCTGAATTCATGTGTTACTATGTTGCATGGGGGATGAGATTATTGATCTTGAGGAAGTATATGAATTGTTAGGGTCGCATGGTCGCTTGACGACTGTGGATCCACCGATGGCTTTAAGTCGATTATGTGATTGGCAGCTCTGTTGCAATATTGGTTAGTGCCGCAACCGATGCTACATAAGGAGTGTAGGGATGGGTGGGTCGATTAAATCCCCACAGGAGTGCAGGGTTGGACAGGAGACGAAGTGTAGGGTTGGTGTGGGCATTAATGCATTGCACGCACCTGTTCTGTTATTGAGATAGGCTTAGGCCCAGATAGATGTGATCTGTGACATTTGATGTGGGCTAAGGCCCAACTGAGGCTATTATGGGCTAAGGCCCAATTGCCACCGTTACTGTGTTGGGCTTAGGCTCACATTGATTACTGTAATGGGTTTAGGCCCGGATTGATGTGATGCATGCTTTATGACCGATGAGGGTTGTACACACTGTGTTTTCGTAAACTCACCCCTCTTTTTATTTTTTTCAGGAAATCCTCAGTAGGCGGTTCGACGAACAAGAGTACACGGAGGTGGCCACACTACGATCAACTTTGGGTTCTAGTATTCTATTTTTCATTACTTAAACTGCTTTCTTATTGGGTTGTAATAAGGCCGTTTTTTAATTTCTGGTCTTTAATTTGGGATTTTTCGTTTATTATGATTTATATATGCTAGAAATAGAACGCGGTTTTCCCAAAACGATTATTGTTTTCAAAACATTATGTTTCCGCAACGCAATTTTTAAACATCACGTTTTTGTAAATCATCTACTTTAAATTAAGCTTCCGCAACAAATAATGTTTTAAAAGGGAATGACTTTTTAATAAACCACGGGTAAAAATAAACTAACGTAACTGGGATTTTACTCAAGTTTTAAACAAGAAGGGTTTTCAATGAAAACATGGTTTTCGAAAAACACTTCAATGTGACACGCCAGATTCGGGCCTAACTTCTAGGCCGGGTTTAGGGTGTTACATTTAGTGGTATCAGAGCCCGATTGCAAAGCTCGGGTTGTGAAATGGGCTTGAATTTTATTTTAAAGATTTTTACAAATGATTCTGAAGTAGTTTTTAAAGATTTTTGTGTGGCACATCGAGTCTCCGACGTCGAACCAAGTAAGTTCTCCTGATACTGAAATCTGTTTTAAACTGTTATACTGTTAACAGTTATTGGGCTTACTTTAAATGATAGACTATATTGAGACACTAAATTTGAGTAAAACGAAGCCCGTAGGAGACTAAAACTCTAGTGAGCTTGCGACTGCAAAAACAACTCTTAACTACTACTTCCATAAAACATTTGTTTAATTATTGAAACTATTAGCTAAATTCATAAAAATTTCTAATTCAAACAATACGCAAAGTGATAATGAGCGCTAGAAGGGGTGCAAAAGGCCACGATAGAGGCCGTGGAAGTGCTAGGGCTGGATCTTTGGCATTAGACCATATGCCCAATGCTGAAGCTAAAGAGGCTCCGGCTTCACCAGTAACCAAGACAGGGTCGTTCGATCGAGCTGTTAGGGATGACGCACTATCCCAAGCGATGCTTCGTATTTTGGAAAGAGTTGTTGGGTCTGTTGGGCCTAATACCGTTATTGGGGGCCGTGTGTTGGTTACGGAACGACTCCGGTCAAATGGAGTAGAAATCTTTAGGGGAGTTTCTGGGGTGGCCCCAAGTGTGGAAAAGTACTGGTTGGAGGCCACCAAAAGAATTATGGACGATCTCGACTGCATGCCGGAACAAAAGTTGAAGGGTGCCGTGTCCTTACTGAGGGATGAAGTGTACCAGTGGTGGCTTACGGTAAAAGAGGGTACCCCGTCTGATCAATTGACCTGGGAATTCTTCAAGTCCACATTTCAGGGAAAGTATGTGGGCGCTAGCTATGTCGACGCTCATAGAAAAGAATTTCTGAATCTGGTGCAAGGTGACAAGTCTGTGGCTGAGTACGAGGCAGAATTTTTGCGACTTAGTCGATATGCTCAAGGAATTATGGTAACGGAGTACGAACGTTGTGTTCGGTTTGAAGATGGCCTCAGGGACAGTCTCCCAGTGTTGATAGCTCTACAGAGGGAATGGGACTTTGTTGCGTTAGTAGAGAAAGCTAAGATCGCTGTAGATGTGAAGCGCTCTGAGTGCCTAAATCGGGAAAGAGAAAAGGGAAAAAAACAAGAGGGATTCTGAGCATTCCAATTCTGATTAGAGATTTAAGTAAAGGGCCAGAATGGATGGGCCAGCCAGAGCTGGACCCCCTATGCTACTTGTGGGAAAGGTCATGTGGGCGAGTGCTGGAGAAGGACGGGGGCTTGTCTGAGTTGTGGTTCCATGGAACATCGTCTCAGAGAGTGTCCCAGAAGACCGGATCAGAGGCAGGCCTTCGGTAGGGGTAATCTACAACCACCGAGGGATGGTCAGCAGCCACCTAGAGGTCGTGGGCAGGCCAGGGGTGGAAATGGTTTAGGTCGTAGAGCTCCAGGCAGAGGTGCTGGTCAAGTGGAGGCGAGGCAGCCAGCTTTGGTTTGTGCAGCGCGTCGTCGAGAGGACGGAGATGCTCTAGATGCGAATACTGGTACGTACTTTACCCATAGTGTGCTATTTACCTAATTTTCAATTAGGACTAGAGTGCGTAGCAGAAGCGTAGTGGTGTAACATGTGTTGTGCGACTATTAGATAGTTGGAAATTTCGAGGACGAAATTTCTTTTAGGGAGGTAGAATTGTAACCCCGCGAATTTTTGGGCCTAGTAGAATTGGGTCTATTAGGCCTTGGGCATGGGAGCGTTCAAAATTTTTGAGAACAAGAGAATGGCACTAATGAAAGTTTGACCTATTAGGTGAATGATTTTGAAAGGTTAGGGGGCTTCCATGAAGTCTTGGGTTCAAACCTGGGTTTTAGGAAAAATTTTGATTTTTGGTGAATAAAACCATGGGAGTAAGTAAGTAGGCTTTAAGAATAAATTGTGGGAAAAAATAACACAAGGAAGTGAGTGGTCAAGTGGCAAGGCGTCATTAAGGTTGCAAGGGAGCATGGGTTCAAGTCTTGGCACTTTCAAATCATTTTGATTTCCTTTTAAATGAACTTAGACTTTGGCCCATAGGCTTATATTTAGTTGCGCATGTTTTAAGTCACAAAAGGAGCTTGTGTTGTGGAAGCATGTAGCGTCTGGAGCATTGGAGAGGGCAAGGGTTCAAATCTCATTGCAAACAAAAAGGGATTTTTATTTTGCTAAGTTGGGACGGCAGGTGGTTGTGATGGAATTAAACTTTGCTGAAGGTGAAATCCCACATCGGGAAGCTAGCATGAGAGTAGGCGAGAAGCTGGCTTTAAATAGAGTGATCTATGAAGAGAGTAAGCATACCTTGGTTGGCATTTGGGCATAAGAGTGTTCGGAGCGCGGATTAACTCCAGATTCCTATAAGGTGTGTATTTCGCACTACTCTAGTCGTAGAACAACAAATGCCGAAATACTGGTCACATGGAGATGGTAGCCACACGAGCGTGCGAGTGCACGTGTAGGAGCTTCGACGCGATAGTTGAGGCCATCATGAGTGTTCTTGTGGGTTTATGTTGTTTGGGCCACGATGGGCTGAAAGGGGTCATGTAGGGCCAATGGGCCCATGGGCCCAATCGAATAAGTTGTATGATTGTGTAGTAAATATTGGACTGGACTATGTGAATCTCACATCTGTGGCTAGATTTGGGCTAAATGGGCCACACGAGCATGTGGGCCCATTTGGGCCTTGAATGGGCCCTAGGCCCATTCGCATCATTATCTCTGTTTAGAATACTTTGGTTTAACTGGGCAAATCGCAGTTTGATCGCTCTAGTGAAGGTGACGGCGCTCGTGATTATTCAGTACTCTATGTGATAAGGTGTATATCCGTATAGACTGTTCTGATTGTTAATCGGTTGAAAAGCCGAAGTACCGACGAATGATGCCACACAAGCGTGCTATCGCACGTGTGGTGGATCGAGCCCACAGGTATGGGCGTAAGACGGTGGAGGCCACCATAAGCATTCTCATGGACTTAAGTCGTTATGGGCCTCGTTAGGCAGATATGGGCCATGTGGGCCCAATGGGCTCGGGGGCCCCACACAGACTAGTTTATGAAAAGTGGCAAAAATTGAATTGGGCTATAACATGCACATAGTCATGATTGGAAATGGGCCGAATAGGCCACACAAGAGCGTAGGCCCACCTGGGCTAAGTATTAGGCTTTGGGCCCAAATACACCGTTTTGATGATGTATGTTATCTGCGTTGCTCGAGGTGACTGTAGACCTTTGGGAAGGTTGTATAATGACTGAAATACTTTCGAAGGGTAGGATTACCGAAATACCCCTGGAAGGTAAAATGACTAAAATGCCCCTACATGTTATATGATTGTTATTGTATGCTATTTATGGTATGTCTGAATTCATGTGATATTATGCTGCATGGGGGATGGGATTATTGATCTTGAGGAAGTATATGAATTGTTAGGGTCGCATGGTCGTTGACGACTGTGGATACACCGATGGCTTTAAGCCGATTATGTGATTGGCAGCTCTGTTGCAATATTGGTTAGGGCCGCAATCGATGCTACATAAGGAGTGCAGGGTTGGACAAGAGACGAAGTGTAGGGTTGGTGTGGGCATTAATGCATTGCAAACACTTGTTCTGTTATTGAGATAGGCTTAGGCCCAGATAGATGTGATCTGTGACATTTGATGTGGGCTAAGGCCCAACTGAGGCTATTATGGGCTAAGGCCCAATTGCCACCGTTACTGTGTTGGGTTTAGGCCCACATTGATTACTGTAATGGGTTTAGGCCCGAATTGATGTGATGCATGCTTTATGACCGATGAGGGTTGTACACACTGAGTTTTCGTAAACTCAGCCCTCTTTTTTTTTTCAGGAAATCCTCAGTAGGCGGTTCGACGAACTGGAGTACTCGGAGGTGGCCACACTACGATCAACTTTGGGTTTTAGTATTCTATTTTTCATTACTTAAATCGCTTTCTTATTGGGTTGTAATAAGGCCATTTTTAATTTCTGATCTTTAATATGGGATTTTCAGTTTATTATGATTTATATCTGCTAGAAGTAGAACACGGTTTTCCCAAAACGATTACTGTTTTCAAAATATTATGTTTCCGCAACGCAATTTTTAAACATCACGTTTTCGTAAATCATCTACTTTAAATTAAGCTTCCACAACAAATAACGTTTTAAAAGGGAATGACTTTTTAATAAACCACGGGTAAAATAAACTAACGTAACTGGGATTTTACTCAAGTTTTAAACAAGAAGGGTTTTCAATGAAAACATGGTTTTCGAAAAACACTTCAATGTGACACGCTAGCTTCGGGCTTAACTTTTAGGCCGGGTTTGGGGTGTTACAAGTGGAAGCCAAAAAATAACCATAAGATCCATAGTACCCTAACATTTTCGCAGGTAAAAATTTTGAGAATGAAATTTCTTTAGGGGCGAGAGTTGTAACGACCTATTTTTCAATAGTATCAAAAATAGTGGTTTTGACTAGTGAGGCTGTAGATATATTTAATTAATATTGATGAGTTAAATAAAGTATAATAGTGAATCGTGATTTATAAATTTTATTAATTGGTTAGTTAGTCAAGGTACAAGTGGTGCTACCGAAAGTTAAGTGGTCTTGGAAAATGAGGTTTCAAGACCAATTTCTGTAAATTGAGCCCGTAAATATTTAAAACATTTAAGGGTTGTTATATAGGTGAATTGAAGTTTGATAAAAAAATTAGTGAATGTTTAGTAATTGAAGAAAAAGGACTAAATTGCAAAACTTGTAAAAACTTGATTTTACTGATCTTTAGTTGATCAAGGGGTTAAGTAAGTTTAGTCAAGGGATTTAAGTGATAATTAACCACTTTTTAAGAAAGTGGGAATGGTTAGTATTAATTTAAACTAAAATATGTGTTCTATTAATTAAATAAAAGTTATTATAATATATGTTAAACACAAAAATATTTTTTTGTCATCTTCCCCACTCTTTTGTTTTCACCATTCGAAAAAAGAAACAATAGAAGAAGCCATATCCAAATTTCTTCAAACTTTCAAGCCGTGCATGTAAGCTAATTCTAAGTTCATTTTTAGTAAATTTTATGTTTTTGAGATCGTTGGAACTAGGTCTATCTAACTCGTACCTTCATTTTCAAAACTGCAAAATATTTTAAAAGTTTCCATTGATGTTATTTGAATTTTTAGAATTTTTTGTCGTAGATTTTTAATGTCAGAAATGAAATGGGATTAATTTGTTAAGTAAATTTTGTTAGTTTTTATTTTAGGGACTAAATTGTGAATATCTTGAAATTTGAATGAATTTTTTTGTAAATTGTGATAATAGGGGGTTGTATATGGACATAATTGTAGTGGGTTTAAAATTTGGAGTTCAAATTCGGAAGATATAATAAGTTTGATTTTAGGGACTAAATTGAATGAAATGTAAAAGTTTAAGGGCATTCAAATAATAAAGTTAAACTTATATATACTTATAATAGGATGACATAAGATGTTTGGAATTGGTAAATTGAATTGAATTATTGAATAGATTGGAAATTGGATAAAATTGAAGAAAATCGAGAAAATGACAAAAAATTGTTGATTAGTCCTTAAAGAGTTTTTTTGTTGTTGTTTTAACCAGGTAAGTTCATATGGCATGTTTGTTTTAAGTTTTTATGCATATGGAATTATAATTGTAATGATGTTAATTGAAATTTTAATTGTTTATGATTCAGTACAAAAAGGTGAAATAAAGAATTAAATTGAATATATATGAAAGATGTTTATGTATATAGATGTGTGTGTAATTGAATGCATATAGATATGATTGATGCTTCCACGAGTATGGATGAATGATTTAATGGTGAAAATACATGTGAATTGAGATGTTGATTGATACTAAATTGAGTAATGAATATCCTATAAAATGTTCAGCCAGAGTTGGGTATAGTTAGCATGTCATTGGATAGGAAGAGTTCAGGGTTACTTCGACTATGAGTCGATGAGGCAGTAGGTTTCAGTTTCCTTCAGTTATATTGATGAGACATTGGTGTCAAACTTATTGATAATGCTGGGCACAACTATTTGCTTCAAATTATCCGATGCAGCATTGGGTTCCAAACTAGTGTGTTAGTTGGACCCATGTATTCGTCCGAGTCCGAGTCCGAGTCCGTGCATCCATGTGTGCGATTTGAGATAGCTCCAATTACGTATGACACTTAGTGTACGATATCTAGATAGCTTCGGCTATGTATGGCACTTAGTGTGCGAGAGTAAAATAGTTTCACCTATGTAATGGCACTTAGTGTGCGAGATATCGAGTATTCGGTAGTATTTCGAACAGGTATGAGTTGGTTACAATCTATACATGTATGTACATGGAAAGTATAAACTTCAATTGGAAGAGTTGTCAATTTGCGTATAAGTTCATGATTAAGCATATGGAAAGCTTGTTGTTACCATGAGTTACATGTTAAATAGTTCAAGTTGTTGATTTATGTAATATGATTTGTTGAGTTTAATTCATACGAGCTTACTAAGCTATAAAGCTTACTTTGTTTATTTTTCCCGTGTTTTATAGTGAATTCAAAGCTGGCTTGGATTCGGGGATCGTCAGAGACATCGTCACACTATCCAATCGTCACTTTGGTACTTTTGAACTTATGGTTTGGTCATATGGCATGTATAGGTATTTTGAGTCATTTTGGTTATATTTGGTAAATACTTTGGCCAAATGAATTGGCTTGTAAATATATATGTTTTGGTTTGTTAATATAGCCATGAGTTTTGGCTTAATTTGGTGGATTTGGTTATGTGTTTATATGTGTATATATGGTTGATATTGTGTTCATGGATGGAAATGTGAATGAATATATTATGAAGTTGTGGAATTGATATTATGCTTGTGAATTAGTATAAAAATGAGGTATGTTAAGTAAAGGCTTGATTAGTTATTTGGTATATGTATGTTAGTATGTTTTGGTTAAGTAAAACTTGAGAAATAAGCATGTTGGTTGCTAGTATTGGAATTGGTATGAAAGAGCCTTGTTTGTGGCTAAATTGGATGTTTATTTATACTATGGATTGGTGCCATTTTGGTTGTTTAGGTGAGCATACATGTGGGTGGCAAATTGGCTTGGTAAATAGCCTATTTTGTCTACACGGTCAGAGACACGAGCGTGTGTCTCAGCCGTGTGCGACACACGGTCAAGTTACACGGCCATGTGTCCCCTGGTGTTGAAATTGAAATGAAGTCAGTATGCTCCACACGGGTGTGTGATCAACCGTGTGGTACAAGTCAGCATACCCCCTAATTGGCACACGGCCTAGCACACAGGCGTGTGACTAGGCCGTGTTGCATAAGTTAGTATACCCTACAAGTTTGGCACGGGCGTGTGGTTCGCCGTGTGACCCAAGTCAGTATGTACCCCCTATTTTCACACGGCCTGTGACACGGGCGTGTCTGGTGGCCGTGTGAGACACACGGCCTGGCCACACGGGCGTGTGTCCCCTGTTTGAAGCAAAATTTTCTAAGTTTCACAAAAATTTCTCGAGTTATAGGTTTAGTCCCGAACCACTTCCAAAGCATGTTTAAGGCCTTGTAGGCTCTTAATAGGGAAAAATTGGTTGAGATTGAATGATGAATGATTGAATTGAGCAAATGTATGTTAAATAGTTGTTTAATTGTTTCATAAGTTTGGTAATGCTCTGTAACCCTATTTCGATGTTGAATATGAGTCAGGGGCGTTAAATTTATTGGTATTAGAGCTACGATTTAGTCGATTCTAAGACTAACGTAGCACGTATGAGAGTTTAGCTATAATGCCATATATAAACTGTGATTGTGTGATGGTTCCTGACATTTGAAAATGTGTTCTTTTTATATAGCAAATGGATCCCAATCGAGCGATAGCTGATGAGGTTGAAAGTAATGTGCCTGCTCCTGCTCAAGGGGCAGCGCCGTCTAATTCTAGACCATTAACGGGCAGCCAGGGAGGAGAGGATAAAGAAGCTTCTTCCAAATGATGAATGAGTGGTTCACTCAATACATTTGTACGAACTTGGCTGCTCAACAACCTCCACCCCTCCTAATCCACAATCGATTCCTGTAGCTCCTCAAGGAATTGAGATTTTAAGATTGAATAAGCCTCCAATTGAAAAGATTCGTAAACACGGGGCTGAAGAGTGTAGAGTTAATGTTGATGATAACCGTGAGAGAGCCGAGTTTTGGCTTGAAAATACGATTCGAGTGTTTGACGAGCTTTCTTGCATGCCAGTTGAAAGTTTAAAGGTGCTATATCCCTTCTAAGAGATACTGCGTATTAGTGGTGGAACACATTAGTATCGGTGGTGCCGAGGGAGAGAGTCACCTGAGAATTCTTTCAGACCAAGCTTTGAAAGAAATACATCAGTCAACAGTTTATGGATAAAAGACATAAAGGGTTTTTATAACTAAAACAAGGCAGCATGACTGTAACTGAGTACGAGAGAGAATTTGTACGATTGAGGAAGTATGCTCGAGAGTATGTTTCTACCGAATAGATTATGTGCAAGATTTTTGTTGACGGGTTAAACGAAGATATTAAACTTCTGGATGGAATTTTGGAATTGAAAGAATTTGTGGTTTTGGTTGGTAGAGCTTGCAACGTCGAAGAACTTAGCAAAGAAAAGAAAAAGGTTGATTCCGAGGCAAGAGATTCGAGGAAGAGACCGATGAAAAAACCTTCTCATCCTTCATCAAAGAAATTTCAAGATTCATACAGTAGATCCAATGCATCAGTATGATATTAGAATAGAGATCATGGAAATCAACAGCTTAAGCCACGTCAGAATTGAGTGTTGGCAACATAAAAGATAACAAGCCCGAGTGTCAATAGTGTGGAACACATCATTTTGGAGATTGTTGGGTGAAATATAACAATAGAGCTTGTTACAGTTGTGGTTCACGAGATCATTTTATTAAAGATTGTCCTAAGATGGTTGAGAAAGATAAACTTCAGAATGTGAGATCAGGTAATACAGCTACTAGAGGGAGACCACCCCAAAACACTGGAAATACGAGTGGTAACTGAGGTGCTATGAGAGATTATATTGTGAGATCTGAGGCATCATCGCCAGATGTTGTTACCGGTACTTTTTCTCTTTTTGATACTGATATAATTGCGTTGTTAGATCTTGGATTAACCCATTCATATATCTGTATGAATTTAATGTTTAAAAAGAGTTTACATGGCGAGTCTACAAAGTTTGTAATTAAAGTATCGAACCCCTTAGGCAAGCCTATTTTAGTTGATAAAATTTTTAAGAATTGTCCTTTGATGACTCGGGGTTATTGTTTTCCGACTGATTTGATGCTTCCACCTTTCGATGAGTTTGATGTGATTTTGGGTATGGACAAGCTGACTATGCATGATGTAGTTGTGAAATGTAGACGAAAGATTATCGAATTGAAATGTTAGAATGTTGAAATTCTTTGGATTGAGTCTGATGATTCGAGGGAATTACCTACTGTGACATTGTCTATGCTAGGTCAGAAATGTATGAAAAAGGGTTATGATGCATATCTTGCATACGTACTGGATACAAAGGTGTCTGAACCAAAGATTGAATCTGTACCTGTTGTTTGTGAATATCTGGATGTATTTCCAGAAGAATTACTGGGTTTGCCACCGATCAGAGAGGTTGAATTTGGTATTGAATTAGTACCGGGAACAACACTGATATCGATAGCTCCGTACAGAATGGCTCTAACAGAATTAAAGGAGTTGAAAGCTCAGTAGCAAGAATTACAGGCAAAGGTTTTGCACGACCGAGTTATTCGCCCTGGGGTTGTAACACCCCAAATCCGGCCCATTTGTGTGACCGAATTTGAAATGCCACTGCGGAAAAACGTTTCAAAAACTTTTGACTTAGAGTTTAAAACATAAAAGATTTGTTGTCTTTACTAAAACATTGTGTAATTAAAGTTCCAAATAAAATTAAGTTGTTTAAAATAAAACATTTTCAAATAATAATATAATCGACAATTTAACTTAAAACATAATAAAAATCCTTAAATACTTAAAATGGCCCTTATTACAATAATTAAATACTTAAAATACTGAAACATAAATTGTATAAAGAAAATCCTCTTTTGCATGGGTCACCTCGTATCCACTCCAACCCGGTCCGAGCATCACCTGAAAGGTTTGAGAAAAATTGGGTGAGTCACACAGACTCAGTGTGTAATTAATCCACTGAATTCCACCCACATGTTAACTACATATTAACCCGTAAATCAGATAACAAAATTTCATATTCACATATTACCACATTCTGGGCTTGGCCCACATTCATATCACATATCAGGTAACAGGGTAATTCACCCCATAATTCCACATATCGAGCTTAACCCATTTCCACACTGATCCATATTTATAAACTGGGCTTGGCCCATTTTCACATTAATTCACATATCCATTGAGATTATGCAAAATGCACCCAACCCCAACCTAGGTCCATCCTCTACACACCCCCGTATCCAGCCACCACACACTAGGGGATTATCAAATCACCCTCTCCTTTTTACTCCAAAAGGCAATCAATGCCGTCCACGTGCAATTAAGCACAATATTCCACAACGCAACCTCAGTCAGCGCCAATCCACGATGTAGCCGTAGCTAACACCAAAACCACGATGGGACACATAGTCACTCCTCAACCACGATATGGCACATAGCCGATATCAACCACGATGAGGCACACAGCCACTCATCAAGCCACGCGAACTAAATCGTAATTAATCTACAATGTGACCTTAGTCAACGTCAATTCACGATGTAGCTCAAGGCTAACATCAAACCACGTACTCGAAGTACACCCGTACCTTCTTTCATATCATATCCCAACCCATGCACATGTAACATAAATAATGATATAATATAATGATGCGTGAACATGTTCATCAAGCATAGTCATAACACATATTCATATTAATAATCACATATATCAGGTTTGGTACTTACCGGATTATCGACATACCCCTTTAAGGGTATTTATCTCATAACTTTTACTGCACTTGTTAGTACATAATCAACACATACAAATATAGCAAAAACCCGGAAAACGGTGGGTTAATCACACACCTGCCTATTAGTGAAATCCCGAACTACTCGAACCTAACACGATCTCGAAACGTCGTTCTTCCTTCTCCCTTAATGTCAATTTGGTCTCCTACCAAATCCCAAATCACACTCTGAGTTCCCTTCCTTTAGCTACACACAAAAGAACACCTTTTATGGCACTAAGAACATTCGGCCATGCCACCAAACTATAAACAAGGCCATACAGCCACACCAACAAATCCCGAAGGGTTATTGCTTGAAATACTAAGTCTTACCTATTGACTTACCTCAAAAAGATTGTCAAAGATTTGAGGCTTAGAACGATTGCATCCAAAGTCCCGAGGAGTCTATCTTCCAAAATCGATTGGAGAAAACCAAATAAAATCCTTCCCTTATTGATATTCGGCCAAGTCAAATCAAGAAGGAAGTAGAAAGTTTCGGCTATGGTTTTGAAAGAAGAAAGCAATTGATTTGTGGCTAGAAAGAAATGAAGTATGTGAGTAGCAAAGAAAATAGAAATAAGAGAGGGAGGATTCGGCTTAAGCAACAATGGAAGAAAAGAAAAAGAATTTGGCGAAGAAAGAGGTTCAGCCAAAAGAGAGTAAAAGAAGATTTGTAAGTGTTAACAAATATGAGAAGTAAAGAAAAGAAAGATGAGAACCAATAGAGGTTCTTTTCGGCTACAAAGAATTGAAAGAAGAGAGGGAAGTTCCAAATGGTTTCGGCCAAATGCCTATGAAGAAAAACAACAAACACTAATGGACATTCGGTTTTGATTCATTTTGGTGCACTCGAGAGAAAAATTGGTAAAGTTCAAAAGGCATTTGATATGGCTCAAAACAAGAAATGCAAAGTATTTCCTAACTAACCGAATATGACCAATAACCAAAAGAAATTTTGGCACCAACTACAAATCAACAATACAAAATTCGGTCACTCTTCCCCTAAGCTCCAAAACCGTCCAAATACATGGACTAAAGGCCATCAAAGAGTTTCCAAAACATTCTCCAACATTCAAGCCTCTTGTCAACAATTTTGAATTAAACATACTCCTAATTTTCTCCCTATTTCCTCCTATTCACTCACAAAACTTAAGCCAACCCCCATAGTCCAAGTAGCCGTCCACATTCATGGACAAAATGACCATAAAAAAAATATTTCCAAAACAACTTTCCATCATCCAAGCCCTTTGTCCCCTTATCCTACCTTAACTTCTTGATTCTTATCCCAAAATACAAGCTTTCCTATTTTGCTATTCAACTTGCCATAAAAGTTGAAAGTCCAACTTACCTTAATAAAGTTTGACCGTCCATCAATGCTAGAATGTACAAAAAATAAAATCCTCAATATGCTTTCCATGCTACTCGAACCACTTCCCTCAAGCAACCTTTCAAGCTCCTTATCTACTATGCCACTAACTCTTCATGTGCTTTAATTAACACTTAAATTAACTTAAGTGTTAAGCTCACTTACTCCACTTCATTAAATATTCAATACTAAGAATTAATCTAACTTCCTAAATAAAAATCAAGCCTTCACAAGACTATGCTAACACACAAAATTCATACCCGGGCCAACACAAATAATACTCAAATTTTCCTAAAGCCCAAGGCCCAATCCTACTAGGCCCAATTTCGGGATATTACAGGGGTGCACCGGTATTGTTTGTAAAGAAGAAAGACGACACGATGAGAATGTGTATCGATTACAGACAGCTGAATAAAGTGACTATAAAGAACAAATACCCTCTACAGCGGATTGATGATTTATTTGATCAATTGAAAGGTGCAACAGTGTTTTCAAAGATTGACTTGAGATTGGGTTATTATCAGTTGCGAGTTAAAGACTCTGATTTGCCAAAGACAGCGTTCAGAACGAGGTACAGGCATTATGAATCCCTTGTTATGCCTTTCGGATTAACTAATGCTCCTGCAATTTTTATGGACCTGATGAACCAGATATTTAGACCGTATTTAGATAGATTCATTGATGACATTCTAATCTATTCGCAAGATGAATCTAAACATACCGAGCACTTGAAAATTTTGTTACAAACTCTATGTGATAAGAAATTGTTTGCAAAGTTTAGTAAATGTATATTTTGGCTTCGAGAGGTTGGATTTCTGGGGCATATCGTTTTTACCGAAGGCATTTGTTACATCTCGATTTTGGGCTTAATTGGAATAGTGGTTTCCACAAATTTGAAGTAGAAATAATTATTTTATGAGTATTTTGAGGTCTACGGCATGATTGCATGATTTTGTGAAAATTTCATGAACAAATCTTATGCATAAAGTGTCCAATTTGATTTTTAAGACTAAATTGCAAAAGTTGTAAAATATATATTCTAGAAGCTTTGAGCATGAAATTGCCATAGACTATTAATTATAGGTCCTTAAATAGAAATTTGACCAATTTCTAATTTTATGGACACAAATGGACTTGGATAGGAGAAATTTCAAATAAATGCTTGAGGGGCATTTCGGTCATTTTGTTAATAAAAGATTAAAAATTGAAAAATGAAACAAAATTTGCTCATCTTCTTCAAGCTAGGGCGCAACTTTGAAGCTCTCCATAGAAGGGTTTCTTCACTTTTCAAGTTTTATAGCAAGTGCATCCTATCCCCGTTTTTAATGTTCTTTACATTTTTTAAGTTGTTATCAATCGATCTAGCTATTTCTACCATTTATTTGACCTAGGGTTCACGTTCAAAAACATACCCATGTGTGACATGCATGTATTTTGATGTTTCATGATAGATTATAAAAGTTTGATGTGTGTTTAACATCTTCTACTAAGTGATTTTTTATGAAAATGCATAAAAAGGACTTATTTGTAAAAGATATAAAATGAGTTGTAAGATGTATGTTTTAATAAGAAATGCAGGCTCATATGAGTTTGTGTTAGGTTCGGTTAGGCTTGAGTAACAAAGAAAATGGACACATTTCATTTTATGAGCCTAGGGACTAATTTGTAAATATGTGAAAGTTTAGGGGCAAAACTATAATTTTTCCAAAATATGGTTTTTGGACTGATTTGAAGAAAGTGATAATTAAATGAGCTAAATTTTCTATTATAGATCAAGAAAAATGGAGTTCAAACCTAGATCAGGGAAAAAATAAGATTTCAGACTAAATCGAATTAGTTGTCCATATTTTGTACCTAGGTAAGTTCGTTTGAAATAATGCAACTTTATATTATGTGTTTAATATTTGATATTGCGTGGATTGTTTATTTATTGTTATGAGTATGTTCTACGAAGATTCGATGTGGTAAAATTCCAGGTTGAACGCTAGGAATATATAGGATACAAATGTCATGACATTAGGGTTATGTGTGATTTCGTGTAAGACCATATCTAGGATATGGCATCATATATGATTTCGTGTAAGACCATGTTTGGGACATGGCATCGATATGAGACATCATGTAAGACCATAACTGGGCTATCGGCATTGATATGTGATCCTATGTAAGACTATATCTTGGATATGGCATTGGCATCTTACTAAGTGTATGAGGTTTCCCGTATCCTTTAGTATTCCAAGTGGTTCAACCGGTAATTTAAAGATTACTTCAATGATATAAAAGAATATAATCATGTTATGAAATGGTACAGGTACGTACGTAAAACTTATGAGTAATGAGCTCAGTTTATGATGCATTTTTGGTAAGAATGCAAATGAGTAAGTTATGCCTATGATCATTTGATGATTATGTGCAAATTTATAGTATGCTATGTGTATGCTACTACATGTTTAATGTTGCTTATAATTTACATGCAAACTTACTAAGCTTTAAGCTTACGCCTTCTTTTCCATTTCTTATAGAGTCGCTAAGCTAACTCAGGGATCGAAGGACGTCAGAGCTCGATTCACACTATCAAACTAATCTTTTGGGTATAATGAATTCAAGTATTTTGAGTATGGCATGTATAGGGACTTGGTCTTTTTGTTATATGTCATATTGTTTAGCCAAATGTGTTGGCTTATAATGAATTTGATTCATTTTGTATAAGGCCATGAGATGTGGCTCATGATGATGATTTGGTTGTAAACCTATTCATATATGCATGCATGTGCTAATGCCATTATGATACGGCCTATGGTTATTGATGGTTGAATGATAATGTGTTGCATGTGATTAGGGATGTTTGATGATGGTGAAGCACTTAGTTATGCCATGTTAAGTGCCCTTGAAGTTATTTATATATATATGTATTGGGATTGGTGTGGTTTTGATGTTGTGTAGGTTGGTGCAAGTATGGGTGGCAAAAAGGCTTGATAAATAGACTTATTTTGTCCACAGGGGTAGACACACGAGCGTGTGTCTAGGCCGTGTGTGACACACGGCTTGCCTTATAAGCATGAATTATGGTCGTGTGTCCCCTGCACCCTAATTAATGCAAAATAGGATGCTTAGTAGTAAACACACAGGTACAAGACAAGACCGTGTAAGAGACACAGCCATAGGACATGGGCATGTGCCCAGGCCGTGTGAAATCTGCACTTAATTTTTGGAATTTAATTCGCCACAGAGCCTAAAGACACGGGCATGTGCCTTGGCCGTGTGACCTTATTCGATTGATGATGTCATAAATAGAATGTCATCTATTTTGGACACGTCCTGAAGCACGGGCGTGTGATATGCCACACGGGCGTGTCCCTTACCCCACACAGGTGTGTGGCCCTGTAACATGAAAATTTTTCTTTGTTTCATAATTTTTTTCCAAAGTTATCGATTTAGTCTCGAATCACTCCTAATGTATGTTTTGAGCCTCGTAGGTTCATTTAAGGGATGATATGTATGTTTTTAAAAAGTTTTAAATTTGAGTGGAAATTTATGTCTCAATTTTGTATGAATGCTTGTGTTTAAGTCCCGTAATGCCTCATACCCTATTCCAGCGTCGAGTATGGGTAACGGGTTTTACATTTAGTGGTATCAGAGCCAGGTTTAGTCGGTTCTCGGACTAATGTAGCGTGTGTACGAGTCTAGTTATACATGCCATAAAGGAATTGTGATAGTGTGACGACTCCTAACCTTTTTAAATTGTGTTTTCATATAGTAATGGATCCCGATCGAGCTATGACAGATGAAGTCAAAAATAATGTGCCGACTCCCGCTCAAAGGGCAGCGCTGCCTGATAGTAGACCCCCTACAGTTAGTCAAGGAGAAAGAGGCAGGGAAGCCTTTCTCCATATAATGAATGCATGGTATACAGAGTTCATTCGAACGAACCCAAACACTTAACCCACTCCACCTCCACCTATTCCTTAGCCTATTCCTGTAACACCTCAAGGTATGGACTTCATGAGATTGAATAGACCTCTAGTTAATAAGATTCAAAAACAAGGAGCCGAAGAGTTCCGAGCTAATATAGATGATGATCCCGAAAGGGTAGAGCTCTGGCTTGAGAATACCATTAGGGTATTTGATGAGTTACCATGCACACTTGATGAATGTATGAAATGTGTTGTATCACTCCTAAGATACTCAGCTTATCAATGGTGGAACACCCTTGTGTCGGTTGTACCAAAGGAGAGAGTTAATTGGGAATTTTTCCAAGAAGAGTTACGTAAGAAGTACATTAGCCAAAGGTTTATCGATTAGAAACGAAAAAAATCCCTTGAGTTAAAATAGGGCCGAATGGTGGTAACGGAGTATGAGCATGAGTTTATGAGGCTGAGAAAATACGCTCAAGAATGTGTTTCGACTGAAGCCATCATGTGTAAGAGGTTTGAAGATGGACTTAATGAAGACATCTGATTACTGGTTGGCATCCTAGAATTAAAGGAATTTGTTGTACTTGTTGGGAGAGCTTGCAAGGCCGAGGAATTGGCTAAAGAGAAAAGAAAAGCTAAAATTGAGTCTCGTGACTCGAGGAAAAGACAAATGGGTAAGTCATTTCAGTCCTCATCTAAGAAATCGAGAGATTTTAATACTCGATCAAGTGCTTTAGTTGGGTTTTCAAATAGAAACCATGGGGAACAGTATTCGGGTCATAAGGCTCAGACTACTTCAATAGTGAGTGTGGGTAATGCTCGACCTAGTAGACTTGAATGTCCACATTGTGGTAGACGTCACCTCGGTGAGTGTCGGGTGAATGATCGAACTTGTTTCAAGTGTGGTTCTCAAGATCACTTCATTAGAGATTGCCTCGAGATGGTTGAAAAATAGAAATTTCAGAGTGCGAGATCTGGTAACATTGCTCCTATAGGGAGGCCATAGAGAAATTTGAGAACTGGAGCGAGTAGCAATAGTGCACCTAGAGATCCAGCTATGAGGCCTGAAGGTAGAGCACCTGCGAGGACTTACGCCATTCGCGCTCGCTAAGAGGCTTTATCTCCTTATGTGATTACGGGTACTTTTTCTCTTTATGATACTTCTGTTGTTGCTTTGATTGATCCAGGATCAATCCATTCTTATAATTGCATGGAATTGGTGTTTAGTATGAATATGCCTGTTGAGTCTACAGAATTTGTGATAAAAGTGTCAAACCCCTTAGGCAAGTATGTTTTAGTTGACAAGGTTTGTAAGAATTGTCCTTTGATGAATAGAGGTCACTGTTTCCCGGCTAATCTTATGCTTTTTCCATTTGATGAATTTGATGTAATTCTTGGTATGGATTGGTTGACCATTCATGATGTGATAGTAAATTGTGGAAGAAAAATTATTGAGTTGAAATGTGAAAGTGTAACACCCCTCACCCAGGTCCATCGCCGAAACAGGGTACGAGGGATTACCGGACATGATTCATACTACTGTACAAAATTTAAAATGTAAAATCCGTATAAATTTAAAACTTTTTCCATAGATAGTCGTCAATACCCATAAGAAAAATAATCATTCGTTACTACAAATAACAAAACAATTAAGCCCTCTATACATGCCATAATTCCCAAAATATTGTTTTCAAAAAAACCAAAAGAAGGCTGATAGTGTGGATGGATCTCCGACGATCATCGAATCCCGAGCTAGGTTGATGACACTATAGAACAAGGAAAACAAATGAGAGTAAGCATATAGCTTAGTAAGTAAGTATATAAATAATAGATAATGGATTTAATATGTTTACAAGATAACACAATCATATCTTCATTCAAAGTCACTATTAATTCAAATTCGGAGCAAGCTGTCTATTCGAGTCACAGTCACTAAATTATTTTTATCCAGAGCTATGAAACTCCAAATTAAGATCCGTAAATTTTTCCTAAAACTATATTCACATATATTTTTACCATAAAATTTTCAGAATTTTTGGTTTAGCCAATTAGTACAGTTTATTCTTCAAAGTCTCCCCTGTTCTGCTATCTGACAATTCCAACCATTCTTTGATAAAATTTAATTATCTTTTTGTACAGGATTCAAATGATGTTCTAGTTTGCTTTTTCTAAAAATAGACTCAATAAGGAATCTAATCATATAAATTATGTCCCAATATTATTTTTTTACAATTTTTGAATGATTTTTCCAAGTCAGAACAGGGGATCTCGAAATCACTCTGAACTAGTCTCACAAAAATCTAAATATCTCAAAATTACCAATCCTTTGCTTTCTCTGTTTCTTTTATATAAAAAATAGACTCAATAAGCTTTAAATAAATGTCTCATACAACTTATAATTCAATTTCTACTATTTTTGGTGATTTTTCAAATTCACCTCACTGCTACTGTCCAAAATAGTTTTATTGTAAAATTTTGCTTTCTCTCACTTTAGTTGTATTCATTACTTACCTATAACAATCATTCAAATTTCCAATCACATATTGAGCATATTGCTCATACATTATACATACATAAACATATACTTATCACTACAACATCTCACATAATTTCATTTAGTCAGTTTTCCCATTGAACGCTTCGGAATAATAACGAATATGCAGTGGTTTCGCAAACAGCCCACCTTTGAAATCGAAGCTCTCTTGTACACATAGTGGCCTTCACCCAGTACCACTCATGTGACCTAGCTCGATTGTACTCATAATTCTGGCTCTCTTGTACATATGGTGGCCTTCACTTAGCACCACTCATATGACCTAGCCTTCTCGTAGCTCTCTTGTACACATAGTGGCTCACACCATATACCACACATGTGACCTAGCTACATATAGCTTTCTTGTACACATGGCGTACTCTCGGTACTACAGATGTGACCTAGCTACGTATACAAAATCTCTTGTAGCTCTCTTGTGCACATAGTGGCCTACACTTAGTACCACTCATGTGACCTAGCTACATGCCAATTACATCTTTCGATTCCGAAGGTTCAAACGGGAAATAACTCACTTTTTAACACTTTATTTCATTCTTTCGATAGTCAATTATGATCCAAATTCAGATACAATACATTAAACATGCTGAAATATAAAACATCAATAAAAATAATGAATTATTTACATACTAGTTACCTCGGTGCAAAATATGGCAAAATTTACAATTTAGTCCTTAACTTTTCCTTTCCCTCGTTCAAGATCGATTCCACGTTCTTCTCGATCTATAATAACACATTTAGCTTATTTAATATTTACATTATTTAATTCAATCCAAAAATCACATTATGGCAAAAATACGTTTTTGCCCCCTAACTTTCACAAAATTACAATTTTGTCCCTAGGCTCGAAAATTAAACTTCATCCTATTTTCTTACATTTTAGGACATGCTGAACATTTTTCCCTTCTATGGCAACATCAAATTCTCACTCTAACATGCACTTATGAACATTAGATATTTTTACCGATTATGTCATTTTACTTGTTTTTACGTAAAATCGCTTAGCAAAAATTGTTTAACATAATTTCAGCCTTCATATTCTATCATAAAACATCAAAATAAACACATTTCACCTATGGGTATTTTTCCAAATATGAACCCTAAGTTAAATTGTTGCTAGAATAAGCTAAACCAAGTTACCGGGATTCCAAAAACATAAAGAACATGAAAAACGGGGCTTGGATTGACTTACTATGGAGCTTGGAAGCTTGGAAACCCTAGCTATGGTGTCCCCCCTTGAAGTTTCGTCCTAAGGAAGAAGATGAGCATATTTTGCCATCTTTTTCCCTTTTAATTTCTTTTTATTACCAAATGACTAAATTACCCTTCATTAAAAACTTTGGTTCTTTCTACCTATATTTGTCCATTTTTGTCCATGAAAGCCTAATGGTATAATTACCATTTAAGGACCTCTACTTCAATTATGCTCTTCAGTTGAATCCTTTAGTATCTAGAACTCTCATTTATCAACTTTTACAATTTAACCCTAATAAGCAAATTAGACAAGAATTTCATAAAATTTTCTATCAATACTCTAACACATGCATCCAATCAATTAGTAAATCATAAAAATTAATCAAAATAAAGTTTTCTATCTCGGATTTGTGGTTTCGCAACCACTGTTCTGTTTAGACCCTATTTCGGGATTTTACAGAAAGTGGTGATATTCTTCGGATTGAACCAGATGAATCGGATAGCTTGCCTATAGTGATTTCTTCTATGAATACTCAAAAATGTATAAGGAAGGGTTGTGAAGCTTATCTTGATTTTGTGTTGAATACAAAGGAGTCTGAGTTAAAGATTGAGTCAGTGTCGGTGGTATGTGAGTATTCAGATGTGTTTCCGGAAGAGTTTCCAAGATTTCCTCCAGTCAAAGAAGTTGAATTTGGTATTGAGTTAGTCCATGGTACTGCACCTATTTCGATTGCTCCGTACAAAACAGCTTCGACCGAATTAAAGCAGTTAAAAGCTCAGTTACAAGAGTTGGCAGATAAAGGTTTTGCGAGACGTAGTTTTTATCCGTGGGGTGCACTGGTATTATTTGTGAAAAAGAAATATGGATCTATGAGACTTTGCATCGACTACCGACAGCTCAATAAGGTAACCATAAATAATAAGTATCCTTTTTCAAGGATCGATGATTTGTTTGACTAATTGAAGGGAGCCACAGTATTCTCCAAGATTGACTTGAGGTCCAGTTACTACCAGTTGAGAGTTAAAGACTCTGACGTGTTGAAAACTGCATTTCAGATGAGGTATGGTCACTATGAATTTTTGGTTATGCCTTTTGGTTTAACGAATGCTCCTGCTGTATTTATGGATTTGATTAACCGTATTTTCTAACCGTACTTCGATAAATTTTTTGTCCTTTTTATTGATGATATACTAATTTATTCTCGTGATGAGACCAAACCGCACTGGAATGAAGTGCGCTGACTTTGTCAACGAAGGGGAAACCCACTAACGAAGTCCATGGTGATTCTCTCCCACTTCCACTGCGGAATCATTATCGGTTGAAGTAATCCTGACGGAACTTGGTGTTCAGCCTTAACTTGCTGACACGTCAAGCACTTGCCTACAAACTCTGTAACTTCCTTCTTAAGACCAGGCCACCAAAACTGTTCACGTAGATCTCTATACAGCTTACTACCTCCAGGATGCATAGCATAACGGCTACTATGCGATTCCTGAAGAATCCTCTGCCTTAACTCCTCATTCTTCGGCATGCAGACCTTACCCTTGAAGCACAATACTCCCTCGTCGTTAATACCATAATCCTCTAAATCCTCATTCTGTACTTGCTATAGCTTAGCACTTAGATAATCATCATCCAACTGTCCCTCTTTCACTTCATTTAACCACGTCTGCTTAACTTGCAGCTCTGCCAGCAGACTTCCATCGTCGTACAAGCTCAGATGTGCAAACATCGCCCTCAGATCCGGCACTACTTTCCGACTTAGGGCATCTGCCACTACATTCGCCTTGCCCGGGTGATACTCTATTGAACAGTCATAGTCCTTCAATAGTTCGACCCATCTTCGCTGTCTCAGGTTTAACTCCTTCTGAGTCAACAGATACTTAAGACTCTTGTGGTCTGTGTAGATCACTGACTTTTCTCCATACAGATAGTGCCTCCACACCTTAAGAGCAAAGACTACTGCCGCCAATTCCAAATCATGAGTTGGGTAGTTAACCTCATGTGGCCTTAGTTGTCAAGACGCATAAGCAACTACTTTCCCATCTTGCATCAGTACGCATCCCAATCCTGTATGAGAAGCGTCACAATACACCACGAAATCTTTTCCTGCCTCAGGCTGAATCAAGACTGGGGCTTCATTCAAAACCCTCTTAAGCTTCTCAAAGCTCTCCTGTTGCTTATCCGTCCAAACGAAAGGTACTTCCTTCCTTAACAACTTTGTCAAAGGTGCGGCTATTGATGAGAACCCTTCTACAAACCTTCTGTAGTAGCCTGCCAATCCCAAGAAACTGCGAACCTCAGCCACTGACTTAGGTGGTTTCTAATCTAACACCGCCTCAATCTTCCTGGGATCCACCCTTATCCCTTCTGCAAACACCACATGTCCTAAGAACGCAACTTCCTTAAGCCAAAATTCACACTTGCTGAATTTGGCATAGAGCTTCTTCTCCCTTAGCACTTGCAACACAATCCGGAGATGCTCATCATGTTCCTCTTCAGACTTGGAGTACACTAGAATGTCGTCGATGAACACCACGACGAACCGATCCAAGTAGGGTTGAAAAACCCGGTTCATCATATCCATGAACGCAGCTGGGGCGTTCGTCAACCCAAACGACATTACTACAAACTCGAAGCGCCCATACCTTGTCCGAAAAGCCGTCTTATGGATATCCACCTCCTTCACCTTAAGCTGATGATATCCAGACCTTAGATCTATCTTTGAGAATACCGCTGCCCCCTTGAGCTGATCGAACAAGTCGTCTATCCTTGGCAAAGGATACTTGTTCTTGATAGTCAGCTTAATCAACTGACGATAATCTATGCACATACGCATAGTTCCGTCCTTCTTCTTCACGAACAAGACCGGTGCTCCCCATTGAGACACACTGGGTCGGATAAACCCACGATCAAGCAACTCTTGGATTTGAGCCTGGAGCTCAACTAACTCCTTTGGTGCCACTCTGTATGGAGCGATTGACACAGGAGCTGTTCCCGACAGCAAATCTATCCCGAACTCCACTTCTCTATCCGGGGGTATTCCAGGTAACTCCTCTGGAAAGACATCCACAAAGTCCCTTACAGTTCGAACTCCACTAACACCTTCTTCCTTTGCATCCAACGCACTAACGAAAGGCAAGAATGCATTGCATCCTTTCTGAACCATTTTATCAGCCTTTAAAGTAGAAACTACATTAGATAAGTAGTTTCTTCTTTCTCCTATCATAACTACTTCCTTATCCTCTGGAGTCCTCAACTCCATTCGCTTAGCCGCACAATCCAAAATAGCTCGATGTTCTACCAGCCAATCCATGCCAGGTATGAGGTCAAATTCTCCAAAAGGTAGTTCCATTAAGTCGGCAGAAAATACCACTCCCTGAATCTCTAAAGGCACTTTCCGAAACATCTTATTCACCACTACAGTTTGACCTAGTGGGCTTACTACAGTCATCTCCCTATCAGAAAGTTCAGAGGCTATGTCTAGAGTTTCAACTACTCTACATGCAACATAAGAATGCGTCGAGCCCACATAAATCAAAGCAAAGTATGGCTTGCCAAAAACATGGAACGTACCGGTTATGACGTCCGGAGCGTCTCCATCTTCCCTACGGTGAACTGCATATACCAAGCCCGGCTGCCTTGCCTCTGTATTACCAACACCTCTGCCAGGTGTTCCACGTCCTCTTCCAGCGCCGTTTCCTCGGCCATTCAGACCACGACCTTGCTGAGGCTGCTGTCCACCTGTACCAGCCTGATTAACATTCTGAGCTACTGGTCGATTCCCATCTGGTTTCATAAGACAGTCCTTAATCATATGGTCCTTGGACCCACACTTAAAGCATCCTCCTATCTTCTTCCAACATTCTCCTAAGTGCTTTTCCCCACATTGATCACAAGTACGATACTGCCCTCTAGTACCAGCTTGCTGACCTCACGGCCCATCAACTCTAGGCCTCTTTTGAGCATTCCCAGATGACCCTAGTGATCCAAATCCTTTCTTCTGATTATTCCGATCCGTGTTCTGCCTTACAGAGTCCTTAATTCCCTCGGCTACCTTAGCCTTCTCTACCAATGCAGAAAACTCCCGCTCCTGATGTGGGGCTATCAACAACCTTAGGTCATCCCTTAAACCGTCCTCGAACTGGACACACCGCTCATGCTCCGTCGCCACTACTCCTCGAGCATACCGGCTCAACCTCAGAAATTCAGCTTCGTACTCCGCCACGGACTTGTTCTCTTGAACCAGCCCCAAAAAAGCCTTCCTCTGCGCATCAGTGTAACGCGTGCCGACATACTTCTTCTGATATGCCGCCTTAACATATTCCCAAGTAAGATCCTCAGCTGTGGCATCATCCCGAACTGTGAGCCACCATTGATACGCTTCCTCGTGTAGCAGCGCCACCATTCCTTTCAGTTTCTCCTCAGGGGTCAGATCCAACTCATCCATAATCCGTTCTGTCGCTTTCCAACCAATATTCAGCTGTACTGGGTGCCACACTAGATATTCCACGAAACACTGCAGCCCCATTGGCTCGAAGTCGCTCGGGTACAGATTTTCGAGCTCCCATATTTCCACCTCCTCCAGCCACCATCTCAAGAACTCGCAGCACAGCCTGCGATACAGCATCATCCCCCGTCTGATCTTGCCGCTCAACACCAATAGCCGGTGGTGGTGGCGGTGGTACCTCATTGTCAGACCCTTGACCCAACCGAACGGGTTCCGACACGGTCATTCTACCTCGACCGCGTCCTCGCACATTACGACCACGTCCCCTAAAGCTCATGTCTACGTTCGCGTTTTAATCTGATTAAGAAATTTTATGCATTAGTCTTTGTTCCACTGGTTATTCGTGAAGAAATTTTATGAAAGGCGTTTAATAGCAGTTCTTTCGATCAATCAAAGTTTCAAGTTTTCTATCCTAATTCAGAGAAGTACAATCCATTCAGTAGTTCCTATCACACACATTCATCATTCAAACATTCTTGTCTGTTCCTATCCTAGGGGTATTTTTCGTCATTTGTCCTACAAGGGTATTTTGGTAATAAATCGGGGTCAATTTGAAAATCTTAATAAATCAGGGCTCTTTGAAATTTCAAAACTCCAGGGTATTTTTTTGAAAATTTCCTCAAATCAAAGGTATGGTAAAATTTTGAAAATCAGGGTTATTTTGGTAATTTTGAAAATCAAGGTACCTTGGTATTTTGTAACAATAAAGTTTTTTTGGATATTTTTGCAAAATCAGAGAATGTTATTGAAATCGAGGGTAGTATGGTCATTTTGGAAACCAAGGGCATTTTAGTAATTTTACCACTAGGGGTATTTAGGTAATTTTGTAAATCAGAAATATTTTGGAAAATTTTCAAACTAAGTTTGGCTACAATTTAAAGGGGTAATTTGGTGATTTTAAAACTGAAGTTTTTATGAAAATACAGCTAATCCCTTTCGGGTTTTAGTTATTGGGTTTAGCCTGTGACCGAGCCCTCTTGGTTAGGGTGAACCGTAGCTACGCACCAGGTAGGATTCCAGCGAAGAGGAGGTGAGTCACTAGGACTGTTTAAGTACCAGGCTCTTCCGGATCCAATCCTAGACATGCGCACAATGGTTGCCACACCCTAACTCGGCGACTTAGTCACAGGTTTGTTTAATTAGGCATTTAATGTTTTATGCAATTGTTGGGATAAACTAGTCCTATGGTTCAAGTACTTAATATACTATTCTACGTTCCATTTCTACCCTTCTACAATTCATACTATAATTCACACAATGGATAGGGGTACTGACCTGGTGGACTTCGGGTCGGAGACTTAGGTGCCATGCCAGAAAACCTGCTTATTTCACAAAATTTTCACCAAAATTCTTTTGGGCTTAACTTTAGAAAACGTTTTGGACCCTAAACCCAAGGCCGAGAGTTTAAAACTGGGCTCTGATACCAAATTGAAACACCCCAAACCCAGCCCACGAGCCTTGACCGGATCTGGTATGTTCCTCGAGAAAACATTTGAAAATCTGTTTGTTACTTAGGAAAAGTTCGAGTGGTTTTGAAGAAGGATTTGCTTATGTTGGGTTCAATTGAAAACTTTGTTAATTTTGAAATCAGGGATTTATTAAAAACTTTGTTTTTCTATTAAAAAGACATGCCGATTTTGTTTCAAAGATTTTACTTTTAAATTAGGAACCAACAGAATTTAAGTGTCAAAACATTTAAAGATTTATTTATATAATATGGTTTTAACTTTGATTTAACATTTATCATAACGTAATAAAGGAATTTAAATGCATCCATAAAACAGTTCATACTATGGCCTTATTACATCAAAACAAACCCCAAAATAATTTAAAGTACTTAAATAAAATAAAAAGTTCAAATAGAATAAATTCCATGCTGAGCATGGCCACCACTAAGCTCCTGCCGACCCGGTCCATTACTGAGCGTCACCTGAAAATATTCCCACAACGGGGTGAGTCAACAGACTCAATGTGTACAACCAACACTAAGTCCAAACAGATCCAAGCATATCAGAACATACATACACATATAGCATTTAAATAAAATGATGCAAACCCGAACCCAATCCTAGATGCCATCCGCTACACATCACCCGTACCAATCAGCACACCGTGGGGACTACTAAGTCAACCCTCCATCTGCTACACACCATCGAAGGCAGTCGCTGCAGTCGACGTGCTCATCGCCCTTATAAAATTCGTGGCATAGCCAGCAGTTAATATTTTGTGTCATGAGACACCACATTCAGATAATGTGACCGAAGTCACCGCATTCAGATATCGTGACATAAGTCACCACATTCACTTCCCCTTTCATAATCACCCATATGCCCCATGTCATACATATCACGCAATATCACGTCTTAAGCCTTATTTCACATTCTTATCACATTCACTTATGTGCCATAAATCATACTCACAGTAGGAGTAGGAAAACGTACCTGAGTACTTTGTACCATTGCATGGTACTCTTAACCACAAGTTACACATTCTTATTAACACATGCATATAAACAGTACCATAAAACTATTAGGGCTTAGGGTGGGGTACACACCTGGTTCACTTAGCGAATTTATTGAAATCCCGAAGAATCCCGATCTACTGCTCTAGATCTTGGTTCCTATATTCGACCAACATTTAGTGTTTAAACAAAAGCCTATTCGGCTATATGATCAAATCCCGAAGGATTTTTGCAACCAAAAACTTACCTTATTGTCAATTGGATTAAAAATCAAATCCCAAAACTTTGCTAAGTTCCTTCTTCTAATCGGCCAAGCAGTAGATCACTTCACAGATTAGTTTCCGGCTTTTAAATAATTAAGAAATAGACTTAAAACACCAAATATGGCCTTGGCCGATTGTACTTATGCACTTACCTCAAAAATCTTAAATCCCGAAAATTGTCACTTCCTTGTAGCACTGTCGAAATCCCTATAGGATACATGTTAGATCCACTTCTAACATTTAATCATAGTAAATGGCCCTTGGCCGAATATCACATAGCTTACCTTGTGATTTTAAAGTCCCGAAAGATCCCTTCTCCTGTAGTCGACAACTACCAAGTCCCGAAACACTCCTTTATAGTTTCGGCCAAAGACAATAATAGAGATTAGATCTTAGTTTTCGACAAGCCTAAGAGAAAAAGAATGGAAACCGAATTTGATCTTACCCTTACTGAAGAAATCGACAGCACCTAAGACTGTCACCACAGAGATGTTCGGCTTTGAGGCCTACTGAAGAATCGACTAGGAGTCCCTTGTATATTCGGCTCTAGAAAAAAAGGGTAGCAAGGGGTTATGGATTCGGCTTCCACAAGGAACACAAAAGAAGAGGTATGAAGCCTTAGGAAGAATCGGCTATGATGGATTTTGGGAGAGATATATTCGGCCCTTGATGTAAAAGAAGAAGAAAAAGGTGAAGAATTCGGCTAGACTTTGCTTGAGTTTTCGGCTTTGGCAACTAAAAGAGAAGAGAGAAATTTTGCTAGAGGATTTCGGCAGATGAACAAAAGAGAAAGAAAGAATAAAGGTTGGCTTCTCCTCCTTGCCGAAATTACTATACCAAGAATCCCCTATTCGGCCAACACTATCAATTCCCTTGTTTTTCTCTTTATCTCTTTACTTAAAATTAATAAAAATAAGCTATCATTTATCTCTTCTTTATCTATTCAAAATAAAAAGGAATTAATCCACAATTACCACACCCTTTAGCCGAATTTTAAAAAGGATAAAACTCATCCCTTTAGTGCCTTGATGCCGTCCACTACCTCCATCTCTCCTTGACACAAACATGCAAAATAAAACTCCTTTATTTGCTTCCCATGTGACTCGAACCTTGACCCATTAGCACATGTTGGTGGCGTCATTTACAGAGGCTTTAACTGGCGCCTTGTAGCCACTTTTCCAAGCCTAATTGTGTGTCATGTTTCACATACAATTCCTCTTAAGGCCCTACTAAGCTTAGCTCCCTTATTAAAACTTAAGATACGATATTTTCTAAATCATTCTCCCCTATTTTAAAGTTCCCGAAATTCATAAAAACACATTCATACACACAAAGGCATGCTTTCACATTCAATTAAGCAATTATGCATAAGCCAAAATCCAGGATATTACATAGAAGTTTTTTAGGCTTAGCCAGTTATTACAGACGATTTGTTAAAGGATTCTCCATGATTGCTACTCCATTAATGTGGTTGTTTTAGAAAGATATCAAGTTTGAATGGACAGAAAAGTGCCAACAGAGTTTTGAGAAACTAAAGGCATTATTAACTGAGGCTCCAGTATTAGTACAACCTGAACCGGGCAAAGAATTTGTGAGTTATAGCGACGGGTCAAATGGTCTCGGATGTGTGTTGATGCAAGAGGGCAAGGTGATAGCTTATGCCTCGAGATAGCTGAAACCAGATGAGAAAAACTATCTGACACATGATTTGGAGCTAGCCACTATTGTGTTTGCGTTGAAGATTTGGAGACATCATTTGTATAATGAGAAATGTCAGGTATTCACTGGTCATAAAAGTCTAAAGTACTTGATGACTCAAAAGGAACTAAACCTACGGCAACGGAGATAGCTAGAGTTGATAAAAGATTATGAGCTAGTGATTGACTATCACCTGGGAAAGGCAAACATGGTCGCCGATGCCTTGAGTAGGAAATCCTTGCTTGCATTGAGGACTATGAATACACGATTGGCTTTATCAGATGATGGTTCTATTCTAGCTGAGTTAAGAGCTAGATCGATCTTTCTCCAAGAGATTTGTGAAGCTCAGAAAGGCGATAGTGATTTGCAAGCGAAAAGACTTCAATGTGAGTTGGGTCTTGAATCAGACTTTTGGATTAGTTCTAATGGATGTTTGATGTTCAAAGATAAGGTCTGTATATTGAGAGATGATGAACTTATTCGAAAAATTTTGCACGAAGCACATAGAGGATGTTAATCTGTTCATCCAGGCAGTACAAAGATGTATAATGACTTGAAGAAAATGTATTAGTGGTCGGGAATGAAAAGAGACATTTCAGAGTTTGTGTCGAGATGCTTGGTTTGTCAGCAAGTGAAGGCTGAACACCAAGTACCTTCGGGTTTACTTTAGCCTGTAATGGTTCCCGAGTGGAAATGGGACAAAATTACTATGGACTTTGTGACGAGTTTGCTCTTGTCTCTGAAAATGAAAGATGTCGTTTGGGTTTTGGTTGACAGGCTTATGAAAACGGGTCATTTTATACTTGTACGTACTGACTACTCACTTGACAAGCTAGCCGAATTGTACATTTCTGAAATTGTGAGATTGCACGAAGTGCCTTTGTCGATTATATCGGATAGAGATCCGAGGTTCACTTTGCGGTTTTGGAAAGAGTTACAAGAAGCGTTAGGTATGAAATTGAATTTTAGTACCGCTTTTCATCCGCAAATTGACGGTCAGTCTGAGTGAGTAATTCAGATTCTTGAGGATATGCTCCGGTGTTGTGTTCTTGAGTTTAAAGGTAGTTGGGAAAAGTATTTACCGTTAGTGGAATTTGCCTACAACAATAGTTTTCAGTCGAGTTTGAAAATGGTGCCTTATGAGGCATTGTATGGGCGTAAGTGCCGAACGTCATTGTATTGGACTGAACTCAAAGAAAATCAGATTCACGGGGTTGACTTAGTCAAAGAAACCGAAGAAAAAGTAAAGTAAATTCATGATTGTTTAAAAATAGCTTCAGATAGATAGAAACCCTACGTGGATTTGAAATGGAAAGAGATTGAGTTTCAGGTCGGTGATAAAGTATTTTTGAAAGTGTCTTCGTGGAAGAAAGTTCTCAGGTTTGGCCGGAAAGGCAAGCTGAGTCCGCATTTTATTGGACCGTATGAGATTACTGAAAGAATAGGGCCGGTAGCATATAGGTTGGCTTTACCATCTGAGTTGGAAAAGATCCATGATGTATTCCACGTGTCTATGTTACGCCATTACCGATCAGACCCTTCGCATGTGATTTCACCGATAGAAGTTGAGATTCGACTGGATATGACTTATGGCAAAGAGACGGTTAAGATTTTGGCTCAGGAAGTCAAACAATTGAGAAACAAAAGTATTTCCCTTGTGAAAGTATTATGGCAAAGACATCGGGTTGAAGAGGCTGCATGGGAACCTGAGGAAGCCATGAGAAAACAGTACCCAAACCTTTTCATCAGTAAGACTTTTGGGGATGAAAATCCCTAAGGGGGAGAGAGTTGTAACATCCTGATTTTGGGCCAAGTAAGAATATTGGTTTCGAGACCACAAATCTAAAGTAGAAATAATTATTTTATGAGTATTTTAAGGTCTATGGCATGTAACACCCCTATCCCGTATCTGTTGCCAGATTAGGGTTAAGGGCATCACCTGACAGAACAGAACTTATTCAGACAATTCATAAAGTAAATCATCAATTACAAAACATAGTGTCCCTTCGGTAGGTCATCGGAACCTAAAGCATACTCAGAAACAAGGTCGGGACTAAATCGGAACACATACAGAAAGTTCTCAGAAATTTAAGACTTTTTCTAAGTTTCAGGGCTTACACGCCTGTGTGGGCAAACCGTGTGCCTTCCACGGCTGTTAGGCACGCCCATTTGACCTCCCCGTGGTCGAATCTGACTTAACTCCACGACCACCAAGCACGCCCGTGTACCTTGGCCGTGGTCGAAACTGACTTGGCTCCACGGCCACCAAGCACGTCCGTGTGCTAAGGCCGTGGACAAGTCTGACTTGACCACACGACCACCAGACACGTCCGTGTGCCAAGGCCGTGTACTCCTAGCTAGCTATCGACTTAACTCCACGGTCATTTGGCACGCCTGTGGGCCACAACCGTGTGGCAAAAATAAGCCATTTGCAAGGCGAAATTGCCACCCACTTAGGGTCAAACCTACAAGCAAATACCAATACAATTCATGCACATTTAATGACCATGAATATGACAAAATATTCACTCAATCTATATATTCAAAACCAATTTCATTCATACCAAATTTACAAGACTAAATCTCATATAAACTCAAGCATAATCCAACCATTTACTTAACTTAAACTTGACCATTTCTTATACTATTAAACCATACCAAATGTAACAGTCTGAATTTGACCCTAATCGGAACGATGATTTCGGGACCACGAATTTGAGTCTGAAAAATCTTTAAATATTATTTTCTATGTTAAATATATGTGAATTATAATGTGTGAAAGTTTCGTATAAAAATTTGATTGTTTGTGTGCTTAATTTAATAAAAAGGGCTTAATCGCGTAAATTATAATCTTGATAGTTTAAAGTGTAAGACTAAGTTAAGGTTGTGTTTTTAAATGGGAGCATTTAAAATGCAATAAACCCATTCTAAAGGATAGTGGACGGCTAAGGTCTATTATGCCAATTTATGTTATGTTTAAAATCTATTTACATAAGGTTAAAATAGTAATATAATAATAACATATGTTATAATAAATCATAAAAGAAAAACATGTCATTTTCATCTTTTTCTTTAAGCTCTTCTTGCCGAAACTAAAATAAATAAAAAGAAAGGAGAAACAAGCTAGGTTCAGCCTTTGTTGGATTGAATTCATGGTGAGTTTTAGTTCGATTCTTGATAATTTTTACGTTTTTGAGATCGTTGCTTAGAAATCTTCAAGAACCATGCTTTAATTTTTGAGTTAGATGAATATTTTGAGTTGAGCCATTGCTGATAGTTGGTTGTTTATGCTGTTTAAGGATGAATTATAAAATATATGTGTTAGATTAATATGTTTTGTTTTTGGATTTTTGATGAATTTGGGTATTTTGGGTTAAATTGCAAAAAAAAAATTTTTGAGGGACTAAAATGTGAAATGAAGGAAATGCATAGACTTGTATGAAGACTAGGAATATTCGGCCCTTAAGGTGTGTGGCCAAATTTTGTGTATTTTGTGTTTTGTGCAAATAGGACTAAATTGTAAAAGTTTGAAATATTAGGGGCAAAATGGTAATTTTGCCCATTTATGTGTTTTAGGACTAAATTGAATATAAAAGTGTTTGAATGAGCTTAATTTGAATATGTTTAGATCAAGAACAAAAGAAAACAGACTTGGATCGGGGAAAAGCGAAAATAATCGAATAGCCGGTTTTTGTCGTCCGACGATATCCGAGGTAAGTCTCTAAGCAAACAATCATCGTAAATTATTTACGTAACTTAGTATATGCTGAAATTCGGAAACATTGTAACTATATATGAATTAGCCGAATTTGACTGAGAATAATATTTGATTTGGTTAAGATATTTGAGTGATATATGCTATTTGTATGTTCATACAATGAGTTTGAAATAAGTGAAAGATTCGATATATGAAATGAGTCAGGTGAGACAACTTAAAGTATTACTATTCAGGCTTTGAGACTAGCAAACCTTGGGCTGGTGAACTTATCGGGCTTTATGCCTAGCAGGCTTAATTCCGGTGAATGAATATCAGAACTCGGGTCTAGTAGGCTTAGGGCCGGTGTGTGATTCAGGCTTATGCCTAGCAGGTTTTATACCGGTGATCTATAATACGAGCTTATGCTTACGAAATGAATGAGTTATGGTGGCAATTGAACAAGATAAAGCTTATTTAAATGAATTAGATTATTCGGCCATAAGGTATGTATTTACATAAGTACATGTTATATGTGATGTTTATTGAATAAATAAGTTGATAGTTAATGTGTTTGTATATTCGGCATTTTGGATATGTGGATAAAATGATATTGAGTTGATGTTGTTTACTTGCAAACATGAGATTATTAAATAGATGTATGAGTAATTTTATATTTATATATACATTCGGCTATGTGGAAATTTTATGTATATACATTCGGTTATGTGGGATTATGTATATAATTATATATATATTCAATTGTATGTGATTAAGTTATACATGGTACTTACTAAATTGATTGTATAAGGAAACATATTTAATTATATGGAATCGATAGGTGAAAACTAAATTAGTTTGTAAGGATGATGGTATTTGGCTATGATAGCCCAATTGTGCTATGTAATGATATTAAGGTTATAAAATGATTGGTTTATTATATTGAATGTTTGATTATGTACTTATATTTGCTTAAGACTTACTAAGCGAAGTTAGCTTACTCCGTGTGATTGTTATTCTGTTTTATAGATGTTGGTCAAGCTACGGGCTCAGGGGATCGTCAACGAAGTCATCCACACTATCGACTTATTTTGGTACTTTTAAGTTTGGATTTTGAACTAAAGGCATGTATAGGCTAGACTGTGTTTTGAATCTATGAATTTTGTCCTATATATATATATATATATATATATATATAGCCATGCGAAAATGGCTTGATCTTAATGTCAATTGTTTTAATGCTTTATGTTCTTAATCATGTTATGTGTGTTTATCATGCTTGGATTATAAATATGGTTTCCATGTGAGTTCTTTATAAGCACAAATATATGTATATGTTTTGATAGGAAGTATCCATTAAAGTCTTAAGTTGTGTTTTTGGTAATTTGACATTTGTGGTATTTGAATATGTTGAGTTAGAGATTGATGAATATTTACTAATGAGATGCATAAATTTGAACAACAATTCAACTTGGAGAATTACTTATATGGAAGAATGTATATTCGGTCAACTGATGAGATTTTAGGTTAAGTATTTGAAATGGCATATCGTATATGGTTTATATATATGTGCATGTATATTACATTCAAGTTTAGGTGTTTAGGACTATGGAAGACATATTTGGTGTTTTTGATTCGAATGTGATTATCTAGGTGAATTGATCTATGCCATGCGTAGATGTATGTACAATTGGTATATCTTGAACTCGATTAAGCTAAAATTCTAAACAAAAACATATATATGTCTAGTTTTGGTATGTAACATCTTACTTTGTTAGATTAATATTGAGCATGTGCATGTTCTAATAATGAATATTAAATGACCACAAAAACTGTGACCTTTGCATTTAATGGAAAATGATTATATGAGAAATTGGCTAATGGATTTGAGGTATGCTCGAAATGGTTTAAGTGTACTTTGATATTGCATTTCTCGAAACGCATTCGGTTTTGATTATATGAACAGAAAATATTTGTGGTAACTTGTGTTATGTTAAGTAATACCTTATAGCCCTAATCTGGCGATGGATATGGGTTAAGGGTGTTACATTTGATTGGTATCAAAGCTTACGATTTAGTTGATTCTAGGACTACCGTAGTGCGTGTGAGTCTAGCTATACATGCCTTAAATTATAATGTGATAGTATGATGACTTCTGACATCTGAATTGTGTTTTTATATAGTAAATGGATCCCGATAGAGTAGTAGCTGATGATGTCGAGAGCGTAGCGCCTAATCCCGCGTATGGGACAGGGCCAGTAGAATCTCGACCTATCTCGAGTAGCCATGAGGGGGAGGCTAAACAAGCATTCTACCAGATGATGAACGAATGGTTTACTCAATATATCCGGACTAATCCGGTCGCGCAACAACCTCCACCCCCGAATAATCCATCTTTGATACCTATGGTACCTCCGATAATAGATCCAATGAGATTTAGCAGGCCTCCTATAGATAAAATGAGGAAACATGGGGCCGAAGAGTTTAAAGCTAATGATGATGATACGGAATGAGCTGAGCTGTGGCTTGATAATACTATCCGTGTGTTCGACGAGCTATCATGTACTCCAGATGAATGCTTAAAATGTGTTCTATCCTTGTTACGGGACACTGCATATCACTGGTGGAATACACTAGTATCGATGGTTCCGAAAGAGAAAGTGACCTGGGAATTCTTCTAGACTGAACTCCGTAAGAAATATATCAGTCAGAGATTCATCGGCCAAAAACGTAAAGAATTTCTAGAATTGAAACAAGGTCGTATGACCATGACTGAGTATGAACGGAAATTTGGGAGATTAAGCCGATATGCTCGTGAATGTGTTTCAACCGAGGCTATCATGTGTAAAAGATTCGAAGACGATTTGAATGAAGACATTAAGTTGCTGGTCAGCATACTTGAGATTAAAGAGTTCGTAGTACTTGTTGAATGAGCCTGTAAAGCCAAAGAGTTTGGGAAAGAGAAAAGAAAAGCTGAATTCGAAGCTAGAGACATCCGTAAAAGATCATCGAGTAAGATCTTTCATTCAACATCAAAGAAGTTTAGAGATGAATCTAGTCGACATAAAGCTACTTCAGACTTTTCTAGACGAGACCGATACCGACCTCCTGCTGGTTCCCGAGCCACTTCGATTGCTAGCGTCGGTAATGTTCAGCAGAACCGGGTTGAGTGCAAGCATTGTGGAAAATGGCATTCTGGGAGTTGTAGATTGCATGATCAGTCTTGTTTTAAATGTGGATCGATGGATCATTTTATTCGGGAGTGCCCGATGTTAGCCGTGCAAAATACTGTTCAGAATACGAGACTGAGCAATGAATCAGTGCGTGGCAGACCACTCAGGATTTCGGGAAATGTAGGTGGCAGTCAGAGAGGAAAAAAGGATATTGCAGTTCGATCAGAGGCTCGTGCACCTGCCAGAGCATATGCTATACGCGCTCGAGAGGATGCTTCTTCCCTAGATGTATTTACTGGTACTTTCACTCTTTATGATACTAGTGTTATTGCGTTGATTGATCCTGGTTCGACTCATTCTTATGTGTGTGAAACATTAGTATCCAGTAAGACTCTGCCTGTTGAGTCTACAGAGTTTGTGATTCGAGTATCAAACCCCTTGGGTCGGTGCATTTTGGTTGACAAAGAGTGTAAAGATTGCCCGTTGATAATTCGAGATTCATGTTTCCCAGCTGATTTGATGTTGTTTCCTTTTAATGAATTCGATATAATTTTGGGTATGGACTGTTTGACTTTGCACGATGCTGTTGTTAATTGTAAAAGAAAAACCGTTGATTTGAGATGCCAGAACGGTGAAATTTTTCGGATTGAATCTAATGATCTGAATGGGTTTCCAGTAGTAACATCATCGATGTTAGCCCAGAAATACGTGAGAAAAGGTTATGAAGCTTATTTTGCTTATGTGCTTGATAGTAAAGTGACTGAAAAGAGGGTTGAATCTGTACCAGTTCTGTGCGAGTATCTGGATGTATTTCCTAAAGAATTACCGGGTTTGCCACTTATTCGAGAGGTAGAGTTTGGTATTGAGTTAATACCAGGGATGACTCCGATTTCGATAGCTCCATATCGGATGGCACCTATAGAATTAAAAGAGTTGAAAGCACAGTTGCAATAGTTAACATATCGGGGTTTTGCACGACCAAGTTTCTCTCCATGGGGTGCACCAGTCTTATTTGTGAAAAAGAAAGATGGAACTATGCGAATGTGTATTGATTATCGACAACTTAATAAGGTAACAATAAAGAATAAATACCTGTTGCCACGGATTGACGACTTGTTTGATCAGTTGAAAGGGGCTTCAGTGTTTTCAAAGATAGATTTGAGGTCGGGTTATTATCAGTTGCAAGTTAGAGATTCGGATGTGCCAAAGACTGCTTTTCGAATGAGGTACGGACACTATGAGTTTTTGGTTATGCCTTTAGGACTTACTAATGCACCTGCTGTTTTTATGGATCTGATGAGTCGAATTTTTAGTTAGTATTTGGATCGGTTTGTGGTAGTGTTTATAGATGATTTTCTGATTTACTCCAGAGATGAAACCGGGCATGCCCAGCATCTGAGGCTTGTGCTGCAAACTTTGCGAGATAAACAGTTGTATGCAAAGTTTAGTAAATGTGAGTTCCGGTTGAGTGAAGTCAGTTTTCTGGGCCACGTTTTTTCTGCATCGGGTATTCGGGTTGATCCGAATAAAATATCGGCTATACTTGATTGGAAACCACTGAAAAATGTTTCCAAAATTTGAAGTTTTCTGGGACTTGTCGGTTATTACAGATGATTTGTGAAAGGTTTTTCTATGATAGCTACACCATTAACAAAGCTATTACAGAAAGATATTAATTTCGAATAGTCAGAAAAGTGTCAGAAAAGTTTCGATCAGTTGAAAGCTCTTTTGACCGAAGCTCCAGTGTTAGTCCAGCCTGAATCGGGTAAAGAATTTGTTGTTTATAGTGATGCATATTCGAATGGTTTGGTTTGTGTTTTGATGCAGGAAGGCAAAGTCGTAGCTTATGCTTCGAGACAATTGAAGCCACACGAAAAAAATTACCCGACACATGATTTAGAGCTAGCAGCCATTGTGTTTGCGTTAAAGATTTGGCGTCATTATCTGTTCGGTGAGAAATGTCATGTTTATTCAGATCACAAGAGTTTGAAGTATTTGATGACACAGAGAGATTTGAATCTGAGACAACGTAGATGGTTAGAGCTGTTGAAAGATTACGAGTTAGTGATTGACTATCATCCAGGAAAGGCTAATGTTGTTGCGGATGCTTTAAGTCGAAAGTAATTATTTGCTCTTCGTGTGTTAAACGCGCATATGGTTATGTCTGATGATGGTTCGATGTAGCTGAATTAAAAGCAAGATCGTTGTTTATTCAACAAATTAGTGATGCCTAGAAAGATGACAAAGATTTGTTGGCAAGACGAATTCAGTGTGAAAGTAATGTTGAGTCAAAGTTTCGAATTGATGAGAATGACTGTTTGAAGTTCAAAGATCGAATGTGTGTTCCGAGGAAATCGGATTTAATTCAAATAATTTTAAATGAAGCTCACAGTAGCAGATTGTTTGTACATCCGGGTAGCACGAAAATGTATAATGATTTGAAATAGTTCTTTTGGTGGCCTGGTATGAAACGGGACATATCTGAATTTGTCTCGAAGTGCTTAGTTTGTCAACAAGTAAAGGCCGAACATCAGGTGCCTTCTGGGTTACTTCAGCCGATCATGATACCTGAATGGAAATGGGGCAGAATTACTATGGATTTTGTATCCGGTTTGCCTATGACACCGAGCAAGAAAGACGCAATTTGGGTTGTAGTGGATAGACTAACCAAATCAGCTCACTTTGTTCCAGTTCGTATGGATTATTCGCTCGATAAACTGGCTGAGTTGTACGTATCTCAAATTGTGAGATTACATGGTGTGCCTATTTCTATTGTTTCAGATAGAGACCCGAGATTCACGTCGCAGTTTTGGAAGAAATTGCAAGATGCTTTAGGTACTAAACTACACTTTAGCACAGCTTTTCATCCGTAGACAGATGGTCAGTCCGAACGAACCATCAGATACTTGAGAATATGTTGAGATGTTGCATTCTCGAGTTTGAAGGTACATGGGAACGATACTTACCTCTGATTGAATTTTCTTAGAATAATAGCTTTCAGTCTAGTATCAAAATGGCACCCTACGAAGCTTTGTATGGTCATAAATGTCGTACACCATTGTACTAGACCAAGCTCAGTGAGAACAAGATACACGGGGTTGATTTGATTATGGAAACTGAACAGAAAGTGGCAGTAATCCGTGATAGTTTGAAAGCTGCATCAGATCGTCAAAAGTCTTACGCAGATTTGAAACGTAAAGACATTGAGTTTCAGATTGGAGATTGAGTATTTCTGAAAGTTTCACCGTGGAAGAAATACTCAGATTCGGTCGTAAAGGCAAGCTGAGTCCGAGATTCATTGGACCATATGAAATTACAGAGCGTATTAGGCCAGTTGCTTATATATTGCAGTTACCACCTGAGTTAGAAAAGATTCATAATGTTTTCCATGTTTCGATGCTTCGTAGATATCGATCTGATCCTTCACATGTAATCTACCCGACAGAGGTTGAAATTCAGCCTCATATGACATACGAAGAGGAACTGATTTGTATTTTGGCTCGTGAGATAAAAAGAATTGAGAAATAAGAAAATTTCGTTAGTTCAGGTACTGTGGAAAAAGCACGAAGTTGAAGAAGCAACTTGGGAGCCTGAGGATACAATGAAAGAGCGTTATCCGAACCTATTTATCGGTAAGATTTTCAGGGACGAAAATCCCTAAGGGGGGAGAGTTGTAACTGTCCAAATTTGACCCTAATCGGTGGTTTCGGGACCACAAATCCGAGTCTGAAAAATCTTTAAATATTATTTTCTGTGTTAAATATATGTGAATTATAATGTATGAAAGTTTCGTATAAAAATTTGATTGTTTGTGTGCTTAATTTAATAAAAAGGGCTTAATCGCGTAAATTATAATCTTGATAGTTTAAAGTGTAAGGACTAAGTTAAGGTTGTCTTTTTAAATGGGAGCATTTAAAATGCAATAAACCCATTTTAAAGGATAGTGGACGGCTAAAGTCTATTATGCCCATTTATGTTATGTTTAAAATGTATTTAGATAAGGTTAAAATAGTAATATAATAATAACATATGTTATAAAAAATCATAAAAGAAAAACATGTCATTTTCATCTTTTTCTTTAAGCTCTTCTTGCTGAAACTAACATAAAGAAAAAGAAAGGAGAAACAAGCTAGGTTCGCCCTTTGTTGGATTGAATTCAAGGTGAATTTTAGTTCGGTTCTTGATAATTTTTACGTTTTTGAGATCGTTGCTTAGAAATCTTCAAGACCCATTTTGAGTTAGATGAATATTTTGAGTTGAGCCATTGCTGATAGTTGGTTGTTTATGTTGTTTAAGGATGAATTATGAAATATATGTGTTAGATTAATATGTTTTGTTTTTGGATTTTTGATGAATTTGGGTATTTTGGGTTAAATTGCAAAAATAAATTTTTGAGGGACTAAAATGTCAAATGAAGGAAATGCATGGACTTGTATGAAGACTAGGAATATTCGGCCCTTAAGGTGTGTGGCCAACTTTTGTGTATTTTGTGTTTTGTGCAAATAGGACTAAATTGTAAAAGTTTGAAATATTAGGGGCAAAATGGTAATTTGCCCATTTATGTGTTTTAGGACTAAATTGAATATAAAAGTGTTTGAATGAGCTTTTTGAATATGTTTAGATCAAGAACAAAAGAAAACGGACTTGGATCGGAGAAAAGCGAAAATAATCAAATAGCCGGTTTTTGTCGTCCGACGATATCCGAGGTAAGTCTCTAAGCAAAAAATCATCGTAAATTATTTACGTAACTTAGTATATGCTAAAATTCAGAAACATTGTAACTATATATGAATTAGCCGAATTTGACTCAGAATAATATTTGATTTGGTTAAGATATTTGAGTGATATATGCTATTTGTATGTTCCTACAATGAGTTTGAAATAAGTGAAAGATTCGATATATGAAATGAGTCAGGTGAGACAACTTAAAGTATTACTATTCAGGCTTTGAGCCTAGCAAGCCTTGGGCTGGTGAACTTATCGGGCTTTATGCCTAGCTGGCTTAATTCCGGTGAATGAATATCAGACCTCGGGTCTAGCAGGCTTAGGGCCGGTGTGTGATTCAGGCTTATGCCTAGCAGGTTTTATACCGGTGATCTGTAATACGAGCTTATGCTTACGAAATGAATGAGTTATGGTGGCAATTGAACAAGATAAAGCTTATTTAAATGAATTAGATTATTCGGCCATAAGGTATGTATTTACATAAGTACATGTTATATGTGATGTTTATTGAATAAATAAGTTGATAATTAATGTGTTTGTATATTCGGCATTTTGGATATGTGGATAAAATGATATTAAGTTGATGTTGTTTACTTGCAAACATGAGATTATTAAATAGATGTATGAGTAATTTTATATTTATGTATACATTCGGCTATGTGGAAATTTTATGTATATACATTTGGTTATGTGGGATTATGTATATAATTATATATATTCAATTGTATGTGATTAAGTTATACATGGTACTTACTAAATTGATTGTATAAGGAAACATATTTAATTATATGGAATCGATAGGTGAAAACTAAATTAGTTTGTAAGGATGATGGTATTCGGCTATGATAGCCCAATTGTGCTATGTAATTATATTAAGGTTATAAAATGATTGGTTTATTATATTGAATGTTTGATTATGTACTTATATTTGCTTAAGACTTATTAAGCGAAGTTAGCTTACTCTGTGTGATTGTTATTCTGTTTTATAGATTTTGGTCAAGCTACAGGCTCAGGGGATCGTCAACGAAGTCATCCACACTATCGACTTATTTTGGTACTTTTAAGTTTGGATTTTGAACTAAAGGCATGTATAGGCTAGACTGTGTTTTGAATCTATGAATTTTGTCCTCGTATATATATATAGCCATGCGAAAATGGCTTGATATTAATGTCAATTGTTTTAATGCTTTAAGTTCTTAATCATGTTATGTGTGTTTATCATGCTTGGATTATAAATATGGTTGCAATGTGAGTTCTTTATAAGCACAAATATATGTATACGTTTTGATAGGAAGTATCCATTAAAGTCTTAAGTTGTGTTTTTGGTAATTCGACATTTGTGGTATTTGAATATGTTGAGTTAGGGATTGATGAATATTTACTAATGAGATGCATAAATTTGAACAACAATTCAACTTGGAGAATTACTTATATGGACGAATGTATATTCGGTCAATTGATGAGATTTTAGGTTAAGTATTTGAAATGGCATATTCGTATATGGTTTATATATATGTGCATGTATGTTACATTCAAGTTTAGGTGTTTAGGACTATGGAAGACATATTTGGTGTTTTTTATTCAAATGTGATTATCTAGGTGAATTGATCTATGCCATGCGTGGATGTATGTACAATTGGTATATCTTTAACTCGATTAAGCTAAAATTCTAAACAAAAACATATATATATGTCTAGCTTTGGTATGTGACATCTTGCTTTGTTAGATTAATATTGAGCATGTGCATGTTCTAATAATGAATATTAAATGACCACAAAAACTGTGACCTTTGCATTTAAGGGAAATGATTATATGAGAATTGGCTAATGGATTTGAGGTATGCTCGAAATGGTTTAAGTGTACTTTGATATTGCATTTCTCGAAACGTATTCGGTTTTGATTATATGAACAGAAAATATTTGTGGCAACTTGTGTTATGTTAAGTAATACCTTATAGCCCCAATCCTGCGACGGATACGGGTTAAGGGTGTTACCCAAACATACATCATATGTAACATCCGGGAATTAGGAGCTTTGCGTTTATTATGCTTCTGTGTGTTTGGTTTGCTCTGCTTGTTGTTTGAGTGTGTTTGGGGGCCTCGGGAAGGCTCGGGGTTATGCAGAAGACTTGGTAAAATTTTCAATTTTGGGCACTTTAGGGGAGAGCTGGCTGAGGCAAGCTTTAAAGGTTATTGCTTGTCTTTGTTGACACAAGAAGTGCAGCGGTAAGGTGGTAAGGAGACGCCACCTAGCATGTAGGGAAGTGGCGTCACAAGTGGAACTGTGAGGGAGAGGGTTCGAATCTCTCAAGCAGCACTCAGGGATATTATTTTTAGCTCAAGCAAGGGAGGCAGCTGGATGGTAATCAAACTCTAGAGGAGAGAGACAAGACTTGGTCAAATAATTCAAATAAGTAGTGGAGAGCCATTTGGGGAGTTTGAATCATTCAAACCAAATTGAATGAGTGGAGGAGAGGGGATTAAGGAGAGAATCAAGGAAGAAGCATAGGGTTTGAGCTGAGAACGGTGTTGGCCGAAATTTTGGATAGTGTAGGGGGAGCAAAAACGGTCATATGGGGTCTTTGGAGTGTGTAGGCATTCGGTTAGGTGAAGGGGGGTTTAGGTGCCGAAATTTTGTGGGGTGTTTAGCATTTGGGTGTTGAGAGCTCTCTTTTCTTTTGGCATTCGGTATTCCTCTTCTTTTTCAATCTTTTTCTCTGGATTGTCGAAACTCCTCAACTATTTTGGTCCATTCTTTTGCTTAGTAAAGCCGAAACCCATAGGGCACTCTTTTCGCTTTCCACTCCTCTCTCTTTTCCTCTCATTTTCTTCTTGTACCAAGCTTTCATCCCTCTAGCCGAATTCCCTTAGCTTTCATTTTTTTCCTTTGTGTTTCTTTTCTCATCTACTCAAGCCGTAGAATCCCTTTTGTTTTCCTTCAAAGCCGAAACATCAGTTTGCTTCAAGTCATTCTCTATTTCTTCTAAAGCCGAATCTCTCTAGCCATTTCTTCTTGTACCTTCCCTCTGTCTCTTTAAAGGCTGAAACTTAATCTCTCTTCCTCTTCTTTGAGTGTTCTTATTTTCTTTTGGCCGAATCTCTCCTGGGATTTCATTTCCTTCACTTGTTCTTGTTTTAGTGGGTTGCCGTCACTCATTCTCTTAACTTTTCCAATCGGTTTCTCCTCAATTGATGGGAAGTGTTCTTTTTTTCTCTCGATCCTTTCTTTTCCCTTGTTGATTGATAAACCGAGGTTTGTAACTTTATGCTTTGGGAGTTTTGGCCGAATGTAGAAAGGGCTTTGTGTTCGTATTCTTCTTTGCATCTGGCCTATGGTGGGGAGATCTTTGGTAAGTAGTGTTAGCCGAGTGGTGGTAAGAGTTTCTTATTTTCTTGTTTGGCCGAAAGGTTATTCTTTTATGTATGTGGAGGATCAGTTCTGACATAGTAATGTTTTAGGGATTCGATCAACTCTTAATCCAACTGGAAGCTTTCGGTTTCTGACAATCTAGGTAAGAAATCTTTTCATTTTGAGCGTGTATTCTTACTTTCTCTGCTTCAATGCCTTAACCTGGTCTTCTGACCAAGATCATTTTCATGGAATCAGATGCCAGCCAAGCAAAGGAAGAGGTTGGACCCATAGTCCCAGCCCCTAAATTTAAGAAGCGAGCTGTATCGGCAGTACGAGACTGGCCACCGGGTTGTGGACCAGCTTCAGAACAGGATAGACAGATAGTCATCGTCCCTGCTAACGAGAGTGTCGACATAGAAAGCATAGTATTGCGTGTTATCAGGTGTGTAAAATTTCATACTCTGTTATTATTCTGTGATATTAACTGTTTGGGCTGAAAAGCTGAAGCGACTGGAAAAATAGTCGTAATACACTTGTGGGTAAAGCTGAGGATACCAGGTAAGTGACTATAACGTTTTATTAAAGGATATGGAAATGTATGCTGTAATCTGTCACTATGTTGAGAGCATGTGCATTCATATGATTTGTATGTTCTGCATGGGTTCAGGATATGATTAGAAAGGGGAAGTGTTAGAGACTGTCACGGTGGTTTGGTACCACAAGTGGGTTGACCCCACATATATCCGATTCAGTGATCATGTCTCGGTGGCTTGGTGCCATGGTGGTTTAATACCACGTATATATATATCTATGATTCAGTGACTTGTCCCAGTGGTTTGGTACCACAGTGGGTTGGCCCCACATACATTTATCAGGGACTGTCATGGTGGTTTCGTACCACGGTGGGTTGGCCCAACGTATGTTAATAGTGACTCTGTCACGGTGATCTAGTATCACGGTGGTCTAGAACCACGGGTGGCTTGGTGCCACATATGAGGTGTGTAGCGGATGGAGGGTTGATTGTAGAAATCCCCACGGTGTGATGGGCTGGTAGAGTGGTGTGTAGAGGATGGAAAATTAGGTTGGGCTGGGACACATTACATTCATATCTTTTGTATGCCATCTTGTGTGGGCTAAGGCCTAATGTGCAATCGTGGGCTTAAAGCCGTTTATGTGATGTAATGGGATTTACACACTGAGTCTTGGTGACTCACCCCTCTGTTTAACTTGCAGGTAATCAGTAGATCGTGGATCTGGGAGCCGAGGCAGACTCGTGGAGGCCTTTTTTCGTAAATTCGTTTCTTTAATATGATTACTTTTAATTGGGGATATTGTTATGTAATAAGGCCTTCTAAAATTAATATCTGCTTATTTTATTATCATTTATTTATGATATGACACCATTTTAACTTTAAAGCTGAATTGGAGTTTTCAAAACACGCGTAGCATAAACAACCGTTTTCTCACAAAGGCCAACAAAAATAACAAACTTTCGATCAACTCAACTCGAAAATTTTTCTTAAAAACTACAAATTTCTGTTTTTATAATATCACCTAAAAAGAAAAATTTCATTTTCACGATTTTCTTTTAAATTCCAAAGTTTTTATTTATAACATTTCCCTGTGACATACCAGATGTGGTCGTAACGTCTAGACCGGGTTTGGGGTGTTACAATTTTGGTATCAGAGCCTAGGTTGCAAAGCTCAGCTGTTGAATAGGTTCAACCATGTTTTGTAAAGTCAATTTAAAATGTTATTTAAGGAAATGTTTTAGTTGGAGTATGGCACCTCAGTCTACCGGCACCCGATCCACGCGGTAAGTGTTCTAATTGTTGGTTGTTTTGCATGAAATGGTTATGTTGTGTTATGATTACTAGTATTAAGAGATCCAAACTTTAGAGACTGAAACCTTTAGGTATAGATATGAATCTGAGAGAATTACTTCTTAATGTTATTTCTCATAAGACTGCTCGGTATTAAACAGTGAAAGAAAATACTAATTCATAAAACTCTTAATCAGGCTAAGTCGTATCGGAAGCTATGAGTACTAGGGGACATGGACGAGTTAGGCGCTGCAGGGGTAGAGGCCGAGGTGTTGGCTTAGAGCCCTCGGATCAGGACATGGGTCAGAAAATGATGCGCCAGCACCGCCAGTGGTGGAAGCGAATTTTCAGGATCAGTCAGGCAGAGACGATGATGTGTCTCAGGCGATGTTACATGTGCTGGACAGAGTTGCTGGAGCAAGCACGGGGTTAGGGGCTCGAAAATTTGTGTCTGAGCGACTCCGAGCCAATGGAGCATAAATGTTTAGGGGCGTTTCTGGTGTAGCTCCTAATGTAGCTGAATATTGGCTAGAAGCAGTTGAGCGTATTATGGACGACCTTGATTTTATGGTGGAAGAGAAGTTAAAAGGAGTTGTGTCTCTTCTTCAGGACGAGGCGTACCAGTGGTGGCTCACGGTCAGGGATGGTACAGTGGCTAATCGTATTACCTGGGATTTCTTCAAGGCAGCATTCCAGGGAAAGTATATTGGATCAAGTTATGTGGACGCGCAGCGTAAGGCATTTTTAAATTTGGTTCAGGGAAATAAATCGGTGGCCGAGTTGAGGCGAAATTCTTACGTCTTAGTCGTTATGCCCGGGGTATTGTTGCCACAGACCAGGAGCGCTGTGTTCGGTTTGAGGATGGTCTGAGGGACGAGTTGCATGTGCTGATAGCTCCATAGCGAGAAAGAGAATTTGTTGTTTTAGTGGAAAACGCTAAGATAGCCGATGAGGTGAAGCGGTCCGAAAAGCAAAACCAGGATAGGGATAAAGGTAGAAATAAAAGGAATTTTGGATCGTCAGGACCAACTGGGCATTTTCAGAAGAGGCCTAGGTTGCGAGACCTGTTGCTGATAGTGGTCCTCAGAGGTGTGCTAGATGCGGTAGGTTTCATCCAGGTGAGTGTTGGTCGAGTAACAGAGGATGTTTTAGGTGTGGGTCTACTGATAATCGGGTAAGATATTCTCCATAGGAGTTGGGCAGAGCACGACCAGTGGGTCAGAACTATGAACAGCCTGGTAGAGGTGGTCAGCAACCACAGAGAGGTCGTGGTCTCGCTATGGGAGGAAGTAGTTTTGGTCGAGGGCGTGGAACACCGGGCAGAGGTATCGGGAGCACAGATGCAAGACAACCTGGGTTGGTTTATGCAGCTAGACGTCGAGTTGAGGGCGATGCACCGGATGTCATAACTAGTACGTTTCTTATTTATGGGTTGCCTTATACTGCACTGATTGATATTGGATCAACACATTCTTATGTTGCTAGTACTATATTAGGAACTCTGAACATAGACTCTGAGATTGCATCTAGGGAGATGACTGTACTTAGCCCTTTAGGACAATCTGTAGTAGTGAATAAACTCTTTAGGAAGGTGCCTTTAGAGGTTCAAGGGATGGTTTTCCCAGCTGATCTAATGGAACAGTCGTTCGGGGAGTTCGATTTAATCTTAGGTATGGACTGGCTAGTGAAGTATAGAGAAAACTTGGATTGTGCTGCCAAGCGCATGGTGTTAAGGACTTCTGAGGATGATGAGGTGGTGGTGATAGGTGAATGGAGGAACTACTTGTCTAATGTAGTGTCCACTTTAAAGGCTGAAAGAATGGTGAGAAAAGGATGTGAGGCATTCATAACTTTTGTTTGTGCTCTGGAAGCCAAGAAGCTAACTGTAGGGAGGTTAAAACGGTGAAAGAATTCTTTGATGTTTTCCCAGAAGAGCTACCAGGGTTACCTCCGGATCGCGAGGTGGAGTTCGGTATTGATCTACTTCCGAGGACAGCACCCGTGCCTATTGCCCCATATAGAATGGCTCCAAAAGAGTTGGTGGAATTGAAAGCCCAAATTCAGGAACTGTTGGATCGGGGTTTTATCCGACCCAGTGTGTCACCTTGGGAAGCGCCGGTGTCATTTGTTAAGAAGAAAGACGGGTTGATGCGTATGTGTATTGACTACCGCCCGTTAAACATGTTGACGATTAAGAACAAGTACCCGTTGCCTAGGATAGATGATCTGTTCGACCAGTTGCGAGGCACGTCGGTCTTTTCAAAGATAGACTTGAGGTCGGGTTATCACCAACTTAAGGTCAATGAGGCAGATATTCAAAAGACAGCTTTTCGAACTCGTTATGGTCATTACGAGCTCCTGGTGATGCTGTTTGGGTTGACGAATGCACCAGCAGCGTTCATGGACATGATGAACTGGGTATTCCAACCCTATCTGGACCGGTTTGTTATGGTATTTATAGATGATATCTTGGTTTATTCAAGGTCGGTGGAGGAGCATGATTCGCATCTTCGGGTGGTTTTGCAAATCCTGAGGGAGAAACAGCTGTACGCTAAATTCAGTAAGTGTGAATTTTGGCTAAGTGAAGTTACCTTTCTGGGCCATGTTGTGTCTGCTGAGGGGATTAGGGTTGATCCCCAGAAAATTGAAGCTGTGTTGGACTGGAAGCTGCTTAAGTCTGTGGCAAAAAATTCGGAGTTTTCTTGGTCTGGCTGGGTATTACAGAAGGTTTGTTGAGGGGTTCTCATTGATTGCGACACCATTAACCAAGTTGTTGCAAAAAGGGGGTACCGTTTGTTTGGTCTGATAAGCAACAGGAGAGTTTCGAAAAGCTGAAGAGGGTCTTGACTGAGGCTCCAGTATTGATACAGCCTAAGGCCGGGAAAGAGTTTGTGGTCTACTACGATGCGTCGTACACAGGATTGGGATGTGTGTTGATGCAGGAAGGGAAGGTGGTAGCATATGCGTCTCGGCAGCTGAGACCGCATGAGGTGAATTATACCACGTATGACCTGGAATTGGCTGCAGTAGTGTTTGCTTTGAAGATCTGGAGGCATTATCTGTATGGGGAGAAGTCCGTTATTTATACAGATCACAAGAGCCTAAAATATCTCCTTACTCAGAAGGAGTTGAATTTAAGGCAGCGGAGATAGATCGAATTGTTAAAAGATTATGATTGCTCGATCGAGTATCGTCCGAGTAAAGCTAACGTGGTGGCAGATGCATTAAGTCATAGAGTGATCTCTGACTTGAGAGCAATGTTTGCTCATCTCAGCCTATATGATGATGGAAGTTTGTTAGCTGAACTTCAAGTGAAGCCTTCTTGGGTCAATCAGATTAAAGAGAAGCAGTTGGCTGATGAGTTGTTAAAGTTAAAGTTTCAGTTGGGGCCAGGTGATGGGATAACGGATTTCAGTGTGAATAGTGATGGAGTATTATGTTTTCGAGGAAAGACTTGCATGCCAAAAGATCTTGAGTTGGGACGTAAGATCCTACAGGAAGCGCATAGTAGCCCACACGCTATGCATCCTGGAGGAAGTAAGATGTATCGGGATCTGCGAGAACAGTTTTGGTGGCTGGGTTTGAAGCGAGAGATTACCGAGTTTGTGAGTAAATGCTTAACGTGTCAGCGGGTGAAAGCAGAACATCAGTTGCCTTCGGGGTTGTTGCAGCCGGTGAAAATTCCACAGTGGAAATAGGAAAGGATCACGATGGACTTTGTTAATGGGCTACCTCCTACGCCTACTAAGAAGGATTTGGTATGGGTGATTGTTGATCGATTGACGAAATCCGCTCATTTCATACCGGTTCGTGTTGACTACTCTCTACAGAAATTAGCTAAGCTGTATGTAGCAGAGGTTGTCAGGTTGCATGGGGTACCTATGTCTATCATATCTGACAGAGACCCCAGATTTACATCGAGGTTCTGGAAGGCGTTACATCAAGCGTTGGTACAAGATTGGATTTCAGTACAGCTTTTCATCCACAGACCGATGGTTAGTCTGAGAAGGTAATTCAGATCTTGGAAGATATGTTGAGGGGCTGTGTCATTGATTTCAGGGGTAGTTGGGAGAAGTTTCTACCGTTAGCAGAATTCGCATAAAACAATAGCTATCAGTCTAGTATTCAGATGGCACTGTATGAAGCGTTGTATGGTCAAAAGTGTCGCACTCCTACTTGTTGGACAGAGTTGGGTGAGCGACAGTTGTTGGGTCCAGAATTGGTTTCTGAAAAGAAGGACAAGGTTAAGTTGATTAGGGCACGGCTGAAAGAAGCTTCTGACAGGCAGAAATCTTATGCTGATCGGAAATGTAAAGACATAGAATTTGCAGTAGGTGACCGGGTTTTCTTAAAGGTTTCATCGTGGAAGAAGGTTCTAAGGTTTGGACGGAAGGGCAAGCTGAGCCCCAGGTTCATCGAGCCTTATCGTGTGTTGAAGCGTGTGGGACCGGTAGCTTATCAGCCCGAGCTACCTTCAGAATTAAGTCAGATTCATGATGTGTTTCATGTTTCGATGTTAAGGCGCTACCGTTCGGATCCATCTCATGTTGTGCCAGTGGAAGAAATCGAAGTAAGGTCTGACCTATCCTTTGAAGAGGAACCAGTTCAGATCTTGGATCGTGATGTTAAAGTATTGCGAAGGAAGACGGTTCCGTTGGTTAAAGTGTTGTGGCAGAATCACGGTTCAGAGGAAGCTTCGTGGGAGCCGGAGGATGTGATGCGTCAGCAATACCCTCATCTCTTTTGACCAGGTAAAAATTTCGAGGCTGAAATTTCTTTAAGGGGGTAGAATTGTAACATCAGAGAATTAGGGGCTTTGCGTTTATTATGCTTCTGTGTGTTTGGTTTGCTCTGCTTGTTGTTTGAGTGTGTTTGGGGGCCTCGGGAAGGCTCGGGGTTATGCAGAAGACTTGGTAAAATTTTCAATTTTGGGCACTTTAGGGGAGAGCTAGCTGAGGCAAGCTTTAAGGGTTATTGCTTGTGTTTGTTGACACAAGAAGTGTAGCGGTAAGGTGGTAAGGAGACGCCACCTAGCATGCAGGGAAGTGGCGTCACAAGAGGAACTGTGAGGGAGAGGGTTCGAATCTCTCAAGCAGCACTTAGGGATATTATTTTTGGCTCAGGCAAGGGAGGCAGCTGGATGGTAATTAAACTCTGGAGGAGAGAGACAAGACTTGGTCAAATAATTCAAATAAGTGGTGGAGAGCCATTTGGGGAGTTTGAATCATTCAAACCAATTTGAATGAGTGGAGGAGAGGGGATTAAGGAGAGAATCAAGGAAGAAGCAAGGGGTTTGAGGTGAAAAGGGTGTTGGCCGAAATTTTGGACAGTGTAGGGGGAGCAAAATCGATCATATGGGGTCTTTGGAGTGTGTAGGCATTCGGTTAGGTGAAGGGGGTTTAGGTGTCGAAATTTTGTGGGGTGTTTAGCATTTGGGTGTTGAGAGCTCTCTTTTCTTTTGGCATTCGGTATTCCTCTTCTTTTTCAATCTTTTTCCCTGGATTGCCGAAACTCCTCAACTATTTTGGTGCATTCTTTTGCTTAGTAAAGCCAAAACCTATAGGGCACTCATTTCCCTTTCCACTCCTTTCTCTTTTCCTCTCATTTACTTCTTGTACCAAGCTTTCATCCCTCTAGCCGAATTCCCTTAGCTTTCATTTTTTTCCTTTCTGTTTCTTTACTCATCTACTCAAGCCGTAGAATCCCTTTTGTTTTCCTTCAAAGCCGAAACATCAGTTTGCTTCAACTCCTTCTCTATTTCTTCTAAAGCCGAATCTCCCTAGCTATTTCTTCTTGTACCTTCCCTCTATCTCTTTAAAGGCCGAAACTTATTCTCTCTTCCTTTTCTTTGAGTGTTCTTATTTTCTTTTGGCCGAATCTCTCCTGGGATTTCATTTCCTTCACTCATTCTTGTTTCAGTGGGTTGTCGTCGCCCATTCTCTTAACTTTTCCAATCGGTTTCTCCTCAATTGGTGGTAAGTGTTCTTCTTTTCTCTCGATCCTTTCTTTTCCCTTGTTGATTGATAAATCGAGGTTTGTAACTTTATGCTTTGGGTGTTTTGGCCGAATGTAGAAGGGGCTTTGTGTTCATATTCTTCTTTGCATCTAGCCTGTGGTGGGGAGATCTTTGGTAAGTAGTGTTCGCCGACTGGTGGTAAGAGTTTCTTATTTGCTTGTTTGGCCGAAAGGTTATTCTTTTATGTATGTGGAGGATCGGTTCTGACATATTAATGTTTTAGGGATTCGATCAACTCTTAATCCAACCGGAAGCTTTCAGTTTCTGACAATCTAGGTAAGAAATCTTTTCATTTTGAGCGTGTATTCTTACTTTCTCTGCTTCAATGCCTTAACCCGGTCTTCTGACCAAGATCATTTTAATGGACTCAAATGCCAGCCAAGCAAAGGAAGGGGTTGGACCCGTAGTCCCAGCCCCTAAGTTTAAAAAGCGAGCTATATCGACAGTACGAGACTAGCCACCGGGTTGTGGACCAGCTTAAGAACAGGATAGAGAGATATTCGTCGTCCCTGCTAACGAGAGTGTCGACATAGAAAGCATAGTATTGCGTGTTATCAGGTGTGTAAAATTTCACACTCTATTATTATTCTGTGATATTAACTGTTTGGGCTGAAAAGCCAAAGCGACTGGAAAAACAGTCGTAATACCCTTGTGGCTAAAGCTGAGGATACCATGTAAGTGACTATAACGTTCTATTAACTTATATGGAAATGTATGCTGTAATTTGTCACTATGTTGAGAGCATGTGCATTCATATGATTTGTATGTTCTACATGGGTTCAGGATATGATGCGAAAGGGGAAGTGTTAAAGACTGTCAAGGTGGTTTGGTACCACAAGTGGGTTGACCCCACATATATCCGATTCAGTGACCATGTCTCGGTGGCTTGGTGCCACGGTGGTTTAATACCACGTATATATATCTATGATTCAGTGACTAGTCCCAGTGGTTTGGTACCACAGTGGGTTGACCCCATATACATTTATCAGGGATTGTCACGGTGGTTTGGTACCACGATGGGTTGGCCCAACGTATGTTAATAGTGACTCTGTCACGGTGATCTAGTATCACGGTGGTTTGGAACCACGAGTGGCTTGGTGCCATAGATGACGTGTGTAGTGGATGGAGTGTTGATTGTAGAAATCCCCACGGTGCAATAGGCTGGTACGGGTGGTGTGTAGAGGATGGAAAATTAGGTTGGGCTGGGACACATTACATTCATATCTTTTGTATGCCATCTTGTGTGGGCTAAGGCCCAATGTGCGATCGTGGGCATAAAGCCGTTTATGTGATGTAAGGGGATTTACACACTGAGTCTTGGTGACTCACCCCTCTGCTTAACTTGCAAGTAATCAGTAGATCGTGGATCTGAGAGCCGAGGCGGACTCATGGAGGCCATAAAATGTTTTTTTTTTCATAAATTCGTTTCTTTAATATGATTACTTTTAATTGGGGATATTGTTATGTAATAAGGCTTTCTAAAATTAGTATCTGCTTATTTTATTATCATTTATTTATGATATGACACTATTTTCACTTTAAAGCTGAATTGGAGTTTTCAAAACATGCGTAGCATAAACAACCATTTTCTCACAAAGGCCAACAAAGATAACAAACTTTCGATTAACTCAACTTGGAAATTTTTCTTAAAAACTACAAATCTCTGTTTTTATAATATCACCTAAAACGACAAATTTCAAATTCACGATTTTCCTTTAAATTTTAAAGTTCTTTTTTATAACCTTTCCCTGTGACATACCAGATCTGGTCGTAACATCTAGACCGGGTTCAGGGTGTTACATCCTAAATCACATTCATTAAAGCATTTTGCCATCACAAAACTAGCCAAATCACATGGCTAGGTTCATATCTCATACTTATCCAATTAACTAGCCTATACATGCCATATCTAGCTATATACATTTCCAAAATGTACCAAAATAAGTTGAGTAGTGTGATAACGATCCTCGACGGTCCCCGAGCCTTCAGTAGCTTTGACGATCTATAAAACAGAGAAAAACACACACACAGAGTAAGCTTTCCAAAATCTTAGTAAGTCATATACATTTAAACTTAACATGAAAGGCATATGGACATATAAGAACATTGGCACAACTAACTTTCATTGCAAATTTACTACATGTATGCTTTGGTCCATGAACTTGGCCACATTTTGCCACACTCATCAATTCAAAGATCTTATATACACATAGTTCTTTCATGCATACTTTCACATATCATATTATGGTTCCAATATACATATTCATCATAGTAGGATCGTATAGATACTTACCTTGTATAACACTTAGTGTATAAGTTAACGTACCTGAAACGGATTTACTGTTCACATAGCCATTCGTATCACATATTTTCCCATTGAACTGATAGGAACCTAATAGGATACTCAAAAACTCGGAACAGTAGTACAATGCCAACGTCCCAGACGAGTTCTTACATGCACTCAGATATCAATGCCATTGTCCCAGATAGGGTCTTACACGAATCAATACGATGCCGATGTCCCAGACATGGTCTTACACATAAAGATCATATCGATGCCAACGTTCTAGACGTGGTCTTACACATAATCTCAAATCAACGCCGACGTCCCAGACGTAGTCTTACATGATATCACAGAACTGACACCTATGTCATGACATAGCTAATCCTATCTATTCCTAGGTTCGTATGGGACTTCTCGGACATTGTCACTATATAGATCTTATCTCGGAATTCATATACATAGCATCTCGTAAGCATTCACTGTTATCAATGGCCATATGAATATGCACAATTCAATATAAATACATTTATATGTAATATGACTTACCTCGGATTCGATTTTACGGAAATGGAAACGGTTGCTCAGTTACTTTCTCTTTCCCGCGATCTAAGTCCGTTTTTTTCAGTTCTTGATCTATACATATTCATAATTAACTCTTTCATTCACTAACTCATTCTATTCAATCCAAGGACACACATTTAGGGCAATTTGCAAATTAATCCTCACATTTGCACAATTTATCAATTTAGTATATTTTTCTCAAAACATCAAATACACAAATTCATCACACGTCCAAGCTTGGCCGAATGCTTATGTATATCATACAAGCCCATATTTTCCATCGAATTTGCAATTTAGTCCCTCAAGTTACTATTTTCTCAATTTAGCCTTAATGAGCTAAATTCATCAAAAATTCAAGAACAAAGTATGTTCATCTAGCTCAAATCATTCTTTTAACAACTAAACTCATCACAAAGCTCAACATATCATCAATGGCCTATCTCACAAACATCATCAATAGACAAAATAGACATGGGTTTTGTAGTAGGCATAGCAACGATTGCAAAAACGTAGAAATTATCAAAAATCGACTAAAAACATACCTTAAATTTGGCTTGTAAGTAGCCGAATATACAAAGCTTCAACACTTTCTTTTTCTTTCTCAAATCGGTGGAAGAACATAACATTATAGCTTATTTTAAGCTTTTGTTTAATTAATATTATGATATAAACTCATTTACCATAATAACCTTTCATAATAATATATATAACATAAAATGCAAGGTCATTTTAGTCCTTGTGCCGTCCACTATATTAGTAAATGGCCAATTTACAACATAAGGCCTCATATATAAGAAGACACATCAATTAAGCCACTATATTAAAAAGAAGGATACTTTTATCTTTTATGCGATTTAGTCCTTTTATCAAATTAAGCATACAAACGGACGAATTAACTTACGAAACTTTAGCACATGCATAATCACTTATCAAAGACACGGGATTAATATTAAAATATTATACGGGCTTGGATTTTTGGTCCCAAAACCACTGTTACGACTAGGGTATAAACCAGACTGTTACAATTCTCCCCCCTTAGGGATTTTTTTCCCCGAAAATCTTACTGTTAAACAGAGTCGGATATTGCTTTCTCATTGAATCTTCCGGCACCCATGTAGCTTCTTCTATTCCGTGTCAATTCCATAGTACTTTCACTAATGGTATTTTCTTGTTTCTCAATTCTTTCACTTCACGAGATAAGATTCGAATAGGTTCCTCTTCATATGTCATATCAGATTGAATTTCAATTTCAGATGGGGTGATCACATGTGACGAATCAGATCGATATCTACGGAGCATCAAGACATGGAATACATTGTGAATCTTTTCTAGCTCATAGGGCAACCTTAATCTATATGCAACAGGTCCAACACATTCGATAATTTCGTACGGTCCGATGAACCTCGGACTTAACTTACCTTTACGTCTGAATCGAAACACTTTCTTCCACGGAGACACTTTCAGAAATACTTTGTCGCCGATCTCAAATTCTATATCTTTTCATTTCAAGTCTGCATAAGATTTTGGACGATTAGATGATGCTTTCAAACAATCTCGGATCAATTTCACTTTCTGTTCTGAGTCTTTTATCAAGTCGACCCTGCGTAGCTTATTTTCACTGAACTCAGTCCAATACAGAGGTGTATGACATTTACGTCCGTACAAAGCTTCATAAGGTGCCATTTTGATGCTCGACTGAAAACTATTATTTTACGCAAATTCAATCAATGGCAAGTATTGTTCCCACATACCGTTAAACTTAAGTATACAGTATCTTAACATATTTTCAAGAATCTGAATAATTCGTTCGGACTGACCATCTGTTTGTGGATGAAAAGCTGTACTGAAATGCAATTTTGTGCCTAAAGCTTCTTGAAATTTCTTCCAGAATCTTGATGTAAACCTCGGATCTCTATCTGATACAATAGATAGTGGCACCCCGTGCAATCTTACAATCTCATAAATGTAAAGCTCGGCTAATCTATCAAGTGAATAGTCAGATCGTGCCGAAATAAAATGGGTAGATTTGTCATTCTATCAACCGCAACCCAAAGCACATCTTTCTTTCTCGGATTCAGAGGTAATCCAGAAACAAAGTCCATCGTTACTCTATCCCATTTCCACTCAGGAATCATAATCAGTTGTAACAAACCAGACGGAACTTGATGTTCAACTTTCACTTGCTGACAAACTAAACATTTAGACACAAAATCGAATATGTCTCATTTCATTCCAGACCACCAATAATGTCATTTCAAATCATGGTACATTTTTGTACTTCCCGGATGAACAGATAGACGATTGTTATGTGCTTCACTCAAAATCAACTGAATCAACTCTGGATTCCTCAGAACATAGATACGACATCAGAATCCCAAGCAATCATCAATAACTCGAAATTTAGATTCAGAATTCGAATCACATTAAGCTCGTTTCAATAACAACTCATTATCAACTTTTTGAGCATCATATATCTGCTGTATAAATAATGGTTCCACTTTTAATTTAGCTATCACAGAACTATTATCAGAGAAATCTAACTGAGCATTCAAAGTACGTAGTGGAAACTATTTTGAGGACAGACTCAGGGATAGTTTGCGAGTTCTGTTTGCTCTGCAGAGGGAGTGTGAGTTTACTATACTGGTTGAGAAGGCAAAGATCGCCGAGGAGGTTAAGCGCGATGAGCGCCAAAACCATGAGAAAGGAAAGAATAAGAGGGAATCAGAGCCCTTGAATTCTGTGATGAGGCCTAAGAAAAAGGCCAGATATGATGGGCCAGTGAGAGTTGGGCCTCCTGTTGCACCTACTAGGGTACCCCATTGTGGGCACTATGGTAGACGCCATCCGAGCGAGTGTTGGAGGACGATTGGGGCATGTTTGAGATGTGGGTTGACTAAGCACCGAGTTCGGGATTGTCCTTTAAGAACTAATCAGGTGCAAGCTACGAGTACTGGTGCTGCGTAGCCGCCGAGAGTAGTTCAGCAGCCACCTAGGGATCGAGGTCAGGCCAGGGGTGAAAACGGCATGGCCCGAGGGCAGAGAGCACCGGGCAAAGCTGTTGGACTGACTGAGGCGAGGTAGCTGACTCTAATTTATGTTGCACGTCGCCAAGAGGATGGTGATGCTCCAGACGTCATTACGGTTACGTTCTTAATTTTTAATGTACCTTATACTGCATTGGTAGACATAGGATCCACTCATTCCTATGTTGCATGCTCTGTTACTGAAAACATGGGGATTCCAGTTGAGAGTACTCCGAGTGAAATAACGGTATTAAGTCCATTGGAGCAGTCCGTCCGAGTTAATAAATTATTTAGAGACGTCCCTTTAGAGGTACAAGGAGTTATTTTTCTAGCCGAACTAATGGAACTCCCTTTAGGATAATTTGATCCTATACTGGGCATGGATTGGCTAGTCAAGCACCGAGTGAACTTGGATTGTGCCACTAAACAGGTGGTATTGAGAACTGAGGAGGACAATGAAGTAGTTGTAATTGGGGAACATCAGAATTACTTGTCGAATGTGATTTCTGCATTGAGGGCCGAAAATTTTGTTCGTAAGGGGTGTGAGGCATATCTGGCCTAAATTAGTGTTCCAGAATCTAGGTATTCTTTTGTTACGAAAATCAGAACAGTTAAAGACTTTTCAGACGTCTTCCCTGAAGAGTTACATGGGTTACCGTCGAACCGCTAAGTAGAGTTTGGGATTGAGCTCTTTCCTGGTACAGCTCTGGTGTCCATCGCCCCTTATAGAATGGCACCGAAGGAGCTTGTGGATTTTAAGGCTCAAATTCAACAGTTACTGGACCGTGGGTTCATCCGTCCTACTGTGTCTCCGTGGGGAGCACGTGTGCTATTTGTGAAAAGGAAGGATGGATCCATGCGTATGTGTATCGATTATTGTCAATTGAGTAAACTGACCATCGAGAATAAGTACCCCCTACCGAGGATTGATGATCTGTTTGACCAGTTCCGAGGAGCTTCGGTTTTTTCTAAGATTGATCTTCGATCAGGGTATCACCAGTTAAAAGTTAAAGAGAATGACGTGCATAAAACATCATTTAGGACTCGTTACGGCCATTAGGACTTCCTAGTGATGCCATTTGGACTGACGAATGCACCAGCAGCTTTCATGGAACTGATGAACCGAGTATTCTAGCCCTATCTGGATCAGTTCATGGTGTATTCAAAGACTGACGACGAGCATGATGAGCATCTCCGAGTGGTATTACAAACCCTGTGATCGATGGTAGGAATGTCTTAAAATTTATATAATGAATGATCAAGCCTAGAAACTAACTATGACAACGATTTGAGGCAAGCACACCTATCGAACAGTAGTATAGTTTAGTGGCAGGACCGGAATGTCGAACCCAAGGGAACCAAAAGTACTAATACTAACTTTCTTTTTATTATTTAGCCTAAGAATTAAGTGAATTGTTGTTTAATCTAAAATTAAATAACTGCCAAGCTAAGGATGCTAAGACACAGAGAATGAATTGGGGAAATACTTATGGGAAAAACCAATTGATTAGGAAAATACCCGAGGAAGAATCCACCTAGACTTCACTTGTTATTTAACTCTAAACCAAACGATTTATTCACTTGACTTGATCCTTAGGATTCCCTAATTTATATTAATACCTCTTTCGAGGCTACTAACGTCTAACCCTAGGTCAAGTAATTGAAATCTCTTTCTAGTTAAAACCCTTAGAATTGCATTAACTCAATCTATGGACTCCCATATTAGGTTTGACCCTAATCCGGCAGATTTTCGTCATCCGATTTCTAGGGTTGCGATCAACTCTGCTTAACTATGCTAGATCTACTCTTAAATAGAGACTTTTGGTACACTTCCTAAGCACATCAATACTTGAATCAATATCTTGAAATACCAAAGCAAGAATTTAGAACACTAATTAAGAACAAATCAAGTATTTATCATATAGTTCAAAAAACAATAACAAGATCCATCTTAGGTTTCATCCCCCTCAAGTATTTAAGGGGTTTAGTTCATAATCATAAAAGAATACATTTCAGAAGAAAATATAAAACAAAACATAAGAAAAACCCTAAAACCCCCTGAAGGAAATTTAAGGGAAGATCTTCCTTCTTGAGTATGATTCCGGCTTCTTAAGATGGATCAACTGGCTTTCTTCGAGTAAATCCCACAATTCTGGCCTCTCTGGCTTGGCTCCTAAGCCTACCTGGACACCCCCTTTTTAGGTTACACTTAGGGTGTTTATATAGGCTTTCGGACTGTCTTTCTTCGCCCTTCAGTATTCTAATTCGAGTGGAATTAAAACAGGTCACGACAGGGACACGCCCGTGTAAATCGAGGCCAGGCCGTGTTCGAGTTAGTTAAGGAGGCACGATCGTGTGGCTTGGTCCCAGGCTGTGTCGATTCGTACTTTGGTCTATTTTCCCCGTTTTTTGCCCGTTTCTCGTTCTTTTCATCCTCCGGTGCTTCCCTAAGTATAAAACATGAAATTAAAGGATTAGAAGCACCAAATTCCACAATTCGGGGAGTAAATCATCCAAAAATATGCTAAATGTGGGATTAAAATATGAACATATTACGGTTTATCAAATACCCCCACACTTAAGCATTTTCTTGTCCTCAAGCAAAATTCTCAACTCACAATTAATATGAACTTCCTCAATTCATAATATTCATCAATAGTGTTTCATCATAATTCATAGATAATTTATACATGGATAATTTAAGTAGAAGGGTCCTAAAGATTCAAACAATCAAAGTCATACATTTATAGCCCGAAAACATTAGGTGTTTCCCCTTAACTAAATGATTACATTTAATTCAAAATCGACAAGAGTTGACATCCTCACTAAAGATTCACTCAAATCACTCAAAGTGTTTAAGGTTCAAAATTAAGCACTCAAAAGTCGAACGTGAAATGTTAATACCATAGGCTTGCATGAAAATCAAATCTCCACCACTATAAAATGAAATGATGCACAGATCAAAACGTCTTTAAAGGGTTGTAACGGGGCTTAGGTTCAGGTAGACAACCTAACAAAATTTTAATTTTTGAAAATAAACTCATCATGCTTGATTCTCTAGTCCCCTAAAGTTTAAATCATCACTGCACAATTATTAATGACTTAATCCAAAACATATCAATCAAAATCATGAATCAAAGGAAATTTTATTCTAATAGTAATATGAGAAAATTACTTAAAAACAAGACATAATTCAGGGATTTGAGAATAATGCAAAAAGTTAGGAACTTTTCGAAATAAATTTACCCCCACACTTAAGATGTACATTGCCCTATTGTACAAAGATATATATGAAATTATAATAGATAAGGAGAGGTGAAACTTCCTGAATTTCGAATGGCTTCCTTGAGTTGGGAGTGGTCGTGGGTGTGGTGGCCGCTAACAATCTCTGCGCTAAATGAAGAAAATGGGAAGCTCGTGAAGAATTAGCCAGGAATTAATAAGAATAATTCAAAATATACTAATTATATATTCAAAGAAAAGAAAAATAAATAGAAAGAAAATAGAAAGTAAAATAAAATTAAAAGACAAGATTAATGGACTGAAAAGTCCTTATCGTTAGATGGTTAGCTAAGTGGGTGTGATTTCTAAGGCCGTTGTGTTGTGATTTCCAAGCAGCCTTTAGAACCTAAATTAAAGAAAACAAAATAAAATAGAATAAATTAAGTATAAGAAAAATAAAGAAAAGGAAAATAAAGGAGAAGGGGAAATAAAAAGAAAAGTTAAATGGACTCAAAGGTCCTTGTCCTGTCAAGTTAATGAAGTGGCCGGTATGAACTTATGTAGATCGGTCTCACAAAGGGAGACAGTGCTAGGATCCTTCCATTTCTTCGACATGGATATGGTTAGATCAAGAGTTAGGAGAATGAAGAAAGGTAAAAAATGAAAAAGGGAGGGGAGTGTAAAGGGTATGGAAGAAGAAGGGGAGTGGGGAGTAGGGGAGAAGGGGAGAGGGGTGTTTTAAATAGAAATCTCAAATCTGGTACATTCCCACGCCCGTGTACCGTGGGCGTGTTGAGTCACACGGCGGTATCGCATGGTCGTGTTGTGCTTCGTTCGTTTCTCCTATGCCTGTGTGTAGGTGGCCACGCCCGTGTTGCTAAAACAGTGTCGACCACGGCTGTATCGCACGGGCGTGGTGTTTAGTCGGAGCCCATGGCTTGAAGAAAGTTTTTTTCGTCCTGTTTCATACTATCTCTTCCACATTGGTATGAAAATCTGTGGTGTCCACACGGCCACGGCCACGGCCGTGTGCAAGGTTGTGTGGTATGGAAATCTACACTTTGGTTAGTTTGCAGTTAGGTGCTAAAAAGGAAAAATAAAAGTAAAATGTAAAAATTAACGGGGTTAGTGCTTGGGTTGCCTCCCGAGAAGCGCTCGTTTAAAGTATTAAGCTAGACTTACCTCTCATTCGCATAATCATGGTGGTTTGAGGAGTTGAAAATCCTTTCTCATGCTTTTAGTTCTATTATCAATATATAGCTCGAGCCGAGTAGCATTTACTTTAAAAATACCGAATATAGGATTACTTACCTCGACTGTTCCGTATGGGAAGACATTGAGTACCTTAAAAGGGATTTCTTTGTTTATATTAAGGTCGGAAGGGGAGAGTCAAGGGTCTTTCTTAGTCAACAATACCTGATCTCCGATTTTAAACTTGTTTGTCCCATGGAGTGGCTTTGGTTCTGCTTCGTGTATCCCTAGTTTTTCCTTGAAATATGTCTTCCACTCATCTAGTTCATCGATCTGAAGCCTTCATTCCTCATGAGTTATTTCTTTGTCGGCATGAGGTCTAGGATCTGGCTCAGTTGTGTAGTTCCGTGGTGCTTCTTGAAAAGAAGGTTTAACCAAATGGTAATTAATAGAATTTATGTTCTCACCTTGATTACTCGATGCCTTAGCTGAATCAAGAGCCTGAAGAGTGATTGTTTCGTCACCTACACGGAGTATGAGTTCACCTGTACCGACATCAATTTTAGTTCTGGCAGTTGCTAAAAAGGGTCTTCCTAAAATTAAAGGAATATGATTATCCTCATCCATGTCTAAAATGACAAAGTCTACTGGGAATATGAATTTATCAATTTTCACGAGAATATCTTCGATTATACCCCTAGGAATTCTAATAGTTTTACCAGCTAATTGAATGCTCATCCTAGTTTGTTTGGGTTTCCCTAGACCTAGCTGTTTAAACATTTTATAAGGCATAACATTTATGCTTGCCCCTAAATCAGCTAAAGCATTATCAACAGATAAAGTACCAATTGTAAAACTTACTGTATCTTTTAATTTTCGTGGTAGTTTATTTTGCAACATTGCTGAGCACACTGCATTTAGTTTCACATGCGACTCCTTATCTAACTTCCGTTTATTTGTTAGAAGCTCTTTTAAAAATTTCCTTGAATTTGGCATCTACGAAAGAGCTTCAAGAAACGGTAAGTTAATATGTAATTTCTTTAAAAGTTTAAGAAATTTACCGAATTGTTCTTCTGTGTTGTGTTTCTTCATCGCATCGGGATATGGTATACGAGGTTGGTACTCTTTAATTACCGGTTTTGGCTTGTCATGGTTTACCTCAACCTTTCATTCCTCTACCACTTTCTCTTGCCTTAATTTGGGCTTATCTAACCCTTCACTGTCCTGAGCTGTTATGGCTTGAAGTTGCTCCTTTGGATTAGTTTCAGTGTTGCTTGGTAGGCTTCCTTGTGGTCGTTCTGATATGATCTTGGCAAGTTGTCCTAACTGGTTCGCGATCCCTTGAATCAATGCTTGTTGATTTTTAAGTGTTGTCTCGGTGTTTTGGAAACGAGTTTCTGACACCGTGATGAATTTTGTCAGCATCTCTTCAAGGTTCTACTTCTTCTCTTGTGGATAAGGCTGTTGTTGAAAGTTTGGAGGGGGATGTTGTCTCTGATTTCCTTGACCTCCTCATGAAAAATTTGGGTGGTTCCTCCAACCTGGATTATAAGTGTTACTATAAGGGTTATTTTGAGATCGAAAATTATTACCCATATAGTGAACTTGCTCATTTTCAGCGCTTAGGTTGTAAGGTGGATATTCTGTATTGCTCATCCCTCCTCCATTCATCTCGCACTGCATAGCTGGATGTACCTGTGAAGAACCACATAAACCATCAATTTTTTTTTTAACATCTCTACCTGATTTGATAGCATGGTTACTGCGTTGAGGTTGAAAACACTGGCGGCTTTTGTTAGCCTTGTCCTCGTGACTTGCCACTGATAGTTATTCTGTGACATTTCTTCAATGAATTCATAGGCAGCCTCAGGTGTTTTGTTGTTCAGGGTTCCGCCGGCAGCTGAATCAATTAACTGCCTGGTTGAGGGGTTCACACCATTGTAAAAAGTTTGGACCTGTAGCCACAAGGGTAATCCATGGCGTGGGCACCTTCTCAATAGATCTTTGTATCTCTCCCATGCATCGTAAAGTGTCACTAAATCCATCTGCACAAAAGAAGAGATATCATTCCTCAACTTAGCCATTTTAGCCGGCAGAAAATATTTCAACAAAAATTTTCCAGTCATTTGTTCCCATGTAGTGATTGATCCTTGTGGAAGAGAATTCAACCACTGTTTAGCTTTATTCCTCAAAGAAAAGCGAAACAACCGAAGACGAATAGCATCATCAGAAACGCCATTTATTTTGAAATTGTCACAAAATTCTAGGAAATTCGCTAAGTGATTATTTGGATCTTCATCCTACAAACCATCAAACTGAACAAATTGCTGTATCATCTGAATTGTGTTAGGTTTCAGTTCAAAATTATTTGTAGCAATAGCAGGTCTAACAATACTTGACTCAGTTTCTGTTAAATTAGGTTTAGCATAATCATACATAGTTCGAGGAGCATGATTTTCGGCCACCTCTGGAGGTAGCGGATTATTCTCAGCCATCTCTTCAGTAGTATTAATTTCGTTTTCTTGCTCTTCTTGTATGTACTGTAGGCTTCTCTTTATTTCTCTTCGGCTTCTACGAACTGTGCTTTCAATTTCACTATCGTAGAGTAGCGGTCCTGATGGGTTTCTTCTAGTCATAGACTAGAATACCTGCTAGAAGCAAAGGAGAAAATTTAGAAAAGTAAAAATAAAATTTAATTGCAAAAAATAAAATATGGCTAAAGTAATAAAAATTGAGCGTTCTTAATATTTTAGTTCCCCGGCAACAGCGCCAAAAACTTGATCGATGGTAGGAAAGTCTTAAAATTTATATAATGAATGATCGAGCCTAGAAACTAACTATGATAATGATTTGAGGCAAGCAAACCTATTGAACAGTAGTATAGTTTAATGGCAAGACCGGAATGTCGAACCCAAGGAAACCAAAAGTACTAATACTAACTTTCTTTTTATTATTTAGCCTACGAATTAAGTGAATTGTTGTTTAATCTAAAATTAACTAACTAGCAAGCTAAGGATGCTAAGATACAGAGAATGAATTGGGGAAATACTTGTGGGAAAAACCAATTGATTAGGACAATACCCGAGGAAGAATCCACCTAGACTTCACTTGTTATTTAACTCTGAACTAGACGATTTATTCACTTGACTTGATCCGTAGGATTCCCTAATTTATATTAATACCTCTTTCGAGGCTACTAACGTCTAACCCTAGGTTGATTAATTGAAATCTCTTTCTAATTAAAACCCCTAGAATTGCATTAACTTGATCTATGGACTCCCATATTAGGTTTGACCCTAATCTGGCAAATTTTCGTCATCCTATTTCTAGGGTTGCGATCAACTCCGCTTAACTATGTTAGATCTACTCTTAAACTGGGACTTTTGCTCCACTGATTTCAGATACATACAGCTTAGCCAATTTCTGGAGCGAAAAGTTCGTCTTGACCGGAATGAAGTGAGCAGACTTGGTCAATCGATCCACGACGACCCAGACAGAATCCTACTTAGTGGGTGTTAAAGGCAGCCCACTAACGAAGTCCATAATTACTCGCTCCCATTTCCATATCGATATCTTTATCGGTTGCAGAAATACCAAAGGCAACTGATGCTCAGCCTTAACCTGCTGACAAGTCAAACAGCAAGCAACAAAATCCGTAAGCTCGCGCTTCAACCCTGGCCACCAATACAACTCTCAAAGATCTCGGTACATCTTGTTCCCACTGAGATGCATAGCATAAGGGCTACTATGCGCCTCCCTCAGAATCGACTGTCTTCAATCCTCATCATTTGGTACACAGATCCGACCATGAAAACAAAGTATCCCATCACTTTTAATCCCAAAATCAGTAGTACCCCTATTCTCAACATGACGGAACTGCAACTCAAGCGACTTATCCCCCATCTATTTACCTCTGATATGATCAATCCATGTAGGCTTAACCTGAAGTTCCGCTAACAGACTCCCATAGTTGAATAAGCTGAGTCGAGCGAACATCGCTCTCAGATCAGTCATCGCCCTGCGGCTCAAAGCATCTGCCACCACATTGGCCTTACCAGGATGGTACTCGATGGTGCAGTCATAATCCTTAAGCAATTCAACCCATCTACGCTGTCTAAGGTTTAACTCCTTCTGAGTTGTAACATCCTAAAATTGGGCCTAGAAAGATTGGGCCCAATGGGCCTTGAGCGTAGTAGCGTTTAAATTTTTGGAGAACAAGAGATTGGCTTAAATGCAAGTTAGACTTATTAGGTAAGTGATTTTGGAAGGTTAGAGGGCTTCTATGGAGTCCCGGGATCAAATTTTGAATTTAGGGAAATTTTGGTTTTAGGTGAAAAAAACCCTGGAAGTTGGCAGGTAGGCCTTAAGAATAAAATATGGAGAAAAATGACACAAGTGGAGTGTGTGGTGCAGTGGCAAAGTGACGCCACTTAAGGAACAAGGGGGTGACGCCACAAGGAAGGAAGGAGGTCTAAGGTTCAAGTCTTGGCTTTTGCATTTTGGTTTCTTTTTACTTGGATCTTAGAATTTGGGCCATAGTTTATATTTAGTTGCGCATGGTTTAAGACACAAGAGGAGCTTGTGGCCAAGTGGTTAGCGGCGTGGATTATGTTGCAAGGGAGCCAGGGTTCGAATCTCGTGAGAAGCAAAGGAGTATTTATTTTACGGATTGGATGGCAAGAGTTTCGGTTGAATTTAAACTCTACTGACGAAGGGATCCCAAATCGGAAAGATACAAAGAAGGAAGGTGAAGAGCTAGCTTTATAAGGAGCATCCTAGAAGGAGAGTAAACACATCTTGGAGGGCGTTTGGGCACAGGAGTGGTCGGAGCGCGGATTAGCACCAGACTCCTATCAGGTGTGAGTGTAACTCACTCTACTCTAGTTGTAGAGCGGTAAATGCCGAAGTGCCGGTCACGGCAATAGTAGCCACACGAGCGTGCAAGCGCACGTGTGGGGCTTCGATGCGATAGTTGAGGCCATCAATAGTATTCTTGTGGGTTGGGGCTGCTTGGGCCTCGATGGGCCGAAGTGGGCCCAATGGCCTGTGGGCCCATATGAGTAAATTGTATGATTGTTTAGTATATGTTGAACTAGACTAGGTGGAACTTATATACGTGGCTAGATTTATGCTAGGTGGGCCACACGAGCGTGTGGGCCCGGATGGGCCGAAATCAAGTTTTAGGCCCAATTGTCCGGTACGACTGGAAATGGTAGCTGAGTCGCTAGTGGCGACATTAGGCCTTCGAAAAGGCCATTGCAGGTGCGAATTTACGAAAATACCCTTGGTAGGTAAAATTACTAGTATACCCTTAGAGGTTGGTTAGCTTGATTTTGTTGTTTTATCTCTATCTGATTATGATGGTAACTCATGTTATTCGTATATTTGATATATGTTTTGCATATATGACACGTGTGAATTCGTTATGAATTTGGGTAAGGTATATGGCATGATTTCTGCATATTTTGCATGACGCATGGGCATATGGGTGATAATGATAAAGGGGAAGTGTTCTGGTGGTTTTTACCACATTATCTGGTGACTCAGGTCACAAATTATGAATCTGGTGACTAATGTCACATATTGCTATCTGGTGACTCTGTCACATTATCTGGTGGCTATGCCACGATTATAAGGGCGATGAGCAGTTGACTGCAGCGACAGCCTTTGATGGTGTGTAGCGGATGGAGGGTCGATTTAGTAATCCCCACGGTGTGATTGGCAGGTACGAGTGGTGTGTAGAGGATGGTTATTTAGGTGGGTTCGGGATTGCATTTTCATTCGTATGTACATGTGATTTAATATGCTATGGTTCGATATGCTATGTTATGGGCTTATGGTCGAATATGACTAGAGAATGGGTTTTGCATCATTTGGCATGTGCTATCTGCTATACTGTGATGTTAGGGCTACGACCCGATTCGATTTATGTGGGCTTCGGCCAAGTATGTTATTGTGAGGGCTAAGGCCCAATCTGCTTCTGTGGGCTTAGGACCAGTTATCACTCGTAAGAGGAAACACACACTGAGTTTTCGTAAACTCACCCCCTCTTTTTAAATGTTTCAGGTAATCATTTGATCGCGGATTTGGGGAGCCGAGGCAGACTTGTGGTGGCCCTGCAATGTTTTTTTGTAAACTCGTTTCTTTTAATTAAACTTACTATTAATTTTGGGATTTTGTTATGTAATGAGGCCTTTGGTATTTTATTTGGTTTTAGCTTTCAATTTGGTTACTGTTTATTATTAAATGTTCAATATGGGATTTTCCTAAAGTGATTATAAACCGTTTTTATTCAAAATTACTTAAGCTCGATTTTCACAACAAATACAATTTTATTCAAATTAATAACAACTTTGTAAAGTGGGCATTGAATGAATTGGCTTTTATAAACAAACCACAAAATGCGGAGTTTCAAAAAGAATACGAACTTTTTAACAAACGCACAGTTTTTAAACAACCCTTTTATGTGACATGCCAGATTCGGTCGTAACACTTAGGCCGGGTTTGGGGTGTTACAATTATGGTATCAGAGCCCAGTTTCAAAAACTCGGCTGTGGGTTTAGGTTCAAAAATGTTTTCAAAGGATGGTTTAGAAAAATATATATCAGTTTTCTGGAAGTGTGGCACCCGAGTCTCCGGCACCAAATCCGTAAGTTTCCTTTTTACTATATTTTATTATATGCTGAATGATTGTATTTATTCTGCGATGTGTGGATGTGATGCTTGAATATAGGAATTGTATGTATGTGGGAAAAATATCTGTTTGCTCCGGTGTTAGATAGTTGGTTATGTGAAGGGTTCCAAGATTTAGTTAGGAAGTATATTAGTTTTATTAAGATCAGAGTGCGCAGCAAGAGCGTAGTGTGGTGAGTTAGGATGTACGATTGTTAGTTAGTTGGAAATTTCGAGGACGAAATTTCTTCAAGGAGGGTAGATTTGTAACATCCTAAAATTGGGCCTAGTAGGATTGGGCCCAATGGGCCTTGAGCGTAGTAGCGTTTAAATTTTCGGAGAACAAGAGATTAGCTTAAATGCAAGTTAGACTTATTAGGTAAGTGATTTTGGAAGGTTAGAGGGCTTCTATGGAGTCCCGGGATCAAATTTTGAATTTAGGGAAATTTTGGTTTTAGGTGAAAAAAACCCTGGAAGTTGGCAGGTAGGCCTTAAGAATAAAATATGGAGAAAAATGACACAAGTGGAGTGTGTGGTGTAGTGGCAAAGTGACGCCACTTAAGGAACAAGGGGGTGACGCCACAAGGAAGGAAGGAGGTCTAAGGTTCAAGTCTTGGCTTTTGCATTTTGGTTTCTTTTTACTTGGATGTTAGAATTTGGGCCATAGTTTATATTTAATTGCGCATGGTTTAAGACACAAGAGGAGCTTGTGGCCAAGTGGTTAGCGGCGTGGATTATGTTGCAAGGGAGCCAGGGTTCGAATCTCGTGAGAAGCAAAGGAGTATTTATTTTGTGGATTGGACGGCAAGAGTTTAAGTTGAATTTAAACTCTACTGACGAAGGGATCCCACATCGGAAAGATACAAAGAAGGAAGGTGAAGAGCTAGCTTTATAAGGAGCATCCTAGGAGGAGAGTAAACACATCTTGGAGGGCGTTTGTGCTCAGGAGTGGTCGGAGCGCGGATTAGCACCAGACTCCTATCAGGTGTGTGTGTAACTCTCTCTACTCTAGTTGTAGAGCGGCAAATGCCGAAGTGCCGGTCACGGCAATAGTAGCCACACGAGCGTGCAAGCGCACGTGTGGGGCTTCGATGCGATAGTTGAGGCCATCAATAGTATTCTTGTGGGTTGGGGCTGCTTGGGCCTCGATGGGCCGAAGTGGGCCCAATGGGCCTGTGGGCCCATATGAGTAAATTGTATGATTGTTTAGTATATGTTGAACTAGACTAGGTTGAACTTATATACCTGGCTAGATTTGTGCTAGGTGGGCCACACGAGCGTGTGGGCCCGGATGGGCCGAAATCGGGTTTTAGGCCCAATTGTCCGGTACGACCGAAAATGGCAGCTGAGTCGCTAGTGGCGACATTAGGCCTTCGACAAGGCCATTGCAGGTGCAAATTTACGAAAATACCCTTGGTAGGTAAAATTACGATTATACCCTTAGAGGTTGGTTAGCTTGATTTTGTTGTTTTATGTCTATCTGATTATGATGGTAACTCATGTTATTCGTATATTTGATATATGTTTTGCATATATGACACATGTGTGAATTCGTTATGAATTTGGGTAAGGTATATGGCATGATTTCTGCATATTTTGCATGACGCATGGGCATATGGGTGATAATTATAAAGGGGAAGTGTTCTGGTGGTTTTTACCACATTATCTGGTGACTCAGGTCACAAATTATGAATCTGGTGACTAATGTCACATATTGCTGCCTGGTGACTCTGTCACATTATTTGGTGGCTATGCCACGACTATAAGGGCGATGAGCAGTTGACTGCAGCGACTGCCTTCGATGGTGTGTAGCGGATGGAGGGTCGATTTAGTAATCCCCACGGTGTGATTGGCAGGTACGGGTGATGTGTAGAGGATGGTTATTTAGGTGGGTCCGGGATTGCATTTTCATTCGTATGTACATGTGATTTAATATGCTATGGTTTGATATGCTATGTTATGGGCTTATGGCCGAATATGACTAGAGAATGGGTTTTGCATCATTTGGCATGTGCTATCTGCTATACTGTGATGTTAGGGCTACGGCCCGATTCGATTTATGTGGGCTTCGGCCAAGTATGTTATTGTGAGGGCTAAGGCCCAATCTGCTTCTGTGGGCTTAGGCCCAGTTATCACTCGTAAGAGGAAACACACACTGAGTTTTCGTAAACTCACCCCCTCTTTTTAAATGTTTCAGGTAATCATTAGATCGCGGATTTGGGGAGCCGAGGCAGACTTGTGGTGGCCCTGCAATGTTTTTCCGTAAACTCGTTTCTTTTAATTAAACTTACTATTAATTTTGGGATTTTGTTATGTAATGAGGCCTTTACGATCAGTGTAGATAGTACACTTCTCACCATACAGGTAGTGCCTCTAAATCTTTAGAGCGAAGACCATAGCAGCCAGTTCCAAATCATGCATTGGGTAGTTAGCCTCATGCGCCTTGAACTGACGTGATGAATAAGCTACCACCTCACCATCCTGCATCAATACACAACCCAGACCCACATGCGATGCATCACTGTATACGACGAAATCCTTCCCAGATTCAGGCTGTATCAGAACCAGAGCCTGAGTTAGAATAGATTTGAGCTTCTCGAAGCTCTCTTGTTGTTTATCAGTCCAGACAAAGGGAACTCCCTTACGCAAAAGCTTGGTCAAAGGTGTTGCGATCAAGGAGAACCCTTCTACAAAGCGTTGGTAATAACCCGCTAACCCAAGAAAGCTACGGATTTCAGACACATTCTACGGCTGTTTCCAATCCAACACAGCCTTAATCTTACGAGGATCAACACGAATCCCCTTCGTAGAAACCACATGCCCCAAAAATGTTACTTTCTAGAGATAGAACTCACACTTACTAAACTTCGCATACAATTGTTTCTCACGCAGAGTGATAAACCGTATTATGTTCATATTTTAATCCCACATTTAGCATACTTTTGAATGATTTATTCCCCGAATTGTGAAATTTGGTGCTCCTAATACTTTAATTTCATGTTTTATACTTATGGAATCACCCGAGGATGAAAAGAATGAGAAATGAGCCAAAAATGGAGAAAATGGGCCAAAGTACGAAATCGACACGGCTTGGGGCCAAGCCACACGGTCGTGCCTCCTTCACAGACCCGAACACGGCCTGGCCTCGATTTACATGAGCGTGTCCCTGTCGTGACCTATTTTAATTCCACTCGGATTAGGATACTTAGGGGCAAAGAAAGACAGTCCGAAAGCCTATATAAACACCCTAAGTGTGACCTAAAAAAGGGGCATCCAGGTAGGCTTAGGAGCCAAGCCAAAGAGGCTAGAATTGTGGGATTTACTCGAAGAAAGCTAGTTGATCCATCTCAAGAAGCCGGAATCATACTCAAGACGAAAGATCTTCCCTTCAATTTCCTTCAGGGGGTTTTAGGGTTTTTCTTATGTTTTGTTTTATATGTTCTTCTGAGATGTATTCTTTTATGATTATGAACTAAACCCCTCAAATACCTGAGGGGGTGAAACCTAAGATGGATCTTGTTATTGTTTTCTGAACTATATGATAAATACTTGATTTGTTCTTAATTATTTGTTCTTAATAGAAATAGGTACTCCGTGTAATCGTACAATTTGAGAAATGTACAACTCAGCTAGCTTATCAAGTGAGAAATCTGTACGGACCGGAATAAAGTGAGCCGATTTTGTCAATCTATCAATAATAACCCAGATTGCATCTTTCTTGCTCGGTGTCAACGGTAACCCAGATAAGAAATCCATCGTGACTCGATCCCATTTCCACTCGGGTATCATAATCGGCTGAAGTAATCCCGATTGCACTTGATGCTCGATTTCATACCGTGCCACCAATAATGTTGTTTCAAATCATTATACATCTTTGTACTACCCGGGTGAACAGACAATATACTATTATGAGCTTCATTACAAATCTTCTGAATCAACTCGGAATCCTTTGGTACAGATATTCGGTTTTTGAACCTCAAACATCCCTCAGCATCCACTTGAAATTCTGATTCAGCATTCAAACCATTGTGCTCCCTTTTTGCCATCAAATTATCATCAACCTTTTTAGCTTCGCAATTTGTTGAATGAATAACGGTCTCAATTTCAATTCCGTTATAATCACACCATTATCAGTTATAGCCATATCTGCATTCATCGCAGGTAAAGCAAACAATGATTTTCGGCTTAAAGCATCAGCAACTACATTAGCCTTTCCCGGGTGATAATCAATTACAAGCTCATCGTCTTTTAATAATTCCACCCACCGTCGTTCTCTTAGATTTAGATCCTTCTGAGTCATTAAGTACTTTAGACTTTTGTGATCGGAATAAACATGACATTTTTCACCGAATAGATAGTGGCGCCATATCTTCAAAGCAAAAACCATAGCGGCTAATTCGAGATCGTGCGTCGGATAATTCTTTTCATGCGGCTTTAACTGTCTCGAGGCGTAGGCTACAACCTTACCCTCCTGCATCGAAACACAACCCAAACCATTCAAGGATGCATCACTAAATATAACGAACTCTTTACCTGACTTTGACTGAACTAGCACTAGAGCTTCAGTTAACAAAGTTTTCAGCCGATCAAAACTTTTCTGGCACTCCTCCATCGACTCGAATATAACATCTTTTTGAAGTAGCTTTGTCATCGAAGTTGCAATCATCGAGAAACCTTTCACGAAGCCTCTATAATAACCGGCAAGTCCTAGAAAACCCTGAACTTTAGAAACATTACGCGGGGGTTTCCAATCAAGTATGGCCGAAATCTTACTTGGATCAACCCGAATACCAGATGCTGAAATAACATGCCCCAAAAAGCTAACTTCACGTAACCAGAACTCACATTTACTGAATTTCGCGTACAACTACTTATCACGTAAAATCTGTAACACAAGTCTCAAGTGTTCGACATGTTCGGTTTTGTTGCGCGAATAGATTAGAATGTCATCTATAAACACAACTACAAACAGATCCAAATACTGTCTGAAAATCTGATTCATCAGATCCATGAAAACAACAGGTGCATTAGTAAGTCCGAAAGGTATAACTAAAAACTCGTAGTGTCCGTACCTCATCCGGAAACCAAATTTTGGCACATCAGAGTCTTTCACTCGCAACTGATAATAACCCGACCTCAAATCTATCTTTGAAAACACTGAAGCCCCTTTCAGCTGATCAAACAAGTCGTCAATCTGTGGCAACGGGTATATATTCTTTATAGTCATCTTATTTAGCTGTCGGTAATCAATACACATTCACATAGCTCCATCTTTCTTTTTCACAAATAAAACTGGCGCACCCCAGGGAGAGAAACTCGATCATGCAAAACCTCTATCCGTTAACTCTTGCAACTGTGCTTTCAACTCTTTCAATTCAGTAGGTGCCATTCTATACGGAGCTATTGAAATCAGAGTCGTTCCTGGAACTAACTCAATACCAAACTCTATCTCTCGAATAGGTGGCAAACCCGGTAATTCTTCAGGAAACACATCCGGGTATTCGCACACAACTGGTACAGTTTCAATCTTCTTTTCAGTCACTTTACTATCAAGCACATAAGTAAAGTAAGCTTCATAACCTTTTCTCATATACTTTTGAGCTAACATCGACAATATTATTGCTGGTAACCCATTCAGATCATTAGATTCGATCCGAATAATTTAACTGTTCTGACATCTCAAATCAATGGTCTTTCTTTTGCAATTAACAAAAGCATTGTGCAAAGTCAACCAATTCATACCCAAAATTATATCAAATTCGTCAAAAGGCAAGAACATCAAATTCGCTGGAAAACATGAATCTCGAATCATTAAAAGGCAATTTTTACACACTTTGTCAACCAATACACACTGACCCAGGGGGTTTGATACTCGAATCACAAACTCAGTAGACTCAACAGGCAGAGTCTTACTGGATACTAATGTTTCACACACATAAGAATGAGTCGAACCAAGATCAATCAACACAATAACACTAGTATTATAAAGAGTGAAAGTACCAGTAATAACATCTGGGGAAGAAGCATCCTCTCGAGTGCGTATAGCATATGCTCTAGCAGGTGTACGAGCCTCAGATTGAACCGCTGTATCCTTTGTTCCTCTCTGACTGCCACCTACATTGCTCGAAGGTCTGGGTGGTCTGCCTCACGCTGACATATTGCTCGATCTCACATTCTGAACAGTGTTTTGCTCGGCTAACATTGGGCACTCTCGGATAAAATGATCCGTTGATCTACACTTAAAACATGACTGATCATGTAATCTACAACTTCCAGAATGCCAGTTACCACAATGTTTACACTCAACTCTGTTCTGTTGAACATTTCCAACACTAGATATTGAAGTGGCTCGTGAACTCACATGAGGTCGGTCTCGTCTAGAAAAGTCCGAAGTAGCTTTATGACGATTGGAATCATCTCTAAACTTCTTTGATACTGAGTGAAAAGTCTTACTCGATGATCTTTTACGAAAGTCTCTAGCTTCAAATTCAGCTTTTCTTTTCTCTTTTCCAAACACTTCGGCTTTACAGGCTCGCTCAACAAGTACCACAAACTCTTTAATTTCAAGTATGCCAACCAGCAACTTAATGTCTTCGTTTAGTCTGTCTTCAAATCTATTACACATAATGGCTTCAGATGAAACACACTCTCTGGCATATCTACTGAGTCTGACAAATTTCCACTCATATTCTGTCACTGTCATCCGCCCCTGTTTCAGCTCAAGAAATTCTTTACGTTTCTAATCAATAAACCTCTGGCTGATATATTTCTTATGGAACTCTGTCCGAAAGAATTCCCAGGTCACTCGCTCCTTCAGAACCACCAATACTAGTGTATTCCACTAGTGATATGCAGTGTCCCGTAACAGAGATATAGCACATTTCAAACACTCATTAGGGGTACAGGATAATTCATCAAATACTCGAGTGGTATTATCAAGCCAGAACTTGGCTCGCACAGCATCATCATCATCTGTGGCTCTGAATTCTTCGGCTCCATGTTTTCTTATTTTATCAACAGGTGGCTTTGATAATCTCATCGGATCACTCACTGAGGGTATAATAGGCACTGCAGATGGATTAACCAAGGGTGGAGTTTGTTGTACAGCCGGATTAGTCTGGATATACTGTGTAAACTAATCATTCATCATTTGGTAAAAGGCTTGTCTAGCCTCCCCCTTTAGATTACTCGAAATAGGTCAAGAATCTATCGGCTCTGTCCCTTGCGCGGGAGCAAGCGCTACACTCTCGACATCATCAGCTAGGGCTCGATCGGGATCTATTACTATATGAAATCACATTTTCAAATGTCAGAAGTCATCACACTATCACAGTATAAAATATGGCATGTATAGCTAGACTCACACGCGCTACGTTAGTCCTAGAATCGACTAAATTGTAGCTCTGATACCAATAAAATGTAACACCCCTTACCCGAGACCGTTTCCGGAGTCGAGCTCGAGGCATTACTAAACTTAACTACTAATTCGGGGCATAAAAATTGAAACCGTCCATCTGCGTCATGTTGACTAAATTAACTATAACTCGAGTTACGAAACTCGAAATTTAGATCCGTAAATTTTCCTTGGAACTAGACTCATATATCTTCTTACTGTAATTTTTCCAGAATTTTTCTTGTGGCCAATTAGTACAGTTTATTCATTAAAATTTCCCTTGTTTCATTGTTTGATGGTTCTGACCTATCTTTACAAAAACTCATTTATCTCATTGTACAGAATTCAATTAATGTTCTCGTTTAGTCCAATCAAAAATAGACTCATAAGGATTCTAGGCATATGAACTATGCTCCATGATTATTGTTGTACAATTTTTAATAATTTGTCCAAGACATAACAGGGGATCATGAAGTCTTTCAGAACCAGTCTCACTAAAATTTAAATATATTATATTATAAAATTCCCTTGCCTACTCTGTTTCTTTCATATAATAATAGACACAATAAGCTTTAATTATGTATCTTATTCACTTTCAAATTTCATTTCTCCTATTTTTAGTGATTTTTCACAATCACGTCACTGCTGCTAACCAAAAACTATTTTATTGCAAAATATGGTTAACAAGTTTATAACATATTTACTCCATTTCATTTAAACTCTATACATTAACCATACTTATATATACCAAAACCAAATCAACCAAAACCACAACCAAACATAATCATCAAGCCAAAATATAAATTCCAAGATTAACAAGATGGACAAGCCATTTTCGCATGGCTTATACAAATATATACAACTTCAAAACCAAACATAATATTACTAGCCTATACATGCCATATATGTTCATAGTTTCAAACTTTTTAAAAATACCGAAATAGCGATCGATAGTGTGATGATGTTCCAAAATGATCCCCGAGCTCGTAGCTAACTTCCAAAATCTATGAAACAGAGTAACAAAAACGCTCGAAGTAAGTTAACTTAGCTTAGTAAGCTTTAAGCAATTTAAACAATCTAATGATATAATCAACTCATTTTAAGCCAATCCAAATTTCATTTTCATTATCAATATTAACCTCAAATCTAAAAATGAGATAAATAATACATTTTTACACACAAAATTTACCTTGACCGAATGCTCATTTAATCAATATGACCTAATATTAATCAACTTTCAATGCTAAAATGTCTTTATATGATCAAACATACACCAACGCATTTATATAAACTTAAGAACTATAATACCACATCTTGTACATATACCACTTAAATGGCCGATTATACACGAACACATTATATGCCCATATCCAAAAATCAATTCCACAAAATTCATACCATTTATTTACAAGGCTGAATACACTTACTAAAATTCACATAAAATCTTCAATTGTATCACATATAATTAGTAACAAATATCAAGTTACTAATTTACCTTATCTCAAACAACCAATAAGCTTACACATACCTGAACATTGAGCTCATTTATCGAATTTAAATTCCACATCAGGAAGAATCTTTTTAAACATACACTTATAATAATTCACCGACATAAAGCCTGTTAGGCATAAAGCCCGATATTTCTCACCAGCACAAAGCCTGCTAGGCATAAAGCTGGATATTTCTCACCGGCACAAAGCCTGCTAGGCATAAAGCCCGATATTTTTCACCGGCACAAAGCCTGCGAGGCTTAAAGCCCGGATATCATATTTTCAAAGCTGTCTCACAACCAATTCATATATCGAACTTTTCTTGTACTTCATAATCTTTGTTCGAACTTTCAAATATTAGAACTCAATCAAACCAAACTTAAACATATTAATTTCAAAATTAATCACATTTGGCTAACTCAATACTAATTTCCCAATTTCCAAATCAGCATATTAATAATTAAAATATATAATTTACAATGTTTAATCGCTTAACGACTTACCTCGGATATCGACGGACGAAAAAAATTAGCTATTCACCTATTTTCGCTTTTCCCCGATCCAAGTCCGATTTCTTTGGGTCTTGATCTAAACATGTTAAAATTAAGCTCATTCAAACATATTTTCATTCAATTAGTCCAAAAACACATAAATGGGCAAATTACATTTTTACCCCTAATATTTCACATTTTTACAATTTAGTCCCTATTGTACAAAACACAAAATATTCAAAATTTGACTATGTCATGCTTAGGCCGAATGTTCCATAAACTCATACAAGTCCATACATTTCATTTATTTCACATTTTGACCCCTCAATTTATAAATTTTGCAATTTAATCCTATTTAGGCATTTTTACCAAAAATACCTTAATTAAATATAAAAATCTAACAACCTATATTTATTTTCCATGTAACACCCCAAACCCGGACCATAAGTTTCGACCAGGCCTGGTATGCTACGGGTTGTACATTGAAAACTTTTGCTTTGTTGGTTTTTGGAAATCATAAGTTAATTAGACAATATTTGAATAAATAAGTGACATTTGAAAAGAAAACCTTGTATTATTATTATTCCGTATAATTAAACCATTGACATAATTTCAAGAGTTGCAAATAATAAAAACTACTTAGATGAATATAAACTATGGGGCCTTATTACATAAATATTCCCAAAATAATAAATAAAAGAAAAATACAAAAAATAATTTATGGAAATAAAAACTTGATGGCCCCTCGAGTTCGTCTCGGCTCCCATGTCCACGATCTACTGCTCATCTGAAAGAGTAGAAAAAAAACTAATAGGGTGAGTCACCAAGACTCAGTGTGCAAATCCCGAAAACACATAAAAGGCTTGGGCCCACAAACACATTATGGGCCTTAGCCCATACAGAATGGCAACAATCATAATTACATGATAAATAATAAATGATGAATGGCCCAACCCAAACCTAGAAATCCATCCTCTACACACCAACCCGTACCAACCATCACACCTTGGAGATTTCTACAATCAACCCGCCAACCGCTACACACCATATCGACAGCTGTGTTGCCTGTCTTAAAGACCGATCACTGTGTGACCTATGTGGCAAAGCCACCGATCGGCATGCGACCTTAATAATACATCGTAGCATTTCGACAGCTAAGTTGCCTGTCATAAAGACCGATCACTATGTGACTTATGTGGCAAAGCCACCGATCGCTATGCGACCTTCTTCCCCTTCATCATATCCATCCCATCCCATGCATACATACATGAAAAACAAGAGAACATCATACCATCCTTAAGAAAACAGGCTTTCATATATATATATATATATATATATATATATCGATGCACATAGAGATTTCTATGATCACGTACCTGGCATCCTTTGCCTAACCTGTTTTGGGTTTTATTCGACTGTCTATACAACCTCTTTCCGGCTTTTTAGCCCATAACACATATATATTATAGTTAACTAGTGTGTTAGAGATCTGCACACCTGATTACCGTTAAAATGAGACCCTCTAAGTCGACGCTATCCGTAGCTAACACCACCGCTATCTACCTAATGTGTTGTTCAGAAGCCGATAACAAAACATTACGTTAAGGCACAACTAACGAAAAGAAAACGATTGATCATCTTAAGGAGAATTGAAATCCTTACCTTGAAATCTCGAAAAGTGATATGAGATTCAGGGACTAGTGTTTCTGGCTTTTAGATCTAAGAGATCTTGCTAGAGAAGATTCAGCTACTCCCAGAGGGTTCCAGCTTTTTGCGAAAATCAGGAAGAGAAGATGATTCAAAGAAGTCTATGGTGATTCTGCTTTTAATGAAGAAATCGGCAGGAAGAAGAAAAGAGAATTTCGGCAGACCAGAGGTAGGTTCGGCTTTAGCAAAGATCAAAAGAAAAGAATGTACAAAAAGGATTATTAGGTTTCAGCTTTTAGAAGAAAGAAGAGAAAAGAACAATGGAGTTTCGGCTTTTGAATCAAAGTGTAGATGAGGGAATAAGGTTAGGAATTTCGGCTTTTACTCAGAGAAAAAGAGAAATAAAAGATGGAAACCCTAAATGCCAAAAAATAAAGAAGAGAACCCTCACCTGACTATTTAAAGTTTCGGCACTCCTACTAACCAAAAGCCGGAATTGCCCTCTTTTGACAACTAAAACCAGTTAATTAGCAAGGGAAATTTCGGCACCCCTTAGCCATATCAGAAACCGATTTTTCCTCCCCCTCAGAGTTTGAAATTCAGCCACCACTTAGCCTTGCAGATAATTCCTATCTTTTCTCCGTTATCTTCCATATTATCAACTATAATATCTATATTATCCCATTCACATAAATCCTCCTATTTTTGAGCCTTGTTGCCGTCCACTCCACCTAACCCTAATGCTGAAAATTAGCTAACTTAAATTAAAAGAATTGGGTTCCATGAAACTTGAATTTGGGCCTCCTCAGTTGACGCCACCTCCTTGCTCTTTAAGTGGCGCTACTGACCACTGGGCCACAAGCCCATCTGCGTCTTTATTTACAATTAATATCTTTTAAACCTCATTCTAATAGGCTCTCCACTAGAGTGCCCAAACAGAAAATTTAACGAAGGCTTCAGCCCAATATTGAGCCCAATTTGGACCCCTAATACTCAAATTAACTCATTACACATGTTCACCCATTAAACGCATAGGCCCAAAAATTCAGGATGTTACAGTTCTACCCCCTTAAGGAATTTCGTCCTCAAAATTTCCAACTAACTACTAATCGTACTACCCAAGTCTCACCACTATGCTTTCGCTGCGCACTCTAATTTAATAATATATAAACATTGCACGCATACAGTTTCTATACCCAAAAATATAGCATCCACACAAAACATACCCGACTTAATGGTGATTGAACAATCCCGAGCCTTATGCTCCTTAGACCCGCATCTTAAACACGTTCCTGACTTCCTCCAACATTCACCCGGATGACGCCTTCTGCAATATTCGCAAACCCGAAAGTTTGGACGTACCTTAACATGCTTCACAGAACGAGACTGCAACCCTAGAAAACTACGATCTCTTTTTTTCTTACAGTCCACGCACCCAACCTGAAGTGTTTCACCGATTTCTTTAACCTCCTTCAATACCTCCCTAACTAGCTGAGTCAGCACATCAGTCCTAACACTTCCACGGCCTCGGCCGCGGCCTCTTCTTCCTCCTCTAGCGCTCATCGTTGATTCTCGTATTATCTGAATTAAAAATTTTATGAATTATTAATTTCTTTCACTGATTAACCACGAATAGTCTTATGAATAGTAGTTTGAGAGTAGTTCTTTCGAATTCGTACCTATCTACAGTTTCAGTCTCAGATTTATCTCCTAATTCTGGAAACCACATACATTCAACCATCACACATCAACAAACATATAACATCCATGAACTCATATTCATCACATAAGGGTATCTTCGTTATTTCACTACCCAGGGGTTTTTCCGTAGTTTTGCCCTACAGGGTATTTTCCAAAATAGAGTATCTTGGTGATTTTCTTCGAATTAGAGGTAATTTAGGTACATTTTTTTATAAAGCAAGGGTATTTTGGAAAAAAAAGTTGTTTTTTCCAAAAAAGAGATATTTTGATGTTGTTTGTTGTCCTTTTTTTTATAAAGTAATGGTACTTTGGAAAATTTAATTTTGCAAACCGGGTTACTCTTGTAAATCTAGGGGTTTTCGGGTAAATTTGCAAAACATGGGTATTTTATAAAATCACAGTTGTTTTGGAAATTTTCACAAACCAAAGGTATTTTAGAAATTTTTCCAACCAGAGTGTTTCGATGATTTCACAAATTTTGGTAGTTTTACAATTCTGAGGTATTCTGGAAAAGTTTCACAAATCAAGTATATTTTGGAAATTTCACAAAACTTGGGTATTTTGGTTGCAAAATAGGGTGGCTGGTCCCTTTCGGGTTTTAATTATAGATTTTGGCCCGTCAACAAATCCTCGTGGATAAGGTGAACAGTCACTACGCACTAGGTAGGATTCCAGCGAAGAGGAGGTGAGTCACTAGGACTGCTTAAATACCAAGCTCTCCCTGAACCCAATCCTAGACATGCGTATGCCTGTTGCCACACCCTAACCCATCGACTCATTCACAGGTTTGTTTAGTTGGATCAAATCTTATGAATTTAGGGAGTTGTTTAAACTAACCTAAAGTCCATCAATGCCTAACATACTAGTCTACGTCCATCAAGCCCATTAAGCCCAACATGTATATCACAACAGAAGTTAGAATACTTACCTGTGTGGATCGGGTGCCAGTAGACTCGAAGGCCATATCTTCATCCAAGACATTTTTCTCAAATTCACATCAAGTTTTCAAAACACTACTAGACCCATTTCACAGCCCGAGCTTTGAACCGGGCTCTGATACCAAAATGTAACACCCCAAACCCAGCCCATAAGTTTCGACCAGAACTGGTATGCTACGGGTTGTACATTGAAAACTTTTGCTTTGTTGGTTTTTGGAAATCATAAGTTAATTAGACCATATTTAAATAAATAAGTGACATTTGAAAAGAAAATCTTGTATTATTATTATTCCGTATAATTAAAGCATTGACATAATTTCAGGAGTTGCAAATAATAAAACCTACTTAGATGAATATAAACTATGGGGCCTTATTACATAAATATTCCCAAAATAATAAATAAAAGAAAAACCGAAAAAAATAATTTATGGAAATAAAAACTTGATGGCCCCTCGAGTCCGTCTCGGCTCCCATGCTCATGATCTACTGCTCATCTGAAAGAGTAGAAAAAAAAAATAAGAGGGTGAGTCACCAAGACTTAGTGTGCAAATCCCGAAAACACATAAAAGGCTTGGGCCCACAAACACATTATGGGCCTTAGCCCATACACAATGGCAACAATCATAATTACATGATAAATAATAAATGATGAATGGCCCAATCCAAACCTAGAAATCCATCCTCTACACACTAACCTGTACCAACCATCACACCTTGGGCATTTCTACAATCAACCCGCCAACCGCTACACACCATATCGACAGCTGTGCTGCCTGTCTTAAAGACCGATCACTGTCTGACCTATGTGGCAAAGCCACCGATCGCCATGCGACCTTAATAATACATCGTAGCATTTCGACAGCTGAGCTGCCTGTCATAATGTAACATCCCGAAATTGGGCCTAGTAGGATTGGGCCAATTGGGCCTTGGACTTTAGGAAAAATTTGAGTATCATCTTGTTACTTGTGTTAGCTCGAGTATGATTTTATTGTGTGCTTAGTATAGTTTTGTGAAGGCTTGGAATTATTAGCTAAGCTAGAATAATTTTTAGTATTAAAAATTGAAGTGGATTAGGTGAACCTGACACTTAAGTTAATTTAAGTGTTAAATTCTAACACAAGAGGAGTTAGTGGCAAGGTGGTTAAGATGCATGAAGGGTTGCTTGAGGGAAGAGGTTCGAGTAACATGGGTTGCATTTTGAAGACTTTATTTTTATGCACCTTACATTAAGTGTTGTTCAAACTATTCATATGGTAGGTTGGACTTTAAGTTTTATGGCAAGTTGAATATTAGTTTAGGAAAGCTTGTATTTTGGGATAAGAATCTTAAGATTTATGGTAGGATGGGGGGACAAAGGGCTTGGATAAAGGAGAGTGTTTTGGAAACTATTCTAAGGCCATTAGTCCATGAATGTGGACGGCATGTGTGGCTAGGGGGATGGACGAATGTTGATAGGAAGTTGGGGGGAAATTGGTTGGTATTTTTGCATTTTGTGCACCATTTTGCATTTTTTTCTTTTCCTCTCCAAAGCTTTCCTCCTTAGTCGATTGTACCTTGATCATTAGGTGCAATTTTGTTTTGTTTTAGCTCTCATTTTTGTTGGAACCAAATCCTATTTTCTTTCTTTCATTTTTCCTCTTGAAATCGAAACTATACTTGAACTTTGTGCACTTTTCTTTTTCGGTAAACTAGGTGTTGGCCGAACCTCTTTCTCCCATTTTCTCTTTTCTTTCTTTTGATATTGTTCAAAACCACATTCCTTTTTACTTTCTCTTGGCCGAATCTTTCTTCTTCCCATTTCTCTTTTCTTTTCTTCCACTTTTGCTCAAAACCGAAAACATCCCTCTCCCATTGCAATTTCTTTCTTTTTCTTCCTTTTTCCTTTCTCTTTCTCCACTCTAGCCAAATTCTTTTTGTTATTACAAATCATCCATAGCCGAAATTCCCTTGACCATTTAATCATATTGCCAAAACTTCCCATTCTCTTTTTGATTTGTCTTGGCCGAAAATCATCAAGGGTAGATTTCTAAGTGTCCATTTATAATCGGTTTTGGAAGATAGGTAAGTGTCTTGGCCGAAATTCTTTTCTATTTTCTCTATTGATTCTCATGAGGACAAAAGCCAAATGTTGGGTATGTGATAGTAAGATTCTAACCATAGGGACTTATTTCTTTTAGGCTCTTCGGATTTTGGAAGCAATCAATTTCGGTAAGTCAAGTGGTAGGTTTGTGTTGGTTCTTTATTCTTTAAATGGATGTAAAGCCAAAGGCTATTGGGATTAAGGTGTGATGTTGGCCGAATGGTTTTGCTTATAGATTTGTGGTTTGGCTGAATGTAGGACAAGGTGATCTAGTACGGTAGATCGGGTCTTCGGATTTTAATACTTGCGTTAGTGACAGGTGTGTATATCTTACACACTTTATAACTCGGTATATATATATATATATGTTAATAAACTAATCATGTTATTAAAGTGGAAAACTATGAGATTTTGATATGATACCTTGATGGGTATGAGCAAGGATTCGGGTAAGTCCGTTTCGATATGATGTTGTTATAAGATATCATGATCTACGATATATATATATATATGTTATATGTTCGTATCAAGTATGATGGCATGATTTATATTCGTAATACATTGGTTTGGGTGATATGAGTGGAGGGGGAAGGATTTGATATCCGTGTCTTTGGGACACCAGAGGTTTGGCACCTCCAGTGGTTTGGTACCACAGATTATTTCGTGTCTTTGGGACACCAGAGGTTTGGCATCTCATAGCGACTCGTCCTAGTGGTTTCGCACCACCGTGGGTTGGCCCCACATTTGATGTATTAGGATCGTCGCCAGTGATTTGGTACCACACGTGGGTTGGCCCCACACCTGGATCGTTGATATTTCGTGTCTTTGGGACACTTGAGGTTTGGCACCTCATAGCTACTAGTCCCAGTGGTTTCGCACCACCGTGGGTTGGCCCCACATTTGATGTATTGGGATCGTCGCCAGTGATTTGGTATCACACGTGGGTTGGCCCCACAACTTGATTATTCGTGACTTTGGGTCACCAGTGGTTTGGCACCACATTATTGGATATCGTGACTTTGGGTCACCAGTGGTTTGGCACCACCAGTGGTTTGGTATCACACGAGGTAGAAAAAGAGTTATGGATGGCTAGGTTGGGTGCATTATATATATATATATTGCTTGGTTATGAATTGTGTAAGAATGTTGCATTAACCGGGGGAAGGATTTATGCACTGAGTCTTGGTGACTCACCTTCTCCCTTATCTTTTCAGGTGATTCGTAGATCGCGGATGAGGAGCCGATGGACTCGAGGAGGCCATGCAATAAAAATTCGATTTTACACGGATTTTGGTTTGGGTACTATATTTTATTTAAATTTGGTTTTTCATCTTTATTTGGATTTGTAATAAGGCCTCTTTAATTATGTTTTTGGATTATTTATATGCTTTGGACTTGATATTTTAAATATGGCTTATAAAATACATGGTTGATATAATAATTTGAGCACAAAGTTTTCTAAACTACAAAACGCAATGGTTTTCAAAACGTTACCATCGGGTAACATAAATCATTTGATAATATTTAACAACTTAAGTGTTTTCGATAACTCATACTATTTTCCAAAACTCAAGTTTCCAAATTTCAATTAGAAACGGTTTTCAAACTAATCGCTTTGGTTTCCTTTAAAATTATAAAAGGTTTTCTAATCTATGGATTTGCAGCTATGTTTTAAAGATTTATTTATGGAATTTCAAAGTGAATTATCAGTTTTTAACTTCTTATACACCTGATTTCTACAAACATGGAACAACAAAGAGTTTTTCACTAAAATTTAATTGTTAACTCGATTTTCTTCAAAATGTTTTCCTCTGTGGCATGCCAGATTCGGTCATGGCGTATTGACCGGGTTTGGGGTGTTACAAATTGGTATCAAAGCTAAGTTCAAAAGCTCGGTCGTGGGCCCAAGGCCCAAAATGTTTTAAAGTATGGTCCTAAAATTTTTTTTGCTTAAAATTATATGATTTGAAAAGCATGGCACCGAGTCTCCGGCACTGATCTGCCCGGGTAAGTATTTCAAAACTGTTGATTTTTGATGATATGATGATGATGGTATGACTGTATAGTAGTAGGAACTACTCTAGAGACCCAAAACTATAGGTTGGATGTACTCGCGAAACAACTTCTTATTAAAATTATTCATAAAACTGTGTTTTAAAGATAGTGGAATAATGACTAATGCATAAAACTTTTAAATCAGATAAGTCGAGACCTTAGATATGAGTACTCGAGGTCGGGGTCGTGTTATGCGTGGACGTGGTCGGGGTAGGATGGCTGTGTCTGAGCCAGTGAGGTCTGGTCAAGGATCCGAAAATGAGGTACCACCACCCCCACCACCAGCGGTTGGAGTTGAGCATCAAGATCAAACGGGGGATGACGCAGTCTCTCAGACGATGCTGCGAGTTCTTGAGAGGGTAGTTGGAGTAGGTGGAGGCGCGGGAGCTCGGAAATCTGTACCTGAGCGACTCTGAGCCAATGGATTCGAAGTATTTCGAGGTGTTTCTGGTGTAGCTCCCAGTACGACCGAATATTGGTTAGAGGCGACGGAGCGAATCATGGATGACTTGGATCTGAATGCTGAGGAAAAGCTGAAAGGGATAGTGTTGCTTCTTCGGGATGAGTCACATCAGTGGTGGCTCACGGTGAGGAATAGTGCTGCGGCGGAGGATCTCACTTGGGACTATTTTAAGGCAGCGTATTAGAAGAAATATGTTGGAGCTAGCTACATTGATGCGCAACGAAAGGCATTTCTGAGTTTGGTCCAGGGGAGTAAGTCCGTATCAGAATATGAGGCAGAATTCTTAAGATTGAGCCGGTATGCTGGAGGTATCGTGGCTTCGGAGCACGAGCGAGTGTTCGGTTCGAGGACGGTTTGAGAGACGAGATGAGGTTGCTGATTGCTCCACATCAGGAGCGAGAGTTTGCTGCACTAGTTGAAAAGACTAAGATAGCTGAAGGGATAAAGGAATCTGTAAGGCAAAGTCACGACAGGAATAGACATAAGAGAGGTTTTGAATCATCTGGGTCGGTCGAAGATTCTCAAAAAAGGGCTAGGTAGAGTGGGCCAAATCAGTCTGGGAGGTCTGTTGCTGCTAATCAAGGACCAGCACAGTGTAACCGATGTGGGAAATTTCATTGGGGCGAATGTTGGACCGGAGGGAAAGGATGTTTTGAGTGTGGCTCGCTGGATCATCATGTGAGGGACTGTCCACGTAAGCTAGTTAGGAATCGGTCTGAGGGTCAAGGTCGTGCTCAGTTCAGAAATGAGGGACCGCTACCACTGAGGGGTCGTGATAACGGGAGAGGAGGTAATAGTTCTGGTCGGGGCCGCGGAGCACCGAGCAGAGGTGCAGGCAACACTGAGGCAAGACAGCCTGGGTTGGTGTATGCAGCGAGACGTCGAGAGGAGGGCGACGCATCGGACGTCATAACCAGTACATTCTTGATCATTGAATTTCCATATACTGCTTTGATTGATGTGGGTTCGACGTATTCAAATGTTGTTAGTAGTATAGTAGTGTTATTAGATCAGAGTGCGCAGCAAGAGCGTAGTGTGGTGAGTGAGGATGCACGACTGTTAGTTAGTTGGTAATTTCGAGGACGAAATTTTCTTAAGGGGGTAGAATTGTAACATCCCGAAATTGGGCCTAGTAGGATTGGGCCAATTGGGCCTTGGACTTTAGGAAAAATTTGAGTATCATCTTGTTACTTGTGTTAGCTCGAGTATGATTTTTATTGTGTGCTTAGTATAGTTTTTTGAAGGCTTGGAATTATTAGCTAAGCTAGAATAATTTTTAGTATTAAAAATTGAAGTGGATTAGGTGAACCTGACACTTAAGTTAATTTAAGTGTTAAATTCTAACATAAGAGGAGTTAGTGGCAAGGTGGTTAAGATGCATGAAGGGTTGCTTGAGGGAAGAGGTTCGAGTAACATGGGTTGCATTTTGAAGACTTTATTTTTATGCACCTTACATTAAGTGTTGGTCAAACTATTCATATGGTAGGTTGGACTTTAAGTTTTATGGCAAGTTGAATATTAGTTTAGGAAAGCTTGTATTTTGGGATAAGAATCTTAAGATTTATGGTAGGAAGGGGGGACAAAGGGCTTGGATAATGGAGAGTGTTTTGGAAACTATTCTAAGGCCATTAGTCCATGAATGTGGACGGCATGTGTGGCTAGGGGGATGGCCGAATGTTGATAGGAAGTTGGGGGGAAATTGGTTGGTATTTTTGCATTTTGTGCACCATTTTGCATTTTTTTCTTTTCCTCTCCAAAGCTTTCCTCCTTAGTCGAATGTACCTTGATCATTAGGTGTAATTTTGTTTTGTTTTAGCTCTCATTTTTGTTGGAACCAAATCCTATTTTCTTTCTTTCATTTTTCCTCTTGAAACCGGAACTACACTTGAACTTTGTGCACTTTTCTTTTTCGGTAAACTAGGTGTTGGCCGAACCTCTTTCTCCCATTTTCTCTTTTCTTTCTTTTGATATTGTTCAAAACCACATTCCTTTTTACTTTCTCTTGGCCGAATCTTTCTTCTTCCCATTTCTCTTTTCTTTTCTTCCACTTTTGCTCAAAACCGAAAACATCCCTCTCCCATTGCAATTTCTTTCTTTTTCTTCCTTTTTCCTTTCTCTTTCTCCACTTTAGCCGAATTCTTTTTGTTATTACAAATAATCCATAGCTGAAATTCCCTTGACCATTTAATCATATTGCCGAAACTTCCCATTCTCTTTTTGATTTGTCTTGGCCGAAAATCATCAAGGGTAGATTTCTAAGTGTCCATCTATAATCGGTTTTGGAAGATAGGTAAGTGTCTTGGCCGAAATTCTTTTCTATTTTCTCTATTGATTCTCATGAGGACAAAAGCCAAATGTTGGGTATGTGATAGTAAGATTCTAACCATAGGGACTTATATCTTTTAGGCTCTTCGGATTTTGGAAGCAATCAATTTCGGTAAGTCAAGTGGTAGGTTTGTGTTGGTTCTTTATTCTTTAAATGGATGTAAAGCCAAAGGCTATTGGGATTAAGGTGTGATGTTGGCTGAATGGTTTTGCTTATAGATTTGTGGTTTGGCCGAATGTAGGACAACGGTAAATCGGGTCTTCGGATTTTAGTACTTGCGTTAGTGACAGGTGTGTATATCTTACACACTTTATAACTCGGTATATATATATATATATATGTTAATAAACTAATCATGTTATTAAAGTGGAAAACTATGAGATTTTGATATGATACCTTGATGGGTATGAGCAAGGATTCGGGTAAGTGCGTTTCGATATGATGTTGTTATAGGATATCATGATCTACGATATATATATATGTTATATGTTCGTATCAAGTATGATGGCATGATTTATATTCGTAATACATTGGTTTGGGTGATATGAGTGGAGGGGGAAGGATTTGATATCCGTGTCTTTGGGACACCAGAGGTTTGGCACCTCCAGTGGTTTGGTACCACAGATTATTTCGTGTCTTTGTGACACCAGAGGTTTGGCACCTCATAGCGACTCGTCCCAGTGGTTTCGCACCACCGTGGGTTGGCCCCACATTTGATGTATTGGGATCGTCGCCAGTGATTTGGTATCACACGTGGGTTGGCCCCACACCTGGATCGTTGATATTTCGTGTCTTTGGGACACCAGAGGTTTGGCACCTCATAGCTACTAGTCCCAGTGGTTTCGCACCACCGTGGGTTGGCCCCACATTTGATGTATTGGGATCGTCGCCAGTGATTTGGTATCACACGTGGGTTGGCCCCACAACTTGATTATTCGTGACTTTGGGTCACCAGTGGTTTGGCACCACATTATTGGATATCGTGACTTTGGGTCACCAGTGGTTTGGCACCACCAGTGGTTTGGTATCACACGAGGTAGAAAAGGAGTTATGGATGGCTAGGTTGGATGCATTATATATATATATATATTGCTTGGTTATGAATTGTGTAAGAATGTTGCATTAACCGAGGGAAGGATTTATGCACTGAGTCTTGGTGACTCACCTTCTCCCTTATCTTTTCAGGTGATTCGTAGATCGCGGATGAGGAGCCGGATGGACTCGAGGAGGCCATGCAATAAAAATTCGATTTTACACGGATTTTGGTTTGGGTACTAAATTTTATTTAAATTTGGTTTTTCATCTTTATTTGGATTTGTAATAAGGCCTCTTTAATTATGTTTTTGGATTATTTATATGCTTTGGACTTGATATTTTAAATATGGCTTATAAAATACATGGTTGATATAATAATTTGAGCACAAAGTTTTCTAAACTACAAAACGCAATGGTTTTCAAAACGTTACCATCGGGTAACATAAATCATTTGATAATATTTAACAACTTAAGTGTTTTCGATAACTCATACTATTTTCCAAAACTCAAGTTTCCAAATTTCAATTAGAAACGGTTTTCAAACTAATCGCTTTGGTTTCCTTTAAAATTATAAAAGGTTTTCTAATCTATGGATTTGCAACTATGTTTTAAAGATTTATTTATGGAATTTCAAAGTGAATTATCAGTTTTTAACTTGTTATACCCCTGATTTCTACAAACATGGAACAACAAAGAGTTTTTCACTAAAATTTAATTGTTAACTCGATTTTCTTCAAAACGTTTTCCTCTGTGGCATGCCAGATTCGGTCATGGCATATTGACCGGGTTTGGGGTGTTACACATAAAGACCGATCACTATGTGACCTATTTGGCAAAGCCACCAATCGCTATGCGACCTTCTTCCCCTTCATCATATCCATCCCATCCCATGCATACATACATGAAAAACAAGAGAACATCATACCATCCTTAATTATATATATATATATCGATACACATAGGGATTTCTATGATCACGTACCTGGCATCCTTTGCCTAACCCTTTTTGGGTTTTATTCGACTGTCTATACAGCCTCTTTTCAGCTTTTTAGCCCATAACACATATATATTACAGTTAACTAGTGTGTTAGAGATCTACACACCTGATTACCTGTAACATCCTGAAAATGGGCCTATGCATTTTTGATTTAAGTATACGAAATGGCATGTCTTGTGTGTTATGAATGTATTATGAACATTTTTGGAAACTTGGAAATGATTTAGAAATGTTAAGTTTCAAAAGAGGAAAGTGAACATTTCTGGAAACTTGGAAATGTAAGAAATGTTAAGTTCAAAAGAGGAAAGTGAACATTTCTGGAAACTTGGAAATGTAAGAAATGTTAAGTTTAAAGGAGGCAAACGAACATTTTTGGAAACTTGGAAATGTAAGGAAATGTAAGGAAATGTAAGGAAACGTTTTAGGAAAAGTTAAGTTCTGATTAAAAAAAATTCATTACTTTATAACAAGTTCAAAAACTCTACTTCTGCGAAATATTAAAATACTCCAACTTGGAAAAATTTACGAAATTGCCCCTAACTTACAAAATTACCAAAATGACCCTGATTTCCAAAATTTTTGCAACATCACTGATTTGGAAAACAAAATTCTCAAAAATAACCCTCAAGTTTTATAAATTTTGAAATACCCCTGAATTATTAAACTTTACAAATTTACCCTGATTTGTAAAAATTTACTGAAATACCCCTGGAATTTCAAAATTTCCAAAAATACCCCGGGAATGCAAAATTACCAAAATACCCTTATTGACAAAATCCACAAAGAACCCTATTTTTGAAAAAGAAAATTACGAAAATACCCCTGGGTAGTGGAAAAACAGCAACAATGAAAACTACAACATTTCTCTGAATGAACGAAAGTTCATAATTGGTTGATGAATGTATGAATGTAAAGACTGTATGCATGTATGAATACGAAAGAACCACTTCTAAAATTCTTTTCATAAAACTTCTTCGCGGGTAATCAGTGGAATAAAGGCTAATTCATAAAATTTCTTAATTAGATTAAAGCACGATCGTAGAAATGAGCTCTAGGGGACGTGGTTCTCGAATACCTTAATTGCCTTGTTCGTTGTAAAGTCAGTTCATTCTAATGTGGCTAGTAAGGTGTATGGAACCTTGATTGTAAACTAAGAGAATGTGCCTAGAAAGTATGATAGTTTCTTAAGATCAGAGTGCGCAGCAGTAGCGTAGTGTGGTGAGCTAGGAAGTACGACTGTTCGTTAGTAAGTAATTTCGAGGACGAAATTATTTTAAGGGGGTAGAACTGTAACATCCTGAAAATGGGCCTATGCATTTTTGATTTAAGTATACGAAATGGCATGTCTTGTGTGTTATGAATGTATTATGAACATTTTTGGAAACTTGGAAATGATTTAGAAATGTTAAGTTTCAAAAGATGAAAATGAACACTTCTGGAAACTTGGAAATGTAAGAAATGTTAAGTTCAAAAAAGGAAAGTGAACATTTCTGGAAACTTGGAAATGTAAGAAATGTTAAGTTTAAAGGAGGCAAACGAACATTTTTGGAAACTTGGAAATGTAAGGAAATGTAAGGAAATGTAAGGAAATGTAAGGAAAATGGGCTTGGAAAAGTGGCTTGGAGGCGCCACTTAGGGCCTCTGGAGTTGACGCCACAAGGAGGTGCAATTGGGCCTGGGTTCGAGTCACTTGGGGAGCAAATAAAAGAATTTTATTTTGGTGCCAGGAACAAGAGAAGTGGACGGCATTAAGGCTCTATAGGGAGGTGTTTTATTGTTGTTAAAATTCGGCAAATAGATGGATAAATGATGGATTTTTATTGATATTTTTATTAAGAGATAAGAGATAATTATTGGATTAAGTTTTAGGTGATAATTAAAGTGATAAAGCTATCAAAATAGAAGAGTGGTGGCCAAGTAAGGGATTCTAAGCTAGTAAATTCGGCTATAAAAGGAAAAGAGAGGCCATTCAGCATTATTTTCTTTTCCTTGATAACCTCTGCTGAATTTCCCTTCTCCTTATTTCACCATTGCCGAATTCTCTTAAGCAACTATTATTTTCTTCTTCATTCTTCTCCTCTCAATATTCCAAAAGCCGAAACTTGTGTGACTATTCTATAGGCCTTAAGCCAAATCTTTGAGGACTCAAGAAAGGGGGCTGTCGATTACAAAGATTAAGGGTAAGGTCAGTAGTTATCGATTTCCATTCTTTTTCTTCTAAGATTAAAGCCGAAACTAGGAAATCTAACCCCATTATTGTGTTAGTCTAAACTTGGAAAGAAGGCTCTTCAGGATTTCTGCCATTGTCGACAACTTCATAAGACAAGTCAACTATTTCGGGATTTAAGAATCTAAGGTAAGTCATATTTAACATTCGGCTAAGGGTTATTTGTTGTGAATAAATGTTAGAAATTGATATAACATGAAGTTATAGGGATTTCGACAGACATCTAAGGCAAGGAATACTTTCGGGATTTACTAAGTGTCGACTACAAGAAAGGAGAAGTTCTTTTTCCGAAGGTACACCATAGGCCGCGTGTTCCCTAGTTATTCGGTGAGTTTCGGGATTTAAAATCCACAAGGTAAGTGTCTATAGCATTCGGCCAAGGATTATTTTGATATCTAGATCTATTTCATAATTGTTTAAAAAGCCGAAACTAACCTGGGATGTGATTTAATGTTTGGCCGAATACAAGAAGGAATACAACAAAGTTTCGGGACTTGATTCTTAAGTCAATCGGCAACAAGGTAAGTTTTAGTGTACTAATCCTACTAGGATTTGGATTTATGGCCGAATGGCTCTTTACTAAGTATTAAATGATTGATTAAATGTAGAGATCTAAGATCTAAGGCATTAGATCAAGCTTTTCGAGATTTGGATTGGAAACCTTAAGCGAATCAGGTGTGTACCTCACACTATTTCTTGATATATTTATGGCAATAATTAATATGTATGTGACTATAAGAATGTGTAAGAATATGGCTAAGGTACCATGTAATGGTACAAAAGTACTCAGGTACGTTTCCTACTCCTACTAGGAATATGAAATTATATTATATATGTAACATGTGAAAAGTGATAAGAATGTGAAATTATGTAATATGCATGATATGAATGATATGGGGCATTCGGGTTATATGAAAGGGGAAGTGAATGTGGTGACCTAAGACCACGATATCTGAATGTGGTGACCTAAGACCATGATATCTGAATGTGGTGACCTAAGACCACGATATCTGAATGTGGTGACCTAAGACCACGAATTTTATAAGGGCGATGAGCACGTCGACTGCAGCGACTGCCTTTGATGGTGTGTAGCGGATGGAGGGTTGACTTATTAGTCCCCACGGTGTGCAGGTTGGTACGGGTGATGTGTAGCGGATAGCATCTAGGTTTGGGTTCGGGTTTGCATCATTATTTTATATCTGTTATATGAATAAGTATGTGATATGATATTGTATGCCTGAATTGTTAAGTTTTAGTGTTGGTTACACATTGAGTCTGTTTGACTCACCCCGTTTGGGGAATATTTTTCTTCCAGGTGATGATCAGTAATGGACCGGGTCGGCAGGAGCTTAAAGGTGGCCATGCACAGCAAGGAAAATTTCATTATTTGGACTTTTATTCTATTTAAGCATTTTAATTTATTTTTGGGGAATTATTTGATGTAATAAGGCATAGTTGAACTACTTTATTTTTCTTTCTTTTATTTATTATGTTACGAATTTTTAATGGTTATAAGATTAAGTAAATTTGGTTTAAAATATACTTTAAATATTTTGTCACCTGAAATAAATGGGTTTTCAATATAAAATCGAAGTCGTTTTCAACTCAAGCCCAACCCAAAACCATTTTACTTTCAAAACACACAAATTTTTCCTAAGTAACAAAAGAAATTTGAACCGGTTTACATCGAGGAACATACCAGATCCGGTCAAGGCTCGTGGGCCGGGTTTAGGGTGTTTCAATTTGGCATCAGAGCCCAGTTTCAAACCTCAGCCTGGGGTTTAAGGCCCAAAACATTTTCAAATCGAGCCCAAATGAGTTTTTGAAGATAAGCAGGTTTTCTGGCATGGCACCTAAGTCTCCGACCCGAAGTCCACCAGGTAAGTACCCCTAACCTTTGTGTGAATTATAGTATGAATTGTAGAAGGGTAGAACTGGAATGGCACGTAGAGTAGTATGATAAGTATTTGGAACCCTAGGACTAGTTTACCCCAACTATTACATAAGACTTAATGACTAATTAAACAAACCTATGGCTAAGTCGCCGAGTTAGGGTGTGGCAACCATTGTGCGCATGTCTAGGATTGGATCCGGAAGAGCCTGGTACTTAAGCAGTCCTAGTGACTCACCTCCTCTTCGTAGGAATCCTACCTGGTGCGTAGCTTCGGTTCACCCTAACCAAGAGGACTTATTCATAGGCTAAACCCCTAACTAAAACCCGAAAGGGATTAGCCACATTTTTTTGGAAACCCTAGTTTTAAAATGACTAAATTACCCTTTTGATTTATACAAGCTATCCCATAAATTTTTTCTGAAATATTTCTTGATTTACAAAATTACTAAAATACCCCTGGTGGTAAAATTACAAAAATGCCCTTGGTTTATGAAATTTCCAAAATACCCACAGTTCTTATTAAAAAAAATTCATTAATTTATAACAAGTCCAAAAACTCTATTTCTGCGAAATACTAAAATACTCCAACTTGGAAAAATTTACGAAATTGCCCCTAACTTACAAAATTACCAAAATGATTTCTCATAAATAACTTCTTTCTTTAATAGTGGCATTGTGTATCCCAAATAGTTTTCAGAAAAATCTGATATTTCTCTTTAGAACCCATCTTTATTTACTAACCCGTTCTCAGTTTTAACTGCTATATTTATCATTTAGCCACTGAACTCTTTAGTTCCACACTTCTGAACTAAATCAATACAAATCTTATGAATTTCATTACATAAAACTAAACTAATAAGGGGGTGGAAATCGTAAAGCCTCACAATTTAACTTTCATGTATATGCTCATATAACTTAAAATTTATCATTCTCATGTACTATAAAACATTTATCCGTACCTTTTCGAATTTTGTTTCATCATAAGTAACATTTTACTCAGATATTTAAGTATCCCTTTTAGAATTATTGGAATTAACTCAATTGGAAAGCATTTTTGTCTATTTGTGAAACAATTTTCATCAGAGTCGGGAGATATCACACTACCATAGGTTATATAATGGCATGTATTTCTAAACTTCACATATGCTACGTTTAGTTTGAGAACCGGCTAAACCTTAGCTCTTATACCAATAAATATAACATCCCTAACTCGTATCCGTCGCCAAAACAGGGTTACAGAGCATAACCAAAATTTAAAGAATAATTACAGATATTTCATATCATTTACTATTCATGTCCAATACTAATCATATTGTCCCCTGAATGGGCCTCGAGGCCCAATATAAACATTAGAATCAAATCAGGACTTAATTGGGATCTCAGAAAAAAATTTCATTAAATTTCAAAATTTTTCCTAAATGCAGGGCTCACACGCCTGTGTGGCCAAGGGACACGCCCGTGTAACCCTATGACAAGCTCGCACATTAAGCCATGTCATGCCTCGTGTAACTCTCTAACTTGCATCACATGGCCAAGTCACACACCCGTGTGCTAGGCCGAGTTACCCACACGGCTGAGACACACCCTCGTGTCTCTACCCGTGTGCTCAATTCTGAACATTCTGTTTTTAAAATTTAAGATGCAGGGGACACACGGCCAGACCACACGCCTATATGTTAAGCTGTGTGTTTCACACGGTCAAGACCACGTCCGTGTGGACAAAATAAAGCCATTTCCTACCTTTATTTTTCACCCCTTTTTTGCCTTGCACTTACACCAACACTTATACACAATTTATCACATTCACTAACCGTATTTTCATGCCAAAAATTTAAGTCTTATACATGTCAATTTATACTCATATTTATCTAGATACCATCTTCACATTTGTGCATATTGTATCAAATATGCTAATTTAATCCATTCATACATATCTCATTGTGATTTATATTAATCAATCATTTTCAAACATATACCATGATGTAGTTTATACATAAACACCAAAACATGTTCAAAACTAGCCATTCCAATAGCTAGTTAACAAATATTTACATGCCATTCCTAGACCAATTTAACCTATACATGCCATTATAACCACAATTGTTTTACCTTATATATCAAATTGAGTCGATGGATAGTGTGAGTGATCTTCGTCAAGCTTCTAATCCAACAAGCTTCCGATTTACATGGAACAGGAAAAATAAAACAGAGTAAGCATATAATGCTTAGTAATTCCATATAACTTGGTAATTAACTTACTGACTATTCATAATAAAGATAAACATGTAAATCACAATCAACCATTCGTTCCCAAGCCCTAACACATATTCTCATCGCCCTTGTTAGGAACTTATTTCATTTAAACATCAAGAAACACATGTATGAACTCAACAATATTCAGATTCTCATACACATATAATTTTCCACATCATGTATTCATATAACAAATATACAAATTATTTCCATAGTTTTTGGGTACATTCTATAATAATTCATCTCGAGTTTTAGTATATTTCATGTCAGAACTTTGCTCGTTATTCAACTGAAATATTTATAATCACACAGATAATACACTCAAGATGTACAAATCTAATTTCATATATAAATGTATTCATCAAACAAATTTCCATGTTCATATATCAAAATTTCATACTTCCATATTTCATATAACATCATTTTCATGTACTTCAGGCAGATACATGTAAAAATCCATTTCTTTTCATGTCAGGATTTTACACGTTGAATTATTGAAAATATCGATGGATACTCAAGTAGTACACACAAAGTGTACAAGTCAGTAAATCCGTCAATTCATATTCAGGAGTACCCATTAGGGCACTTAATCAAGAAACACACTCTCGAGCCACATATCATATAACAGGATTACCAGTCCAGGCTAAATCCTTTCTGTAACATATGCTTAGAAGAGCTCAATTAGGATTACCAGTCCAAGCTAAATCTTAATTATAACATATGCTTAAGAGGGATTGTACCAGGATTACCCGTCTGGGCTAAATCTTATATGTAATGAGGTCAATAGGATTACTCGTTCGAGCTAAATCTCGTCAACAACAAATGCAGGACCTCATTCATTTCGGGAAATCACATATCCATCGATTTTTCATTTATTCAAATGGAATTTGACATTTATCCGAAAATTGTCGGGTATGTGATCAATCTCATATATATTTATGCATTTATGAAATTCAAATGTTCACATTCAATTCAAGCATAAAAATAACATTTTTATCATTTATCACTTATCAGGTATTATCATTTATTTCAGGCACTTTCATTTATCGAGCTTTAACGAATATGTGATCATTTCACATATCTATGACATTTATACAATTTACATACACAACAGTCAATGCAAGCATATAAACATATACAATTTAGTTATACGAACTTACCTCAATAAGTGTTCATGTACATAAAGTCTACTAAGCCGACATTTTCTCCTTTCCTCGTTCTAACTCCATATTCGGTTTATCCAGATCTATACTGTAACATCCCGAATTAGGGCCTAGTCAGAACAGTGGTTTCGAGATCACAAATCCGACGAGGAAAATTTTATTTTTATTATATTTTTATGGTCTACGATTTCACGGAAAGATTCCGTGAAAATTTCGTTCGAAAATTTCGACGTTTGGGCACTCAATTTAGTCAAAAGGACTAAATTGTAAAAAGTACAAAAGTTTAGTTCTACATGTTAGAGGTGTCCAATTGTTATGAAATTTTAAATTGGAGGTCCTTAAATGATAATTAGACCATTTGTTAAGTTGGTGGACAAAAATGGACATGGATAGGTATGTTTCAAAAGATTTTTTAAGGGGCATTTTGGTAATTTAGTGAATTAAATGAATTAAAAACAAAATTTAAATGCCAAATATGTCCATCCTCTTCATTAGGACGAAATTACAAGGGTTCTCCATAGCTAGGGTTTGTTTCAAGCTTCCAAGCTCCATAGTAAGTGATTCCAAGCCCCGTTTTTAATGTTCTTTACGTTTTTGGAATCCCGGTAACTTGGTTTGAAAAAATACCCATAGGTGAAATGTGTTTATTTTGATGTCTTATGATAGAATATGAAGGCTGAAATTATGTTAAACAACTTTTGCTAAGCGATTTTACGTGAAAACGAGTAAAACGACATAATCGATAAAAATACCTAATGTTCATAAGTACATGTTAGAGTGAGAATTTAATGTTGCTATAGAAGGGAAAAATGTTCAGCATGTTATAAAACATAATAATAAGGGATTAAGTTTAATTTTTGAGCCTAGGGGCAAAATTATAATTATGCAAAAGTTTAGGGGCAAAATTGTAATTTTGCCAAAGTTTTAGTTAGGGACTGTTTTGATTAGTAAATTAATTAAGTGAAATGTGATGTTTTAGACCACGAAAAATGAGATTTAGACCTAGAACTGGAGGAAAATCAGAAAATTGGGAAAGTTGGTAAAATGACCGTTTCGACATTCGAGGTAAGTTCGTGTGTTAATAATAATGCTATACCATGCTTGAATTGTAATTCTCTATTGATATGGCCTAAATTGTATGATTTAATATGTTTAGGAGAAGTTGATGGATGGTACGTATGGTATGGAAAATGTGATGTTTGTTGTGTCATGTGAAATTGAATGGCAAATTAATGTTACAAGAATTGAATGTTAAATTAATATTACATGGGTTGTATGAGTTGCTACATGGTTGTACCTGACGAGATTTCGACAAGAAAGTTTATATGTAAATAATGCATTTATTTTACTTGTACAATAATTATTTTGCTAGATATTATGGAAATCATTGGGTGATAACTAAAATATGAAAATGAATGGAATGTGAAATTCTCGATTGAACCTTCGGAAAACCGAGTTACGGACAATATGTAGCTAGGTCACACGAGTGATAAGGGACCTTCACCGTGTGCACAAGAAAGCTACTAGATGGCAAAATTTGATATGTAGCTAGGCCACATGGATGATAAGGGACTTTCACCATGTGTGCAAGAAAGCTACGGGATAATAATTTCACATGTAACTAGGTCACATGTGTAATACTGTGTGTATACCATCTGTACAAGAAAGTTACGGGTTATGAGTAGCTAGGTCACATGAGTGGTTCCTAGTGTTGGACACCATGTAGAAAAAAAATCTACGAGATGGAATGGCTAGGTCACATGGGTGATAAGGGACCTTCACCATGTGTACAAGAAAGCCGAATTATGAAACACCCCAAACCCGGCCCACGAGCCTCGACCGGATCTGGTATGTTCCTCAAGTAAAAACGATTCGAACTTGTTTATTTCTTGGGAAAACTTTAAGTGATTTTCGAGAAAAATTTGATTTGGGTTCAAGTTGGAAACATCGTTGTTTTCAAATATTTCGTTTTGTTAAAACTTTCTTGTTATATTTCAAAATCATAGGTTACCGGTAAAAATCGAGTCTTTAAAGTTTGTTAATTAAATTAAAAATCATTTGAATTCAGGTGTCAAAACATTTTTTTATTGATTATTAAGAAAATTACTTAACTTTAAATTCGATAAAAAACTCGAAACATAATAAAGTAATTGAAAATGTATGCATAAACAGTTCATTCTTAGTGGCCTTATTACATCAAAGTAAAACCCAAAATAATTCAAAGTACTTAAAGTAAAAAGAGTCCAAATAAAATAAATTCCTTGCTGAGCATGGCCACCACTAAGCTCCTGCCGACCCGATCCATTACTGAGCGTCACCTGAAAAGATATCCCACAACGGGGTGAGTCAAACAGACTCAATGTGTACAACCAACACCAAGTCCAAACAGATTCAGGCATATCAGATCATACATACACGTTTAGCATTTAAATAATATGATGCAATCCCGAACCCAATCCTAGATGCCATCCACTACACATCACCCGTACCAACCATCACACCGTGGGGACTACTAAGTCGACCCTCCATCCGCTACACATCATCGAAGGCAGTCGCTGCAGTCGACGTGCTCATCGCCCTTATAATTTTGTGGCATAGCCACCAGATAATTATTTCGTGACATAAGTCACCACATTCAGATATTTGTGACATAAGTCACCACATTCAGATATCGTGGTAAAAACCACCAGATCACTTCCCCTTTACATATCACCCATATGCCCCATGTCATACAAAACATGCAAATATTATGCCTTATACCTTATTCACATTCTTATAGTTGCAATTATGTGCCATAACAGATATTTATCACAATATACTCATAGCAGGAGTAGGTAAACGTACCTGAGTACTTCGTACCATTACATGGTACCTTAGCCATAATCTTACACTTTCATATTAACATATATAGTAAATTAAAGCCGTAAATCTATCAAGATTTAGTGTGGGGTACACACCTGGTTCACTTAGCGAATTTACTGAAATCTCGAAACCCGATCTATCGCTTTAGATCTTTAATTCCTATATTCGGCCAACCCTAACATGTTAGTAAAAAGCCATTCGGCTATAAAACCAAATCCCAAAATTTCGTGATCTTTGCCCCCTAACAATCGGCCAACACTAGATCACCTAAATAATTAGTTTCCGGCTTTTGAACAAATAGGAAGTAGATCTAAAACACCAAATATGGCCTTGGCCAAATACATATGTTCACTTACCTTGCGATTCTAAAATCCCGAAAAGTGCTACTTGGTTATGAAGGTGTCGAAATACCTATAGGCATAGGTTAGATTTAATTCTAACTTTAAATCACATAAAAATGGCCTATGGCCGAATATCACATAACTTTACCCTGGATATTGAAATCCCGAATAATCCTCCTTATAGTCGACTATAATGAAAATCCCGAAAGAACCTTTCATAGTTTCGGCCAAAACATTAAGGCGTTAGATTCTTGATTTCGGCTTTAAGAAAAGAAATAAAATGAAAACAATAGATCCTTACCCTTACTACTATTGTCGGCGGCACCCTTGCTTTGATCTACAGAGTATTCAGCTATGGCTAGATGTTGTTCACTTAAGTTCCGGCTTTTGGTTATTAGTAGTGATAATGGGAAAAAGATGAAACAGAATGATATGGAGGCTCAAGTATGGTTCGGTTAGAGTGGAGAAGAAAGAAAGAATTGAGAGGAAGGAAAAGAAAGTGTTGGTGAGGCTTAACCAGAATTCGGCTCAAGGAGAAAGATGAAGAAAGAAGAAATTTCGGCACAACTGAAAAAAATGAGTGGAGAATGAATTTTCGGCATACCTATACTATGATTAGCCGAAAATACCATCCAAAACATCCCCTTGGCCGGCCAACTCTTGCTTCTTATCAGGTTCCTCCTTTTTCTCCTCTTTTCTCTCTTTTTACCCATTCAAAAATAATTCAAAATAAATCATCATTTATCTATCCACCTTAGCCGAAATTTAAAAGGAATTAAACCATATCTCAAGCTCATCTAATGAAGTCCTTGTGCCGTCCACCTCTCTCTCTTTTTGCCGAAAATAAAAATTCCCTTATTGCTTTTCTTGTGGCTCGAACTCAAGACCTCCTTGCACTGCATATGGCGTCACTTACCTGGGCTTTAAGTGGCGCCTTGCAGCCACTTTACCAAGCTGGTTCTTATGTCTTATTTCCCTTAGATATTTTCTTAAGACCACATTGCTTAGCTTCCTCTTTTAACCTTAAAATCACATAAATTTTAAGACATTCACCTACACACTAAGGTTCACAAAATTCATAGAACACATTCACAGCACACATAGGCATACTATTTCATAAAATTAAGCAATAATGCATAAGCCATAATCCGAGATATTACAGTTCTACCCCCTTAAAAATAATTTCGTCCTCGAAATTACCTGGCTGAAATAGGTGGGGGTATTGCTGTCGCATTGCTTTTTCTGGCTCCCACGAAGCTTTTTCCGATCCATGATTACGCCATAACACTTTAACTAGAGGAACTGACTTCCTCCGTAGCACTTTCACATCTCGTTCCAAAATCTAAATCGGCTCTTCCTCGTAGGACAAATCTGGCCTTAGTTCCACCTCTTCAACCGGAACTACATGAGATAGATCCGATCGATAACGACGTAGCATGGAAACATGGAATACGTCGTGCATCTGCTTCAATTCCGAAGGCAACTCTAACTGGTATGCCACTGGTCCAACTCGTTTCAATACCCGATAAGCTCCTATAAACCTTGGACTTAGCTTCTCTTCGCGACCAAATCTCATCACCTTCTTCCAAGGTGAAACTTTAAGAAACACTTGATCTCCCACCTCAAATTCTATTTCCTTCCGCTTGAGATCTGCGTAAGACTTCTGCCTATCAGATGCTTCCTTCAACTGTGCCCGAATTATCTCAACCTTTTCCTCGGATTCTGCCACAATTTCGGGACCCAAAACTCGACGTTCCCCTAATTTCGTCCAACACGTAGGAGTTCGACACTTCCGTCCGTACAACGCTTCATACGGTGCCATCCGAATACTGGCTTGATAGCTGTTGTTGTACGCAAATTCCGCTAAAGGCAAATATTCTTCCCAACTCCCTCTAAAGTCTATCACACAGCCCCTCAACATATCCTCCAACACTTGGATTACTCGTTTAGATTGCCCATCCGACTGTGGATGAAAAGCTGTAATAAAATCCAATCTGGTGCTCAAAGCTTGATGTAAAGCTTTCCAAAACCGAGAAGTAAACCTTGGGTCCCTATCCGAGATAATCGACACCGACACTCCGTGCAACCTCACAATCTCTGCTACATATAACTTTGCCAACTTCTGCAACGAATAATCAACTCATACTGGTAAGAAATGCGCTGACTTTGTCAACCGATCCACTATCACCCATGCCGAGTCCTTCTTAGTAGGCGTAAGGGGAAGCCCACTAACGAAGTCCATGGTGATTCTCTCTCACTTCCACTACGGAATCTTGATTGGCTGAAGCAATCCCGACGGAACTTGGTGTTCAGCCTTAACTTGCTGACACGTTAAGCATTTGCCGACAAATTCTGTAACTTCCCTCTTAAGACCAGGCCACCAAAACTGCTCTCTTAGGTCTCTGTACAGCTTACTACCTCCAGGATGCATAGCATAAGGGCTACTATGCGATTCCTGAAGAATCCTCTGCCTTAACTCCTTATTCCTCGGCATACAGACCTTACCCTTGAAACACAATACTCCCTCGTCATTAATACCATAATCTTCCAACTCTTCATTCTGTACTTGTTGTAGCTTGGCACTTAGATCATCATCAACTAACTGTCCCTCTTTCACTTCATTCAACCACGTCGGCTTACCTTGCAACTCTGCCAGCAGACTTCCATCATCATACAAGCTCAGATGTGCAAACATTGCCCTCAGATCCGACACAACCTTCCGACTTAGGGCATCAGCCACTACATTTGCCTTGCCCGGATGATACTCTAAATAACAATCATAGTCCTTCAGTAATTCAACCCACCTTCGTTGTCTCAGGTTCAACTCCTTCTGAGTCAACAGATACTTAAGGCTCTTGTGGTCTGTGTAGATTACCGACTTTTCTCCATAAAGATAGTGCCTCCATACCTTAAGAGCAAAGACCACTGCCGCCAATTCCAAATCATGAGTTGGGTAGTTAACCTCATGTGGCCTTAATTGCCGAGACGCATAAGCAACTACCTTCCCGTCTTGCATCAATACGCATCCCAATCCTGTATGAGAAGCGTCACAATACACCACGAAATCCTTCCCTGCCTCCGGCTGAATCAAAACTGGAGCTTCAGTCAAGACCCTCTTAAGCTTGTCAAAGCTCTCCTGTTGCTTTTCTATCCACACGAAAGGTACTTCCTTCCTCAACAACTTTGTCAAAGGTGCGACTATCGATGAGAATCCTTCTACGAACCTTCTGTAGTAGCCTGCCAATCCCAAGAAACTACGAACCTCAGCCACCGACTTAGGTGGTTTCCAATTTAACACCGCCTCAATCTTCCTAGGATCCACCCTTATTCCTTTTGCAGACACCACATGTCCTAAGAACGCAACTTCCTTAAGCCAAAATTCACACTTGCTGAATTTGGCATAGAGCTTCTTCTCTCTTAACACTTGCAACACAACTCGGAGATGCTCATCATGTTCCTCCTCAGACTTGGAGTACACAAGGATGTCATCGATGAACACCACGATGAACCGATTCAAGTAGGGTTGAAAAACTCAGTTCATCATATCCATGAACGCGGTTGGGGCGTTCGTCAATCCAAACGGCATTACCACAAACTCAAAATGCCCATACCTTGTCTGGAAAGCTGTCTTATGGATATCCACCTCCTTCACCTTAAGCTGATGATATCCAGACCTTAGATCTATCTTCGAGAAAACCGCTGCTCCCTTAAGTTGATCGAACAAGTCGTCAATCCTCGGCAAAGGGTACTTGTTCTTGATGGTCAGCTTATTCAATTGACGATAATCTATGCACATACGCATAGTTCCGTCCTTCTTCTTCACAAACAAGACCGGTGCTCCCCATGGAGACACACTGGGTCGGATAAACCCACGATCAAGCAACTCTTGGATTTGAGCCTTGAGCTCAACCAACTCCTTAGGTGCCATTCTGTACGGGGCGATTGACACAGGAGCTGTTCCAAGTAGCAAGTCAATTCCGAACTCCACCTCCCTATCGGGGGGTATTCCAGGTAACTCCTCCGGAAAGACATCCACAAATTCCCTTACGGTTCGAACTCCACTAACACCTTCTTCCTTTGTATCCAATGCACTAACAAAAGCCAAGAACGCCTTGCACCCTTTCTGAACCATCTTATCAGCCTTTAATGCTGAAACTACGTTAGACAAGTAGTTTCACCTTTCTCCTATCATAACTACTTCCTCATCCTCTGGAGTCCTCAACTCCATTCGTTTAGCTGCACAATCTAAAATAGCTCGATGTTTTACCAGCCAATCCATGCCAAGTATGAGGTCGAATTCTCCAAAAGGTAGTTCCATTAAGTCGGCAGAAAATACCACTCCTTGAATTTCTAGAGGTACACTCCGAAAGATTTTATTCACCACTACTGTTTGACCTAATGGGCTTACTACAGTCATTTCTCTATTAGAAAGTTCAGAGGCTATGCCGAGAGTTTCCACTATTCTACATGCAACATAAGAATGGGTCGAGCCCACATCAATCAAAGCAAAGTATGGCTTGCCAAAAATAAGGAACGTACCGGTTATGACGTCCGGCGCGTCTCCATCCTTCCTCCGACGAACCGCATACACTAGACCCGGCTGCCTTGCCTCTATATTACCAACACCTCTGCCAGGTGTTCCACGTCCTCTTCCAGCACCGTTACCTCGACCATTCGAACCACAGCCCTGCTGAGGCTGCTGTCCACCTCTACCAGCCTGATTATAACCCTGACCTGCTGGTCGACCTCCGTCTATCCTAATAGGACAGTCCTTGATCATGTGGTCCTTGGACCCACACTTGAAACATCCTCATGTCTTCTTCCAGCACTCCCATATGTGCTTCTTCCCACATTGATCACAAGTACGATATTGCCCTCCAGTACCAGTTTGCTGGCCTTTTCTGAACATTCCCAGATGACCCTGATGATCCAAAGCCTCTCTTTTGCTTGTTCCGATCCGAATTCTGCCTTACAGAGTCCTTAATCCCTTCGGCCACCTTAGCCTTCTCTACCAACACCGCAAATTCCCGTTCTTGCTGTGGAGCTATCAATAACCTCAAATCATCTCTCAGTCCGTCGTCGAACCGGACACACCGCTCATGCTCCGTAGCCACTATCCCTCGTGCATACCGGCTCAACCTTATGAATTCAGCCTCGTATTCCGCCATGGACTTGTTCCCTTGAACCAGCCCTAGAAATGCCTTTCTCTACGCATCAATATAATGGGTACCCACATACTTCTTCTGGTACGTTGTCTTAACGTACTCCCAAGTGAGTTCCTCAGCCGTGGCACTATCCCGAACTGTGAGCCACCATTGGTATGACTCATCGCGAAGAAGCGACACCATTTCTTTCACTTTCTCCTCAGCTGTCAGATCCAATTCATCCATAATTTGCTCGGTCACCTCCAACCAATACTCAGCAGTACTGGGTGCCACACTAGATACGCCACAGAACACCTCAGCTCCATTGGCTCGAAGTCGCTCGGGTACAGATTTCTGAGCTCCCATATTTCCACCTGCTCCAGCCACTATCTCAAGAACTCGCAGCACAGCCTGTGATACAGCATCATCCCCCGTCTGATCTTGCTGCTCAACACCAACAGCTGCTGGTGGTGGTGGCGGTACCTCATTCTCAGATCCTTGACCCGATCTAATGGGTTCCGACACGGTCATTCTGCCTCCATCGCGTCCTCGCACATTAGGACCACGTCCCCTAGAGCTCATATCTACGATCGTGCTTTAATCTGATTAAGAAATTTTATGAATTAGTCCTTGTTTCACTGATTATCCGCGAAGAAATCTTATGAAAGAAGTTTAATAGTAGTTCTTTCGATCATTTAAAGTTTCAAGTCTTTTATCCTAATTCAGAGAAGTACAATCCATTCAGTAGTTCCTATCACACACATTCATCATTCAAACATTCTTGTCTGTTCCTATCCCAGGGGTATTTTCGTCATTTGTCCTACAGGGGTATTTTGGTAATAAACCGGGGTCAATTTGAAAATCTTAATAAATCAGGGCAATTTGAAATTTCAAACTCCTGGGTATTTTTGAAAATTTTCTCAAATCAAAGGTATGGCAGAAATTTCGGAAAGTGGGGTCATTTTGGTAATTTTGGTAAACCAGGGGTAATTTAGTAAATTTTCCCAATCAAGGTACCTTAGTATTTTGTAACGATAAAGTTTTTGGATATTTTTGCAAAATCAGAGAAGGTTATTGAAATCGGGGGTAGTATGGTAATTTTGAAAACCAAGGGCATTTTAGTAATTTTACCACTAGGGGTATTTAGGTAATTTTGTAAATCAGAAATATTTTGGGAGGTTTTCAAACTAAGTTTTGCTACAATTTAAAGGGGTATTTTGGTGATTTTAAAACCGAAGTTTTTATGAAAATACAGCTAATCCTTTCGGGTTTTAGGTATTGGGTTTAGCCCGTGAATGAGTCCTCTTGGTTAGGGTGAACCGTAGCAACGCACCAGGTAGGATTCCAGCGAAGAGGAGGTGAGTCACTAGGACTGCTTAAGTACCAGGCTCTTCCGGATCCAATCCTAGACATGCGCACAATGGTTGCCACACCCTAACTCGGCGACTTAGTCACAGGTTGGTTTAGTTAGGCATTAAAGTTTTATGCAATTGTTGGGGTAAACTAGTCCTAGGGTTCAAGTACATAATATACTATTCTACGTTCCATTTATACCCTTCTACAAGTCATACTATAATTCATACAACAATTAGAGGTACTTACCTGGTGGACTTCGGGTCGGAGACTTAGGTGCCATGCCAGAAAAACCTGCTTATTTCACAAAAATTTTCACAAAATTCTTTTGGGCTTAATCTTAAAAACGTTTTGGGCCTTAAACCAAAGGCCGAGAGTTTAAAAACTAGGCTCTGATACCAAACTGAAACACCCCAAACCCGGCCCACGAGCCTCGACCGGATCTGGTATGTTCCTCAAGTAAAAACGATTCGAACTTGCTTATTTCTTGGGAAAACTTTAAGTGATTTTTGAGAAAAATTTGATTTGGGTTCAAGTTGGAAACATCGTTGTTTTCAAAGATTTCGTTTTGTTAAAACTTTCTTGTTATATTTGAAAATCATAGTTTACCAGTAAAAATCGAGTCTTTAGAGTTTGTTAATTAAATTAAAAATCATTTGAATTCAGGTGTCAAAACATTTTTTATTGATTATTAAGAAAATTACTTAACTTTAAATTCGATGAAAAATTCGAAACATAATAAAGTAATTGAAAATACATGCATAAACAGTTCATACTTAGTGGCCTTATTACATCAAAGCAAAACCCAAAATAATTCAAAGTACTTAAAGTAAAAAGAGTCCAAATAAAATAAATTCCTTGCTGAGCATGGCCACCACTAAGCTCCTGCCGACCCGGTCCATTACTGAGCGTCACCTGAAAAGATATCCCACAACGAGGTGAGTCAAACAGACTCAATGTGTACAACCAACACCAAGTCCAAACAGATTCAGGCATATCAGATCATACATACACGTTTAGCATTTAAATAATATGATACAATCCCGAACCCAATCCTAGATGCCATCCGCTACACATCACCCGTACCAACCATCACACCGTGGGGACTACTAAGTCGACCCTCCATCCGCTACACATCATCGAAGGCAGTCGCTGCAGTCGACGTGCTCATCGCCCTTATAATTTTGTGGCATAGCCACCAGATAATTATTTCGTGACATAAGTCACCACATTCAGATATTTGTGACATAAGTCACCACATTCAGATATCGTGGTAAAGACCACCAGATCACTTCCCCTTTACATATCACCCATATGCCCCATGTCATACAAAACATGCAAATATTATGCCTTATACCTTATTCACATTCTTATAGTTGCACTTATGTGCCATAACAGATATTTATCACAATATACTCATAGCAAGAGTAGGTAAACGTACCTGAGTACTTCGTACCATTACATGGTACCTTAGCCATAATGTTACACTTTCATATTAACACATATAGTAAATTAAAGCCGTAAATCTATCAAGATTTAGTGTGGGGTACACACCTGGTTAACTTAGCGAATTTACTGAAATCCCGAAACCCGATCTATCGCTTTAGATCTTTAATTCCTATATTCAGCCAACCCTAACATGTTAGTAAAAAGCCATTCGGCTATAAAACCAAATCCCAAAATTTCGTGATCTTTGCCCCCAAGCAATCGGCCAACACTAGATCACCTAAATAATTAGTTTCTGGCTTTTGAACAAATAGGAAGTAGATCTAAAACACCAAATATGGCCTTGGCCGAATACATATGTTCACTTACCTTGCGATTCTAAAATCCCGAAAAGTGCTACTTGGTTATGAAGGTGTCGAAATACCTATAGGCATAGGTTAGATTTAAATCTAACTTTAAATCACATAAAAATGGCCTATGGCCGATGAAACACCCCAAACCCGGCCCACGAGCCCTGACCGGATATGGTATGTTCCTCGAAGAAAACCGATTCAAAATTCTTTTTTTACTTAGGAAAACTTGGGTGTTTTGAAAGAAAGTTTGTTTTGGATTGGGCTTGAGTTGAAAAACGAGTTTATTTTATATTGAAAACCCATTTATTTAAGGTGACAAATAATTAGAGTTTATCTTAAATTAAATTGACTTAATTAAAATTTCGTAACATAGTAAATAAAACAGGAATAAAATAATTCACTATGGCCTTATTACATCAAAATAATTCCCAAAATTAAATTAAAGTACTTAATAAAATAAAAATCCAAATTAATTAAATTCCTTGCTGTGCATGGCCACCTTTGAGCTCCTGCCGACCCGGTCCATTACTGATCGTCACCTGAAAAAGGTTCCCACAACGGGGTGAGTCAAACAGACTCAATGTGTAACCAACACTAAAACTTAACAATTCAGGCATACAATATCATATCGCATACTTATTCATATAACAGATATAAAATAATGATGCAAACCCAAAACCCAAGCCTAGTTAGCCATCCGCTACACTTCCCCGTACCAACCTGTACACCGTGGGGACTACTAAGTCGACCCTCCTTCCGCTACACTCCATCGAAGGCAGTCGCTGCAGTCGACGTGCTCATCGCCCTTATAAAATTCGTGGTCTTAGGTCACCACTTTCAGATTTCGTGGTCTTAGGTCACCACATTCAGATATCGTGGTCTTAGGTCACCACATTCAGATATCGTGGTCTTAGGTCACCACATTCAGATATCGCGGTCTTAGGTCACCGCATTCAGATTTCGTGGTCTTAGGTCACCACATTCACTTCCCCTTTTCAATAACCCATATGCCCCATATCATATTATGCATTAACATGCCAAAGTTCACATTCTTATCATTATTCTCATGTTAAATATAACATATTTCATTATCCTAGTAGGAGTAGGAAACGTACCTGAGTACTTTGTACCATAACATGGTACCTTAGCCACATTCTTACACTTTCATATTCTTAATATCACATACATATATTTATTAAACATGCCATAAAACATATTAAGAATTAGTGTGGGGTACACACCTGATTCGCTTAGGGTTTCCAATCCAAATCCCGAAAAGCTTGATCTAATGCCTTAGATCTTAGATCTCTACATTTAATCAATCATTTAATACTTAGTAAAGAGCCATTCAGCCATAAATCCAAATCCTAGTAGGATTAGTACACTAAAACTTACTTTGTTGCCAATTGACTTAAGAATCAAGTCCCGAAACTTTGTTGTATTCCTTCTTGTATTCGGCCAAACATTAAATCACATCCCAGGTTAGTTTCGGCTTTTTAAACAATTATGAAATAGATCTAGATATCAAAATAAGCCTTGGCCTAATGCTATAGACACTTACCTTGTGGATTTTAAATCCCGAAACTCACCGAATAACTAGGGAACGCGCGGCCTATGGTGTACCTTCGGGAAAAGAACTTCTCCTTCCTTGTAGTCAACACTTAGTAAGTCCCGAAAGATCTCTTCAAAGTTTCGGCAACAAGATGTTAAGGGTATTAGAATCTTAATTTCGACAGCCTTAAAAGAAATAGAATGAGAATCTAACCTAATCTTACCCTTACTGAAGAATTCGATGGAACTCTTGCTTGAACCCTTAGCAGTATTCGGCTATGGCTTTGATGTGGATAACAATTTCGGCTCTTGAGGTTTAGTGAGAAATTGGCTAGGGCTATTGGCATCTTCGGCTTTTGATTGTGTTTGTAATAGAAGAAGAAAAGAAAAGAGAAAAAGAGAATAATGGCGGAGAGAATTCGGCAGAGAGAAAAGGAGAAACTTTAGAGAATTTCGGCAGAGGTTTTCTTGAAGAGAAAGGAATGAATGAAGAATAGCCTTACTCTTCCTTTTATAGCCGAAATTACTAAGGTAGAGTCCCTTACTTGGCCACCACTCATCTATTTTGATAGCTTTATCCCTTGAATTATCACTTTTAAAAGAATTAATCCAACAATTATCTCTTGAAAATAATGATAAATAAATCTATTATTTATCTCCTATTTAGCCGAAATTTAAAGAGAATAAAACTCCTCTTTTAAAAGCCTTATTGTCGTCCATCTCTCTGCTCCTTGTAGCAAAAATAAAAATTTTTATTTTGCTTCCTAAGTGACTCGAACTCAGGCCCACTTGCATAGCTTGTGGCGTCACTCACCTGGGCCTTAAGTGGTATCTCCAGGCCACTTTTCCAAGCCTGTTTGTGTGTCATATTTCACCCATAAATTTTCTTAAGGCCACCCTACTTTACTTCCCTCTCTTAACCTCAGAACTTAACTTTTCCTAAAACGTTTCCTTACATTTCCTTACATTTCCTTACATTTCCTTACATTTCCAAGTTTCCAAAATGTTCGTTTGCCTCCTTTAAACTTAACATTTCTAAAGCATTTCCTTACATTTCCAAGACATTTCCCTATATTTCCAAGACAAGACATTTCCTTACATTTCCAGGACATTTCCTTACATTTCCAAGGTTCTAAAAATGCACACAACACATCCATATCACCATAAACATGCTATTTCATAAAATTAAGCAAAAATGCATAGGCCCATCTTCAGGATGTTACAGTTCTACCCCCTTAAAATAATTTCATCCTCAAAATTACTTACTAACGAACAGTCGTACTTCCTAGCTCACCACACTACGCTACTGCTGCGCACTCTGATCTTAAGAAACTATCATACTTTCTAGGCACATTCTCTTAGTTTACAATCAAGGTTCCACACACCTTACTAGCAACATAAGAACGAACTGACTTTACAACGAACAAGGCAATTAAGGTATTCCAGAACCACGTCCCCTAGAGCTCATTTCTACGATCGTGCTTTAATCTAATTAAGAAATTTTATGAATTAGCCTTTATTCCACTGATTACCCGCGAAGAAGTTTTATGAAAAGAATTTTAGAAGTGGTTCTTTCGTATTCATACAGTCTTTACATTCATACATTCATCAATCAATTATGAACTTTCGTTCATTCAGAGAAACGTTGTAGTTTTCATTGTTGTTGTTTTTCCACTACCTAGGGGTATTTTCGTAATTTGCCCTATAGGGGTATTTTCGTAATTTGTCAAAATAAGGTTCCTTGGTGATTTTGTCAATAAGGGTATTTTGGTAATTTTTTTTGAAATTTCGGGGGTATTTCAGAAATTTTTAAATTACAGGGGTATTTCGGTAATTTTGGACTCGGGAATATTTTGGTAATAAACCAGGGTAAATTTGTAAAGTTTAATATTTCCGGGGTATTTCCAAATTTTGCAAAACTTTGAGAGTTCTTTTTGAAAATTGTACTTTCAAAATGGTGATGTTGCAAAAATTTGGAAATCAGGGTCATTTTGGTAATTTTGTAAGTTAGGGGCAATTTTGTAATTTTCCAAAATCAAGCTATTTTTGATATTTTGCAAATTAGGGTTTTTGAACCATTAGAAAATAATGAAATTTTGGTAAAACTGTTGGGTAGTTGGACATTTATAAACCAAGGGCATTTTTGTAATTTTACCACTAGGGGTAATTTAGTAATTTTCATAAATTAAGAATATTTCAAAAAAATTTTATGGAATAGCTTTTATAAATCAAAAGGGTAATTCAGTCATTTTAAAGCTAGGGTTTCCATAAAATACGGCTAGTCCCTTTCTGGTTTGAGTTATTGGGTTTAGTCTATGACTGAGTCCTCTTGGTTAGGGTGAACCGAAGCTACGCACCAGGTAGGATTCCTGCGAAGAGGAGGTGAGTCACTAGGACTGCTTAAATACCAGGCTCTTCCGGATCCAATCCTAGACATGCGCACAATGGTTACCACACCCTAACTCGGCGACTTAGACACAGGTTTGTTTTATTAAGCATTTAAGTCTTATGTAACTGTTGGGGTAAGCTAGCCTTATAGTTCAAGTACCTATCATACTAATCTACGTTCCATTCTATTTCTACCCTTCTACAGATCACAATATAAATCACCCAAAGGTTAGGGGCACTTACCTGGTGGACTTCGGGTCGGAGACTTAGGTGCCATGCCAGAAAAACCTGCTTATTTCCAAAAATATTTTCATAAAAACTCATTTGGGCTCGATTTGAAAACGTTTTGGGCCTTAGACCACAGGCTGAGAGTTTAAAATTGGGCTCTGATACCAAATTGAAACACCCCAAACCCGGTCCACGAGCCCTGACCGGATCTGGTATGTTCCTCCAAGAAAACTGGTTCAAAATTCTTTTGTTACTTAGGAAAACTTGGGTGTTTTGAAAGAAAGTTTGTTCTGGGTTGGGCTTTAGTTGAAAAACGAGTTTATTTTATATTGAAAACCCATTTATTTAGGGTGACAAATAATTAGAGTTTATCTTAAATTAAATTGACTTAATTAAAATTTCGTAACATAGTAAATAAAACAGGAATAAAATAATTCACTATGGCCTTATTACATCAAAATAATTCCCAAAATTAAATTAAAGTACTTAATAAAATAAAAATCCAAATTAATTAAATTCCTTGCTGTGCATGGCCACCTTTGAGCTCATGCCGACCCGGTCCATTACTGATCGTCACCTGAAAAAGGTTCCCACAACGGGGTAAGTCAAACAGACTCAATGTGTAACCAACACTAAAACTTAATAATTCTGGCATACAATATCATATCGCATACTTATTCATATAACAGATATAAAATAATGATGCAAACCCGAAACCCAAGCCTAGTTAGCCATCCGCTACACTTTCCCGTACCAACCTGTACACCGTGGGGACTACTAAGTCGACCCTCCTTCCGCTACACTCCATCGAAGGCAGTCGCTGCAGTCGACGTGCTCATCGCCCTTATAAAATTCGTGGTCTTAGGTCACCACTTTCAGATTTCGTGGTCTTAGGTCACCACATTCAGATATCGTGGTCTTAGGTCACCACATTCAGATATTGTGGTCTTAGGTCACCACATTCAGATATCGCGGTTTTAGGTCACCGCATTCAGATTTCGTGGTTTTAGGTCACCACATTCACTTCCCCTTTTCAATAACCCATATTCCCCATATCATATTATGCATTAACATGCCAAAGTTCACATTCTTATCATTATTCTCATGTTAAATATAACATACTTCATAATCCTAGTAGGAGTAGGAAACGTACCTGAGTACTTTGTACCATAACATGGTACCTTAGCCACATTCTTACACTTTCATATTCTTAATATCACATACATATATTTATTAAACATGCCATAAAACATATTAAGAATTAGTGTGGGGTACACACCTGATTCGCTTAGGGTTTCCAATCCAAATCCCGAAAAGCTTGATCTAATGCCTTAGATCTTAGATCTCTACATTTAATCAATCATTTAATACTTAGTAAAGAGCCATTCGGCCATAAATCCAAATCCTAGTAGGATTAGTACACTAAAACTTACCTTGTTGCCGATTGACTTAAGAATCAAGTCCCGAAACTTTGTTGTATTCCTTCTTGTATTCGGCCAAACATTAAATCACATCCCAGGTTAGTTTCGGCTTTTTAAAAAATTATGAAATAGATCCAGATATCAAAATAAGCCTTGGGCGAATGCTATAGACACTTACCTTGTGGATTTTAAATCCTGAAACTCACCGAATAACTAGGGAACACGCGGCCTATGGTGTACCTTCGGGAAAAGAACTTCTCCTTCCTTGTAGTCAACACTTAGTAAGTCCCGAAAGATCTCTTCAAAGTTTCGGCAATAAGATATTAAGGGTATTAGAATCTTAATTTCAACAGCCTTAAAAGAAATAGAATGAGAATCTAACCTAATCTTACCCTTACTGAAGAATTCGATGGAACTCTTACTTGAACCCTTAGCAGTATTCGGCTATGGCTTTGATGTGGATAACAATTTTGGCTCTTGAGGCTTAGTGAGAAATCGGCTAGGGCTATTGGCATCTTCGGCTTTTGATTGTGTTTGTAATAGAAGAAGAAAAAAAGAAAAAGAAAATAATGGCAGAGAGAATTCGGCAGAGAGAAGAGGAGAAACTTTAGAGAATTTCGGCAGAGGTTTTCTTGAAGAGAAAAGAATGAATGAAGAATAGCCTTACTCTTCCTTTTATAGCCGAAATTACTAGGCTAGAGTCCCTTACTTGGCCACCACTCTTCTATTTTGATAGCTTTATCCCTTGAATTATCACTTTTAAAAGAATTAATCCAACAATTATCTCTTGAAAATAATGATAAATAAATCTATTATTTATCTCCTATTTAGCCAAAATTTAAAGACAATAAAACTCCTCTTTTAAAAGCCTTATTGTTGTCCATCTCTCTGCTCCTTGTAGCAAAAATAAAAATTTTTATTTTGCTTCCTAAGTGACTCGAACTCAGGCCCACTTGCATAGCTTGTGGCGTCACTCACCTGGGCCTTAAGTGGTATCTCCAGGCCACTTTTCCAAGCCTGTTTGTGTGTCATATTTCACCCATAAATTTTCTTAAGGCCACCCTGCTTTGCTTCCCTCTCTTAACCTCAGAACTTAACTTTTCCTAAAACGTTTCCTTATATTTCCTTTCATTTCCTTACATTTCCAAGTTTCCAAAAATGTTCGTTTGCCTCCTTTAAACTTAACATTTCTAAAGCATTTCCTTACATTTCCAAGACATTTCCCTACATTTCCAAGACAAGACATTTTCTTACATTTCCAGGACATTTCCTTACATTTCCAAGGTTCTAAAAATGCACACAACACATCCATATCACCATAAACATGCTATTTCATAAAATTAAGCAAAAATGCATAGGCCCATCTTCAGGATGTTACAGTTCTACCCCCTTAAAATAATTTCGTCCTCAAAATTACTTACTAACGAACAGTCGTACTTCCTAGCTCACCACACTACGCTACTGCTGCGCACTCTAATCTTAAGAAACTATCATACTTTCTAGGCACATTCTCTTAGTTTACAATCAAGGTTCCATACACCTTACTAGCAACATAAGAACGAACTGACTTTACAACGAACAAGGCAATTAAGGTATTCCAGAACCACGTCCCCTAGAGCTCATTTCTACGATCGTGCTTTAATCTAATTAAGAAATTTTATGAATTAGCCTTTATTCCACTGATTACCCGCGAAGAAGTTTTATGAAAAGAATTTTAGAAGTGGTTCTTTCGTATTCATACAGTCTTTACATTCATACATTCATCAATCAATTATGAACTTTCGTTCATTCAGAGAAACGTTATAGTTTTCATTGTTGTTGTTTTTCCACTACCCAGGGGTATTTTCGTAATTTGCCCTACAGGGGTATTTTCGTAATTTGTCAAAATAAGGTTCCTTGGTGATTTTGTCAATAAGGGTATTTTGGTAATTTTTTTGAAATTCCGGGGGTATTTCAGAAATTTTCAAATTACAGGGGTATTTCGGTAATTTTGGACTTGGGAATATTTTGGTAATAAACCAGGGTAAATTTGTAAAGTTTAATATTTCTGGGGTATTTCCAAATTTTGCAAAACTTTGAGAGTTCTTTTTGAAAATTGTACTTTTCAAAATGGTGATGTTGCAAAAATTTGGAAACCAGGGTCATTTTGGTAATTTTGTAAGTTAGGGGCAATTTTGTAATTTTCCAAAATAAAGGTATTTTTGATATTTTGCAAATTAGGGTTTTTGAACCTTTAGAAAATAATGAAATTTTGGTAAAACTGTTGGGTAGTTGGACATTTATAAACCAAGGGCATTTTTGTAATTTTACCACTAGGGGTAATTTAGTAATTTTCATAAATTAAGAATATTTCAGAAAAATTTTATGGAATAGCTTTTATAAATCAAAAGGGTAATTTAGTCATTTTAAAACTAGGGTTTCCATAAAATACGGCTAGTCCCTTTCTGGTTTGAGTTATTGGGTTTAGTCTATGACTGAGTCCTCTTGGTTAGGGTGAACCGAAGCTACGCACCAGGTAGGATTCCTGCGAAGAGGAGGTGAGTCACTAGGACTGCTTAAATACCAGGCTCTTCCGGATCCAATCCCAGACATGCGCACAATGGTTACCACACCCTAACTCGGCGACTTAGACACAGGTTTGTTTTATTAAGCATTTAAGTCTTATGTAACTGTTGGGGTAAGCTAGCCTTATAGTTCAAGTACCTATCATACTAATCCACGTTCCATTCTATTTCTACCCTTCTACAGATCATAATATAAATCACCCAAAGGTTAGGAGTACTTACCTGGTGGACTTCGGGTCGGAGACTTAGGTGCCATGCCAGAAAAACCTGCTTATTTCCAAAAATATTTTCATAAAAACTCATTTGGGCTCGATTTGAAAACGTTTTGGGCCTTAGACCACAGGCCGAGAGTTTAAAACTGGGCTCTGATACCAAATTGAAACACCCCAAACCCGGCCCACGAGCCCTGATCGGATCTGGTATGCTCCTCGAAGAAAACCGGTTCAAAATTCTTTTGTTACTTAGGAAAACTTGGGTGTTTTGAAAGAAAGTTTGTTTTGGGTTGGGCTTGAGTTGAAAAACGAGTTTATTTTATATTGAAAACCCATTTATTTAAGGTGACAAATAATTAGAGTTTAACTTAAATTAAATTGACTTAATTAAAATTTCGTAACATAGTAAATAAAACAGGAATAAAATAATTCACTATGGCCTTATTACATCAAAATAATTCCCAAAATTAAATTAAAGTACTTAATAAAATAAAAATCCAAATTAATTAAATTCCTTGCTGTGCATGGCCACCTTTGAGCTCCTGCCGACCCGGTCCATTACTGATCGTCACCTGAAAAAGGTTCCCACAACGGAGTGAGTCAAACAGACTCAATGTGTAACCAACACTAAAACTTAACAATTCAGGCATACAATATCATATCGCATACTTATTCATATAACAGATATAAAATAATGATGCAAACCCGAAACCCAAGCCTAGTTAGCCATCCGCTACACTTCCCCGTACCAACCTGTACACCGTGGGGACTACTAAGTCGACCCTCCTTTCGCTACACTCCATCGAAGGCAGTCGTTACAGTCGACGTGCTCATCGCCCTTATAAAATTCGTGGTCTTAGGTCACCACTTTCAGATTTCGTGGTCTTAGGTCACCACATTCAGATATCGTGGTCTTAGGTCACCACATTCAGATATCGTGGTCTTAGGTCACCACATTCAGATATCGCGGTCTTAGGTCACCGCATTCAGATTTCGTGGCCTTAGGTCACCACATTCACTTCCCCTTTTCAATAACCCATATGCCCCATATCATATTATGCATTAACATGCCAAAGTTCACATTCTTATCATTATTCTCATGTTAAATATAACATATTTCATAATCCTAGTAGGAGTAGGAAACGTACCTGAGTACTTTGTACCATAACATGGTACCTTAGCCACATTCTTACACTTTCAGATTCTTAATATCACATACATATATTTATTACATGCCATAAAACATATATTTACTAGGCTAGAGTCCCTTACTTGGCCACCACTCTTCTATTTTGATAGCTTTATCCCTTGAATTATCACTTTTAAAAGAATTAATCCAACAATTATCTCTTGAAAATAATGATAAATAAATCTATTATTTATCTCCTATTTAGCCGAAATTTAAAGAGAATAAAACTCCTCTTTTAAAAGCCTTATTGTCGTCCATCTCTCTGCTCCTTGTAGCAAAAATAAAAATTTTTATTTTGCTTCCTAAGTGACTCGAACTCAGGCCCACTTGCATAGCTTGTGGCGTCACTCACCTGGGCCTTAAGTGGTATCTCCAGGCCACTTTTCCAAGCTTGTTTGTGTGTCATATTTCACCCATAAATTTTCTTAAGGCCACCCTGCTTTACTTCCCTCTCTTAACCTCAGAACTTAACTTTTCCTAAAACGTTTCCTTACATTTCCTTACATTTCCTTACATTTCCAAGTTTCCAAAAATGTTCGTTTGCCTCCTTTAAACTTAACATTTCTAAAGCATTTCCTTACATTTCCAAGACATTTCCCTACATTTCCAAGACAAGACATTTCCTTACATTTCCAAGGTTCTAAAAATGCATACAACACATCCATATCACCATAAACATGCTATTTCATAAAATTAAGCAAAAATGCATAGGCCTATCTTCAGGATGTTACAGCCGAATATCACATAAATTTACCTTGGATATTGAAATCCCGAATAATCCTCCTTATAGTCGACTATAATGAAAATCCCGAAAGAACCTTTCATTGTTTCGGCCAAAACATTAAGGCCTTAGATTCTTGATTTCGGCTTTAAGAAAAGAAATAAAATGACAACAATAGATCCTTACCCTTACTACTATTGTCGATGGCACCCTTGCTTTGATCTACAGAGTATTCGGCTATGGCTAGATGTTGTTCACTTAAGTTCCGGCTTTTTGTTATTAGTAGTGATAATGGGAAAAAGATGAAACAGAATGATATGGAGGCTCAAGTATGGTTCGGCTAGAGTGGAGAAGAAAGAAAGAATTGAGAGGAAGGAAAAGAAAGTGTTGGTGAGGCTTAACCAAAATTCGGCTCAAGGAGAAAGTTGAAGAAAGAAGAAATTTCGGCACAACTGAAAAAAAAATGAGAGGAGAATGAATTTTCGGCATACGTATACTTTGATTAGCCGAAAATACCATCCAAAACATCCCCTTGGCCGGCCAACTCTTGCTTCTTATCAGGTTCCTCCTTTTTCTCCTCTTTTCTCTCTTTTTACCCATTCAAAAATAATTCAAAATAAATCATCATTTATCTATCCACCTTAGCCGAAATTTAAAAGGAATTAAACCATATCTCAAGCTCATCTAATGAAGTCCCTGTGCCGTCCACCTCTCTCCCTTTTTGCCGAAAATAAAAATTCCCTTATTGCTTTTCTTGTGGCTCGAACTCAAGACCTCCTTGCACTGCATATGGCGTCACTTACCTGGGCTTTAAGTGGCGCCTTGCAGCCACTTTACCAAGCTGGTTCTTATGTCTTATTTCCCTTAGGTATTTTCTTAAGACCACATTGCTTAGCTTCCTCTTTTAACCTTAAAATCACATAAATTTTAAGACATTCACCTACACACTAAGGTTCACAAAATTCATAGAGCACATTCACAGCACACATAGGCATACTATTTCATAAAATTAAGCAATAATGCATAAGCCATAATCCGGGATATTACAAATTATGTGTAGGTGGAGCTATGTGCTAAGACCACCGAGTATCGGGCGTTTTCCGAAGGGGTCCAACGAGATAATTTACTAATGATGATTAGTGCGATCATGTTATTAATAAGTGCAAGTGTGAATGTGACCAATTGAGAAATGTGGCAAATGTAAGTATGAACAATATGTTTGATATGTAATCAGAAATTGGAAAGGTTGGTATAAGCAAGTGATGAACACAACTAAAGTGAAAGAGAGAGCAAAAATTTACAATAAAACTGTTTGGACAGCGGCAGTGACATGAGTTTGAAAAATCACTAAAACTAGTAGTGATTGAATTATAAGTTGGATGAGATATTAATTTAAATCTTATTGAGCCTATTTTCATATAAAAGAAATATAGTAAATAAATGATTCGTATATTTTGAGATGTTTGAATTTCTGTGAGAGTGGATCAGAATGATTATGTGATCCGCTATTCTGCCTTGGAAATATCATTAAACATTGTACAAAATTAATTGTGGAATATAATTTATATGCCTAAAATTCTGAATGAGTCTATTTTCAAATGAAATAAATAATAAGGTCATATGAACTCTGTACGAGGAGAAAATTGATTCGTAGTAAAGAGAGGTCAAAATAATCAAACGGTGAAATAGGGGAATATTTAATGAATAAATTGTATTGATTGGCTAAACCAAAAATTCTAGAAATTTTATGGTTAGAAGATATGGGAGTCTAGCTTCATGGAAAATTAACGGATCTTAATTTGGAGTTTCGTAGCTCTAGATATAAATAATTTAATGACTATAACTCAAGAAAATAGCTTAACTGGGATTTGAATAAATAGGAAGAATATGAAAATAGCATGTTATCACATTGCTTATTAGTTTCATGCGAGCTTACTAAGTGTAAAGCTTTCTCCCTCCTTTCCATTTCTTTTTGTTTTGTCAGGTCAGCTTAGGGTTGGAGATCGTCGGAGGCAGTATCACACTATCGGGCCATTATCCTTGGAGTATTGGCATGTGTATGTTAAATGTTTTCAAGTGAGTGGCATGTATAGGGACTTAGTTTTTTTTTTACGATGGATGTTGTTGTGATTAGCCAAATGTATTGGCTTATATTGATTTGCTGATTATAGCCATGAGATGTGGCTTATAATGATTTTGGCCTGTAAGCCTATTTTGTCCATGGCATGTGTTTGAAAAGTTTTAATTTTGGGCAAAATTTGGTAACCCGGTTTTGTACGATTGTGAATGTTTAAGTCCAATAACGCCTCGAACCCTGTCCCGGAGTTGGACATGAGTGAGGGGTGTTACATATACGAGTAAATTTAACATCAATTTAATGTAATTCATACTCAATTTAGTCCGATTTACACTTTAGGCAAAACACCATTTTACCCCTAAAATTTTAATAAATGATGATTTCGTCCTTAGACTCGGAAAATAAAATTTATGCAATTTAATCCTTGTTCCGAGCCTAACCAAATTTTTCATGTAATATTTACAGCCCATATATTTCATAAAAATCAAAATTTTTCCATAGATTTCTCATTTTTACAATTTAGTCCCTAAATCAAGTTTTCATCAAAATTCACTTTGTAAAAGTTGTTTATTTATCAACATATTCATCCCTGGTAAAAATTCTATACTTTGATATCTTTTCAAATTGATCCCCAAAATAAATAGATTAAGTTACCTCGATCTCAAAAATATAAAAATTACTAAAAACGGGCTTGAATACTTACCTAATTTGACCAAGAAAGCTTGCTTTCTCTTTCCTAGGGTTTCCATGCAAAATATTTGGGGAAGATGATGATAAATAATGATATTTTCATCTTTTATTATTTATCACCTTTATTTTTTTATTCTTCCAAATTTGTCATTTTCTTTAATTTTATTTTTTGTGGATAAATAATCATTCTTAATGACCAAGAATTTTTAATGGTCTAATAACCATATAAGGACCTCCAATTTAAATTTTTATAGCTATTTAATCCCTTTAGCTATTAGAACTCAACTTTTGCACCTTGTGCAATTTGGTCCTTTATCAATTTAAGCATGTAATCGATAAAATTTCTTTACGAAATTTTCACACAACATTATTATCATATTATAGACCATAAAATAATATTAAAATAAATTTTCTTTTCAGAATCGAATTTGAAGTCCCGAAACCACTGTTTTTCGATTTCTCTAAAAATGGGTTGTTACAGTGTGTCACAGTCGTGTGTCACACACGGCTATGTGACATGGTCGTGTGTCCGTTGTAGGTTTTTAAAGGTTGCATTTTGAGAGTTACACGACCTGGCACACGGGTTTGTGGCTTGGCCGTGTGACCCAATTCAGAGAGTTACACGGGCACGGACATAGGTTGGAACACGGCCGTGTGTCCCTATTTCGAATGCGCACACGGCTTGAGACACGGGCAAGTGTCTCAGCTGTGTGACCCCTGCAGTTTGAAAATTTTCATCTTTTCCCGAAAAATTCTAAATGTTTCCAATTTTTTCTACTATCTTATTAATGGAATTTGTTATGATTGATGTTGTGAAGTAAATGATTTATATTTTTGATAGTTTTAAAATGTAAACTCTGGTAATGCTCCATAACCCTATTTTGGCGACAGATACGGGTTAGGCGTGTTACACCCATAGCTAGTATGTTGGGTACATGACTTGTCTATGACATGGGTTTACTAGTAATAGTGTAATTCATAGCTCAATTAAAGAGTTAATGATATCATCTCATTGGCATTGTGTGGATTGATAAATATGAAACGTGGCCATGGGTTGTTAGTTCTCGAACGAGCAATTTATCACAATCATTTGTTGGCAGTGATCACATTAATCATTAAGAAGACACAATAGTGCAATGACATAAAATAGGATAGTATTGAGTGAACGACTTTAACTCAAAGGAATCAATGATATCATATGAGGGTAACACATACTTGATGAGGTCATTGGACAAAACAATTGGATGAATTACTTTTGTAAAGAGTATATAATAAGGAGTTTTCAATCATGGTACTTCTTGTGGACTGACTCCATGATTATGTAATTGCGAATTATCAGAATAATTCTTCTGGACATAATTGCAATCATTAGAGCCTAATTGTACATGTCCAATTAGTCCCTTTTGCTAGCTCAACAAAAGCTTGATAAGACTGCATATGAATCAGAAAAAAATTCTACGACTTTGGGAATAATTTAATTGAGTCAATTTATTCAATGTAGAATTAAATTAGGTGGTCATATGAATTGTTCAACTTGAGAATTTTATTAAATAATTTTCTTGAAAAATTAATTTGGAAAATCTAAGTGATTTTGGAAAAATTAATTTGATCAAGTAAAATTAAATTAATCAAATCAATTAAAATTAATATGATATTTTTGGAAGTTAATTTTCAAGTCAAACAATTGGCCTAATGGGTAATTGAACTTGAAAATTGGACTTGACATCATAAATTGGACCTAGGAGCCCAAAATTGAGTCCAATACCCAAAAGCTGGTTAAACTGGGCCCTGCAAGTTAAACCGAGCTGACGGTCCAATCGGTAGCTAGACTAGATGTGTCGGGTCGTCATTGACCTAGACTGAACCAGCAGTAGCTGAACCGACTCGGGGTGTCGTAAGGGTGTCACACCTGCATCATCAGACACGGTTGTGCCGGTGGTTGCGATGGCAGTGTCCCAGTAGTCGACGGCGGTTGGTTATCGGTGGTTGAGTAATGGAAGAGTTACACTCCTACTGGAATTCTACCCGAGATTTGGATTTCAGATTAATTATTCCAAAAATATTATTTTAATATTTTAATATTAAATTTAATTTAATACTTATCTTAATAGTATTTTACTAATTTAATATTAAAGTGATTATCTTAATATTAAATTTAATTTAATGCTTATCATGTAGATCAACGTTCTATTATTTTAATAAGATTTAATATTAAATTTAATCTAATATTTATCTTGATAAATATTAGATTAATTTAATATTTAAGTGATTAAGTTTAATCATAGTTGAACTTTCTAAACTCTCTCTATATAAAGAGAGCCTTGGGTCATTTTTTACATACATTTTGAATTCAAAAGAAAGTTGTAGAGAGAAAATTCTCTGAATAGATTATTCCAGAAAATTTTTAGAGATATTTTTATGATTTACAACTTGACCCAAAAGTTTATAAAAATTACAAAATTACCCCACTGGTAATTTTCGTGAAAATTTTTCTAATTCGAAGCGAGCCCACACTCGACAGACGTGAGCTTGAGGGTAGCATAAAAGACTACTCGGTCGAAGCGCTCATCCTAGATGAATTAAAAATGTACAATTTTGATTAAGTGTTTATTACTTTAGATATCACAACCAAGATCTTGTTTTGAAAAAAATTTTAAAACTCTGGTTTTTCCCTAAATTTATTTTCCGCTGCGTTTTCCAACAATTGGTATAATGAGCCAGGTTGTGTTCTATTTATAAGTATAAGTAGATAATCAAAATAAATTTCTCTTCTTCTTTAATGATTTGATTACATAGAAAGTGACATTCTTTAGATCTTATACATGTTTTGAGTTATATGTGAGAATAGATGAGATATTATATATTTGTTATATAATTGTTTGTTGTCGAGGTTGTGGTTCTTAGGAAATAGACCGTGGACTATCATCTCCACGTAGGGGCTATATTTTTTTTAAATTCATAGAATTCTTATGAGTTGGAAATGGACATACGACTTAAATGTATTTTTTCCAAAAGGAATCCATGACGAGGAAAAGATGCAATGGCGGTTGAAGACCTAAGGAATGCCTAGTGGCGAAAATATTATGTAATTTTATTTTCTAGGAATAGAACAATGGAAACCTTGGCTAGCAATTTTATTTTAATTACCTATCTTATTATATCTTTATTGTATAATTGTTTATAATATTTATATTATGTAATGTTATAATTGTGCTATATATATATATATATATATATATATATAAGATGATCCACAGTTAATCGATTAAAATAATAAGTGTGGTAATGAGAAAAATACATGTGTTGTATTGTTCTATTCACTTCTTTAGGTTATTCGCTAACTGTGAGAAGTGTGGTTATGAGAAGGTGCATGTCTAGGATTGGCTCTAGCTAGGAAAGTTTTGGTTTTTCAGTAGTCAAATTTGACTCACCTCCCTTTCCTAAGACCCTACCTGGTGCACGATTTGCATTCACTTCTTTGATTTTTCACTTAAAAGAAAAATTGTGGAGAATCAAAATTTTTTGTTTTAAGATTGATTGATTCTTGTGAATGGATAAAATTGCCATATCATGCCATGCATACATTGCAAACATGTCATTTAGATTAGGTAAGAATGCCACTACGACTATTGTATGATCATTCTTGAAATTTGGGATAAAAAAAACCTTGCATGTTTTTAAAATATTGAGTGGGAGAAGGTCATTGACCAAGACCTACAGCCTCTATTGATGGTCCCTAAGTGATAGCATGATAAGGTTTCGAGCCGGTTCCTACCCTGGCTGCACCCTAAGGTAAGCTTTGCCATGTGGGTTCACTAGATGAGATTTCCTTTTAAGGACAACTAGTCATGCATGACTTTCAAAGAGATTGTCCCAAGATGACTCACAAATGAAATATGTTCATGATGGGTGTTGAGTCAATGGTTACACACTCAAGATCATCTCATATTAAATAGTTTCCCAAGAAATGATATTTAAGCTAGAGATGATGGCAAAACAATAAATGGTCGTTAGTTTGTGTGGAGTCTTGAGAATTAAGATTCACAAACTGATTGGCTATAATTCATGTTCTTACTAGTTAATCATGGGACCCCAAGGGGACATGGTTGATGGGTGTGAGAATGATCATTGTAACAGCCCGATTTAGGGGCTAGTCAGAATAGTGATCTCGAGATCACTAACCCGAGGTTAGGGAAATTTATTTTCACATTACTTTATGTGTTAGAGCATTATTTTAGAATTAAATGAAAATTTTGATACTTCAATTTTAGCGATTTCTTGCTTAATCGCGAAAAGGGACTAAATCGCATAAAGTGCGAAAGTTCCATTTTATAAGCTAAAGGTACCAAATAGCCTTATAATGTAAATTGGAGGTCTTTAAAAGGCAGTTAGACCCCCAATATATGCTTGGTCGGCCATAGGGGACAAGAATTGATCAAGTTGGTCAAAGTTGGTGATGTTTGGTGGACTAATTGCTAGTTTAATATTAAAATAAGAAAAGAAAAGATATCATCTTTCTCTCCATCTTTCTCCACCAATTTTAGCAAGCAAAATAGAGGTTTGAAAGCTCAAAATTATCAGCAAGCTCTCCTCCATTCTAGTAAATGATTTTGACTATCTTTCTTGATAATAATTGTACTTTTGAGACCCCTAAAGCTTAAGCTTTCAAATGAGGGGACTATTGTGCATTATGGTGAAAAGTTTAGAGTTTTACCATGAGAGCTATCATTGTTAATTGCTACATTCTTTTTTATGGAAGAAATTGAGTCTTAGTTGTTAGATGAACAACTTTTGTGAAAGGTGTTGTCTTGAAAACACCTAATTGGACCTTGACGAAAAGGTTATAAATTTGTAGTAATTATGTGAAATGTTGAATTTTGATGTTAGCTATAAGAGTATTAAATGTTCACCTAGGCTTGTTGAAGGTAGAAATGTGATTAGAATTTATTTCCGAGCTTAGGGGAAAAATAGTAATTTTTCCAAAGTCTAGGGGCAAAATAGTAATTTTACCAAAGCATGATTATCGAAATGCTTTTATTAATGTGATGATTAAAATGAGCTAAATTGTTATTATAGATCAAGAGATACGAAGCCCGGATCAAAATCGAGGCAAGAATAAAGTCGAGGACTAAATTTCATATCTACATACATTTTGAATACTGAGGTAAGTTTGTATGAATTTAAGGTTTCACAAGTATTTTCAATAAATTGCTTATTATGTTGTATAATATACACTATTTTCATGAAGTTATGACTAATGATATATTGATAAGAAAGTGATGAGAGTATGTAAGAGGAAGTCCCGGTTGAAGACTCGGAATAATGAGGAATACTAATATCATGGTAGGAAGTAAGGAAGGTCTCGTGTAAGACCATGTCTGGGACATGGCATCGACACCATACAAGGAAGGTCTCGTGTAAGACCATGTTTGGGATATGGCATCGACACCATACAAGGAAGGCCTCATGTAAGACCATGTCTAGGATATGGCATCGACACTATACAAGGACGGTCTCGTGTAAGACCATGTTTGGGACATGGCATCGACACCATACAAGGAAGGTCCCGTGTAAGACCACGTCTGGGACATGGCTTTGGCACCAAAGGAAGATCTCGTGTAAGACCATGTCCGGGACATGGCATCGACATCAAGTTAAAGGATCCCATGTAAGACCATATCTGGGATATAGCATTGGCATTATGAGGAGATCCCATGTAAGACCATGTCTGGGACATGGCATTGGCATCGAGACCCATGTGTGATGAGATTGAGTAACCTCATTTATTCCAGGTAATTCATCGGGCAAAAGAGCCAAGTATGAAAGAGGTAACAAGAAAGCTAAGTAAGTAAAGTTATTAATAAGCTAAGTTATTCAAAGTTGATAAAGAGTATTATTCAAGTTAAGGAAGATGAAGATTAAGTTTATGTTTGCATTAGCAAAATACACTAATTTATATAATTAAGTGATACAGGTATCATGAGTACATTACAAGTATGAAATTGTTATATTACATGTGATGAGTAAGGATAAGTATGAGTAAGTAAGCCAAGTACTTGAGATTTATGTTGTCATTATTTCACGATAGATGAATTATATTTAGCAAATATATTGCTATATGAGTTTCATGCAAGCTTACTAAGCTATATGCTTACTTCTTTCATTTTTTTCTTCCTTGTAGTTTTGCCAAACTAGTTCGGGGATCATAGACGTTGAAGCTTGGATCACACTATCAATTGTTATTTTGGTATAGCCTAGATGTTTATATTAAGTATGGCATGTATAGGAATCATTTCATTTTGAGTTATGTCTTGGGAGGAGCCAAAGTGTTGACTATTAAAGTGATTATTCTTTTTGTATATGACTAAAGAGATTGGCCAATACTTACTAAGTTTATACATCAACTGATGATAAGTTATGCATTAATGTTCCTGTTTTTGATGAAGTATTTGAGTGGTTGGATTGGGTATGTAAATTATCTTGATTTTAGGGTGGCAATTGGCTTGGAAAATAGCCTTTAAGTGTCCACACGAGTAGGCACACGGGCGTGTGTCTAGGCCGTGTGTGACACAAGGTCAACCCATATGGGTGTGTTAATAGGTCGTGTGTCCCCTGCATGTTAGTGTTTTAAGTCAGTGTCGACCACAGGCTAGCCACACGGGCGTGTGCTCCTTAAGGGGTTGCTGACGTCACAAACAGAATACCCCTAATTTTTCACATGAGTGAGGACACGGGCGTGTCTAGGTTGTGTGAAGGACACGGGCCATTGAGACGGGCGTGTGTCAAGCCGTGTGAAAACACCTATAGGTTTGTAATAAAAATAAATTGTACACGGGCTAGGGACATGGGCGTGTGAGACCACACGGCCTACCCACACGGGCGTGTCCCAAGTCACACGGGCGTGTGACCCCTGTTTAGAAAAAAAAATTCAAAGAGGGTAAAAGTTTCTGGTAGAACTCCGAAACCTTTTGGATGTATGTTTATGGCCTCGTAGGCCCATGAGATGAATGTTATGACTAAGAAAGGAAAGTTTTTGTAACACCCCTTACCCGTATTCGATGCCGGAACAGGGTACGAGGCATTACCGAAACAAATACACTTGTAAATGCATTAAACCAAGTCATAAAATTTCATCCAAATTATGCATCATCACAAACATACAACTTGAATAACACTACCCAACATCAATGGCCTTATACAAAATAAACTACTAAATATTAAAGGTGTAATATCCTAAATTAGGGGTTATGCATTTGGTGCATAACTCAAGTGTTAGTAGGCTTTAAATATGTTTGGAGGTGTTTTAAGGGTTTTTAGAAGTCTAGGTGAAGGAGAATGATATGGAAAATTTTTAGAATTTAAGTCTAAAGGGGGGAAGCTTGGTAAAGAAGGCTTAAGAAAATTTATGTGGAGTTTAGGACATAAGAAATGCCTTGGTAAAGTGGCTGCAAGGCGCCACTTAGGGCCTTGGTATGTGACGCCTTGGTTCGAGTTGCAGAGGAAGCGAATGGGAGTTTATTTTTGCGACAAGTAGGAGCTTGGCTAAGGAAGTTTTAAAAGGAATTCTGGGTGAAGCATGTCACAAAAAAGCGCCGTAGTAGAGTGGCTTGGGACGCTACCTTAGGGGCTTGGAGTGTTGCGTCAAAGGGGGCTCAAGTTCGAATCACGTTGGTGGCATAGGAGTATGTTTTATTTTTGATCTTTGCGTCAAGAAGGGAAACTGGGCTAAGGGGGCTTTAAGAGGAAATTGTGAAGGATTTATGCCACAAGAAATCAGGTGGTAAAGTGGCAGTGGAGCGCCAAGTGCAATGACAAGGGCTTTGGTTCGAATCACGCCTGCAGCAATGAGTGGGGTTTTATTTTTTGGTTGTTGGCGTCAAATTGGAGATAGATTGGACGGCAATTGGACTTCTAATTGGATGGGGATTAAGCTTGTTTCTCCTCTTAAATTTCGGCTAAGAGTAGGATAAGGGTAGTTTTAATTATTTATTTTAAGTTTATTTATTTATTTTAATATAGGATAATTGTGGTTTTATTTAGATTAAATGAGATTTTATTTTATTTATTTTAGGAGATAGGATAAGAGATTAAATGGGATATTAGTAAGGGATATTGTTGTTAATTTTATTTATTTTTAGATAGGTAGATAAGAGATAATGTGATGGTTTATTTTATTTTAAATAGGTAGGATAATTGTGGATTTAATTATTTTTGTGCAAGATAAAGAAGAGATGAATATGGATTTATTTTATTTATCTTGAATAAGTGATCAAGAGGTAAAATAGGAGATTGATTTGGAGTTTGATAAGAGCAAGGATGCAGTAGCCGAATTCTTTATAAGGGGGAGTAATCATCCTTCATATCTTTTTCTTCTTTAATTTTCTTTGTGCCGAAATTCCCCTATTCTTCTCCTCTTCTTCCTTATTTTCTTTCAACACCAAATTCCTTCCTATTTCTTGAAAGTCGAATGCCCCTTTGCCATTAAGAGTGGTTGCCGAATATTCCAACCTCATTAGAGGGCGTAGCCGAACCTTGTAAGTGCTCATACTCCCATTTGTATGTTATTTTTTATTAAAAAGCCATAGCCGAATATCAAGTACCCTTATTCCTATTCTTTTGTCGCAAGTCTCAAAAGTCGAAGATCAAGCGTTTTCTCTCTTTTGTCGAATACACTCTCTCTTGCACTTCAAACGGGTGATTGTGGTAAGTATTTTCTGTCCTAGCAATCGGTTATAGGTTCTCTTCCATTTGTGTGCCGAAAGCAAGTGTTTAAGGCCTTGGTTTTGGTTTGGTCGAATCTAATAATTGTTTAGCAGGGGTTTCGACAGGAATAAGTGGTGATTCGGGAAATAGGTAAGCTTGGTAAGTGAATTGTGATATTCGGCCATAGGCCACATTAAGAGTTCCAAGTGATGACCGATTGTGTATTATGGTTCTTAGGAGCAAATCGACAGGAGTTAAGAGAAGTCTTCGGGATTCTGATCCATCTCTGGTAAGGTTGATAAGTTGTAGTTTATTCGATTAAGATTTAGTACATTATCGTTTAATCGGGTTTTGATTAGATATCATTAATGGATGCGAGTACCAGTCAAGGAGGCCAAGGGGTAGTTCCTATCCCCAAGTTTAAAAGGAGAGCCGTTTCTGCAGTTAGGGATTGGCCACCGGGGTATGGGCCAGTGTCAGAACAAGAAAGTAGGCAGATAGCCGTAGTCTCGATTAGTGATAGCATCGGGATCGAGAGCGTAGTTCTTCAAGTGATCAGGTGTGTAGTTAGCCTACTGTTTTCCGAGTTTATGTTATGTATGTGATATTGTGTATGTGCTATGAATGTGCTAACTAGTGCAGTGGAAATTGTGATGTGGATACCCTCAAGGGGTATGTCAATAATTCGGTAAGTACCGAATCTGATGAAATGTGATTGTTGATGAGAATATGTGATAATATGCTAAATAACATGTACATGCATTATCATGGCATTATTTTATGTTGTATGTGCATGGGTGGGATATGATATGAAAGAAGGACAGAATGTACTTCGAGTACGTGGTTTGATGAATGGCTCTGTGCCTCATCGTGGTTAATATAGGCTGTGTGCCATATCGTGGTTATTGATGGCTTTGTGCTCATTGTGGTTTTGATGATAGCTTCGGCTACATCGTGGATTGACGTTGACTGAGGTCACGTTGTGGATTATTTGCGATTAAGTTCGCGTGGACGGCATTTGTTGCCTTATTGGAGTAAAAAGGGGAGGGTGATTTAATAATCCCCTGGTGTGTGGTAGGCTGGATACGGGGGTGTGTAGAGGATGGACCCTAGGTTGGGTTGGGCTTCATAATTGCATAATTTTGTATGTGAATAAATGTGGAAATGGGCCAAGTCCAATATGATATGTGGATTAATGTGAAATGGGCCAAGGTCAGTAAGTGAAGTGGATAAATGTGGTAATGGGCCAAGCCCAGTATGTGGAAACACGTGGTTAAATATGTTATTATACGGAATGTGGTATGGATATGGGCCAAGCCCAAATCATGGAATTATGTGAACAAGTTGAATTGTTATCTGATATGTGATCTGATAATGGGCCAAGCCCAATAAGTTAAATCATGTGATTAAGTGCATTGATATCTGATTTATGGGTTAATATGTGGTTTATGTGGGTGGAATTCAGTGGACTAATTGCACACTGAGTCTGTATGACTCACCCAATTTTTATTAACATCGCAGGTGATTAGTTGATCGAACCGGGTTGGAGTGGATACGAGGTGGCCCATGCAGAAGAAGTTGTTTTTCTTACTCTATATAGTTTATGAATTTAGTATTTTAAGTATTCAATCATTGTAATAAGGGCCTTAAAGTATTTAAATTTTGTTATGTTTAAGTTGGATCTATAATTAAGTCAATATTTTGTAAGTTTTACTTTAAAAGCAAATTATATCTTCAAAAATATATATTAAAGGTTTTAAATTCGGATAATTTGTAACAACGAAATTTTTAATGGGCTTTTAAATACCCAATGATTTCTTAAAGGCAATGAATTTTTATGTTTCCACTTCTAAGTCAAAATACTTTTCGAACGTTTTCCGCAGTGGCATTTCTGAATTCGGCCGTGGCTCGTGGGCCAAGTTTGGGGGTGTTACAAAAGGCCAACATTTTAGGCCAAACCAATTATGACATGTACAAATGACTAAGTCCCCTATACATGCCATAAACTTAAGAGGTTTGTATTCACTTTTACCCCACGATGATAGCTTGATAGTGTGATTACATCTCCGGCGATCTCCAACTCGAGCTAGCATACAACCCTATAAGATATAGGAAAGGAAGGGAAGTAAGCTACAAAGCTTAGTAAGTAAGTATGTAAATATGTAAATAATTAATAATGGATTTATTAAGTTTACAAAACAACACAATCAAATCTAAAATCAATTTCATCATTTATTCAAGTTTGGAGCAAGCTGTCTATTCGAGTCACAGTCACTAAATTATTTTTATCTGAAGCTATGAAACTCAAAATTAAGATCTGTAAATTTTCCCTGAAACTATACTCATTTATCTTCTCACCATAACATTTTCAGAATTTTTGGTCTTACCAATTAGTACAGTTTATTCATTAAAGATTCCCCTGTTTTGTTGTTCGACTGCTCTGACCACTTTTCACTACAAACCAATTTTATCATTATACCGAATTCATATGATGATAAAATTTATTTCATTCGCAAATAGACTTATTAAGGATTTCAATCATATAACTTATACCCTATAATTATTTGTTTGGAATTTTTAATGATTTTTCCAAGACAGAACAGGGGATCAAGTAACCATTCTGAACCAGTCTCACAAAAGTTTAAATATCTCAAACTATACAATTCCTTTACTTTCTTTGTTTCTTTTATATAAAAATAGACCCAATAAGCTTTAAATAAATATCTCATAGAATTATAATTCCATTTATACCATTTTTGGTGATTTTTCAAATTCACGTCACTGCTGCTGTCCAAAACAGTTTTATTATAAATTTTTACTTTCTCTCACTTTAGTTGTATTCATTACTTACCTATAACAATCATTCCAATTTCCAATCACATATGGAGCATATTGCTCATGCATTACACATACATATACATATACTTATACTAAAACATCTCACATAATTTCATTTAGTCAATTTTCCCATTGAACGCTTCGAAATAATAACGAATATGCGGTGGTTTCGCACACAGCCCACCTTTGGAATCGAAGCTCTCTTGTACACATAGTGGCCTTCACTCAATACCACTCATGTGACCTAGCTCGATTGTACTCATAATCCTGGCTCTCTTGTACATATGGTGGCCTTCACTTAGCACCACTCATATGACCTAGCTTTCACGTAGCTCTCTTGTACACATAGTGCCTCACACCATATACCACACATGTGACCTAGCTACATATAGCTTTCTCGTACACATGGCGTACTCTCGGTACTACACATGTGACCTAGCTACGTGTACAAAATCTCTTGTAGCTCTCTTGTGCACATAGTGGCCTACACTTAGTACCACTCATGTGACCTAGCTACATGCCAATTACATCTTTCGATTCCGAAGGTTCAAACGGGAAATAACTCATTTTTTAACACTTTATTTCATTCTTTCAATAGTTAATTATGATTCAAAAATCAGATACAATACATTAAACATCCTGAAATATAAAACATCAATAAAAATAATAAATTATTTACATATTACTTACCTCGGTGAAAAATATGGCGAAATTTGCAATTCAGTCCTTAACTTTTTCTTTTCTCCGATCAAGGTCAATTCCTCGTCTTTCTTGATTATGGAGCTTAGAAGGTTTGAAACCCTGGATATGGAGTCCCCCCCTTGAAATTTCGGCCTAAGGAAGAAGATGACAACCTTTTTCCATCTTTTTCCCATTTAATTACCTTTTTATTACCAAATGACTAAATTACCCTTCATTAAAAACTTTGGTTCTTTCTACCTATATTTGTCCATTTTTGTCCATGAAAGCCTAATGGTATAATTACCATTTAAGGACCTCTACTTGAATTTAAAATTGCATAACAATTGGACACCTCTAACATGTAGAACTCAACTTTTTCACTTTTTACAATTTAGTCCTTTTGACTAAATTGAGTGCCCAAACATCAAAATTTTTGAATGAGATTTTCACGAAATCATTCCGTGAAATTGTAGACCATAAAAATATAAATAAAATAAAATTTTCAACATCGAATCTGTGGTCCCGAAACCACTATTCTGTTTAGGCCTTATTTCGGGATGTTACATTTCTCCCTCCCCCCTTTTGGGATTTTCGTCCCTGAAAATCTTACCAGGAGGAGTTGCTTTCAAGTTTTTATCAGAATCACAATTTAATTTAGTTTCATGGTCAGATTTTCCTTTAGCTTTTTCCATAGTTGGGATATAACCCTTGGATCTCAATCCGAAATAATGGAAACTGATACTTCGCGTAATCGAATAATCTTAGAAACATCTTACTCGACTGGATAGTTAAACAAGAAATCTGTACACGAATGATCAATCACAATCCGATAACATCTTCCTTTTCGGAGATCAAGATAATTCAGATACGAAATCTATAGTGTTTCTATCTCATTTTCTTTCTAGAATCACCACTTTATATTCTAGCAATAAAACTCATTCTAATCCGTTCACTAGTGCATCACTGAAAAAAATCATGAATTCGTTACTCAATTCCAACTGAACTCAAAACCAGAGCTTCGGTTAATAATACCTTCAATTGCTTTAACTTTGTTAGCATGCCCAGACCATTCAAACTTTCACAAAGGTGATAACTTTTCCAATCAGAACAACTTTAACTTAAAATAACATCATCCAGTTAGAATAATCCAATAGGCATATCTCTGTATTATGCTTTCTAGAATATAATTTCTTCATTCAGACTATCCGTCTTCATACTCGTGAATACACAAAATTTATTCTCTTAGTTGAGACATGTTTAAATATACATAACTCACAAGAAAATAACAGAGATCCTAATGATTCCTCAGAGAAACCAGTAGAAAAACAATGCTTACCGACTTTGGACTTCCATCATAACAGAGATAATATATTTTCCGTATATATGAAACAAAACCATAATCAGTAGAAACATAAGAATAATCTCACATAATTTTTTTTTACCATCGACTTCATTCCAACATATTTAAATAAAATTTCGAAGAGATAAAGAAATACCGATCATAAACCGACCAAACCAACAGAGCTTTCATCTAACATCATAGTTAGCTTCTCACAACATTGGAACTTCATCAGAAACTGAACAATCACACACATATCTCTGAGGATAAAAGAATATATATAGAATACAAAGAAAAGATCATCATATTCATTTCAACTGTAACTGTCACACACACAGACATCTTTACTACTCAAATATCATTTCTTTGACTAATTATGTCATCATGAACCCCGTATTATTCTACTCATTAACGAAAATCAATTCGGGAAAAGTTTCAGCAAACACATACTTTAGACATCATATCTGAATAAGTCGATTAGCTGAGACTAACTCCTCCTTTATCTGTGACATTGCATAATCTATATAATCTTTAAAATATTTTGATATCCTTCCAAAATTGTTTCCACTTTCCAAACTATTATTATCTCTATATGCATTACTAAGTATTTCACCACTAAACTCTTTAGTTTAACATTTATGGACTTATTCCACTTGGTTCTCGTGAATTTTCATTATAAAGTAACACTGGTAAGGGGGTGAGGTCATAAAGCTTCTGACTTGACTCTCATAAATACACGCATATGACTTTGCATTCATCACCAACATTATATAATCACAATTACATAATTCACTTCAAGCTAATTAACATACATAGTCATGTTACACGAACTTCTTTTTTTTTTTATTCAAACAAGTGTACATAAACACACATTCTGTCAATTTGAGTAAATTTACTTATCGTATTCACTTAATCAAATATGTTGGGCACATAACATCATATGCATGCCAAACAAACATGGATGGGCTTATTACCATATAAACTATCATTTCATTCCACTTTTCACATTTCTTAACTTGTGGTTATCTCATTTCGTACATTAACACATACGTATCGTGAACTTCCATTCATACCTTTCCAAATTTCGACACATCATAAGCAAGTCTCAATCATTTCAATATCATTATCAGCATTATCGAAAAAAATAGCTCGGTTGGAAGTCATCTCTGTCTTAACAAAATAATTTCGTCAGAGTTAGGAGATATCACACTATCACGAATAGTAATATGGCATGTATAGCTAGACTCACATACGCTATGTTAGTCCGAGAATCGACTAAACCATAGCTATGATACCACTAAATGTAACACCCCGTACCCGTATTCGATGCCGTAATAGGGTACGAGGCATTACCGAAACACATACACTTGTAAATGCATTAAACCAAGTCATAAAATTTCATCCAAATTATGCATCATCACAAACATACAACTTGAATAACACTAGCCAACATCAATGGCCTTATACAAAATAAACTACTAAATATTAAAGGCCAACATTTTAGGCCAAACCAATTATGACATATAAAAATGCCTAAGTCCCCTATACATGCCATAAACTTAAGAGGTTTGTATTCACTTTTACCCCACGATGATAGCTTGATAGTGTGATTACATCTCCGGCGATCTCCAACTCGAGCTAGCATACAACCCTATAAGATATGGGAAAGTAAGGGAAGTAAGCTACAAAGCTTAGTAAGTAAGTATGTAAATAATTAATAATGGATTTATTAAGTTTACAAAACAACATAATCAAATCTAAAATCAATTTCATCATTTATTCAAGTTTGGAGCAAGCTGTCTATTCGAGTCACAGTCACTAAATTATTTTTATCTGAAGCTACAAAACTCCAAATTAAGATCTGTAAATTTTCCCTGAAACTATACTCATTTATCTTCTCACCATAACATTTTCAGAATTTTTGGTCCTACCAATTAGTACAGTTTATTCATTAAAGATTCCCCTGTTTTGCTGTTCGACTACTCTGACCACTTTTCACTACGAACCAATTTTATCATTATACCGAATTCATATGATGATAAAATTTATTTCATTTGAAAATAGTCTCATTAAGTATTTCAATCATATAACCTATACCCCATAATAATGTGTTTGGAATTTTTAATGATTTTTCCAAGATAGAACAGGGGAACAAGTAACCATTCTGTACCAATCTCACAAAAGTTTAAATATCTCAAACTATACAATTCCTTTACTTTGTCTATTTCTTTTATATATAAATATACTCAATAAGCTTTAAATAAATATCTCATACAACTTATAATTCCATTTCTACCATTTTTGGTGATTTTTCAAATTCACATCACTGCTGCTGTCCAAAACAGTTTTATTATAAATTTTTGCTTTCTCTCACTTTAGTTGTATTCATTACTTACCTATAACAATCATTCCAATTTCCAATCACATATGGAGCATATTGCTCATGCATTACACATACATATACATATACTTATCACTAAAACATCTCACATAATTTCATTTAGTCAGTTTTCCCGTTGAACGCTTCGAAATAATAACGAGTATGCGGTGGTTTCGCACACAGCCCACCTTTGGAATCGAAGCTCTCTTGTACAATAGTGGCCTTCACTCAATACCACTCATGTGACCTAGCTCGATTGTACTCATAATTCTGGCTCTCTTGTACATATGGTGGCCTTCACTTAGCACCACTCATATGACCTAGCCTTCACGTAGCTCTCTTGTACACATAGTGCCTCACACCATATACCACACATGTGACCTAGCTACATATAGCTTTCTTGTACACATGGCGTACTCTCGGTACTACACATGTGACCTAGCTACGTATACAAAATCTCTTGTAGCTCTCTTGTGCACATAGTGGCCTGCACTTAGTACCACTCATGTGACCTAGCTACATGCCAATTACATCTTTCAATTCCGAAGGTTCAAACGGGAAATAACTCACTTTTTAACACTTTATTCCATTCTTTCAATAGTTAATTATGATTCAAAAATCAGATACAATACATTAAACATCCTAAAATATAAAACATCAATAAAAATAATGAATTATTTACATATTACTTACCTCGGTGCAAAATATGGCGAAATTTGCAATTTAGTCCTTAACCTTTTCTTTTCTCCGATCAAGGTCAATTCCTCGTCTTTCTTGATTATGGAGCTTGGAAGCTTGGAAACCCTAGATATGGAGTCCCCCCCTTGAAATTTCGGCCTAAGGAAGAAGATGACAACCTTTTTCCATCTTTTTCCCATTTAATTTCCTTTTTATTACCAAATGACTAAATTACCCTTCATTAAAAACTTTGGTTCTTTCTACCTATATTTGTCCATTTTTGTCCATGAATGCCTAATGGTATAATTACCATTTAAGGACCTCTACTTCAATTTAAAATTTCATAACAATTGGACACCTCTAACATGTAGAACTCAACTTTTGTACTTTTTACAATTTAGTCCTTTTGACTAAATTGAGTGCCCAAACGTCAAAATTTTCGAATGATATTTTCACGAAATCATTCTGTGAAATTGTAGACCATAAAAATATAAATAAACTAAAATTTTCAACATCGAATCTGTGGTCCCGAAACCACTATTCCGTTTAGCTCTTATTTCGGGATGTTACAGTTTTTAAATTGAAACGAAATTTTATAGCCCGTTAATACATGTTTAAGTAAGGTCAAGGAGAGTAATGCCTCGTATCTGGTCCCGGTACCGAACACGGGTAAAGGGTGTTACAATCATAACAACGAAATTTTTTTTCAAGGTTTTAATACAAGATGCATGCGTCATACTGCATTCTTGATATGTTACTGAATGAAAAATATTTGCTTAATACAAAGATAGTAATTAGTGAAATCTTTATTTTTCAGTTCAAATATGTCTCATACTCCTCGTATTAGCATTCTAACTGAGAATAAATTAAATGGAGATAACATTCGAGAATGGAAACGGAACTTGCTGATACTTCTCAGCTGTGAGAAAAACAAATTTGTTCTTGATAAAATGTGCCCTCCCGAAGCTCAATCCAAAGCGAGAAATCACTGGAGAGATTCTGACTTGATTGCTCGATGTTATATGTTAGCGAGCATGAGTAGTGTGTTGTAAAAGAAACATAAGAATTTATGTATTTCCAAAGAAGTCATGAAAAATTTGGAGGATTTGCTCGGAGGCCAAGTCGCATTGGCTCGACAATTTGCTATTACAAATTTGATGAATTCTCAACAAAAAACCAACACTTCGATCAAAGAACATATGCTTAATGTAACACCCCTTACCTGTATTCAACGCCGGAATAGGGTACGAGGCATTACCAAAACACATACACTTGTAAACGTATTAAACTGAGTCATAAAATTTCATCCAAATTATACAAAATGAACTGCTAAATATTAAAGGCCAACATTTTAAGCCAAACCAATTATAATATATACAAATGACTAAGTCCCCTATACATGCCATAAACTTAAGAGGTTTGTATTTACTTTTACCCCACGATGATAGCTTGATAGTGTGATTACATCTCCGGTGATCTCCAACTCGAGTTAGCATACAACCCTATAAGATATGGGAAATGAAGGGAAGTAAGCTACAAAGCTTAGTAAGAAAGTATGTAAATAATAAGTGATTTATTAACAGGCTTTTATAAATCTTCACAATATGTTCTCAAGATAATACAATCATAATTGCACATAGTTCCACTTTTTATTCATGTTCATCTCAAGCTGTCTACTCGAATCACAGTCACTAAATTATTTATATATTTAGATACGGAACTCCAAATTAAGATCCACTAATTTTCCCTGAAACTAGACTCACATATCTTATTACCATAAAATTTTCAGAATTTTTGGTTTAGCCAATTAGTACAGTTTATTCTTCAAAGTCTCCCCTGTTCTGCTATCCAACAGTTCCGACCATTCTTTGCTAAAATTTAATTATCTTTTCGTATAGAATTTAATTATATTCCGTAATTTGGCCGTTTTGTCTGGTGGGAAATATTTCATTAAAAACTTTTCGGTCATCTGATCCCATGTCGTGATTGACCCTCGTTGTAACGAGTTTAACCATTGTTTAGCTTTATTTCTTATTGAAAAATGAAATAACCGAAGACGTATGGCATCATCAGAAACACCATTTATTTTGAAGGTATCACAAAACTCGAAGAAGTTAGCTATATGCGTGTTTGGATCTTCGTCCTGCAAACCATCAAATTGAACAAACTGTTGAATCATTTGTATTGTGTTAGGCTTTAATTCAAAATTGTTAGCAGATATAGCAGGCCTAACAATACTAGATTCTACTCCTATTAAATGCGATTTCGCAAAATCGAACATTGTGCGTGGAGCATTGTTGTCACCCATACCGCGTGGTGGTGGGTTGTTTTCGTCCATCCCTTCAGTAGGATTGGATCTATCTTCTTCCTCTCTCTGCGTGTAATCTAGGGCTCGCCTGGTTTCCCGACGATTCCTACGAGCGATTGATTCGATTTCATTGTCGAATACCAAAGGTCCCCTCGGATTCCTTCTAGTCATAAACTAGAGGTACCTGTTTGAAAAGAAAGAGAGAAAATTTCAGTAAACAAAAAGAAAAACGAAAAGAAAAATAAATTGCGAAAAATAAAAAGTAGGGCTAAAGTAATAAAAATAAAGTTTTCTTAATATTTTAGTTCCCCGGCAACGGTGCCAAAAACTTGATCGCTGCAAATCAGAGCTTTAAATATTTATAAAAGAATGATCAAACTTGGAGACTAACTCTGACAATGATATTAAGGCAAGTGTACCTATCGAACAGTAGTATAGCTTAGGCAAGACCGGTTATCGAACCCAAAGGAACTAAAAGTATTAATACTAACTTTCTTTTTATTATTTAGCCTTAAAGTTAGAGTGGAGATTACTTTTTAAACTAAATCGACGACAGCTAAACTAAGGACACAAAGACAAAAAGACGAATTGGAAAATAACCTTGAGGAAAAACTCAGTTGATTTAGATGATACCCTCGGGAAGAATCCACCTAGACTTCTCTTATTATCTAATCTTTTAATTATATGATTTCTTTTACTTAGCTTGATCCGTGAGACTCCCTAACCTATATTAAACCCTCTCTCGAAGCGAATAACGTCTATCCCTAGGTTAATTAGTGGAACTCTCGTTCGCTTATAATAACCCCCTAGGACAGCAGTAAATCGATCAATGGACTCCCATATTAGGTTTCACCCTAATCTGGTAAAATCTCGTAACCCTATCTCTAGGCGTCCAATCAAATCTACTTAATTATGTTAGATCTCCTCTTAGGCAGGGTCTATTCCTCCTCCACCTAAGTACATTAGATTTGGATTAAGCAACATAATTAAGAACAAACTAAGTAATTTATCATATAACTTAAAATTCAAATAATAAAATTCATCTAGGTTTCATCCCCTTCAAGTATCTGAGGGGTTTAGTTCATAATGAATAAAGAAAACATCACAAGAGAAAAGATAAAACAAAACATAGGAAAACCCTAAAACCCCCTGAAGGAATCGAAGGAGAATTTCGCCGTCTTGAGTATAACTCCGGCTTCTTGGGATGGATCAACTGGCTATCCTCGCGTTATTCCCTAACTCTGACCTTCTCGGCTTGGCTCCTTGGCCTCGCTTTCGCTCCCTTCAACAGGTGATACTTGGGGGTTACTTATAGGCTCTTGGAACGCGATTCTTTCTCCCTAAGTATCCTTTTCCGACTAAAATTGCTCTTTCCAGTGTCAGAGGCACAACCATGTCACACGCCCGTGTGAATCGAGACCTGACCGTGTTTGGATTTCTCTTGAGGCACGGCCATGGTGACGGGGTTGAGGCTGTGCTCTAGGTGTTCATCGAGGCACAGCCGTGTGTGCTTTGGGCCAGGCCGTGTCGATTTCGTGTTAAGGCCCATTTACTCTGTTTTAGGCTCGTTTTGTGTTCTTTTCATCCTCGGGTGCTTTCCTAGGTATAAGACATGAAAAGAAAGGATTAAAAGCACCTTTTTATATAAAACAATGTATAAATCATCCAAAAGCATATTAAATGTGGGTCTAAAATATGTTACTTTTACGGTTTATCAAGCATGGGCATGTCAAAGGGCACACGTGTTTGAACAAAAATTTTCTATGTGCGTAAAAGTTCTCGGATCAATTTTGAAACCTCCCGGAAGTATGTTTAGGGCCTCGTAGACCTAGAATGAGCAGGCTATGAGTTGTAAATGGAAATTGTCTAAGTTGTAGAGAAATTTTATAGCTCGATGTGTTATGTTTAAGTAAGTTAAGTTAGATAATGCCTCATATCTGGTTTCAGCTTCGAACACTGGTAAGGGGTGTTACACAAACAACTGCCTCCTTAGCTACTCAGACTAACACTATAGTGGAGTGTCCCTACTTTTTTTTTTAATCACTCTTATTTGAAATTGTTTTTCTAATCAATAATGTAATGGAGCAGATAAAAAATTACTAACCTATTCAACAGATCCCAAACATTGGAGTGTTCAATGTATTTTACCATGATAAACATTATTTGTTACTGTCAGCTTACTAAATTTAGGTTCAAGAAATCCTAACTGCTTTAAAAGAAACCTACTATAAACTAATTGCACTTATAAGTAAGACATTCTACTCTTAAGGATCAATTTGAAACAGCTATACTAAGCTAAATAGACCTAATTACTCGAATAATTTTGTAAATTTATCAAAGAGTTATTATCCTCATCGAATATCATAAACAAAAATATACTTACCAAAATCTAGTAATTATTTGGCAATTGTATGTCATGGCATAATAAATGACAAAACAACAAATATTAACATACATATCTAATGCAACCTATATATACAACACACCCCTAAACCTAAAGGATGCATTGTCCTCAAATCATAAAAAATGAAAAAAGTCAGATAACAAAACACATATTTACAAATATGGAAATGCAATGACAGACAAAAATGAATGCATGAATGAGAAATAAAAACTTGGAAATAATATTTGTTACACTTAATTTGGTTTGGTTGACTTCCTGGCTGCACGTTTGTAACACTACTACCTCTCTGTTTCACCAATATCAGCTTGAACTGCTTTTCCCGTAGTTGTCTTGTAACAATTCCTTTTAAGCTGATTAATAGGTACCTCTTCTTCATCAAAATCTGATTTTGTGAGTTCATCAATCAGTTGATGAACTGCATGTTTTTATGCGGTCATACGTGCTTTCGATCTTAGTGGTGGTAGTGGTAGGTGGTGTCGAAGTATGTAGTCGCTCATCTTCCTTTTTGTCGAACTCGATATGTACAGATTCAGTTTACTCTTCTCCTCCTTCTTTTTCTGCTGTGGTAGGTTCTTCGTCATCTGGTTCTAACAATAGTTCCTTCAGAAAAACGGGGAATGCGGGTATTGGACGGTTAAAGTTCTTTTAAAGGGACTTCTTAACGGCTTTTTCCCTTCTTTTGACATAGCCCTAGTATATTGCCATTTATTCTTGAGCTTTGCCAAGATCAATGGCTATCATCTTTTACTGTTTTTCCAATTTCTAAAATTGTTGCTACAAAACCTCTAGAGTCTCGACCACCTTCTGCTCAAATCCATTCTTAGAGGTTGATGGAGTTGTATCATTGGGCCTGGTAAAACTCCTTTACTAATTTAGGGAAAACATCGTCAGGATAGAGAAAGAAAATCTACCATCCATGTTTCTCCATGACTGAGGAAATGACTTCAGTATAGCCCATAAAAGGGGCATCTTGAGAAAGGAATCCTTTTTCCATTCACAGAGGGCGTTTTGAGATGTTGTTGTGGTATTTGGTTTCTGTTATCTTACTAAGAATGTACGCGACTATGCAGTAGTAAAAGTAGATGGTGCTTGACGACCCATTGCAAAGAAGATGGTAACTGTAAGGATGAAAAAAATGAGACCTTTAAAAGTTTTGGATGAAAACAGAGAGTAAAATAACATAGAAATAAAGTGAAGGTAATGGTGAAGAGGAAACTGAACCGCCTAGGGAGATAAGATTGGGCCTTAATAACGATGTGACATTAGTAACAGTAAATATTTAAGCAAGAAAAATGAAATACTAAGTAAATTTATTAAACTAAAAAGTGGCTAATAGAATGAGTGGGCTGATGCCAATAAACCTAGGCAGCAATGTACCTGCAACATAAAGAAAATGAAAGTTAAATAAATTTATTGGTTCAACTGAAACAAAGAAATTTAAAATAAAATAATTGAATAAACAGTGCAGAAGAGAAATATTAATTAGTTTGAAAAATGATGGAAGTTTTATCACGAATTATAGGAGCTTCAAAATAACGCTTTAACTGTTGGCCATTGAGTTTGAAAGTAGACCCATTTTGTTCGTCTTTGACATCTACCGCTCCATGAGGATATACCTGAACAACTTTGAATGGACCCGACCACCGAGACTTTAATTTTTCAGGAAACAATTTAAGTCTGGAATTGAAAAGCAAGACTTGTTGTTCAGGAACCAATTGTCGTGGCAAAATTTTGTTGTCATGCCATTGTTTGGTCTTTTCTTTATACAACTTAGCATTTTCATATGCTTGAATTTGAAATTTTTCCATCATTCAGCTTCAGTAAGCTATTCTTTCCAGTAGATTTCCAATCCATATGTAGTTTCTTGATAGCCCAAAATGTCTTGTGTTCCAATTCAACAAGCAAGTGGCATGGTTTACCATAAACAAACTGGAAAGGTGACATACCCAATGGTGTCTTAAAAACTGTTCGATATGCCCACAAAGCTTCATCGACTCTTGCTGACCAATCTTTTTGGTTGGGATTGACTACCTTCTCTAGAATTTTTTTTAATCTCTCTATTAGAGATTTCTGTTTGTCCATTCATTCGGGGATGGTATGTTGCGGCAATTTTATGTCGCACCCCATATCTATTAAGAGCATTGGCAACTAACTTGCAATCAAAGTGTAATCCTTCATCACTGATTAGAGCACGAGGGGCACCAAACAGCGTAAAAATATTTTTATGAAGATATTTCAGTACCGATTTAGCATCATTTGTTGGTAGAGCAGTAGCTTCAACCCACTTGGAGACGTAATCAATAGCGACCAGTATAAAGATTGTAACTCCCCGAATTTTTGGCCTAGAAGTATTAAGCCTTGTGTATGGATCAGTAAGGAGGTTGTACATAAGTATTTAATTGTGCAAGGAAATGACACAATTAAATGTCCGCTTCAGTGGTTAAGGGCCCTAAAAAGTGTTGGAGAAGTCCTGGGTTCAAACCTGGGCTTTAGCAAAAATTTTGGTTTTAAGTGGATAAAACCCTGGATGCTTGGATGTAGGCCTTTTAAATTATTATGTTAAAAAAAATGACACAAGGAAGCATGTGGTCTAGTGGTTGTGGCGTCATTAAGGTTACAAGGGAGCCTGGGTTCAAGTCTTGGCTCTTGCAATTTGTTTTGGTTTTTCTTTTAAAAGAACCTTGATCTTGCCCTTTAGACCTCTTAATTAATTGAAGGTAAAATGTGACACAAAAGAGAGTCGGTGATCTAGTTGCAAGGTGGCGCTACATTTGTGGTAATGAGTCTGAGGTTCGAGGCTTGGCATGCGCAATTGTATGTTTATTTTGCTGCTTGTGCTGGGGAGGTGTTGGAACTGGACTGGAACTCTGTGGTTGAATTGGTCATAAGAATTTGAATTGAATTTGAATGGGGAGTTGGAGTAAATCAAGGAGAAAATTTGGTGGGGGATTGGTGGAGTTTTTGAAGGATTTTCAAATGGGAGAAGTTGGAGCCGATTGGGAGGGAGTTTTGTTCAGGCAAATTTGGCTAGGGAGTGCATTTGGTGCATTTTCAACAATTGCTTTCTTCTATGCCGATTTGTTTTAATTTCTCTCTTCTATCTATAGTGCCAAATATTGCCATAGACCTTTTTGTGTTTTTCCCGTTTCGATTTTCTTTATTCTCTTCTCCCTATTTCCTATTCTTCTTAATGTGAGTCGAATTCAAGCTCTTTTTCTCTGCCTTCATTCTTTTTCTCTTCTCTGTCGATCAAACGTTTTGACTTACAAGCGTTTTGACGAATCATTTCGCCAGCCTCTGAAGTGCCGAATCTATTCTTCTCTTGTGGATTGATTGAGTTCAATTTATCTGGTTGGCTGATTGTTAGGGGTAAGTAGTCATGTGCTTTCAAATATTGGCCGAACGTCTAGTTCTCTTATTGGCCGTGTGTTTTCCTTAGCATAGTAATTGTTTAACCTTTGTTATTGATATTGATACTTAATAGATAATGTTGTGGTATAGTTAAACCACAAGGAGGTGATATCGACTCATAATCAAACGGCTTAGGAAGTATAAGTCGATTCAGTCAAGGTTCTACGCTCGTGGGCTACTGCGTTTCTCTCCATCAAGGTGTGTACACACACTATTCGCGTTGTAGAACGAAAAATGTCAAAATGCCGAGATGTCGAAATGTCGAAAAGTCGATGATACGATAACGGCTACTATAGGGCGCACGAACACTCGTGTGGGGAGTCGACACATTGACAAAGGCCGCCATGAGCGATCTCGTGGACTTGCCCGTTACTAGGCCTAATGGGCCGATTTGGGTCGACTGGGCCCGCGTGGGTAAATTTCGCTATTAAGTGAGAAATCGATAGACTTGTCATGTCGCGCACATGACTTAGGTAGTTTTGGGCCTCGTTGGGCCAAAATGGGTCGTGTGGGCCCAATAGGAACGTGGCCCCACACAGAGGAAATCCTGCGGTAAGTGACTATTAATGAACCGGGTTATGGTGTACACATAGCCGTATCTAAATTTGGGCTGAATGGGCCACCTGAGCTTGTTGGCCCACTTGGGCCGAATAATCGGCCTTAGGGCCATTTACACCGTTGTTACTGTTTAGGTTACTTAAGTCGCTCGAGGCGACAGTGGACCTTTTCTTAGGTCGCTGAGACCCCGATTTGTAAAATTACTGAAATACCCTCAGATTGTAAAATTACCAAAATACCCTCGGATTGTAAAATTATCGAAATACCCCTAATTTGTAAAATTAGCGAAATACCCCCGATTTGTAAAATTATCGAAATATCCTCAAATTGTGAAATTACCAAAATACCCCCGATTTGTAAAATTATTGAAAATACCTTCAATTTGTGAAATTACCGAAATACCCTCAGTTTACAAAATTACCTAAATGCCCCTGGAGGGTAAATGACTGTTTTGCCCTTGTGGGTAAATGATTGACTTAGACTATGAATTTGACTGATTTGACTGTGATCGTATGACTGTGTTTTAACCGACTTGATTGTGGTCGTGTGACTGATATGCTTTTAATATGTGTGTAAATGATTATTACTAAGCATGGCCATTATGCATACACGTGTAATGATTGAGCATGACATACACGACATATTGCATGGGATTGGGACATTGATGCGGAGGAAGTTCTGATAGGGTCGCACAAGTCGCATGAGACGACTGTGGACCGACGGACGGCTTAAAGCCGCGTAATCTGATTTTGGCTCTATGCCAACCTAAATATGGCTTTGTGCCATCTTGATTATGGCTTTATGCCAATCGTATTTACTCGTGGCTATGTCCCTAACATATATATTGATGACTCTGTGTCAATCATAATTACACGTGGCTGTGTGTCAAACTTTTTACAGTTACTGATAGCTTTGTGCCATCCTGATTATGGCTCTGTGCCATCCTGATTATGGTTTATAACCATTCTGTTTATGGCTTTTAGTTGTTCTGTCTACGGCGCCAAGTCATTCTGTTGACTTAGTGCCGCAACCGGTGCTAAGCTTGGTGTGTTAGCTGGCTGGGTCGATTTTTTCCCCACGTAAGTGTAGGGTTGGTATGGGTGATGTGTTGGCTGGATCGGGGTGGGATGCATCCTCATACTGTTGCATATCTGTTTATGAGATCTGTGGCTGTATTGGGCTTAGGCCCACTTGTGCTGTTATTGGTTTGGGCTAGGCCCAATTGATTCTGTTATGGGTTGTGACCCAAATGATACTATAGTGGGTTTTGGCCCACGTATGCTCTGAACTAGACTGTACTATTACTAAAAAAGGGCTTTGGCCTAGATTGTTTCGGTTTCTGTTTCTGTATACTGAATGTTACTCTAGTAAGGGGATTACACACTGAGTTTTCGTAAACTCACCCCGTTTTTAACTGTGCAGGTAATCCCCAACGTTAGGAGGATCAATGCTGCGAGGGACTCGGAGGTGACCACACGACTGCAGCTGTTATGCTTTGGACTTTATATATGTTTTAAATTCCGCTTTGGGTTTTAATTTCTGTAATAAGGCCTCTCTTGATTTAATTCTAAATTTGGGATTTTGTTACGTTTTATATCTGTTAGACGTAGACGAGTTTTCAACCCAATTACTGTTTTTAAAAACATACATTTTAAACTTCTTTATCTTAAATTAGCTTCCGCAACTAAAAGAGATTTTCAACGAAGTTAATAACATTTTTAAAAGTGATTAACTTTTCAATGAACCATATTTTGAAATTGGACGAACACAAACTGAGACTTTAGTTTTTAAATATTAAAGAGGTTTTCAATGAAAACATGGTTTTCGAAAAACATTTCAATGTGACACTCCAGATTCGTGCCTAACTTCTGGGCCGGTTTTGGAATGTTACAAAGATATTGCCTCAAGAGGGTGGAAATGGCCCCATAGAATCAATTCCCCAACCATCAAATAGTTCCACTTCTAAAATATTTTGCAAGGGCATTTCATATCTCCTGGATAGATTTCTAGTTCTTTGACAGCTATCATAGGCCTTACAGAATTCATAAGCATCTTTAAACATGATCGACTAATAAAAACCATACTGAAGAAATTTTGCATCAGTTTGTATACCCCAAAAGTGGCTTCCATATGGTGTTGAATGATAGTGGTGCAGAACACTCTAAATTTCATCATCCAGAATACATCTTCGAATGATTTGGTATGCACACTGCTTGAATAAGAGTGGCTTATCCCAATAGTACTGCTTAACATTGTGGAGGAATTTCCTTCTTTCTTAACTAGAAAGCTCAGGTGGCAACAATCTATTGACTAGAAAATTAACAATATCAGCATACCATGGTAATGCAATGGCAACCAGCAACTGCTCATCAGGGAATTCATCTTTAATCATATGAATATCACGATCTTCATTGCTTACTTCTAGGCGTCATAAATGATCAACCACTTGATTTTTTTTGCCCTTCCTATCTCTAATCTCTAGATCAAATTCCTGCAGCAACAATATCCATCGAATTAAGCTGGGGTTGGCATCTTTCTTGGTCACCAAGTACCTAATGGCAGAGTGGTCTGTATAAACTGTGACTTTAGTGCCTACGAGATAAGCTTTGAATTTTTCGAAGAAAAATACTACAGCTAACAACTCTTTCTTAATGGTGTTGTAAATTAGCTGTGAATCTGTCAACGTAAGACTGCTCATACGGCAAAGTCACTTGCATCACACATGTAACACCCCTTACCCGTATTCAACGCTGGAAACGGGTACGAGGCATTACCAGACTTAACTTGCTTAAACATACAACATTGGGCCATAAAATTTTGTTCTAACTTAAAATCTTTCATTCATACACACAACACCTTTATTATGGGCCTACGATGCCCTAAACATCTGTACGGGAGGTTTCGAAACTAATCCGGAAACTTTCGCGCTCTAAGAAAATTTTTACTTAAACAGGGCCACACGCCCGTGTGAAATGGGACATGCCCGTGTGGGCAAGCCATATGGTCACACACGCCCATGTCCCTCACACGGCCTAGACACACCCTTGCCCTCACCCATGTGTGAAAAACCTGGGTATTCTGTTTATGACATCAGCAAACCTCTTAAGGGGCACACGACCTAGGCACACGCCTGTGTGCTGGCCTGTTTGACGAATCGAATTCTCGCAAATTTGATGCAGGGGACACACGGCCTATCAACACACCCATAGGGCTGACCGTGTGACGTACATGGCCTAGACACACGCCCGTGTGTCTACCCGTGTGGACAATTAGAAGCCAATTGCCACCCTGAAACATAAACACACATATACCAACACAAGTAACACATAACATGGCAATGATACACTATGAAGAACCACTAATCATCATTCATACACTTCACAATTTACTCCATCATTTGCATGAACTTTCACTTCATAAAAATCATCGCCATTAAAATATGAAACTTGACAAATATCGGCCAATTCCTAATGGCCATTTACAAAATGAATGATTAACCTTACTAGCCAACACTTTGGCTTCCAAATATGACATAACACAAAATGACCCAGTTCCTATACATGCCATATCCAAAATAAAACAACTTTACTATACCAAAAGAATGATTGATAGTGTGATCTGAGCTCCGTCGTTCTACGATCCCCGAGCTAGCTTGGCAATACTACAAAGAAAAGGGAAAATAGATGGGTAAGCATATAGCTTAGTAAGTTTGCATGAATTAAAATAGCAATATAAGTACTTATAGTAAAATTTATTCATCTCATAAAACAATATCACAAGTTCTCAAGTATTTTGACATACTTACTCATACTTATTCTTACCCATCACATTACGGTTTTCATAACTCGTATTTTACTCATGGTACCTGTACCACTTCAGCACATAATTTAGCACTTATGCTATTTTGTACATAAACTTAAATCATTATCATCCTTAACTTGAGTGGAAATCTTTGTCGTCCTTGTATAACTTAACTCTTTATCATCTTAACATACTTAGCTCTTTTCTCGTTGAGCTACTCGGAATACTGGAGGATACTCAATCTCATCATACATGTATCATGATGCCAATGCCATATCCCAAATATGGTCTTACATGGGATCACCTCCTGATGCCAATGCCATATCCCAGATACGGTCTTATACGGGATCTCTTAGCTTGATGTCAATGCCATGTCCCAGACATGGTCTTATACGAGATCTTACATAGATGTCGATGCCATGTCCCAAACATGGTCTTATACTAGATCTTCCTTTGATGCCGAGGCCATGTCCCAGACATGGACTTATACAGGACCTTCCTTATCTCATGTTGTGACATAAGTATCCTCGTTATTCCAAATCTTCAACTGGGACTTCAACTTAGCATATTCTCATCATTTTCTCATCGAGGCTTCATTTGTCGATTTTTATGGGAATAATATTCTTTATCATAATATCAAGTAATTTAAAATATGAAAACACTATGAAACTTTAAATTTCACACAAACTTACCTCGGTACTCAAAATAGGTGTAGATGTTCAATTTAGTCCACAACTTTGTTCCTGCCTCGCTTTGGATCCGAGCTTCGTGTTTCTTGATTATCAAGCTTGGAAGTTGAAGAAACCCTAGCTATGGTGCTCTTGTGATTTTCGGCCAAGCCTGGAGAAGATGGACACCATTATTGACTTATTTTCCCTTTTTAATTCATTAATTAACCAAATGACCAAATTACCCTTAAGGCCCCTTTCTTAAGATTTTTCCTTCCCATGTTTATTTTTTCCATCTTAACATATAATGGTCTAATTGCTAAATAAGGACCTATAGTAATTTTTATGATTCTATATCATACTTAAATCTTCTAGAATCTCATATTTTCTAATCTTTTCAATTTAGTCCTACTGGACAATTTAATCACTAATAAATAAAATTTCCTCATGAAATTTTTACAGTATCATGCAAACACATCATAAGCCTCATAAAAATCATAAAACACATATTTCTACTTTGATTTTGTGGTCTCGCAACCACTATTCCAACTAGGCCCTAAATCAGGTTGTTACAACACATCAGTTCAAACGGTAAAGTCCAGTCTAGTGCAGTGACTATTGGTGTTGTGATCAATCGCTTCTTCAATTCTTCAAATGCTTGTAAGCATGGCCCATCAAAATTAAAAGATTTTTTTTTGTTCCAATAATGTGCAAATAGGTTTGGATATTTTGGAAAACTCCTTGATAAATCGACTATAGAATCCTACATGACCGAGGAAGGTTCGGTTACCTTTTACTAATGTAGGTGGTGGCAATTTCTCAATACCTCAATTTTTTTCTTTGCCAACGGCAATTCCTTGCTGTGGAATCTTATGTCTCAGAACAATGCCTTCACAGACCATGAAGTGGCATTTTTCCCAATTCAGTGCAAGATTGGTTTCTTGACATCAACAAAGAAGTAACTCCAGATTATGCAAACAGTCTTCAAATGTATCGCCAAACACCGAAAAATCATCCATAAATATTTCTAAAAATTTCTCCACCATGTCTGAAAATACTGCCATCATGCAATGTTGAAAAGTTGCAGGGGCATTACATAATCCAAATGGAAGTATTTAAAATGAAAAAGTTCCATATGAACATGTAAATATGGTCTTCTCTTAATCAGCAGGAACTATGGCAATCTGATTGTACCCTGAGTATCCATCCAAAAAGTAGTTGAAGGTTTTCCCCGCTAGTTTATCCAACATTTGATAGATAAATGGCAGAGGGGAATGGTCATTTTTTGTTGCTTTTTTGGTTTTTGATAATCCATACAAACCCTCCATCCCGTGACAGTACGAGTGGGAACAAGTTCGTTGCTATCGTTGCTTATCACAATGACACCCCTTTTTTAGGTACACACTGAATAGGACCCAATAACTATTAGAAATTGGGTATATGATTCCAGCATCCAACCATTTGATATTCCCCTTTTTCACAACTTCCTTCATGATGAGATTCAGTCTCCTCTGCTGCTTAATAAATTTTCCATGGCAATCCTCCAGTATTATCTTGTGCATGCAAATTGTTGGACTAGTTCCCTTGATATCTGCAATTGACCACCCCAAGGCTTTCTTAGATTTCCTTAAAACTTCTAATAATTGAGCCTCTTGATCTGTCGTTAACTCAGAAAAGATACCTACTGGCAATGTGTTGTTACCTCCCAAATATGTGTATTTCAAATATACTGGCAAGGGCTTCAATTCCAGCCTAGGAGGGTCTTTTATGGATGGTTGATGAGGTTTAAAAGAATGATTGGATAGATTTAATGATTTGAAACTTCTCTTTGATCCATTTCAAATTTGTTGAACTTCCATTAGTTTATCAAGATCTGTAATCATGACTGCTTCAGTTAACTCACATACATATGCATCATTTTCTGAATCGTTAGAACAAAAATCTTCAATATTTTCCTGCACTGTTGTATCAATAATCTCAATAGCATGGCATTCATCATTAGTATCTGCACAGTTCATAGCATCAAAGACATTAAAAGTTTTGATCATTACATCTCATAATTAATTCACCTTTTTAGGCATCAATTAATGTTCTACCTGTTGCTAATAAAGGTCTCCCAAGTATGATTGGTACATGTGACAGACCAATTTTGACCCTAATCGGAACGGTGGTTTCGGGACCACGAATCCGAGCCCGAGTAATATTCTAATAATTTATTTTATGTCTATTATATGTGAATTAATATGGGTGAAAGTTTCGTAGAAGAGATTTATCGTTTAAGTACTTAATTTGATAAAAAGGATATAATCGCGAAAAGCGTAAATGTTGCATGCTAAAGTGTAATGTACCGAATTGCTTGTGGCTTTTTAAGTGAGTGTCCTAAAAGGGCAATTAGCCATTTACCATAGGGATGGACGGCAATGGGCTAAGTTAGATAGGAATATGTGTTAGTTTAATTATATTTTTATTTTATGCTTATGTTAGTATTTTATAAAGAAATAATGTTAGTGTGCATGTTAAATAAAACATAAGATAATGCCACAATCTTCTTCATTCTCTCATGGCCGATTTTAGCTAGTGAAAAGGGGTAAATTGATTTTTTTCTCTTGCTTGGGAGGACTTGTATGTCAAGTTCCCCACAATTTAGTATGGTGGACGGCAAGCATGCTATGAAAATTATAGTTTTAGTATTTTATAGCTAAAGTAGTATTATTATAATGAGCATGCTAATATGTGTTAGGAAATTAAAAACAAAAAAAGAAGTATTTTCCTATTTTAATTTCTCTTCTCTCCCCACCTTCTTCACCGATTCAAATTGAAAGAGGAGAAGAAAACTTGAAACCTCCATTGTTTCGGCTTGCATGTGGTAGTAAGGTGAGTAGTTTAACTTGAGTGTGGAAAAATTTTTACATATTGAATTCGGTTACTTTGAATGCAAAGGAAATCATGTTAAAATTTTGATATTTGGCATGTTAATATTCGGCCTAGGATGAGTACTCTTGTGTGTATTTTGATTTGAAAAATGTTTAATATTGATTCAAAAACAACATGAATTACTTATGAGACTTAAATAAGTTTAAGACTTGTGATTTCAATTATATGGGAATTATAGAAATTATTTTTGGAATTGAGCATAAAAATGCTCTTATTATTCGGTTGAAATGGATGATTATAAATGGTGAACATTTAGCTTGTTGTTCGGTCTTATATTGAAGAATACACATGGGTACATTGAGTTAACAAAATTCGATTATAAAAGAAGTAGTTAAGAGTGTAAAAAGATTGTTTTAATTTATGCATGATGGTGCCTTATATTCGGCCTAAAGTGAAGAAGATTGTTCATGAAATTTTTCTATGAATTTGATACTAGGATATATATATATTGTGAAATCGGTCAAGGATGAATGATTATATTTAGATAGGATTATTGGGTGAAATGGTATGAGAAGTCAATTGCCTAAATTAAATACAAGAAGGACTAAAATGATAAAAGGGAAGATTTTGGAGACTCGTAAGAGTCTAATAGCCATTCGGCCATTGAGGAGAAACCTCAATGTGTTGTGTTTTTGCATCGTGGTACATTACGGATTAAATTGAATAAGTTGAGTGTTTAAATTTTTGGTATGATTACTGTTTTAAATTATGTGCATCTTGAGTTGAGCAAATGGATAGAATGGATGTAAATAAAACTTACTTGATATTTCATAGATCGGGATCAAAAGAAGAAAGAACTTGATCGAGGGAAGGCTAAGGTGACTGAATAGCAGAAAATTTTAAGCATATCGACAACCGAGGTAAGTCCTTTAGTTAAAATATGTCAATAAATTAATTATGAATTTAGTGAATAATGAATTGTGGAAAATTAGAGTATAAATTCATATATAGCCGAATGTGAATGTATAGTATTGAAGTGGATTTATTTTGGCTAGTGCAAGGTGAATAAGTAAGATCCTGAACTACCTTATGTTTAAGGGTTATTTATAAATCTAATGAGTGATAAAATTTATATAAGTTTGGTGTAAAATCATGAGTTGACCGAATGTGATGATGATGGATTGGATTGATTTTCAATTTTTTTTTTAATGCAATGTAAATAAATACATATGATTCGATATGTGATCATGAAATGTGAAAAGTATGTAAAACCATTCTGACCTTCGGGCTTTGAGCCTAGCAGGCCTCGTGCCGGTGACATAATCGGGCTTATGCCTAGCAGGCCTTGTGCCGGTGTTAATTATCGGGCTTTATGCCTAGCAGGCCTTGTGCTGGTGTTACTTTTCAGGCTTTTACGCCTAGCAGGCCTTGAGCCGGTGTTACCTTTCAGGCTTTTAAGCCTAGCAGGCTTCACGCCGGTGATGTATTTTACAAAAGGGAAGTTGAATCTTAACTCAAGACAATTTAAAGCTAACTGATTGAGTATACGGTTCAGGTAAGTATGTAAGGTATGTTATGCCTACTACTACTACTATGGAAATTCGGTTTGCATGTATAAATGCTTAGAATACAAGAAATTTTAATATGGTAGTGTGATTGTTATAAACGCTATAGTTACATAACTTGGGGTATGTGATACTTGTAAAATATATTAAGTCGTATTGCGAAGTAATACAGGTTTATGGAATCGAAGTATAATTTCTTCGGTTAATGTACTAATAAGATTCGGCTTTATGTAGATAAATTATCATAATTAAATGTTTGTGGAAAATGTCATAAGTTGATTAATTTAAATGTTATGCTATTATAAATTTAGGACTTACTAAGCTAGTAAGCTTAATTATGTGAAATATTTCCTCTGTTTTATAGATTTTGGGTTACGCTACGGGCTCAAGACGGATCGTCAAGGAAGTCGCCAACACTATCAATCTATATTTTGGTACTCTTTCATTTTGGTTTTAAACAAAGGCATGTATAGGAAAAAGGCTTGGTTTTTGTTTGACAAAATTTCACGGTTCATGTATATAATGGCCATGCGAAAATGGCTAAATTTCTAGTTAAGTACGTCGTTGTGTTTTTGATATGTATGTTGGTTTATGATGGCAAGGTTTATGCTTTATTAATCAAAGTTTAATCATTTTGTTAAGGAAATGTTTATATACGAAATGAATCCTTGAATTAGGAATGTAGGTAGGTTCGGTTAGAAGCTAGTCTTTCATAAAATGCAACAAAACAGCTTGTAGTAACAGCAGTGATGTGAGTTAGAAAAATCACCAAAAATAGGGTATATTGAATTAGGAGGTGAATGAGGCATGAAATTAAACCGTATTGTGTCTATTTTTACCTGAAAGAAACAGAGTAGGTAAAAGATTTATATTTTATAGTATAATTAAGTTTTAGTGAGACCTGCTCTGAATGAATTCGTGAGTCACTGTTCTGTTTTGGAAAAATTGTCAAAAATTGTACAAAAATAATTAGGAATCATGGTTTATATGTGTAGAACCCTTAATGAGTCTATTTTTCATTGGTATAAACAAGAACAGTATATGAAATTTGTGAAATGAGATAACTGCATTTTTGTAGAGACAGGTCAGAATTTTCAAGCTGTGTAATAAGGGTAACTTTGATGAATAAACTGTACTAATTGGTCACATGAAAAATTCTGGAAAAATTATGGTGAAACTTTATATGAGTTTAGTTTCAAGATAAATTTACGGATCTAAATTTTGAGTTTTGTAACTCGAGTTATAGTCAAATTAGTCGGCATAACACAGTTTGACAGCTTTAAATTTTTATGTCCTGAACTTGTAGTCAAGTCTAGTAACGCCTCTTGCACAACTCCGGCGACGGTCTCGGGTAAGGGGTGTTACATTTGATTGGTATCAGAGCTTACGGTTTAGTCGATTCTAGGACTACCGTAGCGCGTGTGAGTCTAGCTATACATGCCTTTTGTATATATATTGATAGTGTGGTGACTTCTGACAGCCTGAACTTTGTTTTATTTAGTAAATGGACTCTAAACCAGAAAGAGCTGTAGCTGATGATGTGGAGAGCGTGGCGCCTGACCGTACCCACGGATCAGCGCCGATAGACTCTCGACCTGTTTCAGGTAGCCACGAAGGAGAAACTAAGCAAGCCTTTTATCGGATGATGAATGAGTGGTTTGCCCAATTTATTCAAAATAACCCGGCTGTACCCCAACCTCCACCCCCGAATAATCCAACTCCGGATCCTCTAGCTCCCCCAATGATAGACCCAATGAGATCTAGTAGGCCCCCAGTTGACAAAATTCGAAAATATGGGGCCGAAGAATTTAAAGCCAATGACGATGATGATGCTGAGAGAGCCGAAATGTGGCTTGATAACACTATTCGGGTACTTGATGAGTTGTCTTGTACTCCGGATGAATGCTTGAAGTGTACTATATCCTTATTACGGGACACTGCATATCACTGGTGGAATACACTAGTATCAGTGGTTCCGAAAGAAAAAGTGACATGGGATTTCTTCCAAACTGAATTTCGCAAGAAGTATATTAGCCAAAGATTTATTGATCAAAAACGAAAAGAGTTCCTTGAGCTGAAACAAGGACGAATGACTGTAACGGAGTATGAAAGAAAATTTGTCAGGCTTAGCCGTTATGCTAGAGAGTGTGTCTCTACTGAAGCCATTATGTGTAAAAGATTCGAAGACGGCCTAAATGAAGATATAAAGATGTTTGTTGGCGTTCTTGAAATCCAAGAATTTGTAACTTTAGTTGAGAGAGCTTGCAAAGCTGAAGAGCTCGGGAAAGAGAAAAGAAAGGCTGATACAGAAGCCAGAGACATCCGAAAAAGGTCTTCGGGTAAGGTTTTTCATTCCACGAGCAAGAAGCCCAGAGATGACTACAGCCGACAGAAAGCTACTACAGATCCGCCTAGACGGGATCGACCTCCTATGAGCTCCCGAGCTACCTCAATAGCCAGTGTTGGTAACATTCCACAAAATAGAGTTGAATGCAAGTACTGTGGGAAATGGCACTCAGGGAGTTGTAGATTCCATGATCGGTCTTGCTATAAGTGTGGATCGTCAGATCATTTTATCAGAGAGTGTCCGAAGTTAGCTGAGCAGAATGCAGTTCAGAACACTACACCGAGCAACGTGCCAATGCGAGGTAGACCACCCAGACATTCAGGCAATGTAGGTGGTAGCCAGAAAGGAACGAAGAACACTACAGATCGATCTGAGGCTAGAGCTCCAGCTAGAGCATATGCTGCGCGAGCTAGAGAGGATGCTTCCTCCCCCGACGTCATTACCGGTACTTTCACTCTTTTTGATTCTACTGTGATTGCACTAATTGATCCTGGTTCGACTCATTCTTATGTGTGTGAAACTTTAAAATTTGGCAAGACTCTGCTAGTTAAGTCTACCGAGTTTGTAATTCGTGTGTCCAACCCTTTGGGTAGATGTGTGCTTGTTAATAAAGTGTGTAGAGGTTGCCCGTTGATGGTACGAGACTATTGCTTTCCAGCTGATTTGATGTTGTTTCCCTTCGATGAATTTGATATAATCTTGGGTATGGATTGGTTAACTTCACATGAGGCAGTGGTGGATTGCAAAAGAAAGTTTATTGATTTGAAATGCCGAAATGGTGAGACAATCAGAATAAAATCCTGTGATGTAAATGGGTTACCTACGGTAATATCTTCAATGGTAGCCCAAAAGTATGTGAGAAAAGGGTGTGAGGCCTATTTGGCTTATGCACTGGATAATAAAATGTCCGAGAAACTAATGAAATCGGTACCAGTTGTATGTGAATACACCGATGTGTTTCCTGAAGAGCTACCGGGCTTACCCCCAGTACGAGAGATTGAGTTCGGCATTGAATTAGTGCCGGATGCGACCCCAATTTCGATAGCCCCGTACCGAATGGCGCCTACTGAATTAAAAGAATTGAAAGCACAGTTGCAAGAATTGACAGAGAGGGGTTTCGCACGACCGAGTTTTTCCCCGTGGGGTGCACCAGTTTTATTTGTGAAAAAGAAAGATGGGACAATGCGAATGTGTATCGACTACCGGCAACTAAATAAGGTAACTATAAAGAATAAGTACCCGTTACCTCGGATTGACGATTTATTTGACCAGTTGAAGGGGGCTTCAGTGTTTTCGAAAATAGATTTGAGATCGGGCTATTATCAATTACGAGTCAGAGATTCAGATGTGCCAAAGACGGCATTTCGAACGAGGTACGGACATTATGAGTTTTTGGTTATGCCTTTTGGACTTACTAATGCGCCTGCTGTTTTTATGGATCTAATGAACCGGGTCTTCCGACGGTTCTTGGATCAGTTTGTAGTAGTGTTTATTGATGATATATTGATCTACTCCAAAAATGAAGCGGAACACGCTGAGCATTTGAGAGTAGTACTACAAACTTTGAGAGATCAACGGTTATATGCAAAGTTCAGTAAGTGTGAGTTCTGGATGAATGAAGTCAGCTTCTTGGGTCATGTTGTTTCAGTGTCAGGTGTTCAGGTGGATCCAAACAAAATAGCAGCTATACTCGAGTGGAAACCACCAAAGAATGTTTCCGAGATCCGAAGTTTCCTAGGCCTCGCGGGATATTATAGACGATTCGTAAAAGGTTTTTCCGTAATAGCTACACCCTTGACGAGACTACTACAGAAAGATGTCAAATATGAGTGGTCAGAAAAATGTCAGAAAAGTTTCGAGCAATTGAAAGCCCTTTTAACCGAGGCTCCAGTGTTAACTCAGCCCGAATCGGGTAAAGAATTTACTATTTTTAGTGATGCTTCTTTGAATGGGTTGGGTTGTGTTCTAATGCAAGAAGGCAAGGTGATAGCCTACGCTTCAAGACAATTGAAGCCACATGAAAAAAATTATCCAACTCACGATCTGGAGTTGGCAGCCATTGTGTTCGCATTGAAAATTTGGCGTCACTATTTATTCGGTGAAAAATGTCATGTTTATTCAGATCACAAAAGTCTAAAATATTTAATGACTCAGAAAGATCTAAATTTGAGACAACGCCGATGGTTAGAATTGCTGAAAGACTATGAATTAGTGATTGACTACCATCCGGGGAAAGCTAATGTTGTTGCGGATGTGTTGAGTCGAAAGTCGTTATTTACTCTTCGTGCATTGAATGCACGGGTGACTATGTCTGATGATGGTTCGATCTTAGCAGAGTTACAAGCGAGACCAATGTTCATTCAGCAGATTTGTGATGTACAGAAAGTCGACAAAAAGTTGATTGCTATTCGGAGTCAGTGTAGAAGTGGTACAGAATCAGATTTTCAGATTGATGCAAATGATTGTTTGAATTATAAAGGCCGATTGTGTGTTCCGAAGAATTCAAAATTGATACAGATGATCCTGTGCGAGGCCCATAGTGGTCGACTATCGATACACCCGGGTAGCACAAAAATGTATAATGATTTGAAGCAGTTTTATTGGTGGCCTGGCATGAAACGGGACATATCTGAGTTTGTTTCCAAGTGCTTAATCTGTCAACAAGTGAAAGCCGAGCATCAGGTACCGTCCGGATTACTTCAACCAATCATGATACCCGAATGGAAATGGGATAGAATCACAATGGATTTTGTATCTGGTCTTCCTATGACACCGAGTAAGAAAGATGTTGTATGGGTTATCGTTGATAGACTGACTAAATCAGCCCATTTTGTACCGGTACGCACCGACTATTCACTTGATAAGCTTGCCGAACTATATGTGTCACAGATTGTGAGGTTGCACGGCATATCGAGTTCCATTGTTTCAGATAGGGACCCGAGGTTTACATCACGGTTTTGGAAGAAATTGCAAGATGCTCTAGGTACTAAACTTCATTTTAGTACAGCCTTCCATCCACAAACAGACGGTCAGTCTGAGCGAACTATTTTGATACTTGAGGACATGCTGAGGTGTTGCGTTCTCGAGTTTGAAGGTACGTGGGAACGATACCTACCGTTGGTCGAATTTGCTTATAATAATAGCTTTCAATCTAGCATAAAAATGGCACCTTATGAAGCCTTATATGGTCGAAAATGTCGCACACCATTGTATTGGACTGAGCTCAGTGAGAATAAGATACACGGGGTTGATTGGATTAAAGAAACTGAACAGAAGGTGGTTGTAATTAGAAGTAATTTGAAAGCTGCTTCGGATCGTCAAAAGTCCTATGCCGATTTAAAACGCAAGGACATTGAATTTCAGGTCGGAGATCGGGTGTTCTTGAAAGTTTCTCCGTGGAAGAAAATACTCCGATTCGGTCAGAAAGGCAAGTTGAGTCCGAGATTTATCGGACCGTCTGAAGTCATCGAGCGTATAGGGCCTGTGGCTTATCGATTGAAATTGCCCCTTGACTTAGAAAAGATACACAATGTATTTCACGTTTCGATGCTTCGCAGATACAGATCGGATCCGTCCCATGTGATCACCCCGTCAGAGATTGAAATTCGATCTGATTTGACTTATGATGAGGAACCGATCCGTATCTTAGCTCGGGAAACCAAAGAGTTAAGAAATAAAAGGGTTCCATTAGTAAAGATTCTATGGAATCGTCACGGAGTTGAAGAGGCTACGTGGGAGCCTGAAGATTCAGTGAGGCAGCAATATCCGAATTTGTTTAACGGTAAAAATTTTCGAGGACGAAAATCCTTAAGGGGGGAGAGTTGTGACAGACCAATTTTGACCCTAATCGGAACGGTGGTTTCGGGACCACGAATCCGAGCCCGAGTAATATTCTAATAATTTATTTTATGTCTATTATATGTGAATTAATATGGGTGAAAGTTTAGTAGAAGAGATTTATCGTTTAAGTACTTAATTTGATAAAAAGGATATAATCGCGAAAAGCGTAAATGTTGCATGCTAAAGTGTAATGTACCGAATTGCTTGTGGCTTTTTAAGTGAGTGTCCTAAAAGGGCAATTAGCCATTTACCATAGGGATGGACGGCAATGGGCTAAGTTAGATAGGAATATGTGTTAGTTTAATTATATTTTTATTTTATGCTTATGTTAGTATTTTATAAAGAAATAATGTTAGTGTGCATGTTAAATAAAACATAAGATAATGCCACAATCTTCTTCATTCTCTCATGGCCGATTTTAGCTAGTGAAAAGGGGTAAATTGATTTTTTTCTCTTGCTTGGGAGGACTTGCATGTCAAGTTCCCCACAATTTAGTATGGTGGACGGCAAGCATGCTATGAAAATTATAGTTTTAGTATTTTATAGCTAAAGTAGTATTATTATAATGAGCATGCTAATATGTGTTAGGAAATTAAAAACAAAAAAAGAAGTATTTTCCTATTTTAATTTCTCTTCTCTCCCCACCTTCTTCACCGATTCAAATTGAAAGAGGAGAAGAAAACTTGAAACCTCTATTGTTTCGGCTTGCATGTGGTAGTAAGGTGAGTAGTTTAGCTTGAGTGTGGAAAAATTTTTACATATTGAATTCGGTTACTTTGAATGCAAAGGAAATCATGTTAAAATTTTGATATTTGGCATGTTAATATTCGGCCTAGGATGAGTACTCTTGTGTGTATTTTGATTTGAAAAATGTTTAATATTGATTCAAAAACAACATGAATTACTTATGAGACTTAAATAAGTTTAAGACTTGTGATTTCAATTATATGGGAATTATAGAAATTATTTTTGGAATTGAGCATAAAAATGCTCTTATTATTCGGTTGAAATGGATGATTATAAATGGTGAACATTTAGCTTGTTGTTCGGTCTTATATTGAAGAATACACATGGGTACATTGAGTTAACAAAATTCGATTATAAAAGAAGTAGTTAAGAGTGTAAAAAGATTGTTTTAATTTATGCATGATGGTGCCTTATATTCGGCCTAAAGTGAAGAAGATTGTTCATGAAATTTTTCTATGAATTTGATACTAGGATATATATATATATATATATATATATATATATTGTGAAATCGGTCAAGGATGAATGATTATATTTAGATAGGATTATTGGGTGAAATGGTATGAGAAGTCAATTGCCTAAATTAAATATAAGAAGGACTAAAATGATAAAAGGGAAGATTTTGGAGACTCGTAAGAGTCTAATAGCCATTCGGCCATTGAGGAGAAACCTCAATGTGTTGTGTTTTTGCATCGTGGTACATTACGGATTAAATTGAATAAGTTGAGTGTTTAAATTTTTGGTATGATTACTGTTTTAAATTATGTGCATCTTGAGTTGAGCAAATGGATAGAATGGATGTAAATAAAACTTACTTGATATTTCATAGATCGGGATCAAAAGAAGAAAGAACTTGATCGAGGGAAGGCTAAGGTGACTGAATAGTAGAAAATTTTAAGCATATCGACAACCGAGGTAAGTCCTTTAGTTAAAATATGTCAATAAATTAATTATGAATTTAGTGAATAATGAATTGTGGAAAATTAGAGTATAAATTCATATATAGCTGAATGTGAATGTATAGTATTGAAGTGGATTTATTTTGGCTAGTGCAAGGTGAATAAGTAAGATCCTGAACTACCTTATGTTTAAGGGTTATTTATAAATCTAATGAGTGATAAAATTTATATAAGTTTGGTGTAAAATCATGAGTTGACCGAATGTGATGATGATGGATTGGATTGATTTTCAATTTTTTTTTTAATGCAATGTAAATAAATACATATGATTCGATATGTGATCATGAAATGTGAAAAGTATGTAAAACCATTCTGACCTTCGGGCTTTGAGCCTAGCAGGCCTCGTGCCGGTGACATAATCGGGCTTATGCCTAGCAGGCCTTGTGCCGGTGTTAATTATAGGGCTTTATGCCTAGCAGGCCTTGTGCCGGTGTTACTTTTCAGGCTTTTACGCCTAGCAGGCCTTGAGCCGGTGTTACCTTTCAGGCTTTTAAGCCTAGCAGGCTTCACGCCGGTGATGTATTTTACAAAAGGGAAGTTGAATCTTAACTCAAGACAATTTAAAGCTAACTGATTGAGTATACGGTTCAGGTAAGTATGTAAGGTATGTTATGCCTACTACTACTACTATGGAAATTCGGTTTGCATGTATAAATGCTTAGAATACAAGAAATTTTAATATGGTAGTGTGATTGTTATAAACGCTATAGTTACATAACTTGGGGTATGTGATACTTGTAAAATATATTAAGTCGTATTGCGAAGTAATACAGGTTTATGGAATCGAAGTATAATTTCTTCGGTTAATGTACTAATAAGATTCGGCTTTATGTAGATAAATTATCATAATTAAATGTTTGTGGAAAATGTCATAAGTTGATTAATTTAAATGTTATGCTATTATAAATTTAGGACTTACTAAGCTAGTAAGCTTAATTATGTGAAATATTTCCTCTGTTTTATAGATTTTGAGTTACGCTACGGGCTCAAGACGGATCGTCAAGGAAGTCGCCAACACTATCAATCTATATTTTGGTACTCTTTCATTTTGGTTTTAAACAAAGGCATGTATAGGAAAAAGGCTTGGTTTTTGTTTGACAAAATTTCACGGTTCATGTATATAATGGCCATGCGAAAATGGCTAAATTTCTAGTTAAGTACGTCGTTGTGTTTTTGATATGTATGTTGGTTTATGATGGCAAGGTTTATGCTTTATTAATCAAAGTTTAATCATTTTGTTAAGGAAATGTTTATATACGAAATGAATCCTTGAATTAGGAATGTAGGTAGGTTCGGTTAGAAGCTAGTCTTTCATAAAATGCAACAAAACAGCTTGTAGTAACAGCAGTGATGTGAGTTAGAAAAATCACCAAAAATAGGGTATATTGAATTAGGAGGTGAATGAGACATGAAATTAAACCTTATTGTGTCTATTTTTACCTGAAAGAAACAGAGTAGGTAAAAGATTTATATTTTATAGTATAATTAAGTTTTAGTGAGACCTGCTCTGAATGAATTCGTGAGTCACTGTTCTGTTTTGGAAAAATTGTCAAACATTGTACAAAAATAATTAGGAATCATGGTTTATATGTGTAGAACCCTTAATGAGTCTATTTTTCATTGGTATAAACAAGAACAGTATATGAAATTTGTGAAATGAGATAACTGCATTTTTGTAGAGACAGGTCAGAATTTTCAAGCTGTGTAATAAGGGTAACTTTGATGAATAAACTGTACTAATTGGTCACATGAAAAATTCTGGAAAAATTATGGTGAAAATTTATATGAGTCTAGTTTCAAGAGAAATTTACGGATATAAATTTTGAGTTTTGTAACTCGAGTTATAGTCAAATTAGTCGGCATAACACAGTTTAACAGCTTTAAATTTTTATATCCTGAACTTGTAGTCAAGTCTAGTAACGCCTCTTGCTCAACTCCGGCGACGGTCTCGGGTAAGGGGTGTTACAGTACATCTTTATCTGCCTCACATTCCAGAATAATAAAATTTGCTGGAAAAATAAATTTGTCAACTCTTACCAACTCGTCTTCGATTTTACCTTCCGGATGTGCATAGGATCTATCAGCTAACTATAGTGTGATAGTTGTGGGTCTCACCTTTCTTATTCCAAGCTTCCTGAAAATAGACATAGGCATTAGATTTATGCTTGCATCCAAATCAAATAATGTTTTGCCTACATAAAGATTGCCAATAGAGCAAGGTATAGTAAAACTCCATAGATCCTTCAATTTTGGTGCCAATTTGTTTATGAGCATTGTTGTGCACACTTCAGTGAGAGCAACAGTTTCAAATTCCCCTAACCTTCGCTTCTTTGATAAAATATCTTTCATGAACTTCACATACTTAAGCATTTTCTTTAATGATTCCACAAATGGTATATTAATATGTAATTGTTTTAGGACCTCTAGAAATTTCTTGAATTGAACATCTTGCTTGGATTTTTGGAACTGCTGAGGAAAAGGTGACGGTGGCCTTCCTTCCATTTCACTAAATTGTTTTGTCGTGGCATTTTTATCAACAATACAAGTTCCATCTACTTCAGCATTTTTTTGGTTGCTCTTTTCCTTTGTAGCTTGCTCCCCTACTAATTCTGAATTCTTTTCATTTGCAAAAGTTGAAATTCCTTCTTTAGTAATGGTCTCATTCACAATTCCTAGTAGTTGAGTACTACTTCAAAGTGTAATGGCTTTGCACTATTCCTTCCCTTGGGATCAAGAACTCTAAGCGTCACTCGACAATTGCTCCTTGCTGTCTAGAATTCAATGCAGTGGAAATTTGCCCTACTTTATTTTCCAAAGCTCTTAAAGATGCAGCCTGGCTCTAAATGATAGCATCATTCTTGGCTATATACTCTTTCAATAAAGCTTCCATAGATGAAGAACTTGAAGTTGAATTTTACCGGGCATTTTGTCGTGGATTGTACCCAGGTGGTACACTTGCAGCATTCTGTCAAATGGCATTACTGGCAGTTCCTACCCCTTGATTACTCTAACTAAAATTAGGATGTTGTTTCCACCCCGGATTATATGTGTTGGAGTATGGGTGGTTGTTGTTGTTGTTATTAAAATTCCCCATGTAATAAATTGAGGTTGGGTTTGATGGGCATTCATAAAAAGCATGATCTTCTCATAGTAAACACATGCTAACTCTGCTGCTTTCATTTCCTGCACTACAGATGGCCTTTTCAGTGTTTTAATCATATTTGTTAAAGATGACACCTGAGCTATTAGAGATGTAATTGCATCAAGCTCCATTCCTCCTGCAACTCTTCTATCAGTTCCAACTCTGGTAGTGGGGCATTGATAATCATTATATGCTATCCTTTCTAGAATTTCATAATCCTCATTATATGATTTATCGATTATAATCCCATTGGCAGATGTGTCGACAAGCATTCTTGTATAAGCATTCAATCCATTGTAAAACATTTCCATTTGCATCCAATGTTGGAAACCTTGCATTAGGCATTTTCTCAATAGCTCCTTGAATCGCTCCTATGCTTCATATAATGTTTCATCCTCTAATTGCCTAAACGATGTAATTCCATTCTTCAACTTGGCATTAATATTAGGAGGATTATATCTTAATAGAATCCACTGACATAGTTCATTCCATGATGCCATCGTACCTGACAACAATGCATTTAACCATGCTCTAGCACGATCTCGCAATGAGTAAGGGAATAACTTCAGTCACAGGGCATCTTCAAGAACACCTTGCTGCTTGAATGAATCACAGACTTCCAGAAAAAATTGTAAGTGGAGTTGTGGATCTACCATAGGCAATCCACTGAACGACCCTACAATTTGCAATAGTTGAAACAACACTGGCTTTAATTCAAACTTTTGAGCCTGAATGTGTGGCCTAACAAGTCCTGGATTCAGATCATCTAAGATTGGCACTACATGTTCTCTGATGGGTCTATCTCTGTCATTTACAATTCAAGGAATATTAGCATCCCTTCTATTCTGAGGTATTAGATCTTCTTTACCTTGACCATTTCTAATTCTTTCCATTTCTCACAACTCTTTTCTCCTTCACCTTAAGGTTCTCTCAATCTTGGGATCAAAATTGTACTTCGTATTATCCAAAATATTTTTATGCATGCACTAGCACAGACTTGAAAAAGAAAAATCAAAACAAATAATTAAATTAAACTAACAGAAATTAAATAGATAATGACAAACTAATTTTCACCAATGTCTTGATCCCCAGCAACGGCGCCAAAAACTTGTTGTGTGTAAATATGTAGTACAAAGTGCAAGTGTACATGTCGATTCAAGTAATATAATGATGAGTGAGTATCGTCTCCACAAGGATCAAAAATTTATTACAATTGGTAAAGTTTTATTGTAGATTTAACTAATTAAACTATGCAAAAGAAACAGAGTATAAATTGATGAAGGGAATTAATGAATGAACTAATAATATCAATTATAACTGACAAAATGACAAAGCAATCTAAATGCCGTGGCAATTCACAAAAAATAAGTAGAGAGTATTTCTGTTGTTGAATTATAAAGGTTGGAATTACATAGGGAATATTTTCATAACATAATAATGCCATGACAAAATTTTGACTAACACTACCCAGAGAATTACTACTACAATCTACTTCTTTCGAAAGCCAGACTTTAGGTATTACCTGAGTTTGTGTATGTCTACAAGACTCACAAATGATAACCACACTAACTTTCTTCACCTATACAGATCACAAAAGTTTCAATGCAAATTCTCCACACGATTCTGTTGTAGAGAGAGGAATCGTTGTCCTTCTTTTCTTTTCTCCTCACAATCTGTGTGTCCTTCTTCTCTTCTCTCTCCTCCTTTTATAGGGTATATATGTCCCTCTCAGCACACATATTTTGCTTCTTTTTTTAAGGTGATTTATCTGGTACACGTATAGTTGGCTGAGAGTGACGTGGATTAAGTGTTGCATCATCTTCCTGGAATTTCCATGACATTTTTGTTGGCAATCTATCCTACCATTTTCCATCTCAATGTTTCAACTCCTTCGTTCTCTTTTCCTCTTCTTGCCTATTTTATCTTACCTACACCTACTACCAAAGACTATCAAACCTCTTTCCAACAATTAAAAGTAACAAAAATTTACAATTAAAACAAAATCCAAGCTTTAGTATGTAATGCTCTAGTGATAAGTCTAAAATGCAAACATATTTTCTTAATTACAAGTAAATACTTCAGTTTAGAAGCCTGAAAATATAACTCTTTTCAAGAGTTATCGGTGGATAGGAAGAAGGCTAAGAAGTCAAAAGATCCTAAAAAGATCAAATGTTTCTTCTGTAACAGGAAAGGGCATTTCAAATCAAACTACAAGGAGTATTTGGATTACCTAGTCGAAATGGGAAAAGGTATGGAATACTTTATGGTTGAAGCTTGCTTAGTGGAAGAATCAATTGAAAATTGGGTTATTGATTCTGGAGCCACTAAACATGTGTGTGTTTCTTTACAGGGGTTCAGCGAAATGAGAAGTCTGTGTGACAGGAGCCTCTCATTGCAGACCAGAGATGGGGGCTATGTTTCAGCCGAAGCAGTGGGAGAAGTTATTTTACACTTCGATAATTTTAGGAAGATTGTTTTAAAGAATGTGTTTTATGTACCTCATTCTAAGAGGAATTTAATTTTTGTAGCATGTTTATTTTAGGACAGTTATACCGTGACATTCAATAAATGGATTACTGTAACATCCCCAAACCCAGCCCATTCACTACGACCGAATCTGGTTATGTCACTGGAAAAAGACGGTTGAAAATCTTCTTTACTTTTGAATAAACCTTGAAGAAATTAACTTTTGAAAACCTTGTTTATTTATTAGCTTATGAAAAACTTTGAAGTTATAAATTAGCTGAATTAGAAAAACTTTATTAAACATATTCTTCATAAATAGGTTGCTAGGATTAAAATCATTTTCACATAGCAATTTAATTTAAATAAACCATAGTTAAAGCAATACCAAAATAATAAAATGGGCTTTTATTACAAACCAATACTTAAAATGAAATACTAGTATCAAAATCAAGCATAAAATATTAAATCATCATCTTCGGCATGGGCCACCTTGTCCTCTCCGATCCCGGTCCAGCTTTATGCACTACCTGAAATGGTTAAAGGAAAAAGGTGAGTCACCAAGACTCAGTGTGCAACCCCTTTTTCCCGGTTTAGTAAATTATCATATACAAACATAATCATGCTCATCATGCATCCAATTAATATGCACCCAACCTAGCCATCCACAACACCTTTCTCTACCCCGTGTGGTACCAAACCACTGGTGGTGCCAAACCACTGGTGACCCAAAGTCACAAAATGTGTTACCAAAACACTGGTGTCCCAAAGACACGATATCCGTCAATGTGGTGCCAAACCACTGGTGTCTCAAAGACACAAATGTGATACCAAATAACTGGTGACCGAAGTCACAAAATAATTGATTGGGCCAACCCATCGTGTGATGCCAAATCACTGGCGTCAATCCCTTATATAATATGTGGGGCCAACCCACTGTGGTGCTAAGCCACTGGGACGAGACGCAATGAGGTACCAAACCTCTGGAGGTACCAAACCTCTGGTGACCGTAGTCACAGTGTGTTACCAAAACACTGGTGCTCGTCAGCACAAAATATCACTGCCCCCTCCACTCGTACAACCCACATCAATCATGCACATGTATCAAAATATATCATCATAAATGTTTAGTAACGCACATAGGTTTAATCATCAACCAATCAATATATCACATGCCAGATACATCATGCTCACCAAGAACATCATAATGAGAACTCATAACAGGGACTTACCTGACCCCTTGCCTCATACCTTAATGGTATCTCATCCACCTTCCATGGATCCAAACACACACATCATATATATATATATAGATACAATAACAGATAAGTGTGTAAATGTGCACACAGTATAATAAGCACATAAATTACTAAAAGAGTGTGTGTGTATACACACCTGCAAGCCTTAACCAAAGAATCGATCTAAGACCCTCGATAACCTCGACAACCTTGCTCCTACACGCTTTTGAACACTAGCCTACCACCAAGTGCTCTTGCTATACTTCCCTACAATTGGCAACCAACCAACAGTAATAGCCTTCGGCTTATACCAATACCAAACGAACAGACTGATAAAACAATCCCTTATCATCACTTACCCAACGATCGACCAAAGAACCGGGGCTACACTTGACTGCTTCGAATCCTGGATGTCCTATGTCAAAACAATTCCAAACAATGATCAATACACCACCAAACAAACACCAAACCAACACTTACCCCTTGTAGATGCCGACAGAGAACAGAGACCTTACCAAAAAGCATTCGGCCCTACCTAAATACCTTCTCCAAGGCTTGAAACCAAAAGCCAAAGCAGCCCACACTCCACCTAACAATCGGCCAAGAACAGAACTAGAAGGAAAGGGAAAGATTCAGCCAACACTTTAGTCATAAGGAAGAGAATCGGTTTTAGGTGCTTAACATACCTATGTTCGGTTTGAGTGGAAAGAACAGAGAAGATGAGAAGTGAAGGCAAGGTTTCGGTACACAAGAAATAGGGAGATAAAGATTAGAAGTAAGGGAGAGCAAATTCGGTTAAGAAACAAATGAGAGATTCGGCACAAATGGTTTAAGAGAAAAGAAATGGAAATATGACAAGGGAAAGGTAGCTAGTTTCGGCAACAAAAAGAATTAAAAGAACAAAACACAAAATCGGCTAGAAGTATATGCTATTGGGGAATTTCGGTTTCAAGGAAAACATCAAAGGGAAAAATTCGGCTTTTGGCACCAAAAACAAGGCTGGCCGAAAATCACACAAAAATGCCCAAAAAGAAATTCCGCATACCCTTCCTTCTCAAATACCAAAACCGACCACTCCCCCCCAAAACTTTCCAACATTCGGCCACCACCTCAAAGTACTCCCAACCACTAATTCAAATCACTTTGAATTAGTCCACTTCCACAATTTGCTCTCCACCCACCATTTGAGCACTTGACTAGGTCCATGGCAGAGTTTGAACTGCCAACAACTCTCCCCCTCCATGCCGTCAAAATGGGAGCAAAATAGGAGCACACTGCAGCTTGAACTCAAGACCTCCCCCTCCTGCAAATGACGCCACACACACAAGGCCTTAGTGGCGTCTCACCTGCCACTCCACCAGCTCCTCTTTTGTGACAAAAACCACCAATTAATTCTCTTAAGACCCCCAAAAGCCAAGCTTCCTCCTAACCACTGAAAATCAAAAATTTCCAAGAGCCTTCCCTACCCTCCAGGGTTCTCCAAACCCCCTAAAAACTTGCCTGAGCATACAAGAAACCTACCAACACCTGAGATATGCACTAGATGCATAACCCCTAAAACCAGGGTGTTACAATGCTACCCTCCTTAAAATAATTTCGTCCTCGAAATTACTTAGCTAGACAAACGGTCTACTTCCTAATTCCCCACGCTACGCTATCGCTGCGCACTCTGATCTCCAAGGGCTAACTCCTTCCTAGGCATACCTTCTAAGTCTATACTCAAGGTTCCAAATACCTTACTAGCAACCAAACAACAGCCACCAAATACCCAAGGTTCCAGATACTCTACTAACAATATAACCACTGCCCAAAACAGCAACCAAAACAAACAAAACAACAGGGAATATTCCCAACCAAGAGAAGCTTACTTGCTGACACATCCGGCACATCGCTATCCTTCTTCCAACGAACCACAGCTTCACGACCTCGACCGAAACCATTTCCTCCATGGTTCGGACCACGACCTCTCGTTGTTTGCTGACCATCTCTGTCAGGCTGCACAAAACCCTGACCCACTGTCCGAGTCCTTTTTGGATCCAGGGGACAATGCTTAACCAGATGAGACTTGGATTGGCATCTGAAACATTCTCGAACACGATTCCAGCACTCGCCCACGTGATACCTTCCGCACTGAGCACACGGACGATCTGGATTCCCAGCAACTGACTTAGAACCACGAGCGGATGTCTCGACCCTCGGTCTTTTCTGAGACCTCTCAAACGATTCTGGCGTTCCCGAGCTCCTCTCATCACAGTTCCTTCCTCTAACTCCATTCTGCCTCTCTGCCCTTTTGACTTCCTCCGCTATCGGAGCTTCTTCCACAAAAATAGCAATACCACTGACCACATTGGCTCCTGCCACCCGCTCGAGCACCCGCAGCATAGCCTGCGATACTGCGTTATCTCCTCCGGTCTGATCCTGCTGCTCAGCCTCAACAGCTGGTGACGGTGGCATATTGCTCTCTGACCCAACCGGTTCTGATACTGTCATCCTGCCTCTACCACGTCTACGCGAATTGCGACCACGCCCCCTAGCATTCATATCTAACGCCTCGATTTAATCTGATTAAAAATTTTATGCATTAGAAATTCTTGTTTCACTATTTTATCCACGAGCAAATTTTATGCAATGAAGTTTCTGAGAGTAGTTCTTTCGAGCAATCAAAGTTTCCTCCCCTACCCAGGGGTATTTTCGTCATTTTCCTATAGGGGTATTTCTGTAACAACTCAGGGTCAATTTTGAAAATAGTTTTCCAAACTGGAGATATTTCAAAATTCACAAAATCTTGGGGTCATCTTGAAAATTTTGTTTTTCAAACAAAGTGTATTGTAAAAATTTCAGAAAGTAGGGTTATTTTTTTGTAATTTTTTTTTTTGGAAATCATGGCATTTTCGTAAATTCTCCAAATCAGAATATCATAATATTTTACAAAATAAGATTTTCCTGATATTTGGCAAAATAAGAATATTTCGGTAAAACTTGAGAGAAATCTGGAAATTTAGAAACCAAGGGCATTTTTGGTAATTTTCTCAACCAAGGGTATTTTCGTAAATTTTCACAAACCAGGGTATCTTAATATTTGAAATTCCGAGATTTTGGTATTTTACAAAATAAAAATCATTTCATCAAAAAAAATTGAGGGTAGTACGGTAATTTTATAACATAGGGGCATTTTTGTAATTTTACCACTAGGACATTTTGGTAATTTTGTGAATCGAGAAAGCGTCTGTCAAAATCAAATTTAGGGTTTCACAAACCAAAGGGGTGAATTTGAAAATTTTAAAACAGGGGATTTTAAAACAATCAGGTCAAATCCCTTTCGAGTTTTAATATTCGGTTTAGCCTATGAACAAGTCTTCTTGGTTAAGGTGAACCAAAGCTACGCACCAGGTAGGATTCAAGTAAAGAGGAGGTGAGTCGCTAGGACTGCTTAAATACCAAGCTCTTACTGAATACCATTCCTAGACATGCGTACGAAGGTTGCCACACCTTAACTCGGCGACTTACTTCACAGGTTTGTTTAAGAGCTTTAAGTTTTATGCACATGTTTGAGTAGTCTAGTCCTAGGGCCCAACAGATCCTATTATTCTTTTCTACGAGCCCAAACTGAGCCCAAATCAATTCATACAAACAAATCACTTCAAGAGAGTCCGAAGTACTTACCTGGTGGACTTTGGGCCGGAGGTACAGGTGCCATGCCAGAAAAACCTGAAAAAGTTTCTTAAAAGCCCAAATTTTTGAAAAGCCCATTTTGAAAATGTTTTTGAGCCCAAAACCCTCAAAGTCGAGTTTTGAACCAGGCTCTGATACCAAACTGTAACATCCCCAAACTCGGCCCATTCACTACGACCGAATCTGGTTATGTCACTGGAAAAAGACGGTTGAAAATCTTCTTTACTTTTGAATAAACCTTGAAGAAATTAACTTTTGAAAACCTTGTTTATTTATTAGCTTATGAAAAACTTTGAAGTTATAAATTAGCTGAATTAGAAAAACTTTATTAAACATATTCTTCATAAATAGGTTGCTAGGATTAAAATCATTTTCACATAGCAATTTAATTTAAATAAACCATAGTTAAAGTAATACCAAAATAATAAAATGGACTTTTATTACAACCCAATACTTAAAATGAAATACTAGTATCAAAATCAAGCATAAAATATTAAATCACCATCTTCGGCATGGGCCACCTTGTCCTCTCCGATCCCGGTCCAACTTTATGCACTACCTGAAATGGTTAAAGGAAAAAGGTGAGTCACCAAGACTCAGTGTGCAACCCCTTTTTCCCGGTTTAGTAAATTATCATATACAAACATAATCATGCTCATCATGCATCCAATTAATATGCACCCAACCTAGCCATCCACAACACCTTTCTCTACCCCGTGTGGTACCAAACCACTGGTGGTGCCAAACCACTGGTGACCCAAAGTCACAAAATGTGTTACCAAAACACTGGTGTCCCAAAGACACGATATCGATCAATGTGGTGCCAAACCACTGGTGTCTCAAAGACACAAATGTGATACCAAATCACTGGTGACCGAAGTCACAAAATAATTGATAGGGCCAACCCATCGTGTGATGCCAAATCACTGGCGTCAATCCCTTATATAATATGTGGGGCCAACCCACTGTGGTGCTAAGCCACTGGGACGAGACGCAATGTAACACCCTTACCCGAAACCCTTACCGGAATCGAGTACGTGGTATTACTAGACGTGACCATTAACTCGGGGAGTAAAATTTTTAAAGCTGTCCAACTGCGTCACGCTGACTAAATCGGTCATAACTCGAGTTACAAAACTCGAAATTTGGATCCGTAAATTTTCCTTGAAACTAGACTCATATAACTATTCACCATAATTTTTTCCAGAATTTTTCATGTGGCCAATTAGTACAGTTTATTCTTCAAATTTACCCTTATTACACTGCTGGACAATTCTGACCTGTCCCTATAAAACTGCAGTTATCTTATTTCACAAATTTTCTATGATGTTCTTGTTTATACCAATGAAAAATAGATTCATTTAGGGTTCTACACATATAAACCATGATTCCTAATTATTTTTGTGCAATTTTTGACAATTTTTCCAAAACAGAACAGAGATTCACGAACTCATTTAGGACAAGTCTCACTAAAACTTAAATATCTCATAATATGTAATTCATTTGCCTACTATGCCTCTTTCATGTAAAAATAGACACAATAAGGTTTAATTCTATATCTTATTCACTCTCTAATTCCATTTCTCCTATTTTTGGTGATTTTTCAAAATCACGTTACTGGTGTTAACTAAAAACTGTTTCATTTAAACTCCAAACGTTAATCATACTTATACACAAAGTATAGCCATTTTCGCATGGCTTATACAAGTATATACACAACCTCAGACCAACAATAGTAAAACTAGACTATACATGCCATGTAACTAAATCTCCAAGCATTTATTAACCGAAACAACAATTGGATAGTGTGTTGCGATCTCCTTTGACTTCCAACCCGAGCAAGCCTTGGAAACTCTATAAACATAGGAAAATTTCACAAAGTAAGCTTTGAAAGCTTAGTAAGTTATAAGCAAATAAATCACCATAGAAACATATATAATTTAATTCAAATAGGCTAAATTTTTGTTAATCACGTACACCTATACAATCACTTTCCTCATATAATCCATGTTCCTCGTTAGGTAGCTTCTCTTACTCATAATTCATGTCATCATTTGTAAACTTTCATCCTTTATAACCTTAAGGCCAACCACTCATACATGCAATAATAGATTTCATATCGATCTGTAAATCATTTTCCCATTTCGAAACAATACACATACGTTTGTTCACGTATATACATATCAACTACCAAATTTTCTTTCTCACCTTTCAATCCATATAATTTATATATATAACCGATCATTCAAAGTTAAATAAACTATCGCATGTACTCAAATATTCGAATCTAATATAATATCACGTATGACCACTTATACACAAATTCAATTCATCATCAAATATACACATACCTTTGTGACCGAACCTTTAAGGTTAATTAAATCAACTTATTTGATGATAACGGATTCGTAATTTCATTTACATGTATCATGCTACCATTCAACAACTATCTTGATCAATAGGTCTCAAAATCAACTACCAAGTTACCATTCATCCATTCAATCAAACTCATAGATTATTAATAACCTCTTGATACTTTAATTTCGTATACAAGAAAAATTTACCTCATTGATATTTAAATACACAATTATCATACATCCCTTACCTATCTATCACTTTTCGGACAGCTCCATTCACTGAATTATATTTCCGTAAAATACTTAAATCCGCACCCACAATGTAATTGATGTAACGTATTACTCAATATAAGCTTCTATTATCTTGTTATTCCCTCAATATGCAATATATATATATATATATATATAATTCACATTTACCTTACACACAAGAATATACACTTATATATGTATAGGGTATATATATCCAAGTGTTCAATTTCCAAATACTATATTGCATTCGATCTATACCACGTCAACCCATCATAAACTCCGTTTAGTATGCTTAAATCTCATTATAATATCATCATTAAAATTTCCTATTTCATGCTTCTAATACAACAACCAAGTACCATCACCTTCAACCATTTCTTATCAATCTCAAGTACATGTATATATATATATATATATATATATATATATATATTATATATTCGACAATGCCTTGAAATAATCATCAACATTCCATTTAAACTTATAAGTAATCATTTCTTCAAATTAATACCATTGCTTGCGACTTACTCAAGTAGTTCCTTGAACATATCAATTACCATCCCTCACATTCGGTAATAGTAATTATAATTATAAACATTTCAATTCAGCATGAATAATTTACATTTAGTTACAATTAAGAACAATCCTTTACTTATAGACTTACACATACCTGAACACCGAACTTATTTACCGAATTAAGTTCCATATCATCAAAAATCTATTTAAGCATATACTTATAACAATTCACCGGCATAAAGCCTGCTAGGCATAAAGCCCGATATTATTCACCGGCACAAAGCCTGCTAGGCTTAAAGCCCGATATTATCCACCGGCACAACGCCTGCTAGGCTTAAAGCCCGATATTATCCACCGGCACAAAGCCTGCTAGGCTTAAAGCCCGATATTATCCACCGGCATAAAGCCTGCTAGGCTTAAAGCCCGATATTATCCACCGGCATAAAGCCTGCTAGGCTTAAAGCCCGATATTATCCACCGGCATAAAGCCTGCTAGGCTTAAAGCCCGATATTATCCACCATCAATATTATTCATAAGATTCCATCCCATCAGTTTCGGCAATCTTTAACGCACATAAAGTATATTTTCAAACCCAACCATTCTTCTTATGGCTTACCATCCATTCGGTCACACCCATACATACAAAAAGTTGTTCATTTGATTATATCATCACCTATTCAAGGTCCACCCATGTCTACTACTTAAGACATAAATGTTCATCTATTTCAAGTATATATATATATATATATATATATATATATAATTTGATGCATTATTCAACCATACATTCGGCCACATATACCTTGCCATAATGTTACATTCGGCCTTACCTAATTTAATAAGCTTTATTCAATCAATCATATACACATTAATATCCCATAAAAATAAGAATTTAATTCAACCAAAGTAGCTTAAAAACTTACCTCGACAGTTGTCGAATTAAGCTTCCCGGCTACTCGTTAATTTTCCTCGATCCAAAACCTTTCCCTTTTTGTACTTGATCTAATTAATTTGAATTTGAGCTCATTCCATACTTTTCTACTCGATTTAGCCATATACGAATAAGGAACAATTATAAATTCGACCTTGATATTTCACATGTTATCCAATTATATACAAAGTTTATAATTATTCAAAATCATGCCAATTTATTTACTAATGAGTTAAGGCCGATTGATCCTTAGCTCATTAAAGTTCCATATAATACTCAATTTAGTCCAAACATAAAATTTCTCCCAATTTTTTTTATACCTAATTTCACATATTTTCCTCATAGCCGAACCTACTTAAAAACCATATAAAATCATACAACTTATTTAACAAGTTAAATGCCACTATTTTTCATCTCATCTAAAAATTTCTACTTAAAACATATTGAGTTTAAACATACATTATATTTATTTATCAAGCATAGCTAGCCCAAATTTAATCACTAATGGTTGAACCTATATCATGTCTAAATCTCAAAATCTTTTACAAGGGTTCGGTAATACTCAAAGAGATGAACCTAAAAATACCAGAATTTAAGAAAATGAAGTTCAAAAGCTAACCTCATGGGAGCATGCAAGAACCGAATGAAAATGCTTAAACTTCTCTTTTCTTCCTTCTAATTTCGGCACTCCAAGGCTAAAGGTAGGAGATGACTCTCCACTACTTGTTTTATCCTTTATTTTACTTATTATAATATACATCAACTAAAATAATGCAGCCATTCTACTTATAAAATTGTGTTTCCTAGCATGCTTGCCGTCCACCTCATGAAATTTGGGCAATTTGACATGCAAGTCCTCATGCAAGAAAGACAATTCAATTAGGCCCTTCTAATCTCAACATAGTTATCTTTCATATTTGTTCCATTTTAGTCCTTCACTTAAAATAGTTCATTAAAACACCCAATTTAACCTATGATATTATAACATATTCTTAATTACACAACATTGATATCAAATTAATAATTCAATAACAATCTAACACATTTTGTCTCTTCACCCCTTTTTATGGCCGCATATACTACTTCAACACACATATATATCTCATATATATATATATATATATATACAAATTTATAAGACCAAACAATTTAAACCAACTCAACATCATAAACATTCACCCAAACATTAGCCGAATGTAAAGGGCATTTCTATGCTCAATTTACAATAATTTCCCTAACATTTCAAACAATTTAAAACTACTATTCTCTATTTCCTCAAATTCCCTTCCTTTTATTTTATAAACTGAATACTTATTTTAAGTCAATTATAAAAATGTAAGTTTAATGCCACTAACTAAAATAAATAAATTCAATATATACATCCATCATGATGCCGTCCACCTATTTCAAGTTGGACAATTTACCATGCAAAACCTACGTGCAAAAAGGACAATTCAATTAACCCTCCAACTTAATAGATACTGTTTTTACTACTTTAACTATTTAGTCCTTTCTCTAAATTTAAACACACCAAAGCAATTAAGTTCATAAATTTCCACACATATTTATTCATGATTATTACACACGACACAAAAAAAAATAAAAATAATATTAGGAAATTTTTTTCCGGCTCGGATTTGTGATTTCGAAACCACCTTTCCGATTAGGGTTAAATTCGGACTGTTACACGCAATGAGGTACCAAACCTCTGGAGGTACCAAACCTCTGGTGACCGTAGTCACAGTGTGTTACCAAAACACTGGTGCTCGTCAGCACAAAATATCACTGCCCCCTCCACTCGTACAACCCAATCAATCATGCACATGTATCAAAATATATCATCATGAGTGTTTAGTAACGCACATAGGTTTAATCATCAACCAATCAATATATCACATGCCAGATACATCATGCTCACCAAGAGCATCATAATGAGAACTCATAACAGGGACTTACCTGACCCCTTGCCTCATACCTTAATGGTATCTCATCCACCTTCCATGGATCCAAACACACACATCATATATATATATATATAGATACAATAACAGATAAGTGTGTAAATGTGCACACAGTATAATAAGCACATAAATTACTAAAAGAGTGTGTGTGTGTATACACACCTGCAAGCCTTAACCAAAGAATCGATCTAAGACCCTCGATAACCTCGACAACCTTACTCCTACACGCTTTTGAACACTAGCCTACCACCAAGTGCTCTTGCTATACTTCCCTACAATTGGCAACCAACCAACAGTAATAGCCTTCGGCTTATACCAATACCAAACGAACAGACTGATAAAACAATCCCTTATCATCACTTACCCAACGATCGACCAAAGAACCGGGGCTACACTTGACTGCTTCGAATCCTGGATGTCCTATGTCAAAACAATTCCAAACAATGATCAATACACCACCAAACAAACACCAAACCAACACTTACCCCTTGTAGATGCCGACAGAGAACAGAGACCTTACCAAAAAGCATTCGGCCCTACCTAAATACCTTCTCCAAGGCTTGAAACCAAAAGCCAAAAGCAGCCCACACTCCACCTAACAATCGGCCAAGAACAGAACTAGAAGGAAAGGGAAAGATTCGGCCAACACTTTAGTCATAAGGAAGAGAATCGGTTTTAGGTGCTTAACATACCTATGTTCGGTTTGAGTGGAAAGAACAGAGAAGATGAGAAGTGAAGGCAAGGTTTCGGTACACAAGAAATAGGGAGATAAAGATTAGAAGTAAGGGAGAGCAAATTCGGTTAAGAAACAAATGAGAGATTCGGCACAAATGGTTTAAGAGAAAAGAAATGGAAATATGACAAGGGAAAGGTAGCTAGTTTCGGCAACAAAAAGAATTAAAAGAACAAAACACAAAATCGGCTAGAAGTATATTCTATTGGGGAATTTCAGTTTCAAGGAAAACATCAAAGGGAAAAATTCGGCTTTTGGCACCAAAAACAAGGCTGGCCGAAAATCACACAGAAATGCCCAAAAAGAAATACGGCATACCCTTCCTTCTCAAATACCAAAACCGACCACTCCCCCCCAAAACTTTCCAACATTCGGCCACCACCTCAAAGTACTCCCAACCACTAATTCAAATCACTTTGAATTAGTCCACTTCCACAATTTACTCTCCACCCACCATTTGAGCACTTGACTAGGTCCATGGCAGAGTTTGAACTGCCAACAACTCTCCCCCTCCATGCCGTCAAAATGGGAGCAAAATAGGAGCACACTGCAGCTTGAACTCAAGACCTCCCCCTCCTGCAAATGACGCCACACACACAAGGCCTTAGTGGCGTCTCACCTGCCACTCCACCAGCTCCTCTTTTGTGACAAAAACCACCAATTAATTCTCTTAAGACCCCCAAAAGCCAAGCTTCCTCCTAACCACTGAAAATCAAAAATTTCCAAGAGCCTTCCCTACCTTCCAGGGTTCTCCAAACCCCTAAAAACTTGCCTGAGCATACAAGAAACCTACCAACACCTGAGATATGCACTAGATGCATAACCCCTAAAACCAGGGTGTTACAATTACTATTCATAGAAATCATTTTTTAATCTGTAATGGATGGATAGAAAATAATCTCTACTTTATCAAACCAAATAACTACTCGAAACTTCAAACTGAAATAGTGAATAAAAAGCTTAAAACTTCTAACTCTAATGAGGGATACCTATAGCATTTAAGACTTGGTCATATTAACCAAGAAAGAATCACTAGACTCATGAAAGATGATCCCTTAAGTATGCTTTAAGAAGTTAGTCTTCCATAAAGTGAATCTTTCTTAAAAGGTAAAATGACTATGAGGTCTTTTAATGCAAAAGGTACAAGGGCCAACCAACCTTTAGAACTTGTGCACACTAATGTATGTGGTCCCATGAGCATTAGTGCCTAAGGAAGTTATGATTATTATGTGACTTTTATCGATGACTATTCTCGATATGGATATATGTATCTAATGCACTGCAAAAGCGAAACGTTTGATAAATTTTGAGAGTTTCGTGCAGAAGTGGAAAAGCAATTAGATTTATCCATAAAGAATCTTTGGTCTGATCGAAGTGGGGAATATTTGTTCGATCAGTTCTTAGGATGCCTCATAAAGAATAGGGTTTTGTCCCAATTGACTACGTCGAACACTCTACAGAAGAATGGCATAGCTGAGAGAAGGAATAGAACCTTGCCTGACATGGTTCGTTCAATGTTAAACTATTCATAACTTCCTACTTCTTTCTAAGGATATGCAATACAAACGAATTGCTATATTTTGAATTATATGTCAACCAAGTCTTCATGTAAGACACCTTATGAATTTTAGTATGGAAAGAAACCTGCTCTACATCACTTTAGAATATGGGTTTGTCCAACACACGTTCTGGATAATGGTGCAGAGAAGTTGGATACACAGCAGAATTATGCATGTAACAGCCCATTTTTAGTCAAATTAGAAAAGTGGTTTCAAGACCACAAATTTGAAGTCAAAATATTTATTTTATTATTATTTTAATGTTTACGGTATGATTGAATGATTGTGTGAAAATTTCGTTAAGAAATTTTATCGTTTGATTGGTCAATTTGATAAAAAGGACTAAATCGCGTAAGTGCAAAAGTGGAGTTCTATTAGCTAAAAGTATTAAATATCGATAAAACCTTAAAGTAAAGGTCCTTATGTTGTAATTAGACCATTAATGGCATGAGTGGACATTTATGGTCTTATATTAAGGTGTTTAAATGCTTTTATAATAAGGTTAATTTAGTAATTTATTTATAAAGTTAATTAAAACAAAACAAAAGCAAATATTTGTCCATCTTTCTCACCATAGCAAAAATTAAAAAGAAGAAAAGTCTTTTTCTTTACGGTTCATTTAGCCATGTAACACCTCTTACCCGTATTCGACGCCAAAACCAGGTACGAGGCATTACCGGACTTAACATACTTAATCATACCAAATCGAGCCATAAATTTTCATTCCAACTTAAAACTTTTCATTCGTATTCATAACGTCCCTAATATGGGCCTACGAAACCCGAAACATACATATAGAGTGGTTTGGGACTGAACCAGAAGCATACGAATACTTAGAAATTTTTTTCTCAAAATAGGGTCACACGCCCGTGTGGAAAGGAACACTCACGTGTTCCTAATCCAAGCGGATTTTATTTTTCATTTCGAACCTGCAGAGGTTTTCACACGGCCTGGCACACTCCCGTGTCCATGGCTCGTGTCCCTCACACGGCCATGACATGCCTGTACCTTAGCTCGTGTTTGAAAATCTTGACATTCTGTTTATGATGTTAGCAGACATTTAGGGTCACACGGCTGAGTCACACGCCTGTGTGCTAGGTTGTGTGGCGAATTTAATTCTCACAATTAATGTGTAGACTTCACACGGCCTGGGCACACGCCCATGTCCTGAGGTCGTGTCCTTCACACGGCTAAGACACACGATCGTGTCTCTGCCCGTATGTTTACTACTGGGCATGCTGTTTTGCTAAATTTAGATGCAAGGGGACACACGGCCTATCAACACTCCCACGAGGCTGACCATGTGTCACACATGGCCTAGATGCACGCCCATGTGTCTATCCGTGTGGACAAATATAAGGCTATTTACCAAGCCATTTGCCACCCTGAAAAGCAACCACACTTATACCATTTCCAGTAACACATAGCATAACAATAATGAACTTCTAATATCCACAAACAAGACATCCACAACTTAAATTCACACTGCGTTCATTGCTCATATACTTTCCACATTACTCATTCAATTGCGTAAGCTTGCACTTCATGAATTTCATCATCATTGAATAGATATAACTTAACTAGTATTGGCCAATTCCAATGGCCATTTACAAAATGAAATGAGTAACATTAACAGCCAACACATTGGCTAACCAATATGACATATAACAAAATGGTCAAGTTCCTATACATGCCATACCCAAAATAATCAAACTTCACTGTACCCAAAAGAATAGCTTGATAGTGTGAATCAAGCTCCGACGTCCTTCGATCCCTGAGCTAGCTTGGCAATACTACAAGAAAAGGGAAAAGAGAGGGAGTAAGTATAAAGCTTAGTAAGTTTTGTTGTAATAGATAACAACATAAAATCTTGTGATAACATCCACACATTACATTATGAATTAACACAAAATTCTCAAGCAACATTGACATGGCTTACTCATGCTCACTCTTACCAAACACATATCACATAATGGACTCATTTCTCGTGAGTTTCGCATATGTACCTATATCATTCCATCACATAACTTTAGCACTTTTTCCATCTTTAACATAACTTTAATTCTTTACCCCGTTGAACCACTTGGAATATTGAAGGATACTCAGGAATTGTCATACACGTAGTAAGATGCCAATGCCATATCCCAGATATGGTCTTACATGGAATCACATGTCGATGCTGATGACATATCCCAGATATGGTCTTATATGGGATTTCATATTGATGTATCCCAGATATGGTCTTACACGAGATCGTATATCGATGCCATGTCCCAGACATGGTCATACACGATTTCATACCGAAGCCAGATCCTAGACATGGTCTTACATGAAATCACTATTCGATGCCAATGCCATATCCCAGATATGGTCTTAGACAGGATCTCGATTCAGTGCCGATGCCATATCCCAGATATGGTCTTATACGGGACCTTATTAATCTAATGTCATGACAAAGGTATCATTTCTATTCCTAAGGTTCAACCGGGACTTCGACATAGTAAAACTTCATCATATTTTTCATTGAGACCTCATTAACCAATTTCATAGAAAGAATATACAATTCATGTGACATCAAGCATTTAAAAGCATAATAACATGATGTTGATTTATTACATACAAACTTACCTCGGTACCAAAATATAGATAGTTGTTCAATGTAGTCCACCACCTTATTCTTTCCTCGGTTTAGGTCCGAACTTCATGTTTCTTGATCTATAATGACAAATTTCACTTATTTAATTATCACATCGACTAAAATAGCCAATGAATCATACTTTGGCAAAAATTATAATTTTGCCCCTAAACTTTCACATATTTGCAAAATGGTCCTTAGGCTCTTATGATGAAATGTACTCATTTTCTTGGTTACCCAAGCCTATCCGAGCCTATCTTAAGCTTATAATAGCTGACATTTTCCTTCAAAACTAATTTTTACTACACATTTTCTCACTTTTACAAATAGGTCATTTTTATGTGTTTCCACGAAAAATCGCTTAAAGAAAGATTTCATCACGCATCAAACTTCCATCTTCCTCCATTAAACATCAAAATACATGCATGTCATATATGGGTAAATTTTTGAACATGAACTCTAGCTTAAAATATGGCTAGAAATAACTAAATTGAGCTACGAGGATCTCAAAAATGTAAAGAACATTAAAAACGGGGCTAGGATGCACTTACTTTGAGCTTGAAAATAAACAAAACCCTAGCTATGGCTTCTCTTCAATTTTCGGCACTTAGGGAAGAAGATGGACACCAATTTTGACTTCTTTTTCCCTTTTTATTAATTTATTAACCATATGACCAAAATGCCCTTAAGGCCCTTCCTTGAGATTTTTCCCTTCCATGCCCATTTTTTTCCATCATAAGATACAATGGTCTAATTACTAAATAAGGACCTTTAATAATTTTCTAATGCTATCTCATACTTGAAACTTCTAGAATCTCAAATTTTTTAATTTTTTCAATTTAGTCCTAAAAGATAAATTGATCACTAAATCATAAAATTTCTTCATGAAATTTTCTCACAACCATGCAAACATGTCATAGACCTCATAAAAACCATAAAACATATATTTCTACTTTAGATTTGTGGTCTCGCAACCACTATTCCAACTAGGCCCTAAATCGGGTTGTTACAGGCCAAGCTATTTTGGGCAATTAAGGTACAATTTTTGTCTCGTTTTTAATGATTTCTATGTTTTTAAGATCGTTGCAGCTAGTATTAGCTAGCTGAGGGACTAATTTGAAAAATTGTTAAAGATTTTGAATGTTGTCATTTATGAATATGTATGATTTTTGATGATTGATGATAGATTTTGAATGTTTGATAATATTTAAACAAATTTTGTAAAGTGATTTTGAGTAAAAATGTAAAATAGGGATTTATTTGTGAAAATGTGAAAATGTGTGGTTAAATGTGTGAATAAATGAAAAATATGGGCTGCTAGGGGCATAATAGTAATTTGGCTAGCATGGGTATATTTGAAATTTCATTAATTTGTGATTTTGTGTAATAAGGACTAAATTGTAAAAATGTGAAAGTTTAGGGGCTAATGTGTAAATTAGCCCAAATGTATATTTTGGATTGAATTGAATAAATGCATGATTAAATAAGTTAATTTTGAATATATTTAGATCAAGAAAAGTAGAATTCGGATCAAGATCAGGGGAAAACTAAAGTTATTGACTAATCGACTTATTTCGTCGTTTTCACATGTAAGGTAAGTTCATATGTAATAAGCATTGTTATAATTATGCTTTAAATGCTTTGATATTGCATAAATTGTATATACGAGACTATAGTCATGTTTGATGACAATTCGACTATGTATGGAACTTAGTGTGCGATTCAAGATAGTTTCAGCTATGTATGGCACTTAGTGTGAAATTCAAGATAGCTTCGGCTATGTATGGCACTTGTGTGCGATTCGAGATAGCTTCAGCTATGTATGGCACTTAGTGTGTGAGATTAAAATAGCTTGGCTATGTATTGCCACTTAGTGTGCGAGAATTCAGGTATTCGACATCATTTCATTTGGGTATGAGTTTGTTATGGATTGGTTCATGTATGTATATGAATCATACGAGCTTAAAATCGAAGAAGTTAGGAAGTTTGCATATAAGCACATGATTAGCATGTGGTAGGTTTGTTAGTGTTTATGAATTACAAGCTAACAAGTTCAAATTAATGATTTGTGTATTTATGATTAGTTGAGTTTAGTTCATACGAGCTTACTAAGCTATAAAGCTTACTGTGTTCGTTTTTCCCGTGTTTTGTAGTGTTATCAAAGCTAGCTCGCATTCGAGGATCGTCGGAGATCATTTCACACTATCCATCTTTCACTCGGTACCTATGAACTTGGTATTTTAAGTATATGGCATGTATAGGGACTTTGGTCATTTTGGTTATGACTTGATAATGATTTTGGCCAATTGAATTGGCTTGTAAATTTGCATGTTTTGGTTTGTATATATATAGCCTTGAGTAATGGCTTATTTGGGGTTATTTTGGAATGGTTGAATCATGTATTGATATATGTGTTTATGCTTTGTGATATGAATGGTATGATGGTTGGGTGATGTTTGATGGTTATAGATGTTATAGGTGTTCAAATGGTTGAATTGTGGATATTGGTATGCTTGTGAAATTAGGCCAAATAATGCATATTTGTTAATGGTCATTTTGATGATTTGAGAAGATATGGAATGGTATGAATTTAGTTGGCATAATGTGGTATTATGTTTTATATTAGTTGGTGTTAGAAATGGTATAAATCATGCATTGGTTTGGAGTTGAATTGTATGCCTATTGATGCTATGTTTTGTGCCATATGGTTTTGTAGGTGTGCCTAAGTTTGGGGTGGCAAATTGGCTTGGTAAATAGCCTATTTTTGTCCACACGGGCAGAGCCACGGGCGTGTGTCTCAGTCGTATGTGACACACGATTATGTTACACAGCCATGTGTCCCTTGGTGTTAAAATTGAAATCAAGTCAGTATACTCCACACGGCCTCACACACAAGCGTGTGACTTGGCCATGTGGCATAAGTCAGTATACCCTACAGGTTTGGCACGGCATAGCACACGACCTGGCACACGGGCATGTATGGCCATTTTTAGGGCACACGGGCTAGCCACATGGGCATGTGTATTGGCCGTGTGACCCCAGTCAGAGGGTTACACGGGGTTGGACACGGGCAAGGACACGACCATGTGTGTAATAGCCCGATTTAGGGCCTAGTCAGAATAATGGTGCAAGACCACAAATCTGAAGAACAAATATGTGTTTAAATGGTTTTAAAAGGCCTATAAGGTATTTTCATGATTGTGTGAAATTTTCATGAAGGAATTTTATTAATTAGTGATTAAGTTGTCCATTAGGACTAAATTGTAAAGAATAGAAAATATGAGATTCTAGAAGATTTAAGTATGAAATAGAATTATAAAAATTTCTAGAGGTACCTATTTAGCAATTAGACCACTATATTTGATTATGGACAAAAATGGACATGGGAAGGAAAAATCTCAAGAAAGGATCATTAAGGGCATTTTAGTCATTTGGTTAATAAAAGAATTAAAAGGGAAAAAGAAGCAAAAATCATGTCCATCTTCTTCTCCCATAGCCAAAATTTTCAAGGAGCCATAGCTAAGGTTTCTTCAATCTTCCAAGCTTGGTAGTAAGTGCATCCTAGCCCCGTTTTTAATGTTCTTCGTATTTTTGAGACCCTCGTAGCTCGGTTTAGCTATTTCTAGCTATATTTTGAGCTAGGGTTCATATTCAAAAATTTAACCATGAGTGACATACATTTATTTTGATGTTTTATGGAGGAATATGAAAGTTTGATGTATGATAAACATCTTTTTCTAAGTGATTTTCATGAAAAATACATGTAAGGACCAAATAGTAAAAGTTATGAAAATGGTCATACATGAGTGAAATAGTAGAAATTGAAGGTTGCTATAGTTGAGAATATGATTTGGCTAGGCTTGAAATATAAGAAAGTTGAATGAAATTCATTTTACGAGCCTAGGGGCAAAAGTGTAATTATGAGAAAGTTTGGTTTAAAATTGTAATTTTACCAAAATATTAATTATGAGTCGATTTAGTCAATGTGTGTATTTAACAAGTGAAATTGTTATTATAGATCAAGAAACACGAAGCCCAGATCAAAACCGAGGAAAGAACAAAATCGAGGACTAAATCGAGCATCGATACACATTTTGAGAAATCGAGGTAAGTTTGTATGAAGTTAGAGTTTCATAATATTTTGATAATTGAAATTACTTATTATTATAACGATGTGTGTTATTACTATGAAAATCGAGTGTTGAAGCCTTGATGAGGAAATGGTGAAAATAAGTTATGTGAAATCTCGTATAAAGATTTGGAATAATGAGGTTACCCATGTTTTAGCATTTAATAAAGAAGGTCACGTGTAAGACCATGTCCGGGATATGGCCTCGGCACCAAAGGAAAGTCTCGTATAAGACCATGTCTGGGACATGGCATTGACATTCATGTACGATCTCGTATAAGACCATGTCTGGGATATGGCATCGACATCAAGCTATAAGATCCTGTGTAAGACCGTATCTGGGATATGGCATTGGCATCAAGGGGTGATCCCATGTAAGACCATATCTAGGATATGGCGTTGGCATCAAGAGTTATGCACGATGAGTGCAAATATTCTAAAATAATCTAATTAGTTCATGGGCAAAATAGCTAAGTATGTAAAATGGTATAGAGCCAAATCCGTTTATGGATGACCATGAGTTTCATTCATGATAAGAATGATGAACATTCGAGTTTTATGTTTATGTTAGCACATATGTGCTAAGTTATATGATTAAGTGATACAGGTGCCATGAGTAAATACAAGTTACGAAATCATAATGTGACATGAGATGGGTAAGAATAAGTGAGATTAAGTATGAATAAGTATGCATAAGCATTTGAGACTTATGTTGCTAATGCTTCATGAGATGAATGAATTTGGTTTGAGCAATTATGTTGCTTTAGACTTTCATGCAAACTTACTAAGCTATATGCATACCCCTCCCTTTTCCCTTTTCCTTGTAGTTTCGCCAAGTTAGCTGGGGGATCATAGAACATTGGAGCTCGGATCAAACTATCAACCACTGTTTTGGTATAGTAAAGTTAATTCATTTTAAGTATGGCATGTATAGGATTTTTGTAACAACCCGATTTAGGGGCTAGTCGAAACAGTGATTTCGGGGTCACTAATATGAGGTTAGAGAAAATTATTTTCATATTATTTTATTAGTCAGAGCATGATTATATAAGTGCATGTAAATTTTGGTGCTTTAATTTTAGCGATTTCTTGCTTAATAGCGAAAAAAGACTAAATCGCATAAAGTGCAAAAGTTCCATTTTATAAGCTAAGGGTGTTCAATAGTAAATAACATTAATTGGAGGTCTTTAAAGTGCAATTAGACCCCCAAGAAATAGAGTGGTCAGCCATAGGAGACAAACATTGTCAAATTGGTCAAAGTTGTTGATATTAGGTGGACTAAATTGGTGCTTTATATTAAAATAAAGAAAAAGAAGATATCATCTTTTTCTCTCATATACTCCACCAAAAATTGGCAGCAAACTAAGGGGTTTGAGAGCTCAAAATTTTTAGCAAGCTTCTCTCCTTGCTAGTAAGTATTCTAGTGATCATTTCTTGATAAAAATTGTACTTTTGGGACCCCTAAAGCTTAAGCTTTCTAAAGAGGGGACTATCTTACAATATGGTGAAAAGTTTAGGGTTTTGCCATGAGAGATTTTATGTTGTTTGTTGCATTTTTATGGAAGAAAATAAGTCATAGTTGTTAGATAAACAACTTTTGTAAGAGGTGTTATCATGGAAACACCTAAATGGACCTTGTTGTAAAGGTTATAAAGTTTGTCGTAAATGTGTGAAATGTTGAGTTTTGATGATAGTTATAAGAGAAATAAATGTTCACCTAGGCTTGTTGACGGTAGAAATTTGGTTAGAATTGATTTCCGAGCTTAGGGATAAAATGGTCATTTTGCCAAAGTTTAAGGGCAAAATAGTAATTTTGCCAAAGCATGATTATTAAAATGCTTTTATTAACGTGATGATTGAAACAAGCTAATTTGCTATTATAGAGCAAGAAGAACTAGGAATCCACCTCGATCGGGGAAAGAATAAAGTCTCGGACTAGATCGACGATCTAGCTTATTTTGAAATCGAGGTAAGTTTGTATGTGATAAATTCAACATTATGTTAGCACGTTTGAGAATATTTGGTATTATATTGATACATGATGTTCTAGTAAATTGAGTAAGTTGAGATGTTGAAGTCCTAGTGGACTATAATGAATGTAAAAATGCTATCATTGAGACATGAAATGGATAAGGTCCCATATAAGACCATGTCTAGGACATAGCCTCGGCACCGAATTGAGATCCTGTATAAGACCATGTCCGAGACATCGCCTCGGCACCGAATTAAGATCCCGTATAAGACCATATTCGAGATATGGCTTCGGTACTGTATATGAGAATCATATAAGACCATATACGGGATATGGCATCGATACTTGATGTGAGATTCCGTATAAGACCATATCTGGGATATGGCATCGACGCTCAGAGGTGACCCCCCTGTAAGACCACATCTGGGGTGTGGCATTGGCTTCGTACTTATATTAATGATGATGAATATGCGTCCTTGAGTATACCTAATGATTAATGGGATAGATAGATAAGCTTGGAAATAGAAATGAGATTAGTACTAAAGTCATGTGAATGAGTGAATATAGGTACTCATGAATGATTCATGAAGAAATATTTACGACATGTGGCATGGTATGTGCTTAATAAGGGCGAGTGTGAGTAAGTATGGCAATAAGCCTATAACCTTGTGTATGGTTAATTAATGCCATGGATGGATTTTATCATGCACTTATTGTTGTTATTTATTTCCATGCAAACTTACTAAGCTTTATGCTTACCCCTTTTCATTCCCCTTTTTCCCTTGTAGTATTGCCAAGATAACTCGAGGAACGTGGAAGTCAGAGTTCGGAAATCACACTATCGACATCACTTTGGTATAACAATTTAGACTTATTCTGAGTATGGCATGTATAGGACTTGGGTATTTTGTTAGGTCGTAATTGTTAGCCAAAGTGTTGGCTATGTATGTTATTAAATTCATTTTGTATATGGTTATTAAAGTTGGTCCAATACTTGGCAAATTCTTATGTTTAATGAAGATGAATTATGAAGTTTATGCTTGTGTGAATGCTTTGAATTGAGCTTTTGGATGTACCTTTGGGTCATGAATGATGCCCATATGAGTTGGAGTTAGTATGTTTACCATGTAGGGTGGCATTTGGCTTGGAATATAGCCTTTTTATGTCCACACGGGTAGTCACACGGGCGTGTGTCTAGGCCGTGTGGGACACACGGTCAGCCCTATAGGCGTGTTAACCGATTATGCGTCCCCTGCATGCTAGGTTTTACAAACTCAGAATGCCCAGTAGTAAACACATGGGCAGAGACACGGCCGTGTGTCTCAGCCGTGTGGGAAGCACAGCCCTGGACATGGGCGTGTGCCCAAGCCGTGTGAAGTCTGCACTTTAAATGTAGAATTTAATTCTACACACGGTCTAAGGACACGGGTGTGTGCCTTGACCTTGTGACCATAGTGAGGTGATGACGTCATAAACAGAATGCCAGGTTTTCGCACACGGGCTGAAACACGGGTGCGTCAAGGCCGTGTGAGGGACACGGGCCAGAGACACGGGCGTGTGCTCGGTCGTGTGAAATAAGTCAGTGTCGACAACTGGTAAGGGACATGGGCGTGTATGACCACACGGCCTGCCCACACTGGCATGTCCCATTTCACACGGGCGTGTGGCCCCTGTGTAGGTAAAATTTTCTTTAGTGTGTAAAAGTTCCGATTCTTCTCTGAAACCTTCCGGAAGTATGTTTAGGGCCTCGTAGGCCCATTATAAGGAGGTTAAACATGAAAATGGGAAAGTTTAATTTGGAATGGATTTTGATAACCTAAAATGGTATGATCATGTGAGTCAAGTACGGTAACGCCTCGAACTTGGTTCCGGCATAGAATACGGGCAAAGGGTGTTACAAATTTAATCATTTTGTTTCATGTCATGTTTGAAGGCCAAAGTGTTGGCTATTAATGTTTCACACTCATTTTGTAAATGGCCATGATGAATTGGCCAATATTGTCAACTTTATGTTATAAAGTTGATGAGTATAATGAAATGAATGTTCATGCAAGTTATAGAGTTAAATATGGGTGGAATGATCGATAATTTAAGGATTCTTAATAGTTTAATATTGCTATGATATGTGCTACTGGTGATGAATTGAATGAGTTTATGTTTCAGGGTGGCAAAAAGGCTTGGAAAATAGCCTCTAATTGTCCATAGGGGTAGACATACGGGCGTGTGTCTAGGCCGTGTGTGGCAAACGGCCAGCCCCATGAGTGTGTTAGTAGGCTGTGTGTCCCTTGCACTAATTTACGAAAATACAATTCATCACATGGGCCAGCACACGGGCGTTTGTCCTTGCCGTGTGCTAATTAGGTTTTGATGACATCATAAACAGAGAGCTCCACGGGTAGGAGACACGGGCGTGTCTAGGCCGTGTGAAGGACACAGGTTATAGACACGGGCGTGTGCTCAGCCGTGAACTAAGTCAGTGTCAACCACAGGTGATGAACACGGGCATGTCTTAGAGGCACACGGGCGTGTCCCTTTTACAACACGGGCATATGGCCCCTGTCTAGGCAAAAATTTTCAATGAGCGTTAAAGTTTCTGGTTGAACTCTGAATCCTTCCGAATGTACATTTATGGCCTCGTAAGCCCATAATATGCATATTATGATTAAGAAGGAATGGTTTTAAGTTGGAACAAAGTTTCATAGCCCGAAAAGGCATGTTCAAGTAAGGTTAAGTACGGTAATGCCTCATATCCTGTCCCAGCGTCGGACACGGGTAAGGGGTGTTATAATGTGATCCCATTTCGAATGTCCACACGGCCTGTGACACGGGCGCGTCTGGCCACACGGCCTGACCACACGGACGTGTGTCCCCTGTTTTGAGAAAAAATTTTGAAATTCGTGAAAGTTTCTTAAGTTATCAGTTTAGTCCTGAACCACTCCCAATGTATGTTTAAGGCCTCGTAGGCTCGTATTAAGGACAAATTGATTGAGATTGAATGATGATTGTATGAATTGCTTAAATGTATGTGAAAATTTTGTACAAATGTGTTGTAAGTTCGGTAATGCTCCGTAACCCTATTCCGGCGTTGAATACGGGTAAGGGGTGTTACAGTGCATCTTTGTAAGATATCCAAAAGGAACAAAAGGAGGATTATTCTACAATCTGAAAGATAATACGATTAAACTTTCTAGTCATGCTGCTTTCCTCTAGGAAAGCTACATGGATAACTTTCAGCCTCGAAGTAAAGTGGTACGCGAGTAACTTTCGGGAGTGGTAGAACAATCACTGGTTCTATTCTCGAGAAAATTGTAGAAAAAGCTACAAATGATCAACAACATAGAGGAATCCATCATAGTGGGAGAGTTTATAATATGGAAACCAATCATGAGGATGATGATCCACTCACTTACAAGGAGGCTATGCAGGACGTTGGTTCCAAGCTCTAGAAATAGGTCGTAGATGCCGAGATGGATTCTATGGAATCCAATATGGTGTGGGAACTTGTAGACTTACCGGTTGGGATTAAACCCATATGGTGTAAGTGGATCTAAAAGAAAAAGAGAAATACGGAAGGGAAAGTGGAAACACACAAAGCTGAACTTGTAGGGAAAGACTACACACAGAAAGAAGGCATTGATTACGATGAGACCTTTTCTCCAGTAGCCATGCTCAAGTCTATCTACATACTCTTATCCATTGCCTCTGTTCTTAATTATGAGATCTAACAAATGGATGCCAAGATAGCATTATTGAATGGCTTTCTTGAGAGACCAATTACATGGCCTAGACGTTACAACTAGATTTGACGTGTCATATCGAAATGTTGGTTTGAAAACTGGTCTTGTCGATGAAAATTCGTGACTAAAGTTTTAAATCCTTTTTAAAACTAATTGCTATCGAAAACGTTGGGGTTGTAAAATCAAAACTTGTTAATCACTTATTGGTCGTTTCATTTATTACAAGTTTATTAATCTGAATTGAAAACTGCGGAATCTTTTCCAATTGTAACTTTAAACTCTGAAAATGCGTGATTTTCTTTGGAAACAGTTATTATTTTGAAAACCCGTGTTTCCTATTCTAGCAGGTTAACGTAAAAAGTTAAAACCAAATAAAAGTTAAAAACCACAAATGGCCTTATTACGTAAAACACACCCAAACCACAATATATATGTGAGGGATCAGAGCGGTATCGCCTCAGCATAGAGACGTGGAACACATCATGTATCCGGTTTAACTCAGGAGGCAGCTCAAGCTGATAGGCGATCGGTCCCACATGCTTTAATATTCGGTAAGGTCTAATGAATCTAGGGCTCAGTTTACCTTTCCGTCCAAATCTCAGAATCTTCTTCCATGGTGAGACTTTCAAAAAGACATAATCCCCCACAGAGTACTCTATCTCTTTAAGCTTTAAATCTGCATACGACTTCTGCCTATCAGATGCTTCCTTTAACCGATCTCGAATTAACTTTACTTTTTCTTCGGTTTCAGAAACTAGCTCTGGCCCCAAAACTCGCCGCTCACCAAGTTCTGTCCAACAGGTAGGGGTGCGACACCTACGACCATATAACACCTCGTACGGTGCCATCTGAATACTGGATTGGTAGCTATTGTTATACGCGAACTCTGCTAGTGCCAAGTAGTCTTCCCAACTGCCTTTGAAATCAATTACACAGCTTCTTACATGTCCTACAATATCTGGATCACCCTCTCCGACTGACCGTCAGTCTGAGGATGAAATGCAGTACTGAAATCCAACCTTGTACCCAAAGCCTTGTGTAACTTTTTCCAGAATCGAGATGTGAATCTAGGGTCTCTGTCTAAAATGATAGACACTTCTACCCCATGCAGTCTCACAATCTCAGCCACGTATAACTTAGCCAACTTCTATAGCGAATAATCAGTGTGAACCGGTATAAAGTGGGTAGATTTAGTCAGTCAGTCAACAATAACCCATACCGAGTCCTTCTTCGTCAACTTTAAGGGTAGCCTATTTACAAAGTCTATGGTTACCCTCTCCCACTTCCAGAGTGGAATCTTTACTGGCTGCAATAACCCAGAAGGTAGTTGGTGCTCAGCTTTAATTTTCTGGCATGTCAAACACTTACCTACGAAATCGGTAACCTCGCGCTTAAGCCTTGGCCACTAGTACAGTTCACGTAGATCTCGATACAACTTGTTTCCACCAGGATGCATAACATAAGGACCGCTATGCGCCTCCTGTAGGATAGACTGCCTCAGCTTAGAATCTCTCGGTATACAAACTCTCCCACAGAAACATAGAGCTCCCTCACTACTCAGCCTAAAATCCGCAGTCTCCCTCTTCTCCACCAATCGAAAACGAGGAACCAACGATTCATCCAACAACTGTTTCTCCTTAATTTGATCAATCCAGGTCGGTCTCACTTGGAGCTCAACCAACAAACTACCATCTTCAAATAGGCTGAGACGAGCAAACATTGCTCTCAGATCTGTTACAACCCTACGACTCAGTGCATCGGCTACTACGCTAGCTTTACCAGGATGGTACTCAATCGAGCAATCATAATCCTTAAGCAACTCTATCCATCTTCGTTGCCTAAGATTTAACTCCTTCTACGTAGGAGGTACTTGAGGCTTTTATGGTCTGTGTAAATAATAGACTTCTCACCGTATAAGTAATTCCTCTAAATCTTCAGTGCGAAGACCACCGCAGCTAACTCCAAGTCGTGAGGGAGTAATTCGCCTCGTTAGGCTTAAGCTGACGAGATGCGTAAGCAACCACCTTACCCTATTGCATTAACACACAACCCAATCAAGTGTGTGACGCCTCACTGTAGACAATGAATTCCTTCCACGACTCTGGCTGTATTAACACAGGGGCTTTAGTCAAAAATTTCTTCAGTTTCTCAAAACTTTCTTGCTACTTATCGGTCCAATAAAACGGTACCCCTTTATGCAGTTACTTAGTCAGGGGTGCAGCAATCAGTGAAAACCCCTCAACAAAATGTCTGTAATACCCAGCCAGACCCAGAAAGCTTCGAATCTCAGATACAGTCTTTGGTGGTTTCTAATTCAATACGGCTTCAATTTTTTGAGGATCAACCCTAATCCCCTCTGCAGACACCAGGTGACCCAGAAATGTCACTTCTCGCAACCAAAACTCACACTTGCTGAACTTTGCGTATAGTTGCTTTTCCCTCAGAATCCGCAAAACAATTCAAAGATATGCATCATGATCCTCCCCGATTCTAGAATACACCAGGATGTCGTCTATAAATACCACTATGAACTGATCCAAATAGGGCTGGAATACTCGGTTTATCATATCCATGAAAGTAGCTGGTGCATTCCCAACTCAAACGGTATTACTAGAAACTCGTAGTGACCATAACGAGTCCTAAACGCAGTCTTATACACATCCGCCTCCTTAACCTTTAGTTGATGGTACCTAGATTGAAGATTTATCTTGGAGAAAATCGAAGATCCTCGCAGCTGGTCAAATAGATCATCTATCCTCGGTAAAGGGTACTTGTTTTTAATCGTCAATTTGTTCAGTTGACGATAATCGATGCACATGCTCATGGATCCATCTTTCTTCTTCACGAATAACACTAGTGCTCCCCATGGAGACACACTTGGCCGAATGAACCCTCAGTCCAGTAGCTCTTGAATTTGAGCCTTCAACTCCACCAGCTCCTTCGATGCCATCCTATAAGAGGCGATGGACACCGGAGCTATTCCCGGTAGGAGCTCAATACCGAATTAGACCTCACGGTCTGGGGGCGACCCAGGAAGCTCTTCAAGAAATACATCTGGAAACTCTTGAACAGTTTTGACATCCCCAACAGAAGGACCTTTAGCATCAGAATTACTGACATAAGTTAAAAATGTCTCGCAACCCTTGCGAACCAGTGTAAGATCCATGCCCAATATAAGATCAAATTCACCAAACGGCAGCTCCATCAAATCTGCTGGAAAGACAACCCTTTGGACCTCTAGGGGCACGTTTCTGAATAACTTATTCACCCTAACCGACTCTCCCAGTGGGCTTAACAAAATCATCTCCTTATCAGTAATTTCAAACTAAAAACCCAGCATCCCAGACACAGTGCATGCAACATACGAGTGTGTAGACCCAATGTCAATTAAAGCAGTGTATGGTACATTATAAATTAGGAATGTACCAGTTATGACGTTCGGGGCGTCACCATCCTCTCCGCGATGAGCAGCATAGACTAAACCTGGTTGTCTCACCTCCATGTCACCAGCGCCTCTGCCCGGTGCTCCACGACCTCGTCCCAAACCATTTCCTCCTCTAGCCTGACCACGGCCTCTCGGTGGCTGCTGACCACCTTTCCCTGGCTGAACATGGCCCTAACCTGCGACTTGCATCTGAATAGGCCTCTGAGTACAGTTCTTGACCTGATGACCCATGGACCCACATCTAAAACATGCCCTAGTTCGTTTCCAACACTCACCCTGGTGAGCTCTCCCACAATCTGCGCAAGGCTGCGGTCTAACCATAATAACAGGGGCTGCTCGGACTGACCCATCAAACCTGACCTTCTTTATAGACATTTTAGAAGAACCCAGGGTCCCTGAATCCCTTTTAAATCTACCATTATCTTTCTCGCAATTCTGGCGCTCAGAGCATTTCACATCCTCTGCAATTTTTGCTTTCTCAACAAGGGCAACAAAATCTCGCTCTCTCTGCGGAGCTATCAGCACATGTAACTCATCCTAGAGGCCATCTTCGAACCGCACACAACATTCACACTCAGTTGCGACTATTCCGCGAGCATAACGACTTAACCGTAAGAATTCTGCCTTATATACTGCCACTGTCTTATTCCCCTGGGTCAAACTCAGAAATTCCTTGCTTTGGGCATCCACATAACTTGCGCCCACATACTTCCCTTGAAAGGCCGTCTTGAAGAAATCCCACGTCAAACGATCGGCCTGTGTACCCTCTTTTACAATGAGCCACCACTGGTATGCCTCGTCTCGCAGTAAGGACACTGCTCCCTTTAATTTTTGTTCCACAGTACAGTCGAGGTCATCCATTATCCGCTCGGTGGTCTAGTAACAAGGTCAAAGGCCAAACAAATCAAATCAAGATTTGATCAAAGACAATATGTAAGGATGAATCTTTTTGAGGAAATGGGGAATGATACATGCACAGAATGAATGAAATTCATTAAAGTCAATCCAACTAAGCTGCCAATTTTCAAGCTGAAAAGATTAGTCAACTTGTGACGAATTTTTGGATGGGATCCAGAAATTTATGGGCTTAGATGTCTACATGGTGTTGGAAGAACTATCTCTTAACTTCAAAATGCACTTTGAATCACTAGATTTGAATTCGGGAGCTCAAGTTATGATTGTATTAGTAAAGACTGTGTGAGCAGAATTTTTGGACAAAAATATTACGGAAATTACGAGTTTCGGACTTTTTATTCGAGTTTAAATCATATTCGATTTGAGCTTTAGGCTTATTTTTTATTATATATGAGCTCAATATTGTATTTATTAATTTTTATTAATTTATTATTTATTTATTTCGAATTTTAGATAATTTTTAAGTATTTTAAGTTATTTAGGAGTTTTACGTTAAACTTCTTATTTAGATTAATTAAAGTTTCAGTATACTTAAGAGTTTTATTTGAATTTACTTAGCTAGCCTATATAAAGGTTTTTTCATTGTAAACAATGAATTTATTCATTATTCACTTTGAGTTGATAAAATTCTCTTTGATTTTTTTTTTCTTTTTGAAAAATTTCTTTTGAGTTTTCTTTTAGAATAGTTTTAATAATCTTGTCAGATTGCAAGCAGAGATGAACAAAACTCAATTCGGTTCGAAAAATTGAAAAAAAAATGAATTTGAAGTTATTCGAATTATTCGAGTGAACTCGAATAACTCGATTCCAGTTTCGAGTTCAAATCGACTAGAATTTAACCATTCGAATAACTCAAATAATTCGAATAACAGATTGGTTTAACTACTATCTTGGTCCCTGTCAACTTTGAAAATAAGCAAATTGTTCTTTCTTAACAAAAATTACAAAATAATTGAAAATAATTTTCAAAGTTCAAAATATTTATAAAAATTTCAAATTTTATATTTTTTAAAAAATTCTAAAAAATATATAAAAAGCTAAAAGTTTAAAAATTTTCTAAAATTATAATTTTTGGACCTAATTAATGATTCAAATGTATCATACTCAAGTATCTTTTTATTATTATTTTACGTTGAAATTTTTTTCAAATATATATGGTTTTAAATTTGTGTGCTCTAACATGGAATTAGTCTAACAATATTTTTATTTGACATATTTAATTTTTTTAATTTAACTCGAATAATTTCACTCGATTCGACTCGAATTTAGTTTCACTCGACTCTATTCGAAAAATTTCGAATTGAGTTAGAATGATAAAATAGGACTCGTGAACTTGATTAACTTGAAATTTTTCCACTCAATTCGATCAAACGCTCACCCCTAATTGTGAGGATCATCTTCAAATTTTTTCTTGCCAAGTTTTCTATTTTGGAGGAGAAATTAGAGCCGTGAGGATTGTGAATTCATCAAGTTTCCAAGACTACTTAGGACTTCTACACGTCATCTTCATCTTCTTCGATCTATGTTCTGTATTTTCTTCTTTATTCTATTTTTTCCCTGTTTAATTATTCAAATCTTTAATTTATTTATTTTTTATATTAATTATCTATTTTAATTGCTCCCTTAAATATTTTTAGATCTAACTTGAATTTGATGTATTTCAAGTTGAATCAAACTCTGAGTTTTTCATTCGTCTAAGATCCTGGACCAAATCTGTGACCTGGACAAATTATGATCCTCTTCCGCACACACCTATATATATGAACATTTATCGAGAAAAATCATTCTACAAGCTTGGCAGACTGTTGTTCATTCGCATCAATTTTTTTTAATTAGAATTAGTTGAAAATAACTTTATTTATTTACTAGATAACTATTTACAACACATATTTAGCTGGAAATAACCGTTTTCGATAGAATTTTTAGTTGAACAGCAAGATTCTTTTCAGTTTTAAGCCTCTGGTTTGGGCAACTTAGGCTTTGTTTTGTGCAAAGGGTTTAGCCACCTTTGTGCCCTCTAGTATTCGAGAGATTGGTGTGAGCTAATATATAACCACTCTATTTTTGTGGTCTGGGGAGCTCCCAATTCACTCTATTGCAAACAATGGGTATCAATGCATTAGCTTGAATGAAGGGCTTTAATTTCCGGAGTTTTGTTTTAGGGTGACTTTTGAATTCTTTTCCTGGATTTACAAAGTTGGTTCCCATTCCATATGGCTAGTCCGTGGTCATGCGTGCATACCTAATTCTTTTCATGTGTTAACTCTTGAGTTTCAATTGTTTATTTTGTTGTTAAAGGTTTTTAAAGGCTTATGCTATGTGGGCTTCAGGCATTTGTTGTTATGTTATTTTATATCAACGGAAATTTATTTCGAACAGAAAATTTGGGACAGTCAACTCTTCGTGGACCTTATCTAGTATGCAGGTGGATGGGGTGCCGTCAGATTTTGACGGTAAGTTACCGACTTATTCTGGCATTTAAACTCGAAGTCAACATTTCTGATTTGTCTTCAAATAATATGTTACTAACGTGCGTGCACTCAATTTTTGTACGGTGATGTCCAGGTAGATGATGATGCCCCCATGGAAGAGAGTTAAAGGCATGGGCCTACGCCTTGATCAAGGTATCAGGACTTGGTTTTGCAGGCTGTTTCGGCCCAATACATTGTTTCCTCACCAACTTATTACAGGGATCTAAACAACCCAAGGTAAGAAACGAATAAAAGCTTCAAGAAACATGACAATCTCCAGGTCTGTAGTGGGGGTTGGTCTGACTCAGCCGTGGAAATATGGAATAGAACAGCTTAGGCTTTAGAATAGAATACCATCAGAAAGCTTAATACTTGCAGTTTAAGATAAACTCCAAGTGGTTTAATAAAATAATTACAAAAATTTTCAATTTTAGGTCATAACGCTAGATTCATAGAATCAAAATACACAATCACTTCACCAACTATAGGCATCTTCTTGCAGCAGCATCTTCATCAGTATAGAAGTCGAGACTCAAAACATAGTCTCGATTTTAATAACACCACCACCTTGAAAGTCAGCCAACAGCCTGAAAGCTTACCACAAGAATGAGACATTTTTCTATCCAACCACTCTTCATGTTGTATGAAACCTCTTTATCCACAGCAAAGGCACTCTGGAATCTAATGCTTCCAGGTTTTCAACTTGATTGTAAAACGCTCTATTTCCCTGTCTATGGAACTCATTTGTGGATCTGCCTTTCACGACTAGTCTACAATGCAATATCTAAAACCATATCTCTGACAGCATAGAGATTGCTTACTTCAGTATAATTGCTTCCAACTGTGTCTATCACCGACGAAGGCTTTGGGTGAAACTCTTCCCTAACACAAGGTAAAAACGCTCCAGGGGCCAATGATGAGGTTGCTTGTACCACGTCTTCTTCCTTGCTAGCATCATGTCTTCCCTCAGTCAAGGAGAAACCGAAAAGTCTGCAGCTACTTTTACAGGAGGAATCTAATTCTTGACTAGTCCTGAATACTGGTTGAGCTGCTAGAGGTGGAGCATCACCAAGTTGAACAGAACCAATAGAATGACCGAATAAATCTGTGCTTCCAAGATCCCTCGCACGGGAATCATGTTCACCGGCTGAAGATGGAAATAGCTTTCCCACGTATATTTCAGGTGCATGAAAAGAACTCTGTTTGTTAACTCCCTGTTCCCATTTTTGGTTATTAGAATTATAAATAGGACTAAAATTCAGAATTGGATTGCTCGCTTGTAGGAACGTTAACACTGAAGATGGTGAGGACGTTTGTGTAGATGGTGCAGATGGTCGTGTACGACTATGAGTATTATACCTCTGCATCAAGGAAGACCATCCACTTCTAGTCCCCGACAACTGACCAACATCAGCGAGACCAAAAGCATCATTTTCTTGAGTTTCATCTGCAGTTGAACCATTTCTATATGGAGGGGACACAAAAATTTCTTGACCTTGCAAGACCTTATGGAATCGGAAAGATTCCCCAAAGCCTACACTTTTACGGGAAATATCAGGACTCACCAGTGAGCCTCTACCAATATTTCCTATTGCAGAAAAATCAGAACCAATGGAACCAGGAATGCAACGCCTTATTTCAGACCAATGCATATTCGGACTATCAGAACCATCATAAAGAGAGTTAAAACCCAGATTTTCTTGAACTTGCAATACCCGGGACCACAAAGACTCCCCAAAGTCTGATGCTCTAATTCCATCTGTTAAAAGAACGGACTATATCAAATACTATCGTTTGACACAAAAGAGAGTATTAGTTATGCAGAAAAACCTACCAGGAACCATAAATTCAGAATTTCCTGAAGGAAATCCAAGTCGGTTCCTTTTTGAACCAGGAGAGATCAAGCTGTTAGAACCGGAAACTGAACCAGATGGCTCAATTTCCCAGGGAGAAACCCTACTATGCCTGTTGGCATCAATATCATCCCACCTTACCTACAAAAAATGAGCCAGAACTTTTAGATTGTCCCTAGCCAGAAAGAAATATTAGATTGACTCTAGTAAATTTCTGATAAAAATCATAAACTAATGAGACTTTCAACATATTTTCTAACAGGGATGACAAAGCACCAAGACCATGTCTAAGCAATCCAAAACAATCATGCTAAGATGCACAAGTTGACAAACTCAACATCATATCTCAGTTTCAGAAGTACAAGGACCTTCCATATGTACTTTCCTAAGTACATAGTGTTTTAGTAAGAACAGTTATAACGATTAGTTCCTAGAAACAGCAAGGCAGGAACTATTATACAACAAAAGATTTACCAACTTAACTTCCAAGGATGGATAGAGACGAGGGTTAAAAAAGTAACAGGAATGATTAAGAGTTATGCATAGTTACTGTGGCAAAGGGTTAACAGATAAACCCTTTTTTCTACTAATAACCTGACAGTTAGGTGTCAACAGGAACATTATTCTGACAATAGTATATGCTTATGACCAAAAGACACTCAAAATTAGAAACTTGTACGATATTATATCATATATAAGCAAGTGCTGCTATACCATCAGGCATCTCCATTTTGAGCCAGGCCATCGAACAGGATTTATATCACTAATTCCAGTTATTACTCCTGAGTGTCTGCAAGAAAAATCAATTAAGGCCTTCATCACATGGTAGAGTAGATCTTTGCTCTCCTCTTTAGGCTGAAAATCAAATAATTTGAACTCAAGAGTTGGAGATTCAATAAGGTTGTACCTTCTTTCTGCTGCATCTTCAGCTTCAAATTGCATTTTGAACCTCATTCCAATAGAAAATGAGGGATCAAGACACTTCCAGAATTTATGCACGGGTATTACGAAGTCCGATGAACTGGCCCTAGTACATCATCCAAAATCTTAGCTTTAAGATCACATCGAGAAAGTGACAGTAGAGAAGGATCCCAAGAAAATCTAAAACATACAAATTATAGAAAACAAGAAGCTTAAGAGTACATTATGCACGCATTCCTCACAAAGAATTAACCACCAATGAGATATAGGACAAATGGCAATTAACATGAGAATCAAGAGTTAAGCCTATGGAGATTTTCTAATAATAATATCAACCTGTATATAGAACACTATATATCTAAACTAAAGATGATTTCTCAAAACTTCTGCATCATGCATAAAATATTTTGGGATACTAAGAGGATATACAAATAACATACAGTGTGATTCAGGCTTTAAGTGAACAGAATCTTGAGAAAACAAGTGAAAATGCCAGCCCCATGAGCCACTTCAAGGTTTAGACCAAGTTTTTATGAGCATATCAAAGTACACATAAGCTGCATACTTAAAAAATATAAGCAATAAATTTAATAAATTTAAACATAGTATACGTATCATTCTCTCATTTCAAATCCTTTTACCTCCACAAGGCCAGAGCATAGCACAAAAAGGAAAAAGAATCTAAAAGTTCACTTGGAAGTTTCAAATTGCATCCTCAGAATATAGCTTGTAAAGTATCTAAATAGGGCAGTGGCATACCTTGGCTTGTAGTAAATGCTGAATACACTTTTCGCAGAAATAGCATGAACCACGTCTGCAAAATTGCTGCAATTCAACTGCTGGCTGCAAGAAGATGGAAAAGAAGAGCCATTTTTAATTTGAGCAGCTCTTCGGATTCCGAGCCTCAGTTCTCCATCTTCACCCCTGCCATGGACACCAAATAAGAACTCCTGTAGGATATTAATTAGAACTTCACAAAGGGAATATTTGTAACCTCAGAAAAAGCACCGCATCTCCAGAGACAAGCTTCTTCTTATTTACAAAAGCACTCCATCCGGAAGTCAGCAAATGTCTCCGTGGTTGACCTACTCAAACCAAAACTATCTTTAACAGCAAATAGAGAAATGAACAGCTAATCAAGGCTCTGACCTACATGCCTTTGTTCTGAGAATGGAAATCCATAATGTGGAACTTTGCGTTAAAATGCACCCGATAACTAGTGCATACCCCTATAGATGTGTCGAAATCTCCATTCAGAACCATGCAGGTCTTTCGCAACAAGCTCTTGTGAGGGCCTTTGCTGATTATAGTCCTACAATACCAATCTAGTTAAACTCAGAAAGATACACTGACGATTGCTTTACAAAAACATAATGAACTGTTGTAAATATACATTGAAATAAGCAATGAAAAGTTAAAGACAATACAAGGAGAAAGTGCAAGAAAATTACCAAGGGAGGAAAGCAGTCCTCGGCAGCTCGACGAGGAACAGAGAAGCCACCATGCGTGCTGGTATCGGAAGCGGTTAGTGTCTTGCAGAACATATGGGGCGTGGTTGACTTGATATTGGTTTCAGTATCCTTCTCTTCACCATCTGCCTCAGTCTTCCCTCCCTCCAACTTCTGCTCAGATTGCTACAAAAGGCATAATTTAGTAATTTACACAAAAAAAATTAAGTTAACAAGAGAAAAAAGGCACCTTGAAAATGAAACGAGAAGAAACAAGCACATCAAACCAACAAAATGACACCAAATATAAGAATTAAGTTCAACTCATCTTTGGACAATATTTCTAATTCAGAATAACGGTATTGCCTATGGACCAAACTGAATATAATTTTCTGTTCATACTACTTTTATAAGCAACCATTAACCAAGCAAAACAAGGAGCTAGAATAAAACCCACCTCAGTTTCAGGAACCAATGAAACTTGGGCGTAAACCTCATCTGTGGCACCCTCAGCCTGCCAACAAGAAAAAACATTTCATAGCAAATCCACATTCTAAGAATAACACACTGCACCACTCTCCTTTGTACCCCTATCATTGTCGGGGAAAACAAATCAAGTAAAAAATAAAATCAATTCCAAATACTCGAAACACTAGATTTGACATGATAAAACCAATTTCACAAGGTCAATTCTCTGGAATACTACATCAAATCCAGACGCAATCACCCTCCCTCCCCCCCCCCCCCCCCCCCCAAAAAAAAAAAAAACAAAATATGGAGGAACCAAACCCATAAAAGCACAAAAAAAAATACGGACTTTAAAGCTCTCCCCTTTGAAATAGTCCTCGAGAAAGGAAAATTTTCCCACAACCCCAAACCTCGACAACGCATTCATTAGACAAAGATAATATATAGAACACACAAGATGGAGCGACAGTTTATAAAACACATGTATAGATAGCTTACATGGAGCTTGACATCAACAACCAGACAAAACACGTGGGGAGGGAGATCATAAGCTGCAGCTACACCGGAAAAATCGGAAACTTGTTCCAAGTGGCCTTGAGGTAAGTACACCACTACATTTCCTCTCTTTGGCAAAGATATAAGTGGACCAGCACACGCATGCCAAAGTTCTAAACAAACAGAAGAACCAGAACCAGGGGCACTTAACACGGAAGCTGAAGATGAAGATGGAGACAAAGAACCAGATAATGGCGTTTCATCGTCTTCCGTAGAGTTCAGATCGATTAATCCCCCCATTGGTAGTTAAAAATAAAAGCTTAGAAAGAAATGATTTTCCTGGAAAAGGTAACTAGTGAGATATGAAGAAGAGGGTTTTTCATGACTGCATTTTCAGAGCTTCGAAAGAAATGGTTTTTTGGCATTGCAAAAAGAAGAACAGAGAAATTAAGTCAAGACCTCCTCAAAAAACACTTCTTTTTTTTTAAAAAAGAGAGGGGTGATGGGTTTTAGTCTATTTTGTCTAACAAATCAAATCAAGCCTTTTTATTACCTTTAATTAATTAGGAAATTACAATTAAAAATACACACACACAAAAAAAAACACTTCAGTATTTATAATAAATAGATAAAGGTATTTGTATATACATATATATTTGGTGGTGGGGTGGTTCTTGACTGCAAGGTGAGCAGTAGCAGTGCTGCATGACTGCAACTACTGCTGCTGCAAATGCTGCCACTGGTGAGAGTGATGTGTGGCAGGAAGGGTGAAAGAGCTTTTATTAAGTGGGGTTTTAACTTTGTTTTAGTTAAACTCTCTCTTTCTATTTATATGTACATACATTAATTGTGTATAATTTTAAAAAATAAAAATGAAAGCTGAGTGTGTTGCAGTACGGCTCCCTGTATTTCCGGGCGGATGTCCATTCTGTCACCTTCTACTTGCCCAAATCTCACTCATCTCTATCCCCATTAAACCTCTCTTTTTGAGGTACTTCTTTTGGATAGAATTGCACATATTTTTAATATTTAAATGTTACAGCTTCAAATAATTAACATTTTAATATTTTGAGATCATAATTATACAGTAACATTAAAGCGATAAACTTTTTCCAACTTCAAACTATAAATCATGGATTTGTCCAACTTGCCAAGTTGCAAGAACCATATATTTATATATTAATGATAAAGGATTACAGTATTGATCGTCTCTTCTATGATTCTTGCTTGGCCATAAGTATTGACTTTGATGCAGAGTCTTGTAGGCCATTATGGTGGTTTGTTTTCTTGAGTAAAAAGCAATGAGAGATGCAGGTAATTATGGCTGACCAATATGGGATTTTGTTTTAATCATGAAAGGAATTCCCTTCATACGTAGCTATTCTCTGTTTTTTTATATATATATAAAAAAACTAGTCCATGCGTCAATTTAAGACCCAATGTTAAGGTGCAAACATTAAGTTGAAACTTCAATTTTAGGGAAATTTATTACAGTAATATTAAAAAATAATTAATTTTAAAATAGTGTGAATTCTAAATTAATTATGAAAATAATATATTTATTGTAGTTAAAGGTGGTGTCGCGTCAAGTAGAAGGGATATCACCTAAAATATAAATTATTTATTATAAAATGATATTTTTAATTTTTATTTATAATATGATGTATTGTATATAATATTTATATTGGATTTATCATTATTTATATTTTTATATTTGAAATATGGATAATATATTTAAATTTTATAAATAATTAATATTAATTGTTTAAATATATTTAAAATTTATATTTATATATCAAAATATTAATAATGTATTTTTTATACCTTTTACTAAAATATAATAACATTAACGAAATTGAACTTTAATTTTTTTTAAAATATATTTTTATTTCACAATATCATGTCTAAAATAAAAATTTTATTTCTTTAGAACATTTTTTATAACAATATTAAACATTTAACTCTTAAATCAAATTTTTTAAAAATATTTTTTAAAATATTTTTCCACAACACTTTTCAAAAATAATAAAAAAATTAACCATTAGTATCTACCTTAATTGCAACAAACACGGACAAAAATTGTAATAGTAGACAAAAACACTGTTGTATATGCTACATAACAACTACAACTAATATAAAATAAATAAATGGCAAATTTGTCCAAAATTTCATAATACGCTCGTAACCTTAGATAATTTAATTTAAAAGATGGGTAGTATTGAGATTATACTTTATATTTCAACACGATGAAACTATATGGGATTGTGAGATTGTGGGTACTTAAAATATTTTAAATCCAAACAATACCATTTTGTCCAGAATGCATAAAATAAATTAAAAAAAAAAGCTGTTTAGTTTAAGGTTTAAATGCAAAATCACTTCTCAAGCTATACAACATTTCCTACTTAGGTAAAAAGTTTTTTTTTGGGAGTTAAAAGTAGTATCTAAACTATCAATTTCATCTTTTTCAAGCCAAAGCACAATGCCAACTAATAAAACAAGGCATGTGACATATTTTTATTGGATGTTACACATTTTATGAGTAAAATGAGACAAAATTAATATTTAGGTGCTATTTTTTTTCGAAAGAAATACTTTAAATACATAAGTGAAATAAAACCAATATAGTTCAAGGCTAATTTTGTAATTAAGCCTTAGTTTAATCAATGGTTAACAATTACAATCATATATTTGTCTTTAGGAAAATTATTTGTGTCCAGAAAATTTCATCAAGAATTCTAGAGAATCTGGTTTTGGGCACTTGAAATCTGAAGTTTACCCTTGTAGTGTTTTAAAATAAGTTTACCCTTGTCAAGATAATCGTTTCTCATATAAAGATGTATTTATTATGCTTCCCTTCCCAATGAACAAACTCAACACTGATTGACCAACTTATTTCTTCTCTATCTAAACCTAACTTTATTACTTTTCACAAATCCAATATAAATTGTATAATTCTCCATTTGAATTTCCTCATCATTCATCTTCTTTTTTCTTCTTTTTTTCTTCCTCTTGATCTTCTTTCTATATAAACACAAGTATGTTTCTCTCTACGTTACTGAATGTCACAAGGTTTACAAAATTATTTGACAAATATGAAACCATTTTTTCCATTCAATAATTTTCGAAAAATATTTTTCTAAACCAAATAGCTATAAGCATTAATATTATTAAAATGATGTATTTTGAAATTCTTTGCAATTTTAATTTTTTTCATCTCAGAAAAATAAGTATAGCATCTCAAAATTTTTTATTTGACACATGATGCTACACTGGTGTTGGATAAATGAATTTATAGGAAAATTTGGAGAAGTCATAAAAGGGATTATTCAAAGAATAATGTGATTTTGGATATGAGAATTAATGGAAAGAAATTTCAGAAAAGAAAAAAGGTACAAGCACCAAATTGCAAATTTTGAAAATATTAGGGACTAAAGTGCTTATTTGACCAAAATGGGAAAAATGAACATTGTTAATTTTTTTTTTACATAGAAACGTATTGGATGGGCAAATATCCAATAAATACAAAAAAAAAATCAAAAATTACCGGAAATGACAGGTTTCAAAAATATTGACCGGAAAGGACAAGTTCCCCCAAAAACGCGTCCACGTCAGCGCGTTTTTGGGGGAAAACGGGCTAAAGCGCTTCCCAGAGGGCGCGCTTTTGTCCACCTCAGCAAAAATGCGTCCACGTAGGCGCGCTTTTGCTGAGGTGGACAGAAGCGCGCCCTCTGGGACGCGCTTTAGCCCGTGCAACAGTCAAATTTTTTTTGACCATTGGGCCCCCAACGGTAAAAAAAACTATAAATAACCCCCCAACTCTTTATTTTTTTCACACTTCAATCCTTTCTCATTTTTCTCTCAATTTTCTCTCAATTTTCTCTCAAGTTTCTCTCAAAGTCCTTGAAATTTATGCTCAAATTTCAAAATAGTCCTTTACTATTTACGAAAAAGCCCTTTATAATTTTTTTAATATATCTATTTTTTGGAAAATTTTAAAATTCTTTATCGGATTACAATGGCCGGGGAATTACGTCGCTTAGACAACAAGCACATTACCGTCGAGCAAATGAAAATGGTAAGTTTTAATGTTAATTTTTCAATATTATTAATTTTTTTTAATTATGCAATTTTAATTAATTTTGAATTTTATAATTTTTTAAACAGTCTGTAGATCGGGTGTTGGAATGTTATATTCGCAACATGCCTGGTCCTCCATCGCCATTGATCGAGAATTACCTGCGGGAAGCGGGTTTTTGGCACGTGGCCACGATAGGTCGGGGGTTCAATTGGAGCCGCCTTTGATCAGCGCGTTGATAGAGAGGTGGAGACCCGAGACGCACACTTTCCATTTGCCATGTGGAGAGTGTACCATCACCTTAGAAGATGTGCAGTTGCAGTTGGGATTACCGGTGGACGGGTCGGTAGTCACCGGGTCCGTAACATCTTTCGATTGGATGGTCGTATGTTACGAGCTTCTGAGTGCCATTCCGGATAGAATTCAAGGAGCTCGGATCGATATGGCCTGGTTACGAGACGCATTCCCGCAGCCGAATGAAGGTTCGACCGAAGAAGAAAGAATACGGTATGCGCGGCATACATGCTTCAGATAATTGGAGGCTATCTGATGCCGGACCTCTCTAGGAACCTCGTCCACCTGAGATGGCTCCTGAAACTTGTTGATTTCAGAGCAGCCGGTGAATTGAGTTGGGGGTCTGCCGTGCTACCGAGGTTGTACCGGGAGATGTGCGGGGCGAAGCGGCCGAGTAAAGCAAAAATCAGAGGTTGCCTATCACTATTGCAGTCATGGGCATGGTTTCGATTTCCATTTTTACATCCTCGACTCGACCAGCCATATTCATTCCCACTGATAACGAGGTAAATTTAATATAATATTTTACAATTATTTCGTAGATTTATAGTATAATTGCATGCTAAAAGTTTATTTAATTAGGTGGAACCATTCGGCGAGTCATGTTGGAATACCTAACTCGCTTGAGGATATACGGCTCCTATTGGAACAACGGTCGGAATCACAAGTAAGTTTCGAATTTCGTTATTATAATTTAGTATTTCGTATGTAGTGTCTAGTATTATGTATATAACTAATATTTTGGTAATGTTAATATAGTTTCAATGGACATCGTACGAGGATCCCGAAATTCGGGCAGTAATTCCGGAGGAGTTCCTCTAAAATCCGAACAGTTGGCACGTTAAGGTCCCACTAATCACCTACTCGACCGTGGAGATGCACCAGTCAGATCGGGTGCTGCGGCAATTTGGATGCCGGCAACTGATTCCCGTGCCTCCTGAGGTGCTCGATGATGAGCACACAGTGGACTTACGGCAGCAGCACACGGATTGGCCAAGATTTTGGTCAGGTCATATCGAGACGTGGGAGAACCGGTATGACTTTTTACCTAACCGGGAACCGATCATCGTTCCTGAGTTAGCGTGCGTGCCAGAGTACATGCCATGGTTTAGAATCCATGGCAAGCCGTATCTATTGTCGGATGAAAAGAGGCGATGGCAAATTCGCGAGCGAAGGGAACGTCGGGCCCCTTTACATCCAAGGAGAAGAGGTGATGAGACGGGGCCAGCAACAGTGCCTACACAGTAACCGGGCCCAGCAACAGCGCCTACACAGTCACCGGGCCCATCAACAGCGCCTACACAATCACCGGGCCCATCAGTTCAGCTGACAACACCGACATCACAGCGTCCACAGTTTATGCCAGGTGCGTACCCTGCCCCTTATATGTATCCTCCTAACCCATATATGTTTCCTTTTCCTAGTCCCACCCCAGGTTGGAATGCATGGCCGGGTTCGAGCCCGTTCACAACTACTCCCGAAAGCCAGCCGATCGTGAGACCGACATCGCATGTGGGATTAGAGGAGACGCCATCGGGGAGCAATTCTTTCTACCATACTGTTTCGCTATACGGGATGCAGTCACCTCCGCCGTGGTTTATGCAAACACCTCCGGGGTCATTATTTTATCAAGGTGGGTCATCATCGCAACACCCAGAACCAGACCCACTGCCGGAGGAACCCGATTCCCCGCCTGAGGTTCCACGACCCCCGCCGGAAGCTAGAAGAAGGAGGAATCCAGCGCGTAACCGCCGACCGCCCTCCTGTGGCACTGGTTCCCACCGGCATCAACATTGATTAGGATGGGCTTTTTTATTTTTTAAATTGTAATAAATTTTTTTATTTTTTGAATAAAAAAAGTTGTTTTTATTTGTGTTGTAATTTAATTTTAATATCTTCACTAAAATAGAAGTTGTTTATTTTTTTTGTATGTAATTTAATTTGAATTTTTTAATAAAATAAAAAGTTATTTTTTAATTTTTATTTTTTTAATTTAGTTTTAATATATTTAATAAAATAATAGTTTTTTTTTTATTGTAATTTATTTTTAATATCTTTAATAAAATAGAAATTGTTTAAGTTTTTTATTGTAATTTAATTTTAATATATGTAATAAAATAAGAAGTTGTTTTTTATTTTTATTTTATTGTAATTTAATTTTAATATATTTAATAAATAAGAAGTTTTCTTTATTTTTTATTTGTTTGTAATTTAGTTGTAATATATTTAATAAATAAGAAGTTTTCTTTGATAAAATAGAAATGGTTTAATTTTTATTTTTGCAATATAAATTTTTTTATATTTAATAAAATTGAGTTTAATGTTATTTCTTTTGTAATTTAATTTTTTAATTTAGTTTTAATATATTTGATAAAATTGAAATGGTTTAATTTTTATTTTTTGCAATTTAATTATTTTATATTTAATAAATTTGAGTTATTGTACAAAAGTTCAACGTTTTCCTCCAAAAAAATAGAAATTACATAGCCAGCAAGAGACAAACAAGCTAAGAACACGGTCAACTATTCCGATTTGGACACGAGCGAGATGTATGACCCGGGTTCCTACACCACCCGCACCACCGACTTTGGTTGGTCGGTTCTCGGATATCCATATTGTTGCGTATTCTAGTCGAGGAAGGTCGACCTTTTGGTTTGCGCCTCAATTCTCTATCCGGCAACAGCTTATACGGTGCAAGTGATACCGATGGCCACTTACGTTCATCTGGGACTGGTGGGAATACGTGTCTCCACACGTTGTACATGTTTTCTAATTTGTAGACTTCGTCGACATAGCTCATGGGATCAAGACGAAGATTATGACAAGCCGTAAGTACATGAGCACATGGGTAACGAAGTGCATCAAATATCCCACAGTCGCATGTCCTATTTGTCAAGTGTACACGATAATGCCCGCCAACAATACCTTGGTTCGGTCAGTCAAACTCCGTGACACGAAACCATAGGCTGTCGCGGTCGTGACACACTGTGTGCATGGTGTTCGCCAGTGCCTTCCCACGGTTAATTTCTTGCAAGACCTTCGGGCTCCATACATGGCCTCCTTGCATCTGCCCTCGATAACTCGCTGCTCTCTTCAGAAATAGTGCCGCTAAACGAAAATATGTCTCCCGCACAACCGCTGTAATCGGCAGATGACGGGTTCCTTTTAGCACAGAATTTATGCATTCGGCCAGGTTTGTGGTCATATGACCATATCGTAGGCCGTCGTCATATGCTTGTGTCCACTGTTCAAAAGGAATATTGCACAGGTACTCTGCGCCTTCAGCGTTATCTACGTGCAAACTGGCCAACATCTCGTGAAAACGATCTTTATTGATCTCGTACCTTGCCAATATACATTGATAGCGAATATTACATACCACTATTCAATTGCGAATAAATTGAAAATTTCAAAAGAAATTATATTAATAGTATTTCATACCCATATCGGTCACTTGCCGTTTCTGTCTTTTAGATCGGTGTTGCCCATAGTAGTTGGATGAAACATGCCTCAGGCAATATCGATGGTGTGTGCGATGCCACATAATTCCCTGTCGTTCTATTGCCGCAAGTATTCCAGGGCCCCGATCCGATATAACGCATATGTCAGGTTGAGGGCAAACATGCCTCCTTAACCTAGATAGGAAGAAGTCCCAGTCATCAGTTGACTCCCCTGGTGTTATTGCGAACGCAATCGGAAGGATTCTCCCACAGCCGTCTTGTGCCACAGCTAGCAATAGCCGATGTGTATATCTACCATACATGAAGGTACCGTCAATTTGTACCAATGGCTTGCAGTATGTAAAAGCATCTCGGCATTGCTTAAATGTCCAGAACAGACGCTTGAACACTGCGCATCCACAGAGCAGATGATCGTTGTAGTACGCCGGTTCCGTTTCAAGGTCTGTTGTGCTGCCTGGGACATACGTCTCCAACACCTGACTCCACTGCCACACTTCATTATATGAAGCGTCCCACCGACTGTGCAACTTTTCCAACGCCTTCTGCTTGGCTATCCAAGCCTTTCTGTAAGAGGGCGTGTACCCCATTTGGCTACGAATATTGCCAATTAAGGCCGGCACTGTAGTTTTGGGATCGGCCTTCACCGTTGGGATTATTAAATCAGCCAACATGTCTGAATCCATCCTCGGATGATCTTGTGTTACACCTGTCAACGAAGTACGTTAAATAATGCAACATTACATAATATTAGTGTTATTTGAAATCATTGAACACATAGTGGTACTGTACCGGTAAGACATGTATGCGGACCTTTGTACTTTTTCACCTCCCACATCCCTGTCCTTTTCCTCAACGACGCCATGATTTTCCATGAACATGTGCCGTCTTGCACTGCACACTTCGCCTCGTACCTATCGAGCTTTGATTTAACCATAGTGTAGTTAACCCCGTTCCTGATGCTATATTGTTTCAATGCAGCAAGAAAAGTATTCTTGTTGGAAACTGGTTACCAAATTCTAATTGGTCCGAATCCAACGAAGAATTTGTACGGTCACGCGTCTGGTGTGGTAGTTTAGGAAACTCCAATGCATCATTTTGAGATAGATCGGCATTCTGCATGTGCGCTGGAGGTGAGTATGCCCTGAATAGCAGATCTTCTTCTTCTTCGTCTGAACCGCCCTCAACGTCTTCAGGTACAATTGGAACGGGCTCCGATTCAGAAAATAATCCAACTTCTGCACCGTCAGGCCCTGGCTCCCGAGGTGGATCCACATCGGATTCATGGTCCGATCCTCTATAACCTGCAACAAATGAGGGCCTCTCACTGGTGGATGTCGTCGGTAGTACATCATCCCTCCTTAAACATCTTTCGTAAAGATCCCAATCATATGTGGATTGCCATCCACTAGAAGTTGATGACGTCCCCCAATACGTATTTCTGTCATCCGACGTCGAATGACGAATATGCATGTCCCATCCACCAACCGAATGTCGTGCAAGGGTTATGTTTTCCATACTACCGCCGCACATGGGCACTTCTGTGTTTTGCCTCCCACTTACAGAGTGTCCGCTTGGGGTCGTGTATTCCCCTCGAACGATAGTAGATGTTGAGGTCGCAGAAAGATCACTTGGAGATGAAAATTCTACATATACCTCGATATAGGGTGAACCACTGGCAAGATGAGTCTCTACCATTGCCTCAAGGCTCCAAGGACCTTTGATGTCGAATGAGTCATATCTCACCGGATCAACCGAAGCGCAAAATCTATACTTAATAGACTGAACTTTCATTAGCGTTGTTTCGAATATTTTATGCCTAATTCTTTTGCGAAGTTCTACCAAATTGACGTTCCGATTAAAACTCAATCGCGTTGTGTTCTTCGATAAGAAAACAACACCATTTTCGGTGTCACGCACTTCACCATCGTAGTAAATAACAGCATTAATACGTTCACTCATTTTCAATTTTTTTTCTTTTGCCTGAATTTGCTTTCTGCCAACTGCGAATGAAATTTGGCTGATTTATAGCCTAATTTTGCCGGAGACCACTATAGCAAAAGAGCGTCCACGTGGGAGCGCTTTTCAGTACTCCTGCTAACAGTGCACCCTGCTGGAAGCGTTTTTGGCCACTGTTTGTTCAGAAACGTCTCCTCAAAATAATTTTGCCGGAGACCACTGTAGCAAAAGAGCGTCCACGTGGGAGCGTTTTTGGCCACTGTTTGTTCAGAAACGTCTCCTCAAAATAAATTTTCCCGAGACCACTGTAGCAAAAGAGCGTCCACGTGGGAGCGTTTTTGGCCATGGTTTGTTCTAAAACGTCTCCTCAAAATTATTTTGCCAGAGACTACTGGCCAAAAACTTAATTCATTTTTCACATTGCAAGTGGACGGGAAGTTCCCCCAAAAACGCGTCCACGTCAGCGCGTTTTTGGGGGAAAAAGGACTAAAGCGCGTCCCAGAGGGCGCGCTTTTTTCCACCTCAGCAAAAGCGCACCTACGTGGACGCGTTTTTGCTGAGGTGGACAAAAGCGCACCCTCTGGGACGCGCTTTAGTCCTTTTTCCCCCAAAAACGCGCTGACGTGGACGCGTTTTTGAGGGAACTTGTCCTTTTCGGTCAATATTTTTGAAACCTGTCTTTTCCGGTAATTTTTGATTTTTTTTGTATTTATTGGATATTTGCCCCGTATTGGATTATATGTTAGTGGGATGAAAATCACATTTGGACTAAATTGGAAAGATGAGAAGTACATAGACTAAATTGTAAAATTTTCACCATCCATAAATCCATATCAAAAGTTATAAGTGAATCATGATATTATGAATTCATGATTGCCTATTGATGTGAATAAATTGAGCTTTGAAACAAAAAATAGGCAAAATGATAATTTTGACACAGAAGAATATTTTAATCATTTCTGGAGAAATAAATCTTTGAAGTAGTATTTTATTGAGATGTTTGATATTTGGAGATGCTTCGGGCTATTTGGATCATGTATAGGAAGAGTGGACCACAATTTATTAAATTATGGATTTAAAATTTGTTCAGTTGGGCTTTTTAGACCATTTGAATATTTTTAAAGGGAAAAAGAGTGTAGAATCATCTTCATCCTTCCCCCAACCAACTGGCCATCATCCTTACGTGGGAGCTCTCTCCCTTTTCATCTCTTCTTGCAATTTTTTTCTCCAAAAATACTAAAAAACCTTACCACCTATTTTGGGATTCTACTAAAATCTCTTGGAAAACCACTTCCTACTCTTATTTCTATCGTAATTCCTCTAATTTTCAGCCTTGGTTTTCATGGGAGTTAGTAGTAGAGAATGAAAATTAGAGAGAGAAAGCTTTATAAAGGTTAATAATGGTGCTTTCTACTTCTCCTAACTTTGTATTTTGATTTATACTATGAGAAAGTTATGAAAGCTTGAAGATTAATAGTTTGTTCTATATTTTATTTATGAGAAAATTTGAAAATGATGGAAATGAGGTTTTCAAGATTGTGTGGGAGAAGATTCAAGGTGTTAGAAAGTTAATATTTGATTTTTACACATTTAAGAGGTAAATAACTTTAGATATCCTTACTTTTCCTATATTAACTTGATTAGGAAAATGATTAAACTAGGGAATAAATGTGAAATTAAGTTGTAACTATATTTGCATTAACTTCTATGAAATTAAATGGTATAGAGGTTATGGTACTGAAACCTTGGTTATAAAGTGCCTCAAGTACTTACTATTGTGATGAGGGTAACACCTTCACCCGTCCCAACGTATGGTACGAATGGGAGGTACTACTGGAGCATTTTCCAAATCATAATCAAAATTTTCCTTTAATAAAACTTCATTTGGTAACCTTATAGATTTTCTTTAAAATAATTCAGAATATTCAAGAAAGAGTAAAATACAATTTTAAAATCATTTGGAAGATGTTTGAGGGTGCCGGAGGTGTTGGAGACCCACATTAAACCATAAAAAGTCAAAACGACTCCAAACAACGTAATTGCTTGAGTCTGTGGCACTTGTTGTGGTAGAATTGCCTAGATGTACCGATATAAATGCTCCAAGCTACAAATGGAGGTATTATGCCTTGTGTTGATACCCCTAAGCCTAAGTTTTGAAACCATGACCCTTGAAGCAAAAAATTGACTAAAAAAACTCTAAAATATGCCTAAACATTACCATATCATTTCAATATAAATCAAATCATTGTAAATCAACATTTAAGTTCAATTAGACATAATAACATGGCATAAACATATTCAAATTGGAATGACATGAATTTTTGCTAAACAAACTACAAAAGATTTTAAAACACATCATTCGTATTACAATCTTTATTTCAATATGAGACTTAGTATACATATCACTAACCTATTACAAATTACACTTTAACATTTTAAAAAAAACTTTAAAGGATCGTCAAGCGAGGCGATGCTCTCTAGCTATCGTAACGAATTCTTGACAAGTTCATACCTATGTGATTTAAACAACAAACACATGAACTATAAAGCTTGGTAAGTAACAAAGACAATGAAACTTATCTCAAGTCTTTATTATTGTTGAACCTTTCAAATGAATCATAGTATTAAGTTCATTTAACCCACATTATTACCATTTAAACCCTTTCATATGAGTTGGTTAAGTTCATTTAAGCCATGTTGCTAGGCCATGTAACAAATTGTGGTCGTGGACCTAATTGTAAATCATGCAAACACTTACTGTAACAGCCCATTTTTAGTCAAATCGGAGCAGTGGTTTTGGGACCAAAAATTCGAAGTTGAAATATTTATTTTATTATTATTTTAATGGTTATAGCATGATTGAGTGATTGTGTGAACATTTCGATAAGAATTTTTTTCGTTTAATTGGTTAATTTGATAAAAAGGACTAAATCACGTAAAATGCAAAAGTGTCGTTCTATTAGCTAAATGTGTTTAATAGCTATAGAACCTTAAAGTTAAGGCCCTTAAGTGGTAATTGGATCATTAGTATGATAGTGGATGATAGTGGCATGGCATTTGGTGTAATTAATAAATGTTTTAAAGATTAAATAAGTAAATTGATTATTAATAGTTAATTAAGTTAAAACAAAGCCAATTTCTATCATATTTTATCATCTCCAATCGATTCTTCTTGTGAAAACAGGGCTAGAAATTCGGCAACTTCAATCTTGGCAATTAGGTATGTATTTTGTCCCGTTTTTAATGATTTCTACGTTTTTGAGATCGTTACAGCTAGGTCTAGCTGGCCCAGGGACTAATTTGCGAAACTGTTAAAGATTTTAAATGTTGCCATTGATGAATAAGCATGTATATTGAAGTTTCTTGATAGATTATGAATGCTTGTTGATAGATATATGATGGGCGTCGAAATCAACAAAAATAATTCCTACAAAAACAACTCTAAATTGTAGTAAAGAGTGGTAGTAGGGTCGAGTCCACAGGGATTGGATATCGTAATCAACTTCTGTGTTCACTTATGAACAGAATATTCGTCGCGTCAAGTGTCGTGTCAAGATTCATGCCCACGACTCCAAACGTACGTGCAAAAAAAATAAACAATTAAATAGAGGGAGTTTGAGAATGTTTAAGAGAGTAAATAATCTAATTAGCTTAAATAAATGATTGACTAGTATTGAAAATAAATGTAAACTGGAAATAAATTTAGACTTGTGTAAACAGATAAAATAAGCCTTAGCCTTCGACTCGATAAATTTCGTATCAAGAATCGATCCTTGAAAATTAATCTTCTCCTCCAAATGGTAAGCTGGTTATAGCAGTTAAGAACGTCCTAACCACCAATTCTTCCTCTCGTAGCTGGTTCTGGTACGACCTACAAACCAACCCTTACCATTATCTAACCGAGATACACATGTTCCCGATTCAAGATTCCGATAGCCTTACATTCTAAAGAACCCAACTCGAATCAACGGCCTCAACCGCGTGCGTCGTTTAAACCCGATCACTTCTTCCTTGATTTGTTCTTGAAAATCCGAATTCAGAACGGCCGACTCGAATCTCCAACTGTCAGCAAACAAGACTCCAACCCAACGTGCACTTTGACTTGAAATCGAATTCAACTTTAAGGGATGATTAGTCTATCCCGATACTTAAGAAAAAAAATGAATATCGATTGGAATGATTTTTAGCACAAATTCGTATCTCACGATTCTCGACCGGAAAGAACACTAGCCTAAAGCTAAGATGAAATTTAGTGAAGCATGAAATTATTCATGCTTTGTATTTCTTGAAAGGTAGGTTGATGATAATGGAAGAAATTGGGGAATGAAAAGACTTGAAAGGTAATTAGCCCAACTTATAAAAGCAAGCAAAATGCCAATGAAAATAGCAGTAGCTCACATCAATTCCAAAGAAAAAGAAAGAACAATTCTATTCCAAATTGGAGTAGGAAAGTAGAATTCATTGATGATTTTCCAAACAACACTAAGGCCCTATTTATATACATAAAATTTACTATTTTTTGCCTTAGCTAATTTAACATAAAATCAAAATAAAATCAAAAATAAAATAAATAAAAATAAAACTAAAATAAGACTTTTTTATTTTTGGCTTTTACAAAGTCAAAAATCTGGCGAGTCCTTGGCTTTCTCCATATTTTTTATTTGGCCCCATTCCATTGATTTTGTTTCAATTTGGTCCTTTTCTGCTCGTTTTTGTCTCTTAGCGTCTAAATTGCATCCTTGAAAAGATTAAAACATAAAAGTACTAATTAGTAGGATCAATTCAGAAATAAACTGAATTTAAACACAAAATAACATGCAAATTTAATATGTTATCAAATCCCTCTACTTAGCTCATGCTTGTCCCAAAGCATATTGTTCCTTCAAACATTATAAATTATTCTATGATTTATTACAAATCGAGCCTCTTTTCCACATCCATAATCAACGCAAACAACATAGGCAAAAATAAATAAATGCTCAGAATATATAGTTTAATCAACAAGCGTCATAAAACTGAGATATGTGAACTAAATAATTTCACTAAATTGAGTTTGAATTCAAAATTTGCAATGCATTATTAATTTAAAAGAGTTTTCCAGACATGGTCAAACCTTTTTACGCAAACTAGGATGACAACCCAAGCACCCTATCCCGGTTACTCAGTTCAAACAGTCTGTTTTTTTTCTTGGTTAGCGGAATGTTTGCAAGTTATCGACTTGTCACTCGAACCTTCTTATACGAGATAAAATGACAACCCAAGCAACCTATCCCGGTTACTCAATTCGGTCACGTTTTCAAAACTTTCACTCATAACTTGAGCCTTTATTTATTCACTCATTTTATTTATTTATGTACAAGCAAATTATTTATGTACAAGCAAATATTTTTTTTCAATCAATCAATTTATATGAAAAGTCTAGTTACATATATCAACCTTAAAACACAAATGTCAACTAATCTAGATACTTTGAACACTTTAATTCAAAATTTGCCAAATTGTCCAAATTGAATAAGTAATGAGATTAGAGACTCAATGTCGAAATAAACTATTGAATAATTCTAGCATAAGATTGAGCACATGCAAAAGAGAGACATGCAGCAAAAAAAATCATGCATATTGATCATCAATTTCCACCCCTTACTTAAACTTTGCTTGTCCTCAAGCATGTGTCATATTAGATAAAAAACAGCATGTAACAGCCCGATTTTGGGGCTAGTCAGAACAGTGGTCTCGAGACCACTAATCTGAGGTTGAGGAAAATTATTTTGATATTATTTTATGTGTCGTAACATGTTTATAGGGATGCATAAGAATTTTGGTACCTTAATTTTAACGATTGATTGCATAATTGCGAAAAAGGACTAAATCACATAAAGTGCAAAAGTTCTAATTTACAAGGTAGGGGTGTCTAATAGCCATAGAATATTAAATTGAAGGTACTTAAAGTGTAATTAGGCCATATTGAGAGTGTTGGCCGGCCATAGGAAGCTAGGGGGACAAGAGCATTAATTTTAGTCAAATTTGGTGACATTAGGTGATAAAAAGATGAATAAAAAAATGCTAAAAAGGAAAGATATCATCTTTCACTATTCACTCTTCACCTCAACCAAAAATTTCAATCTTAGAGGGGTTTTGAATGCTTTAAAATTTCAGCCAAGTTATCTCCTTACAAGTAAGTGATTTTAGAGGTCTTTCTTGGTGATTTTTGTGTTTTTGGAACCCCCAAAGCTTAAGCTAGCTAATGAGGGGACTAAATTGCATTATGGTGGGAAGTCTAAGGACTTTCCATGAGAGTATTTATGTTGTTAACTGAGTTTTTATTAAAGAAAATGAATGTTAGAGAGATGAGAAACAACTTTTGTGAAAGGTGTTTGCATGAAAACACCTAAATATGACTTAAATGCAAAGAATGAATTTGTGTCATAAATGCATGAAATGGTGAGAATGGTGAGTAGTTGTAAGAGAAATAAATGTTCATCTAGACTTTTTTATTGAGAAAATGTGTTGAAAAATAAATTACGAGCCTAGGGGCAAAATCGTAATTTTGCCATAGTACAAGGGCAAAATGGTCATTTTTGCCCAAGTATAGATTTTGATGTATTATGATCATAGAATGATCTAAACGAATGAATTTCATTGCTATAGATCAGGAAGAGCGTGGAATCAACCTTGACCGTGGAAAAGGCAAGGTGACGGATTAAATCGTTAGTTAAAACGTTTTGCACCGAGGTAAGTTTATATGTAAACAATGCATATTTATGTAAACATTATGTTACTAATCAGTGTATGGCATGATTGAGAACATGTGTGGTTCAAATGGATTGAATGTGGTAGTCATTGAATAATTACTGTGTGAATGATGAAATAGTCATATAAATGTGTAATGACGACACTTGTTGGTGGGCTAAGTGCGATACCACCTTGTTGCTTAATTACGATGGGCTATGAGCGATACCATCGTCTATTCTCTATTTGGTGGGCTATGTGGGATACCACCGTAACTAATCTTTTTGGTGGGCTAAGTGCGAAACCACTGAGTAATTTAACTATGAGCAAAGGAATTAGAGATAGTGATGTGTTGTATTATGTGATTTTGTGATGCAAAGTGCAGGGGAACCTGTTAATGAATGTATGCATTATGCTTATGATATGGTGGGAATGTGGGAATGGAGAAAATGAGTAAGCATGATCATGAATGTAGATTGTTTCTTGCTTAGTATATAATGCTATGTAATTGTTTAATACATGTTGTAAGGTTATATTGTTTACATGTAAACTTACTAAGCTTAAAGCTTCCCCCCTTCTCTTTTTCCCTTGTTTTATAGAGTTTAAGAGCCAAGCCGAGATACGAAGATATTCAGAAGATCTCCCACACTATCAGCTCACCTTGGTATATCTAGATTTAATGATTTTGTACATGGCATGTATAGGGGCTAGACTAGTTAGATTATTTTGTCATTTTGGCCAAAGTGTATTGGTTCTTGTTAAGATAACTATTTTGTATATTGCCATGGTTGATGGCTCACCTTATCATTCATGAAATTGAAAAATTATCTATGGAAGTTCATATTGAAATTATGAGATGTTTATTAGTATGTTGAATGGGTACATGTAGTGTAAGTTATAGGGGTGCAAAGAGCTTGACAAACAACTTTGTTCTTGTCCACATGGGTAGGCACACAGGCGTGTGTCTAGACCGTGTGTGACACACGATCAAGCCATGGGCGTGTGCCCAAGCCGTGTGAAGTCTGCATCTTGAAATTGGATTTTGAATTGTCACACGGTTGAAGCACACGGGCGTGCCCAGGCCGTGGGGAAATAATCAGAGGCGACCACGGTCCAGCCATATAGGCGTGTGTCCAGGTCGTGCGACTCAAGTCAATGTTGACCACGGGCGTTGAACACGGGCGGGTCATCTAGTCCACGGGCGTGTCATCTAGTCCACGGGCGTGTGACCCCTGTTTAGGTGACATTTTTCTAAATGTGTCAAAGTTTCTGATTTATGTCCGATATTTTTCGGTGATTATTACAGGGCCCTATAGGCCCATTATAAAGAAATTAGATGTAAGATTGAAAATGCTTGAATTTGGAATTGAATTTGCTAACCCAAAGTTATATGACCAAGTGAGTCGAGTCCGGTAATGCCTCGTGCCCGATTCTGGTACAAGATACGGGTAAGGGGTGTTACACAGCAGCTCAAATAACAAGTAAAAACAAAAGTTTAGAATACTCCCCAGGTGTCATTAACGATTTTGTCGGTGTCGACCACGGGCGTTGAACACGGGCGTGTCATCTAGTCCACGGGCGTACGACCCCTGTTTAGGTGACATTTTTCTAAACGTGTCAAAGTTTCTGATTTATGTCCGATATTTTTCGGTGATTATTACAGGGCCCTATAGGCCCATTATAAAGAAATTAGATGTAAGATTGAAAATGCTTGAATTTGGAATTGAATTTGCTAACCCAAAGTTATATGACCAAGTGAGTCGAGTCCGGTAATGCCTCGTGCCCTATTCTGGTACAAGATACGGGTAAGGGGTGTTACACAGCAGCTCAAATAACAGGTAAAAAGAAAAGTTTAGAATACTCCCCAGGTGTCATTAACGATTTTGTCGGTGTTGGGGGTAACAACTTTGCAGGATGTCAAGGATTGTGGAGACTTGATTTTTGATAAACCGTAATTATAACATATTTTAATCCCACATTTAACATGCTTTTGGATGATTTATCCTTTGATTTATATAAAAAGGTGCTTGTAATCCTTTCTTTTCATGTCTTATACCCAGGAAAGCACCCGAGGATGAAAAGAACATAAAACGGGCCCAAAACAGAGCAAATGGGCCTTAGCACGAAATTGACATGACCTGGCCCAAATCACACACGGCCGTGCCTCAATGATCACCTAGAGCACGACCTCAACCCCGCCTCACACAGCCGTGCCTCAAGTTAGAAATCCAAACACGGTCTAAAGTCGATCCACACTGGCGTGTGCCATGGCCGTGCCTCTATCGCTGGAAAGAGCAATTTCAGTCGAAAAAGGATACTTAGGGAGAAAGAATCGCATTCCAAGAGCCTATATATATATCCCCTAAGTACCACCTTTGAAGGGGCGTCAAAGCTAAGCCAAGGAGCCAAGCTGAAAAGGTCAGAATTAGGGAATAGCGCGAGGATAGCCAGTTGATCCATCCCAAGAAGCCGGAGTTATACTCAAGACGGCAAAATTCTCCTTCAATTCCTTCAGGGGGTTTTAGGGATTTCTTATGTTTTGTTTTATCTTTTCTCTTGAGATGTTTTCTTTATCCGTTATGAACTAAACCCCTCAGATACCTAAAGGGGATGAAACCTAGATGAATCTTGTTATTTGATTTCAGAATTATATGATAAATACTTAGTTTATTCTTAATTATGTTACTTAATCCAAATCTGATGTGCTTAGGTGGAGGAGGAATAGACCCTGCCTAAGAGTAGATCTAACATAATTAAGCGAAGTTGATCGAACGCCTAGAGATAGGGTTACGAGATTTTGCCGGATTAGGGTGAAACCTAATATAGGAGTCCATTGATCGATTTATTGCTATTCTAGGGGGTTATTATAAGCGAACGAGAGTTCCACTAATTAACCTAGGGTTAGACGTTATTCGCCTCGAGAGAGGGATTAATATATGTTAGGGAGTCCTACGGATCAAGCTAAGTAAAGAAATCATATGGTTCAGAGTTAGATAACAAGTGAAGTCTAAGTGGATTCTTCCTGAGGGTATCATCGTAATCAACTAGGTTTTTCTTCAAGTTATTTTCCAATTCGTTCTTTTTGTCTTGTGTCTTTAGCTTAGTAGTCGTTAATATTAGTTTAAAGCAACTTCACTCCGTTTTTAAGGCTAAATAATAAAAAGAAAGTCAGTATTAATACTTTTAGTTCCTTTGGGTTCGACAATCCGGTCTTGCCTAAGCTATACTACTGTTCGATAGGTACGCTTGCCTTTAATCGTTGTCAGAGTTAGACTCCAGGTTCAATCATTCTTTTATAAATTTTAAAGCTCTGATTTCAGCGATCAAATTTTTGGCATCGTTGCTGGGTAACTAAAATATTAAGAATGCTCTATTTTTATTACTTTATCCATTATTTTTTTTATTTTTTCGCAATTTTATGTTTTAGGTTAAATTTTTATTTTTGCTAAATTTTCTTTCTTTTCCTAGTAGGTACCTCTAGTTTATGACTACAAGAGGACCTTTGGTATACGACAGGAAAATTGAAGCTACCGCTCGCAGGAATCGTCGAGAAACCAGGCGAGTCTTAGATTACACAGACATAGAGGAAGAAGGCAGATCCAATTCTACTGAAGGGATGGACGAGAATAACCCACCACCACGGGATGTGGGGGAAAACAATGCTCCACGCACAATGTTTGACTATGCGAAACCACATTTAACAGGAGCAAAATTGAGTATTGTTAGGCCCGCTATAGCTGCTAACAATTTTGAATTAAAACCTAACATAATACAAATGATTTAACAGTTTGTTCAATTTGATGGTTTGCAGGACGAAAATCCAAACGCTCATATAGCTAACTTTTTAGAGTTCTGTGATACCTTCAAAATAAATGGCGTTTCTGATGATGCCATACGTCTTCAGTTATTTCCCTTCTCATTGAGAAATAAAGCCAAACAGTGGTTAAACTCATTACCACGAGGGCCAATCACTACATGGGACCAAATGACCGAAAAGTTTTTATTGAAATATTTCCCACTGGCCAAAACGGCCAAATTACGGAATGATATCTCTTCTTTTGTGCAGATGGATCTAGAGACATTGTATGACGCATGGGAAAGATACAAAGATCTCTTAAGAAGGTGTCCACACCATGGTCTACCCTTGTGGCTACAAGTCCAAACTTTCTACAATGGTGTAAACCCCTCAACAAGGCAACTAATTGATTTAGCCGCCGGTGGAACCCTGAACAACGAAACTCCAGAAGCGGCCTACGAGTTCATTGAGGAAATGTCACTAAATAATTATCAGTGGCAAGTTAACAGGACGAAACCGACAAAATCAGTCGGAGTTTTTAACATTCGATGCGTTGACTATGCTATCAACACAGATGGAGACGATGAATAAAAAGATTGATAGTTTGTGTTCTTCGTAGGCACATCCAGTCATGCAGTGCGACGTAAGTGGAACCGTGGCGAATCCTGAGTACCCACCCTACCAACCAGAAGCAGGGAACGAACAGATGAACTATATAGGTAACAATTTCAGATCCAATAATAACCCTTATAGTAATACTTACAATTCAGGTTGGAGGAACCACCCAAATTTTTCATGGGGAGGTCAAGGAAATCAAAGACAACAACCTCCTCAAAACTTCCAGAATCAGCCCTATCCACAAGAGAAGAAACCAACCCTTGAAGAGATGCTGACAAAATTTTCGGTAGACACAGAAAAACGTTTCTAAGAAACTAAGAAAACAATCAAAAGCAACGAGTGCCGAATCATGGAAATTACTAAGTCAGTCAAGGAAGTCACTAATGCAGTTGAACAACTCGCAAAGCTGATGCCAGAACGACCGCAAGGACGTCTACCAAGTAACACCGAGATTAACCCTAGGGAGCAAATTCAAGCCATCACAGCTCAGGACAGTAAAAGGTTAAATGAACCCAATCCAATTCCAGAAAACAAAGTAGACGAAGATAAAACAGAGGTAACACAAGAAAAGCCAAAATCAGTAATCAAAGAGTACCAACCTCGCATACCTTACCCCGAAGCAATAAAAAGAGACGATTCAGAAGAACAATTTGGTAAGTTTCTTAAACTTTTAAAGAAATTACATATTAACTTACCTCTTCTCGAAGCTTTTTTTCAGATGCCAGACTCGAGGAAATTCTTAAAACAGCTCTTAATAAACAAACGCAAAATAGACGAAGAACACCGTGTGGAGTTGAACGCAACATGCTCGACAATGTTACAAAATAGACTACCACAGAAGCTAAATGATCCAGGGAGTTTTACAATTCCATGTTTAATTGGTAGTTTAAATATTGATGATGCGTTAGCTAATTTAGGGGCAAGCATAAATGTCATGCCTTATACATTATTTAAACGACTAGGTCTAGGTCAGCCCAAACAAACTAGGATGAGTATTCAATTAGCTGATAAAACTGTAAGAATTCCTAGGGGCATTATTGAAGATGTGCTCGTAAAAATCGATAAATTTGTTTTCCCAGTAGACTTTGTTGTCTTAGACATGGATGAGGATAATTCAACCCCCTTAATTTTAAGAAGACCTTTTCTAGCAACTGCCAAGACTAAAATTGATGTTGCCACAGGAGAACTCATACTTCGTGTCGGAGATGAATCGATCAATCTTCAAGCTCTCGACTCGGCCAGGACAACAGTCGATGAAGGTAAGAAAGTCACTTCAATTGATAATCAAATTGTTCAACCTTCATCGCAGGAAACATCACAAGGCCTAAAACCTGAGCCAACTCATAGACCCAAGTCGACAAAGAAGAATCACACAAGGACAAAGCATTAGGGTCAACAATTTAGAGGAGCAGAAGACACAGGTCAAAGAAGATCCGGAACCACACGAAGTAAAACCAGAGGCACCGCCAGAAGAGCTCGTAGGGACATCAAATCACTTCAAAATAGGAGACCAGGTACTGTTAGACAAAACCAATCCTCACATCACTAGACCTGAGAGAAAAGGGAGAAATCCTTCTTAAGGTACACGATATCTTCCCACACGGAACAGTCCAGGTAAGCAATTCAATATTCGGCACTTTCAAGGTAAACGCTTCTCGACTTAAACTTTGTCAAGAAAATAGAACTATAAGAATGAGGGAAGATATTCAAACCTTTAAACCTCCCTAAATTTTTCAAACACGAGGAAAAGTCTAGCTTAAGACTATAAACGAGCACTTCTCGGGAGGCAACCCAAGTACTAAACCTATTTCTTTTTTTTAAAGTTATTTTCATTCCGTTTTATTTTTCTTTCTTTTTCTCTTTTTAAACTAGCCAAAAGTACAAGTTTCCAGGTCACATGGCCTTACACACGGCCGTGTCCGTGGCCGTGTGGACCACCGGAACCACCGCACTGACAGAGTAGAGGCCGTGCGAATCAGATCCTACCTAACCCCAGCGTCACAGATCCAACCACCCTCCCCACCGGCACCGACAGAATGGCACGACCGTGCCCCACAACTGTGTGAAGCTACTGACTTGCACACCACGAGCAGAACACGCCCGTGTCCCACAACCGTGCGAAGCTATTGACTTGTCCAGCACGTGCAAAACACGCCCGTGCAGCCCGACCGCGCCAACATATAAACTTCGCAAACATGGGCGTGGGTTGATGAAACACGGACATGGAGTAACAACATACCCCAACACACGGCTTGCGAGGCGGCCGTGTAAATCGACACACCCTAGGACCACGGCCGTGGGGACATGGCAGACTTGAACCCCTATTTAAACACCACCCCCTCTCCCCACTCCTCTCCTTCACTCTCCACCCTTTCTTCCTCTCCTTTCTCTCCTTCTCAAACACCTTTCTATCTCCAGACTAAACCTCTAGATCCTTGGAGCAATCCACAAATCATGACGAAGAAGCGGAAGAAGGCAAGCATCATCTTACCGCTGGTAACACCTCTACATGAGTTCATGCCGGCAGCTTCGTCCACTCACCGAGCCAAGGGTCTTTGAGACCATTTATTTTTTCTTTTTGTTTCTCTTCTCCTTTATTTTCCTTATCTATACTTCTCTTCTGCTCTTTTCATTTAATTTTCTTTTAGTTTATTAGTGTCAGGTTCGCCAGGCTGCTTGGGAATCACACCGACCACCACGATAACCTCTTCACTTCTACCACCGCCAGTACATCCCCAACCTTAGCGTTGATTCCCACCTTGCGAACCATCCTTCAATAAGGACTTCACAGTTTATTAGTATTTTCTTTTCATTTTAGTTTTCTTCTTAGTCTCCTTCCCTTTAGCTTGCTTTTCTTTAATTTTATATTTAGTTTATTTTTATTATGTCTTAATAACCCCTGGCTAATCCTTCACGAGTTCCGCCAATTTCTTTATCTAGCGCAGAGCTTGGGAACCAACACCACCACCATACCGACGCCTTCACCATATTTGCCACATCCTCCACGGAACCCACCCAAGAATTTAGGAGTACCTCTCACCTTCACTTTTGATTTATATAAAAATAGAGATATTATCTATCTGTGTACATTGAGGACAATGTACATCTTAAGTGTGGGGGGGTAAAAATGCCCAACTTTTTGCATTATTCTCAAATCCCTGAGGGTAAAAGTGGAATAACAGTGTCTAACTTTTTTCATTATTCTCAAATCCCTGATTTAGTCTTGTTTTTAAGCAAATTTGTCATATTACTAATTAGGATGAAATTTCTGATGATTTGTGATTGTTATTGACATGTTTTAGAATAAGTCATAGCTAATTGTGCATTGATGATTGAATTTGAAGAATACTAGAGAATTAAGCATGATAAGTCTCTTTTTCAAAAATTAAAGTTTTTTTGCTAGGTTGTTAAACTAAAATTCGAATACTACCTTGAAATTTGAAATTCACAAGGATGATGTCAAAACACCCATAATTTTTGTGAGATTTTAACCTTATAGAGCATAATTCTTTTTCGTGTTCATTCTTTGATTATGAGTCTGTCAACTATGAACTGTTATTCTAGAACTTGCCTCGTTTATACATGTTGAGACCACATTTATGATTTGATAATATAGAGATGATAAAGGCACCTAGGTTTTAACCCAGTCACTCCACTAAATAGCCTACCTTTACAATTAACCCCTAGTGAACCCCGTTGATCCTAACAACCCTTTTACTGACTCACCTACTAATATTAACCCAAAACCCTTTGTATTTGTTATCACCCTTCCTTTTGACTACCTTTTAATCGAGATATGATTTGATTAGTACTGCAGTATATTATAAGTTAAAGTAATTACTTAGTTTGTTCTTAAAAAAAAGTTCAAAGTATTCAATATTAATAGTATGAAAAGTGAGCTTATACAAATCAAAGTCTATTTTCAAAAAGAAAAGCTCGTATTAGTAGGTTCATTATTATTTTCAGTTGATGTAAATTTTATTTCAGTACTCTTAGGTAGGTACTTGTCAATTCGATCTCGATTCTAACCCTCTAATTTCAACCTTTAACCACACATTTAACCCGAGCCCCGTTACAACCCTAACAAAGACCTCTTGATCTGTTTATCATCTCATTTTACAGTGGTGGAGATTTGATTTTCAGGCAAGCCTATGGGATTAACTTTTCAAGTTCGACTTATGAGCGATCTTTTCCTAAACCTTAAACACTTTAGAGTGATTTGAGTGAATCTTTAGTGAGGATATCAATCCTTGTCGGTTTTGAATTGAAAAGGTAGTTATTTAAATGAGGGGAGACACCAATATTTTCGAAGTACAAACTCATTACTTATCTCGTTTAAATCTTTAGGACTCTTTGAATTGAATTATCCATGTATGAATTATCTATGAATTATGATAAGGCATTGTTGATAAGAATTGTAAATTATGGAAAGTTTGTTTTAATTGTAGTTGAGAACTTTGCTTGAGGATAAGCAAAAGCTTAAGTGTGGGGGTATTTGATAAACCGTAATTATAACATATTTTAATCCCACATTTAACATGCTTTTGGATGATTTATCCTTCGATTTATATAAAAAGATGCTTGTAATCCTTTCTTTTCATGTCTTATACCCAGGAAAGCACCCGAGGATGAAAAGAACACAAAACGGGCCCAAAACAGAGCAAATGGACCTTAGCACGAAATTGACACGGCCTGGCCCAAATCACACACGGTCGTGCCTCAACGATCACCTAGAGCACGGCCTCAACCCCACCTCATACGACCGTGCCTCAAGTTAGAAATCTGAACACGGTCTAAAGTCGATCCACACGGGCGTGTGCCATGGCCGTGCCTCTATCGCTGGAAAGAGCAATTTCAGTCGGAAAAGGATACTTAGAGAGAAAGAATCGCATTCCAAGAGCCTATATATATCCCCTAAGTACCACCTTTGAAGGGGCGTCAAAGCTAGGCCAAGGAGCCAAGCTGAGAAGGTCAGAATTAGAGAATAGCGCGAGGATAGCCAGTTGATCCATCCCAAGAAGCCAGAGTTATACTCAAGACGACAAAATTCTCCTTCAATTCCTTCAGTGGGTTTTAGGGATTTCTTATGTTTTATTTTATCTTTTCTCTTGAGATGTTTTCTTTATTCGTTATGAACTAAACCCCTCAGATACCTGAAGGGGATGAAACCTAGATGAATCTTGTTATTTGATTTCAGAATTATATGATAAATTCTTAGTTTGTTCTTAATTATGTTACTTAATCCAAATCTGATGTGCTTAGGTAGAGGAGGAATAGACCCTGCCTAAGAGTAGATCTAACATAATTAAGCGAAGTTGATCGAACGCCTAGAGATAGGGTTATGAGATTTTGCCGGATTAGGGTGAAACCTAATATGGGAGTCCATTGATCGATTTACTGCTATTCTAGGGGGTTATTATAAGTGAACGAGAGTTCCACTAATTAACCTAGGGTTAGACGTTATTCGCCTCGAGAGAGGGTTTAATATAGGTTAGGGAGTCCTACGGATCAAGCTAAGTAAAGAAATCATATGGTTCAGGGTTAGATAACAAGTGAAGTCTAGGTGGATTCTTCCTGAGGGTATCGTAGTAATCAACTGGGTTTTTCTTCGAGTTATTTTCCAATTCGTTCTTTTTGTCTTGTGTCTTTAGCTTAGTAGTCGTTAATATTAGTTTAAAGCAACTTCACTCCGTTTTTAAGGCTAAATAATAAAAAGAAAGTTAGTATTAGTACTTCTAGTTCCTTTGGGTTCGACAATTCGGTCTTGCCTAAGCTATACTACTGTTCAATAGGTATGCTTGCCTTTAATTGTTGTTAGAGTTAGTCTCGAGGTTCGATCATTCTTTTATAAATTTTAAAGCTCTAATTTCAGTGATCAATTTTCCATTGTTCCAAGTCGAGCTTTGATTTGGCTTAAATGTGCCTCCACATATATAGGTTGTTCCTCTTGCTCTCTAGTATTGATGTGTGGACGTTGGTGGAAAACCATATTTCCGCGAGTAGCCCGTGTACTTGAAGGAACAAAATAACACGAAGTAGAGGTGCCAGCAAGCAATCCCATAGAATCCAAACAATATTTATCTAAGCTATCCATACTATTTGCACATGTTAAGGCCAAGAAATCAATTTCAGAGGGAAAAAGTCGAGAGGTTAAATTTGTAATATATGACCCAAGTATTAGTGGACGATTACATCGTAAAATGGCATGAAAATTTTGTGCAAACCAATATTCTAAATTAACTTTAAAACCAAAATGCATACACCACAAAAAGAGCAGTTCAATCTTAGTTAGAATAGATGACGAGTCATTTCTACTTGAAAAACTAAAGGCTAAAAATCGGTGAATATATCTTAAAGCAGGTTCATGCACCAATAAGTCTTTTGTGGTATTCGGATTATAAAGCTGATTAGAATGAGTTAAAACACATTAAACATCTTGAGCATTAAAGTTTCTTGGAATATCTAACAAAGCAGTATGATAGGAATCGAATTGAATATTATTAGGGTCGACGAAACCCATGGCAATGTTAAATTCAAAAATTGACATCCGAAAGTACCTCCTAAGCAAACGAAAATAGACAATTTTTTGTGTTTCAACAGTTCGTAATGCATTTATATTGAAGCTAAATGTAGTGTAGAATTCATATATAAACTCATAATATGCATTACAGGAAGTATTAGCAAATAAATTTCAACCAATAGCATCAAAATAGCCAATCACAGAATCACGAATATTTAACATATCAAGAGTAGAGAGATTGACTTGCTTACAAACCGAGAGCGGACGTTGTCAGATGTAGTCGTATCTTGCGTGATGCTTCAAGGTTGAAAAGTCTAGAAATCCTTGTAATTGACCTTTGGTAGGAATAGTGTTTGCACGGCCTTGTCTATTGCATTGACATCTCGTGATGGTCGAACATATTCATTAGACGAGTCGGGTGGACTTGAATTTTCAGCAGAGTCAGTACTACTGTTTGGAGGTGTCGTTGACTCGAGAGTCGGTCGTCAACGGGCTCGAGTGGTAGATGATCGTGTTTGGCATTGTGAGACATGCTCGTTCGTATTAGAGGGACCTTCGACATTGTCGTTAGAAGTCCCGACTTCCTCCGAACAACCTACATAATATGATAGTAAAGGTGAATCAGGTTGAGGGTTGAGAATCGACCTTTCGGGGGTAGCGGGGTTGCTATTTGAGTGTTCTGCTTCGATCAGAGTCGGACTTCGTCGTCGATGAGTTCTTGTTGGGGCGACCATTTGGCTTGGAAGAGGTGGAGAAGGCTCAGATTCGTCGTTGACTATATCGACGACTGGAGGCGCTAAAAATCGATGTCGACTTCGATTGAGTGAAGCCGAAATATTGTCGGGCATTTGGTTCCGAGTTCATACTATTATTTTCGTGTAGGTGTCACAAATAAATGGTTTTGCTCACTACGGTGGCGGCAGCAATGATGACGACGGTGGTGTACGTTGGCGGTGATGGCGGCAGATGGTGACAGTGTGGTTTAGGCTGATTTTTTTTGAATGGTGATGGTGGGGATCTCGATTTTGGTGTCGGTTAAGGTGGTGAGAGGGTGGTTTGGGAGTTTGGTGATGGAGAAAAAGAAGAAATGGAGGAAATGGTGTTTGTGGAGGGGAGGAGCGATAGAGCGCGATTAGGTGCTCTAATAGGCAATGGCGAGGCGACGGTGGTGGCGACGAGGCTCTCGGACGGTGATGAGGGAAAAAGAAGAAAAAAAAAAGAAAATAGAGGGGTGTGGGTTTGGGGTTCGTCGACGGTAATGGGGGAAAGGGTGTGATGGTGCGGGGCTGTGGTGGCAAGTAGTCGGCGATGGCATGGCATTGTGGTGGCGAGGAGTCGGTGATGGGGGTTTTGATAGTAGCGTGGGCTGGTTATGGGAGTTAGGTGTTTTTTTTTCTTTTTCTTTTTAGAGAAGATGAAGAAGAAAAGGGTTTTGAATTTTGGGGGTTTTGGGTGTTTTGTTTTTTTATTAATTTTTTTATTTTTCGGTTGGGCCTATTGGGTATTGGGTTATTTGTGGGAAATTTGGTTTTTTGGGTAGGTGAGTTAATTGGGTTGGGTGGTGGGTATTGGGCCAATTTTTGATTCGTGTTGTTGGGTTGGTATTTAGGTATGTGTAGGTGGGTTAAATGGGTTGTTGGGTATTGGATTTGGGTGTTGGGGTCTTATGAAGGTTAAGTAATTTAGGGGGTTTTTTATTATTTGTAGGTAAATAACTGTCACCAAATTAGCATGTCGTGCCCACGCCACCAAAATTATCTGGCTATTAGAAAAAAAATTCATAACCTCCATTATGTTCCTGAAAACATTAAATTAACTGAATTAAATAAAAATTTATTTATTTACATCCTAAATCTTACTAAAACTCAAAATTAAATAAATTAAAATAAATTTGGGTTGCCTCCGAAAAAGCGCTTTTGTTTAACATCGTTAGCTCGACGACCTGAGAATTTATTTATCCGACTCTTTGAGGACTAACTCCTCAACCACATGGACTTGAAAATTCTCGTAGAAAGGTTTTAATCGCTGTCTATTGACCTTAAAATTTTTTCCGGATTCTTCACTTTTAACCTCAACTGCACCGTGTGGAAGTACGTGGGTAACAACAAAAGGCCCTAACCGCTTAGTCTGAAGCTTATCTGCAAAAATTCTTAATGTAGGGTCATAAAGTAATACTTTTTGTCCTACCATAAATTGTTTACGGGTTACCTTTTGGTCATGATATGCTTAGACCTTATCCTTATAAATTTGGGCATTTTCATACTGTTCTCGTCAAATTTTCTCAAGTTCCTGAATATGTAACTTACGATGCTTACCTGCAGCTTCTAACTCCATGTTAAAACGCTTTATGTTCTAGCTCAACAGGAAGGTGACATGGTTTACCAAAAATTAGTCAATAAGGAGACATACCTATGGGTTCTTTATAAGCCGTACGGTATGCCCACAGTGCATCATTTACTCGCAAACTCCAATCTTTTCTACTTGGCTTGACAGTCTTCTCCAAAATCAACTTGATTTCTTGATTCGACACTTCCGCTTGACCTTTTGATTGAGGGTGATAAGCCGTGGTGACTCGTTGCACTACCTTGTATTTTTTCAAAAGCGTGTCGATTACCTTATCGCAAAAATGCATTCCACGATCACTGGTCAATGCTCGTAGTGTGCCAAACCTGAAAAAAATATAACTTTTTAGAAAATCGACTACTGTTTTTTCATCAGCATGACGAGTGGCTTTTGCTTCCACCCACTTCGGCACATAGTCAACTGCAAGTAGAATATAGATGTTACCGTATGACGAGACAAAAGGTCCCATAAAATCTATAGCCCATATATCAAATATTTCACCAACATGTATAGGGGTTAGAGGCATTTCATTTTTTCGGCTCAAGTTTCCTACCTTTTGGCACTTTTCGCATGTTTTACAGAACAAATACACCTCTCGAAAAATATGTTGCCAATATAGTCCACATTCAAGTACTTTATGCGCAGTTTGTTAGGACCAAAATGTCCACCACATGCATAAGAATGACAAAAAGATAAAATTGAGTTTACCTCAGTTTCTGCAACACATCGTCGAATTATCTGATCGGAAGAATATTTCCAAAAGTAGGGGTCGTCCCAAACATAGTATCGTGATTCACGTTTGATATTATATTTTTCAGATTGCTACAAGTTAGAAGAGACTATACCTGTAGCAAGGTAATTCACCATGTTTGAGTACCAAGGAAAAATTGTCTGAGTAGCAAGCAGACTTTTGCCCGAAAAATTGTCCTTAAGTGGTGTGACATCCTTCGATGGAGATATTCAGCTTAGATGGTCAGCTACCAAATTTTCGCATCCTTTTTTGTCCTTTATTTCGAGATCGAACTCCTAAAAAAGTAATATCCACCTTATAAGTCTTGGTTTTGCTTCCTTCTTCCCGATCAGATATTTAAGAGCTGCATGATCAGAAAAAATAACAATCTTAGTCCCTAATAAATACGAACGAAAATTTTTCCAAAGCAAAAACTATAGCTAGAAACCCCTTTTCAGTAGTCGAATAATTGCTTTGGGCAGCATCCAAAGTCTTAGACGCATAGCAGATGATGTGTGCTTCTTTCTCGATTCTTTGCCCAATGACTGCTCCTACGCTATGGTCACTTGCGTCACACATTATCTTGAAAGGATATTCCCAGTTTGGTGGTTGAACAATGCATACCGAAATGAGCTTATGTTTGAGCGTATCAAACGCGTCTCTACATGATTAGTCAAACTCGAACTCATTGTCTTTCTGTAGTAGATTGCAAAGTGGTTGTGCAATTTTTGAAAAGTCTTTAATGAACCGCCTATAGAAACCTGCATGACCAAGGAAAGGAAGAATCTCCCTCACAGTTGTGGGGTATGGTAGTGAGTTAATGATATCAATTTTTGCTTTATCAACAGAGATTCCCTCAACAGAGATGATATGACCTAGAACTAATCCTTTATCTACCAGAAAATGACATTTCTCATAATTTAGAACAAGATTAAATTCTAAGCATCTTTCCAAGATTTTTGCAAGATTTGATAAACATACCTCAAAAGACTTACCATATACAGTAAAGTCATCCATGAACACCTCAATTATTTTCTAGACGTAGTTGGAAAATATACTTACCATGCACCTCTAAAACGTGGCTGGTGTGTTGCAAAGTTCGAACGGCATCCGTCTGAAAGCGAACGTGCCAAATAGGCACATAAACATTGTCTTCTCTTGATCCTCAGGTGCCACTGGAATCTGGAAAAACCCTGAGTAACCATCAAGACAACAATAATGAGACTTCTCAGCTAAACGTTCTAACTTCTGGTCAATAAAAGGAAATGGAAAATGATATTTTCAAGTTAAGGAATTCAACTTCCTATAATCGATGCAGACTCTCCACTCGTTTTGGACTCGAGTGGGAACCATCTCACCTGCTGAATTTTCAATTACAGTTACGCTGGTCTTTTTCGGTACTACATGGACCAGACTAACCCAATTACTGTCAGAAATGGGATAGATCATCCCAACATCGAGTAGCTTTTGAACTTTTTTCCTTACCACTTCCATCATGGGCGGATTGAGACGCCTTTGAGCCTTTCTTTTGGGAATAACATTATCCACAACTTGAATTTTGTGCATGCAAGTCGAGGGGCTCAATCCCTTGATGTCAGCTATCGTCCATCCAATTACCTCTTTATAGTCTTTAATAATTCGTACCAAATTTTCCTCTTTTACCTTCGAGAGTTTACTCGATATTATTACCGATAAGGTATTTCCTTTACCGAGAAAAGCATACGTTAAATTGTCTGGAAGTGGTTTAAGTTCCAACTCTGGAGTCTGCAAAACAGATGGTACAAGCTTAGTTTGTGAAGGTGATAATTCAAGATATTTACCTGGATTTCTCCATAATTGCAACGCCTCCAAATGAGCCACTGTTTCGTGAACAGACTTTTCAAAGGTTATCCACTCTTCTTGTTCCTATATGGCATTAAAGTCTAGACTTCTGCAAAGAACGATTCGTAATTCATCCTCGTCATGATATTCTAAATGTACTTCAGTTAAAGGATCAATTATATCAATATTAGAAACATTAGAAATCATGCTAGGGCGGTTTATGACTTCATAGACATTGAATTTCACCACTTCCCCATCGAACTCCATAGTGAGTATCCTACTTCCTACGTCAATCTTTGTTTGGGCGAAACACAAAAATGGACTCTCGAGAAGTATGTCAGATGAATTGCCCGAATTTTCATCCTCTATGTTGATAATGTAAAAGTCTACAGGAAATATTAGCTCGTTTACCTTGACAAGAACGTCCTCCAATACTCCCTCCGGATGCACGATAGATCTATTTGCAAGCTGAATAATCACACTTATTTCCTTTAAATAACCCGCGTTAAGTAGTTTATAAATTGACAAAGGCATAACATTAATTGATGCGCCTAAGTCACACATTGCTTTTTTAATTCCTGCACTACCTATTTTACAAGATATGAAAAACATTCCTTGGTCCTTACATTTGGGCGGTATTTTCCTTTGCCATTAGGCAAAGACATTTTCTCCGACAATTACCTTTTCATGCCTAAAAGTTTCCTTTTACTCGTGCATAACTCTTTTAGGAATTTTTCGTATCGTGGGATCTGCTTAATCGCATCGAGAAGAGGTATGTTGATTTCCACCTTTCGAAAGGTGTCGAGGATCTCCTTTTCATCTCTCTCCTTCTTGCACTGGACAAGTCTTCTGGGAAACATAGGTGGTACTGTGAATGATTTTTGTGGTGCTGACTCTACTGGAGCCTCCGTGTCAAGTTTCTCCCTATTTTGACTAGTGTCGTGGGCGCGACTAGTGTCGCGGCCACGACTCATGTTAGGTGCGGGCTCCAAAACCTTCCCACTCCTCAATGTCATAACGCTTGCATTGTGTCGAGGGTTTGGCTCAGTTTGGGATGGCAGCTTACCTTGGGACTCTAAATGGCTAACCGTGAGTGCGAGTTTGCTCACTTGCTTATCCAACTCCTGCAAATGCATGTCAGTTTTTTGTTGGAATTTCTCAGTACTATTGACTAGCCTTTCCACTATGGCTTTCAAGGACGACTTTGGGGGTGGTAACTGTTGATTCTGAGGTGGCCTTTGTTGGCACAGTTGATTGAACCGTGAATTCGTCCAATAACTAAGATTTTGGTGATCCTTCCACCCCACATTATACGAGTTCGAGTAGGGGTCATATCACCTCTGGGGCGGTCTTGGAAAGTTCTCGATAGATTCGCTTGTTCTGTTGAATCCTCATACAAAATCAGATAGGAGTCCGTCGGATGGTCTGGTTAAGCGCAAATTCTGCATAACCGTGCTGGGCTCGTTTTATCTGTAAGCAAAGTTTGAACAACGTTAGTCAGCTTATCAATTTTATCTTCTAAAGATAGAGAACTTAACCCATGAACCTGTCTTGTGGGTTCTGTAGTCGGCTGGAATTGTTGAGAGTTAGCATCCCTGGTCGAAATTAACTCTCGTGCTCCCTGAGGAGTCATATTAACTAGTGCCCCTCCACTTGCAGCATCTATCATATTTATTTCCATTGGGAGTAATCCCTCATAGAAAGACTGTAAGAGTCACTGTTCAGTCAGTCCATGTTGTGGGCAACTTGCACACAACTTTTTGTATCGCTCTTAGTAATCGTAGAGCGATTCAGCGTCCTTTTGACAGATTCCCACAATGTCCCTCCTTAGTTCGGCTGCTCGAGCTGCAGGGAAGAACCTATCAAGAAATAAACGAGACATGTCAGACCAAGTGTTGACAGACTCCGGGGGTAAATAAAATAGCCACTCTCTAGCAAAGTCAGCTAGTGAGAAAGGAAAAGCACGAAGTTTGATTTGGCTTTCCAATACTCCCTGAGGCTTCATGCTTGTGCACACCATATGGAATTCTTTAAGGTGGGTGTGTGAATTCTCATTCTGTAATCCACAAAAAGTGGGTAGTAAATTGATCAAACCCGACTTTAACTCGAACGGCGTCCCTCCTATCGGATAGGTTATACATAAGGGTTGTTGTTCATCCGGTGCCGCAGCAAGTTGGCGTATCGTCTGTTCAGCCATCTCGTTTGGTTCATCGAATGAGAAAATTTCCTTGGTGTATGATATGGTTTCGAATCTGGGATTTGGCCGTTTACCACGTCGAATGGCTTTTTTCCGCAGTTGTCAGGCAAATTTCTCAATTTTTGGTTCAAACTCTAGAGTTCCCAGTTCTGATCTGGTCATAAGGTAAACAAACAAAAATTAGAAAAATATCTCCAATACCCGGTGACGGTGCCAAAATTTGATAGGCGTCGAAACCACCAAAAATAATTCCTACAAAAACAACTCTAAATTGTAGTAAAGAGTAATAGTAGGGTCAAGTCCACAGCGATTGGATATAGTAATCAACTTCTGTGTTCACTTATGAACAGAATATTCGTCGCGTCATGCGTTGTGTCAAGAATCGTGCCCACGACTCCAAACGGACTTACAACAAAAATAAACAATTAAATCGGGGGAGTTTGAGAATGTTTAAGAGAGTAAATAATCTAATCAACTTAAATAAACGATTGACTACTACTGAAAATAAATGTAAACTGGAAATAAATTTAGACTTGTGTAAACAGATAAAATAAGCCTTAGCCTTAGACTCGGTAAATTTCGTATCAAGAATCGATCCTTGAAAATTAATCTTCTCCTTCAAATGGTAAACTGGTTATAGCAGTTAAGAACGTCCTAACCACCAATTCTTCCTCTCGTAGTTGGTTCTGGTACGACCTACAAACCAACCCTTACCGATTATCTAACCGAGATACACATGTTCCTGATTCAAGATTCCAATAGCCTTGCACTCTAAAAAACCCAACTCGAATCAACGGCCTCAACCACATGCGTCGTTTAAACCCGATCACTTCTTCCTTGGTTTGTTCTCAAAAATCCGAATTCAGCACGGTCGACTCAAATCTCTAACTATCAGCAAACAAGACTCCAACCCAACGTGTACTTTCACTTGAAATCGAATTTAACTTTAAGGGATGATTGGCCTATCCCAATACTTAGGAAAAAAATAAATACCGATTGGAAGGATTTTCAGCACAAATTCATGTCTCACGATTCCCGACCGGAAAGAACACAAGCCTAAAGCTAGGATGAAATTTAGTGAAGCATGAAATTATTCATGCTTTGTATGTTTTGAAAGGTAGGTTGATGATAATGGAAGAAATTGGGGAATGAAAAGACTTGAAAAGCAATTAGCCCAATTTATAAAAGCAAGCAAAATGCCAATGAAAATAGCAGTAGCTCACGTCAATTCCAAAGAAAAAGAAAGAATAATTCTATTCCAAATTGGAGTAGGAAAGCAGAATTCATTGATGATTTTCCAAAGAACACTAAGGCCCTATTTATATAGATAAAATTTACTATTTTTGGCCTTAGCTAATTTAACATAAAATCAAAATAGAATCAAAAATAAAATAAATAAAATAAAAAATAAAACTAAAATAAGACTTTTCTATTTTTGGCTTTTTACAAAGTCAAAATATCTAGTGAGTCCTTGGCTTTCTCCATATTCAGCCCCATTCCATTGATTTTGTTTCAATTTGGTCCTTTTCTGCTCGTTTTTGTTTCTTAGCGTCCTAATTGCATCCCTGGAAAGATTAAAACTTAAAAGTACTAATTAGCAGGGATCAATTCAGAAATAAACCGAATTTAAACACAAAATAACATGCAAATTTAATATGTTATCAATATACAAGTTTTATTAAGTGATTTTTAGTGAAAATGCAAATTAGGGGTTAAATTGTGAAATGTGTAAATGTAGTGGTTAAATTGTAAAATAAGTGAGAAATATGGGATGATATGTGCATTAGAGAAATTCGGCTAGTATGGGTTGTGCTTGAATTTCATTAATTTGTGATTTTATGAAATAGGGACTAAATTGTAAAAATGTTGAAATATTAGGAGAAAAAGTGTAAATGTGCCTTAATGAGTGTTTTGGATTAAATTGAATAGAGTGATGATTAAAAAAGCTGAATTTGATATTATATAGGTCAAGAAAAGCGAAACTTGGATCTAGATCGATGGAAAAACAAAGTTCTCGAATAATCAATCAGTTTAGCCGTTTTTGCATCCGAGGTAAGTTCGTTTGTAATAAGTATTGTTATAATTATGCTTTAAATGCTTTGATATTGTATAAATTGTGTATATGAGACAACGGTTGTGTTCGACGACTATTCGATAAATTTTGGGCACTTAGTGTGCGATGTCGAAATAGCTTAGGCTGTATATATGTATTTGCACTTAGTGTGTGTGATCTAAATAACTTCGGCTATATATATATTGGCACTTAGTGTGCGAGATTGATACAGCTTTGGCTATTTATTTGGCACTAAGTGTGCAAGTTTTTCGAGTATCCAAAAATATTCTGAATGGATCAACGGGTACGTCAAAGATGTGGATGGGTTATGAGTTTGATACGGAATGGTACAGGTATGTACGTGAACCGTACAAGCATTGAAATAAGGAGATTATGAAAGTGAAAAACAATCTTGTGAATGAAATTTTGATAGGATGATGATTCCATATGTGAATTGTATATTATGTTTGATTTGTTTAAATTTTGCACATTTGGTTAGTTGATATAAATGCTATATGAACTTACTAAGCTATAAAGCTTACTTTGTGTATTTCTCTGTGTTTTATAGTGTTTTCAAAGCTAGCTCGGATTCAGGGATTGTCGGAGATATCGTCACACTATCCAACTATCATTTGGTACTTTTGAGCTTTGGGATTTTGGTACATGGCATGTATAGGGATTTTGGTCATTTTGATATATGTGATGCTTGTGAATTTAGCCATTTGAATTGGCTTATAAATATCTAAGGTTTGGTTTGTATATATGTAGCCATGTAAGTTGGCTTATAATGGTGAATTTGATGATGTATATAAATGTGTAAATGGCGTTTTTTTGAGTTTGGTAATTGTCCTATAAATGCTAGTTATGATGGTATTTGATGCTTGATGAAAATAGGTATGGTGAATGTCAAATGGTTGATGAATTAGTAATTAGTATGCTTATGAGTTTAGGCAAATTTGATGCATGTTTGGAAATAACTATATTGATGATTGAAAAGGGTAAAATTTGGTATGTATTTGGATTGCATATTGTGGTATTGTGAGCCTTGTATTTGTTGGTATTGAAATGGAATAAATGATGCTTGGTTGAGGTTGATTGAATGCTTATTTATGCTATATATTGGTGCCTTGAAGTTTGATGTAGGTGTGCTCAAGGTTGGGTGGAAAATTGGCTTGGTAAATAGCCTATTTTTGTCCACACAGGCAGAGACACGGGCGTGTGTCTCAGCCGTGTGCGATACACAGTCATGTACACGACTGTGTGTTCCCTAGTGTTGTAATTAAAATCAAGTCAGTATGCTCCATACGGCCTCACACACGGGCGTGTGACTTGGCCGTGTGGCATAAGTCAGTATACCCTACAATATTGACACTACCTAGCACATGGCCTAGCACACGGGCATGTATGGCCTTTTTTAGGGCACACAGGTGTGTGTGTGGTCATGTGACCCAAGTCAGAGAGTTACACGGGGTCGAACACGAGCTAAAACACGGTCATGTGCTCCCCTTTTGAATGCCCACACGGCCTGTGACACGGGTGTGTCTGTTGGTCGTGTGAGATACACGGGTGGGCCACATGGGCGTGTGTCCCCTATTTTTGAGAAAATTTTCTAAGTGTTTAAAATGATTCCAAATTTATTAGTTTAGTCCCAAACCACTGCCAAAGCATGTTTAGGGTCTTGTAGGCTCGTATTAGGGACAAATTGATTGAGATTGAATAATGAATGCATGAATTGTGAAAATGTATGCTAAGTGAATGTTTAATTGTTTTATAAGTTCGGTAATACTCTGTAACCCTATTCTGGGGTTGAATACGGGTGAGAGGTGTTACATTTACATAGCCTGGCTATGACTGAGATTGTGTCTACCCAAAATCACCCTAATCAAATAGAGCACACGACCGTGTCACTTGCCCGTGTGTGCCAAAACGTAACTTATAATGCAAGTCATATGCATCAACAAGTTACTTAAACCACAAACATGCCATTAACCATTCAATAGACCTGTACAAAATACACCAAAAGCATATCAAAACATGTCAATTTTCTAGTCCTAACCAATATGCCATAAGGCACCATCACAACCAATAAACAATGCTGATGCGTTTCCTAATTCATACCAAGTTTGAAAATAACTAAGGAAACGCCATATAAATCATCAAAACTACCAAAACTTCTGTTCTTTATCCTTAACCATGTAGAAATATATATTTGTCTATACAATAGACACCATGTAACAACCCAGTTTCGGTGAAATTAGAACAATAGTTTCAGGACCACAAATCCGAGCAGAAAATAAAATTTATTTTTATTTTATTTTATGGTCCGTAATATGATAGAAATGTCATATGAATATTTTGATAAGAAAATTTTACTGATTATGTGCTTAATTACGAGAAGGACTAAATCACATAAAATGCAAAAGTTAAATTCTAGTAGCTATAAGGATTAAATAGCTATGGAATTCAAAACTTAAGGTCCTTATATGGTAATTAGACCATAAATAAAAAGTATGTGATATTTTGATGGCTCATCCATGGAAATTTAGAAAAAGGGCAAGGACTAAATTAGAAAGTGAAATATTTTAATTAATTAAAAGATGATAAAAAGAAATATCATATTTTTCTCATCTTTTTCCCCAAAAATACATGGAAACCCGAGGAGAGAGAGAAGAAACTTTCATGGCCAAATTGGGTAAGTTTCCTTGTCCCGTTTTTAGTAATTTTGATATTTTTGAAACCATGATAGCCTAATCTATCTATTTGGGGGATTAATTTGAAAAGTTATCAATGTATGAAATTTGGTTCATGGATGAATATACTGAAAATTAGAAATTTGTGGTAGAAAATGAAAGGTCGTTGATAGATAAACAACTTTTACAAAGTGATTTTTGATGAAAACATGATTTAGGGACTAAAATTTAAAGTTGTGAAATTTGATGAAAAATTCTGAATTTTTATGAATACATGTGCTGTATATTTTGTAATGGGATTTTGGTTAGGCTTGTAATAGGGAGTAAATTGCACAAGTTTCATTTTTTGAGCCTAGGGACGAAATGAGAATTTATGGAAAAGTTAGGGGCAAAATGGTAATTTTGCCTATGATGTAAATTGAGTCCACATGAATATGAAATGTGATAAATTGATGTTAAATTTACTCATATAGATCTGGATAGACCAAATTCGGAGTTAGAACGAGGAAAAGAGGAAAATGTCGAATTAGTAGATTTTACGTACACGAACATTTATTGAGGTAAGTTTGTGTAACTAAATTGTGTTTATTTACATGCTTGCATTGATTGTTTTTATGTAAATTGCATAAATGCCATAAATATGTGAAATGATTACATATCCGATCAAGCCCGATAAATGAAAATGCTTAAATTAAATGATAATGCCTGATAGATGATAAAGGATAAACAATGAGAATGTTACTTATATGCTTGTAATGAATGTGGAATGTGTTCATTTGAATTATATGAATGTTGTGGATGTATGAAATAATCACATGCCCGATAATGCTTGAGAAAAATGTTTAAATCCTGGTTGAATAAAATGGAAAATCGATGGATATGTGATTTCTCGAAATGAATGAGGTCCTGCATTTGTTGCTGACGGGATTTAGCCCGGATGAGTAATCCTGATATAAACCCTCTCGAGCACTCATTACAGAAAGGATTTAGCCCGAACGGGTAATCCAAATCAAGCTCCTTAAAGCATATGCCATTACAAGGATTTAGCCTAGACTGGTAATCCTGTTGTTTATATATATGTGGCTCGAGAGTGTACTTTCTGAAATAGTACCCTATGAGTACCATTGAATATGAATTGACGAATTCGGATTTGTACACAAAGAGTGTACTACCTGTGTATCCATCGATATTTCAGATAAATTCAACGAGTAAAAGTTTTTGACATGAGAAGATATGAATAAGAAATGAGTTATTACACAAATCAGCCTGAAATACGTGAAAATGACGATACGTGATAATCAATATATGGAAATATGAAATGATGATATTGTACATGGAATTTATTTGATGAGTATGTACATCATTGATTATAGACTTGTACACTTGAGTGTACTAATCGTGACCTTGGTATTTCGAGTAATATGGGTAAAGTTCTAATATGATCTGAACTCGAAATGAACTATTATGATATTATACTTGTAATATAAAAAGATGATTTATACATGTTAAATGGAATACATGTTGTGGGAAGCATATGTGTATGGAAACTTGATTGTTGTTGAGCCTATATATGTTTGTGATGTTATTGTGGATTATATGACTAACAGGGGCAATAAGGATATGTGTAGGGCTTGAGGGCAAATTGATTGAATATGCCTTACATAGTTACCTCAATATAGAATAAATGGTACGTTAAGTACCATGTTATACGAACTTACTAAGCATTTTATGCTTACTTCATTTTATTTCCCTATTTTAGAGTAAATCGGAAGCTCGTTGGATTGAAAGCTTGGTAGAGATCACTCACACTATCCATCAGCCCATGTCGGTACAATATGGTAAATCAATTATGGTTGTAATGGCATGTATAGGTTATATTGGCCATATTGGCATGTAAATGTATAGAACAACTTGGCCTTTAGTGGCTTGATAATGATGTCTGTAATCTAGCCATTGGAATGGCTAGTAATGGTTGTTTTGATATACTTGTAATTTCATGCTATGCTAGCTATATATATATGTTAAGTAGTTGATCAAATCATGTTTAACACATGGATTGAACCAAGGTAAGATAGTAAACATGTATGCATGCAATGTGATATGCCATGTTGAATGATGGAAATTGCTTAATTTGAATACTTGAAATGGTTGGAATGTGTTTGGTATGTTTTCATGCAGGAAAATGGAAAATTTGGGTGACAAATGAGGCTAGGAAATGACTTTATTTTGTCCACACGGGTAGACACACGGGCGTGTGTCTAGACCGTGTGTGACACATGGGTGTGTAGTTAGGCCGTGTGTCCCCTACACCTTAATTTTGAGAAACAGAATGCTCAGAATTGAGTACATAGGCAGAGACACGGGCGTGTGTCTCAGTCGTGTGTGTAACACCCCTAACCCGTAACTGTCGCCGGTCTAGGGTTAAGAAGTATTACCGGACAATCGAAAACTTTTACAAAAATTAAAAAAAAAAAACATAATTCGACAAATCACATCAAAGTGTCCCTTAAATAAGTCATTGAGACCTTAAACATGCTTTAGAATAGGGCTGGGACTAAATCGAACACATACAAAAATTCTCAGAAATTTAAAATTTTTTTTCAAAGTTACAGAGGTCACATGCCCGTGTGGGCTGGCCGTGTGCCTTACATGGCCTCAGACACACCCGTGTGTCTAAGCCGTGTAAAAAAAGGGCATACATACTGACTTGTCCACACGGCCGTGGACAAAAAATAATTCAATTATCTCATATCAATAAAATATTCCATGCTTGACAAAAATTATCACATGTCTTATTATTTTCAACAACTATTCACAGTATTAATATAATCCAAGCACCATGCAACAATAATAATTTTTTTTTTGTAAATAATTTATCAACTAAATAAAAGTAAACACATGAATGAAAATACATAAAAACTAATCCTATGTACTTTCCCCCACATTTTAGAACAAATGTTACCCTTAACAAAAAAATAATTAAAGTGGAAACAAGAAAACTTCCCTGAGTAGGCCGGATCATTGTTGTCATGATAATCTCGAGATTTGTGTGCTCCAAGCGGACAAAAAGGTACCAAGATGATCTGTGTTGCCACCATAGAAGAACTTCTAGTTGGTTCTCAACACTTTGATTCGACGTGTGTTCCACTGTCGATAAATATGAACTAGTCTCTTCAGTCAATTCCAATGATGTTACCTTATTTTCGACTGAAGCAACATCCATATTACAAGCCATTTGTACCAAATCTGAGCCAACCTTAAATCATTTTCTGGGGTATTATTACCTCGAGCTTCCTCCATTTAATGTCTCGTGAAGTTTTGGTCACTCAAGCTTTGTTGCCCTTGTCAGATGAGAATGAGTCGAACTCATTGATCTCTTCAGGTGGTACCTTCTCTGCTATGGCTAGAAAGTGTATTGGATCTTCTACGTTTTCATTTAGAATTGGATCAAGCTCCATGTTAGTGGTTACTTCTACTTTTACGTCAGCAACTACATCTACTGTTATGTCTAATTATACGTCAATTAGATCGGAGACCACTTCGGTCATATTCAATTCATCCCTATAATATCTGGTTCCAAACTGTTGTTGACTGCTATTGTCTAATTCAGGGTGGTTAGTAATAATACAAGGGTCCTTCAGATCATGGTTGGGAACATCATGCACGACCTCTTCCCTTAGAGGTAGCGCCTCAGATATTTCTTACAGCATTTTCCTTATCTGTTCCATCATGTCTGACAAGTTTGATAATCTTTCGGAGTTAAATAGGTCAGTAGTGTCGCATGAAGGCATCTTATGCAAATCATAAGGAGGCTCATCTGAGTGCTTGGGTATATCATCGTCTTTGTCATATTACTCATAAATAGGTTCATATGAGTACTCATTGTCCTCACACCCGTTATCATCGCTCCATTCGTTCGTCGTGGCTCTATTTGACCAACCTGTTATGTAGTTCCATTCGTTGTCCCAAGTAGTCCTTTCATCATTAAACCACATGTAATCAAAATTTTCCATAATTAAATATTTTAGTTAACAAGGTAAAAAAATTGAGAAAAAAATAACACAATTAATGAATAAAAAAATTAGTACACTATCTAACTCGTTCATCTTTCGACTAATATTATTTATAAGTAATTTATTAAATAACAACTATCACCGTCAGAATACCCAACAACGATGCCAACAACTTGCTCGCCTCTAGATGTACTAATATCTAGAGTTTGAATACTGCAAATAAAGATATGGATTTGAGGCGGTGTCTGTAAGTATACGAGTTAGGTTGTAATATAGTTACAACAAAGTAGATAAGTACTGAGGATTGTACCTAAGGGATTGCAGTTTGGGGAAAATTGCTATCAAGCCATTACTAGAAATAATTACAAATATACTTGAGTCATGAATTAGTAATGTTAATATGGAAGCAAGATGTAACACCCCAAACCCGGTCAATACACCACGACCGAATCTAGTATGTTACGGGATAAATGTTTTCGAGAGGTTTAGGTTTCGGTTCAGAGTTTGATGAAATTTTTGGCTAAGTTTTATACTTGTAGAAATCTTGGGCATGATTGTTTTAAAAACCATAGTGCATTTGGGAAAACCAGGAATTTTGAAAACTTAATAAACATGTAAGTAAAACGAATTTATTTTATTTAGAAAACCGAGTAAGTTCTTTATGTGGCTTAAAACATGTTGGTCTTGTAAGAAAATATTCCCAAGTTTGAAAAACACATTCGAGTTTCATTCATTTCAAATTACAGCGTGGTACCCGATGGTAAAGTTTAAAACATTTCGCTTTTTAGTTTGAAAACCTTATCTTTCCAAGTTTTAGCCAAAATTTGAACCCAATAGTTTGTTAAGGCATATTTGAAAATAAATCTAAACATAAACATAACAAAAACACAACTTTAAAAGGCCTTTTACAATCCCAATAAACCAATTAAAAATAATTCAAATAAAGTACCAAGTTTTAATTCAGAGCAAATCCAACTTTTATTCATGGCATGAGCACCTCGAGTCTACCCCGGCTCCATGTCCGCAATCTAAGTGTCACCTGAAATGATAAGGGAAAGAGGTGAGTCGCAGGACTCAGTGTATAAATCCTCCTCCCGAGTACAGCAACATACCAACACATATCATAGCAAAGCAATACAATTAATGCACCCGATCCTAACCATCCATAACACCTTTTCTACCCCGTGTGGTACCAAACCACTGGTGGTACCAAACCACTGATGGTGCCAAACCACTGGTGACCCAAAGTCACGATATCCATCACTGTGGTGCCAAACCACTGGTGACCCAAAGTCACGATATAATCCATCTGTGGGGCCAACCCACGTGTGATACCAAATCACTGGCGACGATCCTGTATCTTAAAAGTGGGGCCAATCCACAGTGGTGTTAAACCACAGGGACGAGTCGCTATGAGGTGCCAAACCTCTGGTGTCCCAAAGACACAAGTGTGATACCAAATCACTGGTGACCGTAGTCACGAATCGTATGATGGGGCCAGCCCATCGTGTGATACCAAATCACTGGCGTCAATCCCGTAATATCAACCGTGGGGCCAACCCACTGTGGTGCTAAGCCACTGGGACGAGACGCTGAGGTGCCAAACCTCTGGTGACCCAAAGTCACAATAATCAATCTGCGGTACCAAACCACTGGAGGTGCCAAACCTCTGGTGTCTCAAAGACACGGATATCATATTCCCCCTCCTCTCATATTACCCCATATCATACCAACTCATGAAAAGTATGCAAATCATGCAGATCATGCTTACATGCCCAATATTGCATCCCACAGTACATACAACATAACTCAATAACAGAGCTCGTAATGAAACGGACTTACCCGAATCCGTGCACATACCCTAGGGTATCATATCAATAAATCACACTGTTTGACAATCAGGTTTATTAAACATATTACTAAGCCAAAAAGTGTGTTAGCTTACACACCTGTTAAAACGCAAGCTTTAACCCAAACGAACCGATCTAAAATCCCTCGATTACCTTGCTCCTAAAATCGACCAACCATAGATTAGTTACTTATACCATTTGGCCAAAACCAAATAAATCAAGAGGGTTAACGCTTACCCTCACCTTACACTTGATCTGGTTTCCTACCAAATCCCGAACCAAACGATGGTTCTTCTTTAAGCAAACGGCACACCCTAACAAGAAAACGGTTAATCCTTTAGTGACTTGGCTTAATGAGAACTAAACGAATAGACTAAAAGAACCAACTCTTACCACCACTTACCAAACGATTAAGCAAAGGTGACTGCTTCACTTGATTGCCACCAAAGTCCAAAGGCTCTACAATGAAATCGATTACCAAAACAAAGGTTAACACCTTCCAATCAATACCCAAAATCGGCACTTAACCAACCCAAAACGATAAAGCACAAGGGAGGGGAGAAATGGCCATTCGGCCAAGCACTTACCTACCACCAACCGATTGAAAACTAACCCCCAACAAGATTAACACCCTTCTAGAATTCGGCCAAGATGAAGAAACTATTAGGAGAGAGGAGAGAATCGGCCAACACTCTAAACAAGAAAGAAGAGAGGATTCGGCCTAGGAGTTAATCACACTTATGTTTGGCTTAGAATGAAAGAATGGAAGAGTAGAGATGAGAAGAAATGGAGGCTACGGCAAATAGGGTTTGAGAGGAGAAAAAGAAAGTTTGAGAGAACAAGTTTAGAGGGTTTCGGCATACAAAAGAAATGGAGAAAACAATTGAAGATTTTGGTTTAGAAGCAATTGTGAGTTTCGGCACAAGTGTTTTAGGAGAAAAGAATGAAAATGTGAGGAGAGGAAGGTGGCTAGTTTCGGCAACAAAAGAGATCAAGGGAAGCAAAAGCACAAAATGGGCTAGATGCCCAAAAGAAAAGTCGGCAAGATATGGTTGCTTGAGACTTCGATTCCCAAAGAAGAAAATGGAGAAACTCTCTTGAAAATTTCGGCTTGTTTTGACAAAAAGAAGAATTTGGCTTACACAAATTTGACCGAAAATGCACACCAAATGCCAAAAGAATTTCGGCACTCCCACTCCCCCACACACCAAACCGTCCACTCCCCCCAAAATCTCCCCCAAGATTCGGCCATCACTCCCCCAAACACTCCAAGCCACTACTTCAAACTAGTTTGAACTAGTCCACCTCCACAAATCACTCTCCACCCACCATTCAAGTGGGTTGACTTGGTCTATGGCAGAGTTTGAACTGCCAGCAACTTCTCTTCCTCCATGCCGTCAAAATGGAAGCAAAATGTGAGCATTCTGCACGTCACACACACAAGCCTCAAGTGGCGCCTATCCTGCCACTCCACCAGCTCCTTTCTTGTGCTAACATTTACCAAATAAAACCTTTAAACCCCAGCTTCCTCAGCTCCTCTCACCTAAGCCTAAAAACTAAAATTTTTCCTACCTCTCAGGCTTACACCTAGCTTACAACTAAGCCCCAAAACATCAAGAACAACAACATAGCAGGCCAATAACATGCAAACAATGCCATAACAAAATAGCCCCTAACCCGGGATATTACAGTTCTACCCCCTTAAAATAATTTCGACCCCGAAATTACCTGATCAGAAGAGTTGAGGGTATTGCTGCCTCATCATATCCTCGGATTCCCACGTAGCTTCTTCCACGCCATGATTCCGCCAAAGCACCTCTACCAAAGGCACAGACTTTCTACGCAGAACCTTTACATCCCGATCCAGAATCTGCACAGGTTCTTCCTCCATGGTCAAATCTGGATTTACCTCGATCTCTTCCACTGCTACGACATGCGATGGATCTGAACGATAACGCCAAAGCATCGAAACGTGAAAAACGTCGTGAATCTAACTTAACTCTGCTGGCAACTCAAGCTGATAAGCTACCGGTCCCACTCGTCTCAGTACCTTATACGGCCCAATAAACCTCGGACTTAGCTTGCCTTTCCTTCCAAACCTCAACACTTTCTTCCATGGCGAGACCTTCAGAAACACTTGATCCCCCACAGCAAACTCTATATCTCTCCGCTTAAGATTGGCATAAGACTTCTGCCGGTCCGAAGCTTCCTTCAATCGAGCCTGAATCAACTTAACCTTGTCTTTGGTCTCAGCAACCAACTCGGGTCCCAACAACTGACGTTCACCCAACTCCGTCCAACATGTAGGTGAGCGACACTTCCTACCATACAACGCCTCATATGGTGCCATCTTGATGCTTGCTTGGTAACTATTGTTGTAGGCGAACTCAGCTAATGGCAGAAACTCCTCCCAACTACCACTGAAGTCCAGAACACAACCTCTCAGCATCCTCTAAGATCTGAATAACCCTTTCCGACTGCCCGTCAGGCTGCGGGTGAAAAGCCGTGCTGAAATCCAAACGCATACCCAGAGCCTGATGCAACGCTTTCCAGAACCTTGACGTAAATCTGGGATCCCTATCCGAAATGATTGATACTGGCACACCGTGCAGCCTCACTATCTCTGACACATACAGTTTCGCCAACCTCTGAAGTGAGTAGTCAACCCTCACCGGAATGAAGTGAGCTGATTTAGTCAGTCGATCCACAATTACCCAAACTGAATCTTTCTTGCTTGGCGTAAGAGGTAATCCACTGACGAAATCCATGGTTATCCTTTCCCACTTCCACTGCGGAATCTTCACTGGCTGAAGCAACCCTGACGGCAACTGATGCTCAGCCTTGAATTGCTGACATGTCAGACACTTCCCTACAAACTCTGTCACTTCCCTCTTCAGACCCGGCCACCAAAATTGCTCTCTGAGATCCCTATACATCTTGCTACCTCTAGGATGCATAGCGTATGGACTGCTATGTGCATCCTGAAGAATCCTCTGCCTCAGCTCAACATCCCCTGGCATACAAGCTCTCCCTTGGAAACATAACACTCCATCACTAGACAAACTGTAACCCTCCAAACCACTATCCTGCACTTGCAACCTCTGCGCACTCAAAACCTCATCCTCTAACTGCTTTTCCTTGATCTGCTCAACCCAAGTAGGCTTAACCTGCAACTCTGCCAGAATACTTCCGTCGTCATACAAACTCAAATGGGCAAACATCGCTCTTAAGTCCGAAACAACCTTGCGGCTCAACGCGTCTGCCACCATGTTAGCCTTGCCCGGATGATACTCAATCGAACAGTCGTGGTCCTTTAGCAATTCAATCCATCTACGCTGCCTCAAATTCAAATCCTTCTGAGTCAAAAGGTACTTCAGACTCTTGTGATCTGTGTAGACTATCGATCTCTCCCCGTACAAGTAGTGCCTCCAAATCTTCAAAGCAAAGACTACAGCCGCTAACTCCAAGTCGTGCGTCGGATAATTAACCTCATGTGGCCTCAGCTGCCGAGATGCGTAAGCCACAACTTTTCCTTCCTGCATCAGCATACAACCCAAGCCCGTATGTGATGCATCGCAATATACTGTGAATTCCTTACCTACCTCAGGTTGAATTAGAACCGGAGCCTCAGTCAAAATCTTCTTAAGCTTATCGAAACTTTCCTGCTGTTTCTCAGTCCAAACAAATGGAATTCCTTTCCTTAACAACTTGGTCATCGGCGCTGCAATCAACGAAAAACCCCCTACAAACCTTCGGTAGTATCCTGCCAAACCCAGAAAACTCCGAATCTCAGCCACTGACTTAGGCGGCTTCCAATCCAAAACTGCCTCAATCTTTCGAGGATCCACTCTAATCCCCTCAGCCGACACTACATGACCCAAGAAAGTCACTTCTCTAAGCCAGAACTCGCACTTACTAAACTTAGCATAAAGCTGCTTCTCCCTCAAAATCTGCAGTACCACTCGCAAATGCGCATCATGCTCTTCCTCTGTCCTTGAATACACCAAGATGTCGTCTATGAAAACCACGACGAACTGATCCAAAAACTACTGGCACACCCTATTCATCATATCCATAAATGCTGCCGGCGCGTTAGTCAACCCGAACGGCATTACCAGAAAATCGTAGTGCCCATACCGAGTCCAAAAAGCTGTCTTGTGAATAATCGCCTGCTTCACTCTTAACTGGTGATACCCAGACCTTAAATCGATCTTCAAGAATACCGCTGCATCCTTCAGCTGATCAAACAAGTCATCTATCCGTGGCAACGGATACCTGTTTTTGATCGTCAACTTATTCAACTGGCGGTAGTCTATACACATCCGCATCGTACCATCTTTCTTCTTAACAAAGAGTATCGGCGCTCCCCAAGGTGAAACACTTGGCCTGATAAAACCTCGATCCAACAACTCCTGGATCTGAGCCTTAAGCTCCACTAACTCCTTTGGTGCCATCCTATACGGAGCAATCGACACTGGCGCAGTTCCGGGTAACAATCTATCCCGAACTCTTCCTCACGATCCGGTGGCAAACCCGGAAGCTCCTCTGGAAACACATCAGCAAATTCCCTAACTGTCCGAACCTTCTCTACAGCAGACTCTTTAGCCTCCAAGGCATACACATGAACCACATAAGCTTCACAGCCCTTCCTGACCATCTTCTCAGCCTTCAGAGCAGATACCACATTAGATAAGTAATTTCTCCTATTACCTATCATGACCACCTCATCTCCTTCAGACGTCTTAAGAACCATGCGCTTAGTTGCGCAATCCAACCTCGCCTGGTTCTTAGCTAACCAGTCCATCCCAAGAATCAGATCGAACTCCCCAAACGGCAGTTCCATCAGATCAGCAACAAGCACTACCCCTTGAAGTTCTAGGGGTACATCCTTAAACAGCTTATCTACAACTACAGAGTGACCTAGAGGGCTAATTACTGTCATCTGCCTAGAAGTAGTTTCAGAGTCTAAATCCATGGTCTCTACTATACTACTAGCAACGTAAGAATACGTCGAACCCACATCAATCAAAGCAGTAAATGGAGAACCAAAGATCAATAACGTACCGGTTATGACGTCCGGTGCGTCGCCCTCCTCTCGGTGCCTCGCTGCATACACTAACCCAGGCTGTCTTACCTCAGAACTACCCGCACCTCTGCCCGGTGCTCCGCGGCCTCGACCAGAACCATTACCTCCTTTGCCATTACCACGACCCCTCTGCGGTGGCGGTCCATTATTCCTGAACTGAGTATGGCCCTGACCCTCAGACTGAATCCTAGCCAACTTACACGGACAGTCCCTCACACGGTGATCCAAAGAACCACACTCGAAACACCCTTTTCCACCAGTCCAGCATCCTCCCCAATGAGATTTCCCACAACGGTTACACTGCGGCGGTCCCTGATTACCAGCAACAAACCTACCAGACTGACTCGGCCCACTCTGTCTAACCCTTTTTTGCGGATTACCTGACGACCCAGCAGATCCAAAACTCCTCTTATGCCTGTTCCTATCCATGCCTTGCCTTACCGACTCTTTAACTCCCTCGGCTACCTTAGCCTTCTCCACCAGGACGGCAAACTCACGCTCCTGCTGTGGAGCAATCAGCAAACTTAATTCATCTCTTAGACCATCCTCGAAACGAACACACCTCTCGTGTTCAGTAGCCACAATGCCCCTAGCATACCGACTCAGCCTCAAGAACTCAGCCTCGTACTCTGACACAGACTTACTCCCCTGAACAAGCCTCAGAAATGCTTTTCGCTGCGCGTCGATGTAGCTAGCTCCAATATACTTTTTCTGATAAGCAGCCTTGAAATAATCCCAAGTAAGATCCTCTGCTGCAGCACTGTCCCGAACCGTGAGCCACCACTGGTATGACTCATCCCGAAAAAGCGATACTATGCACTTCAGCTTCTCCTCAGCAGTCAGGTCTAAATCATCCATAACCCGCTCTGTCGCCTCCAGCCAATACTCAGTCGTGCTGGGAGCAACACCAGAAACACCTCGAAATACCTCAGCCCCATTTGCCCGGAGTCGCTCAGGTACAGATTTCCGAACTCCTGCGCCTCCGCCTACTCCAGCTACCTTCTCCAGAACTCGTAGCATTGCCTGCGACACTGCGTCATCCCCAGTCTGATCCTGAAACTCACCACCTCCAGCTGGTGGCGGTACTGGTATCTCGTTCTCTGACCCCTGACCAGATCCTACGGGTTCAGAAACTGTCATCCTACCTCGACCACGTCCACGACCGCGTCTACCTCTAGCGCTCATGACTAAAATCTCTACGTATCTGATTTAGGAGTTTTATGCATCAGTACTTATTCCACTGTTTTAAAAGCAAAGTCTTATGAATATTAAAGAAGCTTTGTTTTCGCGAGTTCACAGAGTCCTATCAGTTTCAGTTTCTAAAGTAATCCGCTACTACTAGTCATCCAATCACATCATATCCAAAAACCACAAACAATAGTAAGGGGTACTTACCTGGGCGGATTGGTGCCAGAGACTCGGTGCCATGCCTTTTTCAACCACATATTTAAAAACGCAACTCTTAAAACAACTTTTCAAAACATTTTGGCCCTCGAGCCCACAGCCGAGCCTTTGAACTTGGCTCTGATACCATAATTGTAACACCCCAAACCCGGTCAATACACCACGACCGAATCTGGTATGTTACAGGATAAATGTTTTCGAGAGGTTTAGGTTTCGGTTCAGAGTTTGATGAAATTTTTGGCTAAGTTTTATACTTGTAGAAATCTTGGGCATGATTGTTTTAAAAACCGTAGTGCATTTGGGAAAACCAGGAATTTTGAAAACTTAATTAAACATGTAAGTAAAACGAATTTATTTTATTTAGAAAACTGAGCAAGTTCTTTATGTGGCTTAAAACATGTTGGTCTTAGTAAGAAAATATTCCCAAGTTTGAAAAACACATTCGAGTTTCATTCATTTCAAATTACAGCGTGGTACCCGATGGTAAAGTTTAAAACATTTCGCTTTGTAGTTTGAAAACCTTATCTTTCCAAGTTTTAGCCAAAATTTGAACCCAATAGTTTGTTAAGGCATATTTGAAAATAAATCTAAACATAAACATAACAAAAACACAACTTTAAAAGGCCTTTTACAATCCCAATAAACCAATTGAAAATAATTCAAATAAAGTACCAAGTTTTAATTCAGAGCAAATCCAACTTTTATTCATGGCATGAGCACCTCCCAGGCTCCATGTCCGCAATCTAAGTGTCACCTGAAATGATAAGGGAAAGAGGTGAGTCGCAGGACTAAGTGTATAAATCCTCCTCCCGAGTAAAGCAACATACCAACACATATCATAGCAAAGCAATACAATTAATGCACCCGATCCTAACCATCCATAACACTTTTTCTACTCCGTGTGGTACCAAACCACTGGTGGTGCCAAACCACTGGTGACCCAAAGTCACGATATAATCCATCTGTGGGGCCAACCCACGTGTGATACCAAATCACTGGCGACGATCCCGTATCTTAAAAGTGGGGCCAACCCACGGTGGTGTTAAACCACAGGGACGAGTCGCTATGAGGTGCCAAACCTCTGGTGTCCCAAAGACACAAGTGTGATACCAAATCACTGGTGACCGTAGTCACGAATCGTATGATGGGGCCAACCCATCGTGTGATACCAAATCACTGGCGTCAATCCCGTAATATCAACCGTGGGGCCAACCCACTGTGGTGCTAAGCCACTGGGACGAGACGCTGAGGTGCCAAACCTCTGGTGACCCAAAGTCACAATAATCAATCTGTGGTACCAAACCACTGGAGGTGCCAAACCTCTGGTGTCTCAAAGACACGTATATCATATTCCCCCTCCTCTCATATTACCCCATATCATACGAACTCATGAAAAGTATGCAAATCATGCAGATCATGCTTACATGCCCAATATTGCATCCCACAGTACATACATCATAACTCAATAACAGAGCTCGTAATGAAACGGACTTACCCGAATCCGTGCACATACCCTAGGGTATCATATCAATTAATCACACTGTTTGACAATCAGGTTTATTAAACATATTACTAAGCCAAAAAGTGTGTTAGCTTACACACCTGTTAAAACGCAAGCTTTAACCCAAACGAACCGATCTAAAATCCCTCGATTACCTTGCTCCTCAAATCGACCAACCATAGATTAGTTACTTATACCATTCGGCCAAAACCAAATAAATCAAGAGGGTTAACGCTTACCCTCACCTTACACTTGATTTGGTTTCCTACCAAATCCCGAACCAAACGATGGTTCTTCTTTAAGCAAACGGCACACCCTAACAAGAAAACGGTTAATCCTTTAGTGACTTGGCTTAATGAGAACTAAACGAATAGACTAAAAGAACCAACTCTTACCACCACTTACCAAACGATTAAGCAAATGTGACTGCTTCACTTGATTGCCACTAAAGTCCAAAGGCTCTACAATGAAATCGATTACTAAAACAAAGGTTAACACCTTCCAATCAATACCCAAAATCGGCACTTAACCAACCCAAAATGATAAAGCACAAGGGAGGGGAGAAATGGCCATTCGGCCAAGCACTTACCTACCACCAACCGATTGAAAACTAACCCCCAACAAGATTAACACCCTTCTAGAATTCGGCCAAGATGAAGAAACTATTAGGAGAGAGGAGAGAATCGGCCAACACTCTAAACAAGAAAGAAGAGAGGATTCGGCCTAGGAGTTAATCATACTTACGTTTGGCTTAGAATGAAAGAATGGAAGAGTAGAGATGAGAAGAAATGGAGGCTACGGCAAATAAGGTTTGAGAGGAGAAAAAGAAAGTTTGAGAGAACAAGTTGAGAGGGTTTCGGCACACAAAAGAAATGGAGAAAACAATTGAAGATTTTGGTTTAGAAGCAATTGTGAGTTTCGGCACAAGTGTTTTAGGAGAAAAGAATGAAAATGTGAGGAGAGGAAGGTTGTAATATCCCGGGTTAGGGGCTATTTTGTTGTGGCATTGTTTGCATGTTAATGGCTTGTTATGTTGTTGTTTGTGGGGTTTCGGGACTTAGTTGTAGGCTAGGGGTATGCCTGAGTAGGAGGGGAAAATTTTAGTTTTTGAGCTTTAGGTGAGAGGAGCTATAGGAGCTGGGGTTTAAAGATTTTATTTGGTGTTTTGTTGCACAAAAGATGAGCTAGCAAAGTGGCAGAGCAATGCGCCACTTGGAGCTTGGATTGGCGTCACTTGCAGGAGGGAGAGGTCTTGAGTTCAAGCTGCAGAGTGCTCCCTTTTTGTTCCATTTTGACGGCATGGAGGGGAGGAGAGTTGTTGGCAGTTCAAACTCTGCCTTGGACTAAGTCTTCCCATTTGAATGAGGGGTGGAGAGTGAAATTAGGAGGAAGACTTGGTCAAGCTAGTTTGAATGGATGGTGGTGAGTAGTGGGAGGTGTTTGGCCGAATTTTAGGAGAGATTTGGGGGGGGAGTGGACGGCTTGGTGTGGGGTTTGGGTATGCCGAAAATGCATTTGGCATTTTTGGTGTTTTTCGGTCAATTGGTGAAAGCCAAAATTCTCCCTTTTGTCTTTGCTAGCCGAAATTTCAAGAGAGAGTTCTTCCATTTTTCATCTTGAAACCGAAAGACCAAACCTCTCAAGAACTTGCCGAAATTTGCTTGTTTTCTCCTAACTTTCTTTGCTAGCCGAATGCTCTTTCCCATTCTTTCTTCTTTCTTTTCATGTGAGTTGAGCCGAAACCATTACCCTAGTGTTCTCATATTTTCTTTCTCCTATTAACACCTTGTTAGCTGAAAGTTATTTTCCTAAAACATTTTCTTCACTTCTTCCTCTTCTAAGAACCGAAAGTACTCTCTTGTTCTCCTTTTTCCCATTGCTATTGTTGGCCGAATACTGGTGGTGTTGATCTTGTGTCCTTTTCCAAGCGTGAATAGGTAAGCATTAGCCGAATGTTATTTCTCTTTTCTCTCTATTGTATTCTATCGGTTTTGGGATTAGGTAAGAACCGATTATGGCAATTATGGATGGGTGTTAATATTTTCGTTATAGGGTCTTCGGATTGTGGAAGCAAGCAAGAGGAGCCGTTATCTTCTATTGGTTAATTGGTAAGTAGTGGTAAGTGATTAGTATATTAATATTAGTTCGATCTTTTGGTTTTGTTTAAGTCAAGAGTGACAAAGGATTAACTGTTCTTTTAATAGGGTGTGCCGTTTGTTGTCAGAAGAACCACTGTTTGGTTCGGGATTTGGTAGGAAACCAAATCAAGGGAAGGTAAGGGCTTGATATTGATCCCTTTGGGTTAAGATCTTTGGCCGAATGGTATAGATGTCTAATGCTCTTATTTGGCCGATTATAGGAGCAAGTAATCAAGGGGCCTTAGATCGATTCTTTTGGTATTAAAGTCTGCGTTTTAACAGGTGTGTAACTAACACACTCCATACTTAGTAATACTGTTAATAACTCTGATTGCCTTGTTAAAACCAAAACAGTATGAGGGATTATTTGGTACCCAAATGGGGTATATGTACAGATCAGGGTAAGTCTATAGCATTTCGAGTTTTATTGTTGATATATCTAATATTATGATCTATGCTATGTATGCTATGAAATGTAATGCTAGGCATGTTGGCATGATATGCATGACTTGCATGATATGCATAATTTACATGAGTATGGCATGATGACGGGTGAAATGAGAGGAGGGGGATTGTGATATCCGTGTCTTTGGGACACTGTGTCTTTGGGACACCAGAGGTTTGGCACCTCCAGTGGTTTGGTACCACAGATGATATTTTGTGACTTTGGGTCACCAGGGGTTTGGCACCTCAGCGTCTCGTCCCAGTGGCTTAGTACCACGGTGGGTTGGCCCCACAGTTGATTATACGGGATTGACGCCAGTGATTTGGTATCACACGATGGGTTGGCCCCATCATCGGATTTGTGACTGCGGTCACCAGTGATTTGGTATCACATGTGTCTTTGGGACACCAGAGGTTTGGCACCTCATTGCGACTCGTCTCTGTGGTTTGACACCACCGTTGGGTTGGCCCCACTTATGAGATACGGGATTGTCGCTAGTGATTTGGTATCACACGATGGGTTGGCCCCATCATTGAATTATTCGTGACTTCGGGTCACTAGTGGTTTGGTACCACATTATGGATATCGTGACTTTGGGTCACCAGTGGTTTGGCACCACTAGTGGTTTGGTACCACACGGGGTAGAGAAGGTGTATGGATGGTTAGGAACGGGTGCATTAACTGTATTGCTATGTTATGTTGTGTGTTAGCATGTTGCATTATCGGGAGGAGGATTATGCACTGAGTCATACGACTCACCTACTCCTTTGACATTTCAGGTGATACTTAGACGCGGACATGGAGCCGGGATGGACTCGAGGTGCTCAAGCCAAGCTAAAATAAAGATTTGCTCAGACTATATAAATTTGGTACTTTAGCTATTTATTACTATTGGTTTTATTCTGGATTGTAAACGGCCTCTAAACTTATGTTTTTCTATGCTTATGCTTAAATTAGATTTTTAATATGCCTTAATAAATTAATTGGGTTAAGATTTACTAAAACTTGGAAAGACAACGATTTCAAAACCACAAAGCGATATGTTTTAACCGATACCATCGGGTATCACACTATGATTCTATACAAAAGGGAACTCAAATGTTTTCTGCTAACTTAAACTCGGTTTTCTATTAAGTAAAAATGTTTTGGTAACGATAAGAAACAACTTGAATTTATAAATGAGATAAACTCGATTTTCTTAATTGAGTGAGTTTTCGAAATTTCTGAGTTTTCAAATAAAACATCAGTTTGCAAACAATCATGCCCAAGATTTCTGCAAGTACAAAACTTATCAAACTGTTTTATCAAACTTTTTTAAACGGAAAACCTAAACCCCTCAAATACATTTTCCCCGTAACATACCAGATTCGGTCGCGGTGTATGGACCGGGTTTGGGGTGTTACAAAGGTGGCTAGTTTCGGCAACAAAAGAGATCAAGGGAAGCAAAAGCACAAAATCGGCTAGATGCCCAAAAGAAAAGTCGGCAAGATATGGTTGCTTGAGACTTCGGTCCCTAAAGAAGAAAATGGAGAAACTCTCTTGAACATTTCGGCTTGTTTTGACAAAAAGAAGAATTTGGCTTACACAAATTTGACCGAAAATGCACACCAAATGCCAAAAGAATTTCGGCACTCCCACTCCCCCACACACCAAACCGTCCACTCCCCCCAAAATCTCCCCCAAGATTCGGCCATCACTCCCCCAAACACTCCAAGCCACTACTTCAAACTAGTTTGAACTAGTCCACCTCCACAAATCACTCTCCACCCACCATTCAAGTGGGTTGACTTGGTCTATGGAAGAGTTTGAACTGCCAGCAACTTCTCCTCCTCCATGCCGTCAAAATGGAAGCAAAATGTGAGCATTCTGCAGCTTGAACACAGGACCTCCCCCTGCAAGTGGCGTCACACACAGAAGCCTCAAGTGGCGCCTATCCTGCCACTCCACCAGCTCCTTTCTTGTGCTAACATTTACCAAATAAAACCTTTAAACCCCAGCTTCCTCAGCTCCTCTCACCTAAGCCTAAAAACTAAAATTTTTCCTACCTCTCAAGCTTGCACCTAGCTTACAACTAAGCCCCAAAACATCAAGAACAACAACATAGCAGGCCAATAACATGCAAACAATGCCATAACAAAATAGCCCCTAACCCGGGATATTACACAAGATGATGATAATATTAATAAACTAAATAAATTGAATTAGACCTAATTCTACTCCTAAGTTCATGTATAGATTTTTCCTATCCCTTGTTTTGACTAGTAAGTTCCATTAGCCTAGATCCAATTGTTGTATCTAATTAATTATTGATGTAGGGCTCTATTCAACCAAGTAGTCATTGCGCCTCTCGGTGTTCAACTAATCTAATGAGTCGGCAAGAATTAATTATCTTTCGACCTCATAGTTCAAACTGGTTTGGGGCTAAAGTGTTCACGGATATACCAATTTTAGGATAATTCCCACCTAAATGACTTCCTAGGGTCGTCAAGCCTAAGGTTTAAGTTCTTCCTTTCACAAATAGCTGATTCACTAAGAAACTCTATCCTTCAATCAATGAATAAGTTAGAATAGTTGAAACAAGTAAGATATGTATAAAGCACAAATTGATTCTAATCTTTACACAAACATTCAATTAAATAATGTTAAAGAAAGAGATATAAAAAAATAGAATAAATGAAAAGAGATGCTCATGAATTTATTGATGAAAGCGTGGCTTCGGAACAATCTCCACTCATGAGAGTCTCACTTTGGAATAGGATCTTCCAATTACAAGAACATAAAATATCCTAAGTAAAAACTAAGAATGGAAAAAACCCTAGCATATTTTTTGTCTCCCTAAAATTGTGTGTTTAAACTGATTATAATGGCCTTTATATAGGCTAAACTCAAGATAATAAGGTGCCTAAATTGTCCTTGAAGTTCTTAGAATTTGACTTGGAAAAATACTCCTAATTTCCCTCTAAAACCTAATTATCTTGTGTAGGGACTTTTTTGGGTTGCGCATAGGCAGTGTTGCAACATAGGCTTGCAGTGTTGCAACATCGGATCTGGTGTCACGACATCAAGGGCAATTTCGATCTAGAACTTTTTTTTGGCTTATCTTCGATGTTGAGACATTAGTGTCTTGGTGTCGCGACATAGTCATCAGTTTTAGCCAGAATATGCATCTTTAGCTCCAGACTTGATCTACAAGACCATGCAACCTTATGTAGATATATAAAATGGAATAAAAACTACTAGAAAGCATAAATTACTACTTTAACTATGAAAACCTAAATATATACTATGATGTTTTGTAACACCCCTAACCTGTATCCATTGCCAAAATAGGGTTACGGAGCATTACTAAAAATTTCACTTCAATCAAACACAAATTTCTAAAAAATTCAAATCATAACAGTAATCATATTAAAACCAATCTAAAACATGCATATTGTCCATTATACGAGCCCTCGAGGCCCTAAAAAGACATTAAAAATAAGTCGAGACTATACCGAAAACTCAAAGAATTTTTCAGAAAATAATGAAAAATTTCAAAGTTGCAGGGGTCACACGACCGTGTGGCCAGGCTGTATGACTGACACAGCCAAGAGACACGCCCGTGGCTCAGGCCGTGTGGGCATTCGAAGTAGAGACACACGGCCATGTCTCAGCCCGTGTAATTTATTGACGTGGGTCCAAGCCATACGCCCATGTACCAGTTTGTGTACTCTTCGAAGTAACCCCACACACCCATGTGCCAGGCTGTGTGTTAGGCCGTGTAACAACCTGACTTGCAACCTTTTGAAAGCTATAGGAGACACACGATCGTGTCACCTAGTCGTGTGTCACACACATTTGAGACACACACCCGTGTCTTTGCCCGTGTGGACGAAAATAGGCCATTTTACAAGTCATTTTTCTCACCCATTTTGACATGTACCTATACCCAAAATTGCACATATATACAAGCCATAACAAGGGACCAAAATCATGCAAAACCAAGCTATGAACACAAGGTATAATATCATACAAGCAATATGCCCATAGGCACCTCAAATGACTACATGTAAATATGTATAACCATGTACTCAACTTGGTCAAAATGATCAACTAACTTCCAACTAGATTTACATCAATACATATCATAAGATTTACTTACCAAAACACAAACCATTTGGTACCAAAATGCCATTCCATAACTAGCATCAATTAATCATATAGATCATAAATAATAAGATACCAATTCACCACATATTCAACATATTACAAGGCATATATACCATATGCATATTTAGGCTTTCATTCCATCTTCTAACATTCAAACAAAACAAGCCAAACATCAACCATATTAATATCCTTATTTACATGCCAAGACTAAATTCATTTGAACACCCCAATACCATAACTCAAGCCAAACCAAATGGCATTTCAACAATCAAACATATAGGCCAACATTAGCCAAAATAACTATACATACCATTATAACCAAAATAAAAAAAACCAAAAGTACCAAAAGAACCGATGGATAGTGTGATATAGCTCTGACAAGCTTCGAACCCGAATGAGCTTTCGACGCACTATATAGAGAGAGAAAATAACACAGAGTAAGCATTTAAGCTTAGTAAGTTCGTATAGCATAGAATATAACTTACCATTTAGTCATATAATAGGTAAGTAAACATAGAATATCCCAACATAATTTGGCCAAATGCCTAAGCACATATACACCAACCATGTTAGCCATGTAAATACATATATAAACCAATAATCATAGATGAGCACAACAATTGATTAAGTTTCATATACATGTATCATCCAATTCAATTTTCCATATACCATGTAACAACATTTCTATGTAATTCATATGTATCCTTGTAATAGTCCGTATCGAACTCTTACCATTTTGTATCAGAATATTGCCCGTTGAACCATTTAGAATACCGTTGGATACCCGGATAGCTCACACATAGTGTGCTAAATCTTATAGCTGTAATCTGTCAAATCCTGTACATGTATGCTTACACGAGCTGTGAATCAGAATGCTCACACGAGCTGTGAATATGGGCCTGCTGACACGTGTTGTAGGTTGGAACGTGGCTATGCGATGCTACTCACACGAGCTGTGGAGTATCCACAACACATACCGGACCTTAGCCATTGGTAGGACATTCAAGACTAGCACCCGAATCATGTAAACCCTAATGACATGTCATTTGTATCCTACGAATTTCTAAGGTTTAAACGGGGCTCGGTAATAGTCGTACATTGTTGGATATGCAACCGTTATATATGTATAGCAATTCGCAACACAAGTATATTTCAATCAAAACCATATATACACAATTTAATTACACGAACTTACCTCGATGAGTATACGTAGATACAGAGGTGATTAATCCAAGACTTTCTCATTGCCCCGATCTAAAGCTGTACGAGGTCTGTCTTAATCTATACTGATAAATTTAACTTAATTCAATATATTTTTCGTTCAATTTAACCCTGTAACACCCCAAACCCGGCCCACGAGCCACGGCCGAATTTAGGATGCCACTGCGGAAAACGTTTGAAAAATATTTTGACTTAGAGTGAAAACATAAAAATTTATTGTCTTTAATAAAACATTGGATATTTAAAATTTTGACATAAATTACAATGTTTCAAATTCTTCGGTTAAAAACTTTATCATATATTTTAAAAGGAAAGTTACTAAAGATAAAACATTTTCAGATAGTAATATAATCGATAGTCCAACTTATAACATAATAAAAATCCTTAAATACTTTAGGAGGCCCTTATTACAATAAATAAATACTTAAAATACTGAAACATAAATTGTATAAAGAAAATCCTCTTCTACATGGGCCACCTCGTATCCACTCCAACCCGATCCAAGCTTTATGCATCACCTGTAAGGTTTGAGAAAAATTGGGTGAGTCACACAGACTCAGTGTGTAATTATTTCACATGCCTCTACACATGGGCTTGGCCCACATCCACAAATCAATTACAAATCAGATGGTAAGACAATTCATCCACATAATTTCACATATTGGGCTTGGCCCATATCCACATTGATCCACATAATCAGTCATGCAAAAATGCATCCCAACGAAACCTAGAGTCCATCCATTACACCTACCTTGGCAGACCTGCTGCCCAAGGCCGTGGCTAAGCCACCGATCACCTAAGTGACCCCACATGTCAATATCCACGAGGTGACTCGAGGTCATCCTCAATCCACGGTGATGCACACAGCTATCATCCGCCAGGAGGTGGCACATAGCCAACACCCCACCTTGATGAAGCACATAGCTAACATCAAGCGCCAATGTAGCACAAGGCTAACATCAGACCACGTACATAATGTACACCCTGTCCTTCAATATTCATGTCCCAAATTCCCATGCATATATATAACATGACAAAAATATCATTTAATAGAGTATATAACACACGCTCATCACCATTTCACATATTCATCAGTGATCATTTAATATCATAAAGTACTGACCTGATTATTCGATCACCCACCATGGGTATCCACCATCTTAGCCCTTATTTCGGCTACCATTCACATCACATCACACATATATAACAACATACACACATAAACAATCAAGAGAACAGTGCAATAACTACACACCTTTTTGGTACAGTCTACTCAATCCCGAAACTCTCTTATTCCTGTCGATTTGCTCCTAAGAACCAAAGTCAGAAATCGGTCATCACTTAAACTCATAAAATGGCCTATGGCCGAATACTACAAACCACCTACTTTGCTTAACTAAATCCTGAATCACCACATAACACTTACCTTGATGAATCGAATCCTTACAATCCTCCTTAAGGCTCCTTACCGTTGGCTACACAAAAGAAACACAATATTATGACTCTACATACATTCGGCCATCCCTTAGAAACCAAGGCCAACCATTGGTTTCGGCATACTAAATGAAGAAGAAGAGAATTCGATTGCTAAGAAAATACTTACTATACTCGAAACCGATTGGAAGATTGATGAAAGGGAATGTCGACACCTCCCCCTCTAAAGGCTCTAAAAGATTCGGCAAGAACTCCCAAATGGAGATGGGATAATCGACTAACACAAAATAGGTATAGCTCCGAGGTTGAGAAGAAGAAAAGAAGTGTAGATGAAAGTTAGGAGAATTCGGAAATGAAGAACAAAGGTGGAAAGGTTTCGGCTTTGTTGCAAATGAGAGGATGGGTTTCGGTTTTTAGGAAGTGAATGGAAGGAAAAATAAGTTGCAAAAGGAAAAAGAAAAAGATGCACAAAATGACTTCCAACTTTCGGCTTTTGGTCAAGAAATAGGGTGCAAATTTCGGCAATGGCAAGGGTGAAAAGAAAGTTTCGAAAGAGAATAAAAGAAAGAAAAGAGAACCGAAAAAGAACTTCTAGACCTCTTATAGGAAATTCGGCTATTCCCCTCCCACTCATGACCGAAAATTATCACCCAAAAGAGACCCACATTCGGCCTCCACACTCAAAATTCTTCTTGCCAACAATTCAAACTAATTTTGAATTAAACTCACTCCTAAGTTTCTCCTTATTTCCTCCTAATCACATTCAAAATTAAGCCAACCCCCTTAGTCCACTATACCGTCTACATTCATGGTCAAATGGCCATAGAAAAGTTTCCAAAACAACACTCCATACTTCAAGCCTTATGTCCCCTTATCTTACCAAAATTCCTTGATACCATACCATAAATAAGCACTTGCCTTATTCCTTAGTCTACTAACCATAAAAGACAATAGTCCAACCTTACCTTAATTAGAGTTTGACCAACACATGCCATATAAATGCAAAAATAAAAGTCACCTTAAGTCCATCCATGGGATTCGAACCTAAGCCCCCTTTCAATACTTGTGGCGTCACCTTCCAAAGCCCTAAGTGGTGCCTCCTTGCCACTTTGCCAACTGGTTACTTGTGTTACAATTCCCCACGAATTACTCTTAACCCCTAGCTCCTTCAACTCCCTTTAACTAAAGCTTAAAAATAAAATTTTTCCTACAGCTCGAGCCTACCCTTGGCTTATTCCTAAGCCCTAGAACATCTCACTTAACAACACAACAATCCGAACTCATGTAAAACAATACAATCACAAATAACCCCTAATTCAGGATATTACAAACCCAAAATCATATTTTAGAAAAAATATCATTTTACCCCTATACTTTTAATTTCTTTGCAATTTAGTCTGTAGCTCATAAAAATGAAAATTCATGAAATTCCACTGCAACTCACTATGGCCAAATATAATCTAGGTCCCTAGCAAGCCTTGTATTTCATTTATTTCACAATTTCACCATGTAAAATTTCTATTTTTCAATTTAATCCCTATTTCACAATTTCATAAAAAATCTCTTTACAAAAGTTATTTATCTATCAACAACTATCCATTTTCTATCATCAAACTTCAAAAATCATGTATATTCATTAATGGTATAACCCTAATAGTTTAACAATTTCACAAATTATTCCTCAGGCTAGCTAGATTAAGCTACAACGATCCCGAAAATGTAGAAATTAATAAAAACGGGACAAAAATGCATACCTAATCAAGCAAACAAGATGAACAAACCCTAGCTCAACAATGGCTTTTTTTCTTTTTTAAATTTGGTTGATGATGATGAATATGGATGATAGTTTTGTTTTATTTGATTAATATTATCATTATTTTATAATTTGCTTAATTAACCTTAAAAATCAAAATTTCAATAATGCCAAACCATCACCACTATCTTTATTAGTGGTCTAATTACCATATAAGAACCCTTACTTTTAGGTTCTACAACTATTTAATACTTTTAACTACTAGAACTCAACTTTTGCACTTTACGAATTTAGTCCTTTTATCAAATTGAGCATGTAAACGGTAAAATTTCTTAATGAAATTTTTATACGGTACTACTATCATGCTGTAGGTAATAAAATAGTAATAAAAATATTTCAACATCGAATTTGTGGTCCCAAAACCACTGTTCCAATTTCACTGAAAACGGGCTGTTACATTTTTTGATTTGAATATTAAACAAACTAAAGTTATATGTAAAAAGGATGTACATAATAGTGTAATTCATGGAAAATCAGGTCTCAGCCATCACTAAATAATAATCCAAGGCTACTCACTTAAGCTGTCGAGAATCCACAATTTATGCTAGATCTCAGCCACCACATGTCACTGTATAATAATTCAATGTTGCTCACTTAATTTCTCGAGAATCCACAATTTATGTTGGATCTTTGATTGCCTCCGGACATACTAGCATCCAGAGTGTTAATACTGCAATAAAATATAGAAGGACAAGGTGATATCCGCAAGTACACGGGTCGAGTTGTAATATAGTTTTACAACGAAGTAGGTAAGTACTCTGAGGATCATACCCAAGGGAGGCAAATGACAGATCAATTTTAACCTAAACACTAAGAGATCTAATTAGTACTTTTAAATTAGTTCTAGTACAAAAATATAAAATAAAGAATTTTTAGGGTTTTTATAATAATAAAGAAAAAAATAAAATAAAAGAAATAGACTTTAAGAGATAGAAAGGGAGAATAAATCAAATCTTGATTATGGGTGGTTAGTTGGCCTTGATAATCTCCATCAACTGTCGTTTTGGGTTCCTTGTCAATCAACTAGTTGCTACCCTAGTAGGATCTTCCGATCTTCTACAAACATAAGGAGTCAGTGAGAACTACTTATCTTCCGACCTCACATTCCAGACTGGCTTGGGGTAAAAATGGTCACGGATGAGCCATACAAATTTTGGGTTAATTCTCACTTTGATGACTTCCCGAGGTTGTCAGACCTAGGGTTTGTTTCATGTTCTTCCTTTCCGAAAGAGCTGATCTATAACACCCCTAACTCGTATCCGTCGCCAGAATAGGGTTACAAAGCATTACTAGAATATACAGATCAAGTAAACAGATAGTTCATTTTATACAGTATTCATGTCAGATTTCAAACATAAAGTCCCTTATATAAACCCTTGGGGTCCAAAACATGCATTAGAAACGAGTCGGGACTAAACCGGGTACTTAGAGAATTTTTCGCAAAATCTCAAAATTTTTCCTAGGTGGTCAGACCATGTGGTTCACATGGCCAATGGACACCCCTGTGTCTCAGGCCGTGTAACTCTCTGACTTGGGTCACACGTCCAAGCCATACGCCCGTGTGCTAGGTCGTGTGTAAATACTTGGGCATTCTGTTTTGAAATTTTAAAGATGCAAGGGACACATGGCCAGGTCACACGCCCATGTGCTAGGCCATGTGTCACATAAGCTGAGACGCACCCCCATGTCTTTGCCCGTGTAGACGAAAATAGACTATTTTCCAAGCCATACTTCTCACCCCATTTTGTCATCCTCCTACACCAACAATTTAACACATTCACAAGCTATTATAGGTCATTTAACCTAACTCAAAATCAAGTCCTATACATGATATAATAACTCATATAATCAAGTATACACAATTACTTAAATTACCAAGTTAACATATATGCATATCTTATAAAATATGCTAGCTTAATTCAATCATCAATACGCCAATATAATTTCTATCAATCAACCATTTCAAACACATACCAAACATATCCATCACAAGCCATTCCAATGGCTGGTTATAATTAAAGCATTTATATGCTGATATTGGCCAATTAACCTATACATGTCATTATAACCATAATTGATTTACCGTATATCTATCGAAATGGGTTGATGGATAGTGTGGGTGATCTCCGCCAAGCTTCCAATCTAACGAGCCTCTGAATTACTATAGAACAAGGGAAATAAAATAGAGTAAGCATGAAATGCTTAGTAAGTTCGTATAACATGGTAATTAACTTACCACTCATTTAAATTCAATATAAACATGCAAGGCACATTCAATCAACTTGATCACGAGCCCTAACACATGTTCGTATCGCCCTTGTTAGTCATATATTTCATATAAATATCAAGAAACATGTATGGGCTCAACAATAATTAGATGTCCATGTACATATACTTTCCACATCATGTATTCGTATAACATATACAAATCATATCCTTGTATTTCAAGTACATTTTCATAATAATTCATCTTGAGTTCAGATTATTTCATGTCGAAACTTTACCCATTAAATCATTTGAAATATCAATGTCACACGGGTAATACACTCAAGGAGTACAAATTTGTAATCATGGATGAACATATTCATCAAAAAAATTCCATGTTCATATATTATCATCTCGTATTTCCATATATCATGTATCATCATTTTCATGTATTTCAGGCAGATACATATATTAATTAATTTCATGTTCATATTTTCTCAGGTCAAGATTTTGCCCGTTGAATCTGTAACACCCCAAACCCGGCCTAGAAGTTAGGCCCGAATCTGGCGTGTCATATTGAAGTGTTTCTCTAAACTGTGTTTTCATTTGCGTTCATTTATTTTCAAAACGTGGTTTATAAAAAACTATTCCTTTTTCAAAATGTTATTAATCACTTAGTAAAATATTTTTCAATTGCGGAAGCTTAATTAAAATAAATGATTTATGGAAACATAATATTTAAAGATTGGGTTGCGGAAACGTAGTGTTTGAAATCAGTTATTGTTCTGGAAAAAAAATTGTGTCCTACTTCTAGCAGATATTAAACATGCTTAAGTAAATACCCCAAACAAAAATAAAAAGTAGCGAGGCCTTATTACAACCCAACTAAAAAACCGAAGTGCTTAAATAAGTGAACAAGATAGAAAAACATGTGTGGCTGTGTGGTCGTCTTCGAGTCCCTCGCAGCACCGATCCTCCTAATGTTAGGGATTACCTGCACAGTTAAAAACGGGGTGAGTTTATGAAAACTCAGTGCGTAATCCCCTATTACGGTCACAGTCTGGGCCCGAGCCCATACGGTAACAGTCTGGGCATAAGCCTTAATTCATATCAATGCAAAGAGACATGTAACCCAACCCTTAAAGCCAACTTACCACCCGTACCAACCATCTCTCCATGTGGGGACCAAGTCAACCAACCCAGCCAACTCTCCAATAATACCAACCAGCTCTCCATGTGGGGACCATGTTGACCCACCCAGCCAACTCTCCAATAATACCAACCAGCTCTCCATGTGGGGACCATGTCGACCCATCCAGCCAACTCTCCAATAATACCAACCAGCTCTCCATGTGGGGACCATGTCGACCCACCCAGCAAACTCTCCAATAATGTAGCCTAGCTGCTAACAACGATATACGTGGCTGAGCCACTAGAATCAGAATACGTGGTGATGCCACAATAACGGTACTTCCTCCAAATCAGAAAACACCCATCAATGTAGTATGTCATGTCATAACTAATCCATGTATGTAGTGCATCTCAAACATAATCAATCATACAATTAACACATACAACACTGATACTACCATAAGGGTATAACAGTCATTTAATCGGTTAGGGGTAAAACGGTCACTTCACCCCTTAAGGGCATATCGGTAATTTTACCCATTGAGGGTATTTTGGTAACTTTACCCATAGAGGGTATTTCGATAATTTTACAAATCAGGGGTATTTCAGTAATTTCGCGAAGTGTGGGTATTTTCGTAATTTTGTAAAATGGGGGTATTTCAGTAATTTCATAAATCAGGGGTGTTCCGGTAATTTTGTAAATCAGGGGTACTTTGGTAATTTATCAAACTAAGGGTATTTTGGTAATTTTGCAAATCAAGGGTATTTTAGTAATTTTGTAAACCAAGGGTATTACAGTAATTTTGTAAACCAAGATATTCTAAACAGAGATAACGATGCGAATGGGCCTAGGGCCCATTCTCGGCCCTAATGCACCAACACGTTTGTGTGACCCATGTAGCCCAAATCTAGCCACAGATATGAGATTCACATAGACCAGTCCAATATCTACTACACAATCATACAACTTATTCATATGGGCCCACGGGCCCATTGGCCCCACATGGCCCCTTTCGGCCCATCGAGGCCAAAACAGCCTAAACCCACAAGAACACTCGTGATGGCCTCAACTATCGTGTCGAAGCTCCCACACGTGCGCTCGCACGCTCGTGTGGCTACCATCGCCGTGTGACCGGCATTTCGGCATTTGCTGCTCTACAGCTAGAGTACTGCGAAATACACACCTGATAGGAATCTAGAGTTAATCCGCGCTCCGAACACTCCTATGCCCAAACGCCAACCAAGGTATCCTTACTCTCCTCATAGATCGCTCTATTTAAAGCCAGCTTCCCGCCTACTCTCATGCTAGCTTCCTGATGTGGGATCCAACCTTTAGAAGAGTTTAATTCCATCACAATCACTTGTCATCCCAACTTAGCAAAATAAATATCTCTTTTCGCTTGCAATGGGATTCAAACCCTTGCCCTCTCCTATGCTCCAAAAGCCACATGCCACCATAATACAAGCTCCTTTTATGACTTAAAACATGCGCTACTAAATATAAGTCTATGGGCCAAAGTCTAAGTTCATTTAAAAGGAAATCAAAATGAGTTGCAAACACCAAGACTTGAACCCAAGCTCTCCCTTACACCCTTAGTGACGCCTTGCCACTAGACCACTCACTTCCTTGTGTCATTTTTTTCCACATTTTATTCTTAAAGTCTATTTACTTACACCTAGGGTTTTACTCACCTAAAACCAAAATTTTTCCTAAAGCCCAGGTTTGAACCCGGGACTTCATGGAAGCCCCCTAGCCTTCCAAAATTACTCACCTAATAGATCCAACTTGCATTAGTGCCGTTCTCTTGTTCTCAAAATTTTAAATGCTCCCATGCCCAAGGCCCAATAGGCCCAATTCGACTAGGCCCAAAAATTCGGGGCGTTACAATTCTACCCTCTTAAAGAAATTTCGTCCCTGAAATTTCCAGCTAACAGGGTAGTCGTGTAACAACTACCCCACTACGCTTCCACTGCGCACTCTGATCCCAACGTCTTTAACACAGATCCAAAACATATACCTATCGTAGTAGATAAGTTACAATTTCTATATCCAGAACATCACATCCAACATTTCCAAATACATACAGAATAAATACCATAAAATACAACCAATATCTAAAGAAACCACCGTATTTCTAACTTACTGTAAACAGACAAAAGTATTCATAAAACTTATGGATTCGACGCCGGAGACTCGGTGTACCACACTTTCAGAAAACGGTCAATACAACATTTCAGAACATCAAATCTTTTCAAGCCTTTTCGATTTTCAAGCCTTTTTGAAACAACACTTTCAGAAATTCAATTTTGAAGACCTAATCCACAGACGAGTTTTGCAACCGGGTTTTGATACCATTAAATGTTACACCCCAAACCCGGCCTAGAAGTTAGGCCCGAATCTGGCGTGTCACATTAAAGTGTTTCTCAAAAATCGTGTTTTCATTTGCGTTCGTTTATTTTCAAAATTTGGTTTATAAAAACTATTCCCTTTTCAAAATGTTATTAATCACTTAGTAAAATCTTTTTCAATTGCGGAAACTTAATTAAAATAAATGATTTATGGATACATGATATTTAAAAATTGGGTTGTGGAAACGTAGTGTTTGAAATCAATTATTGTTCTGGAAAAAAATCGTGTCATACTTCTAGCAGATATTAAACATGCTTAAGTAAATACCCCAAATAAAAATAAAAAGTAGTGAGGCCTTATTACAACCCATCTCAAAAATCGAAGTGCTTAAATAAGTGAACAAGATAGAAAACATGTGTGGCTGTGTGGTCGTCTCCGAGCCCCTTGCAGCACCGATCCTCCTAATGTTGGGGATTACCTGCATAGTTAAAAAAGAGATGAATTTATGAAAACTCAGTGTGTAATCCCCTATTACGGTCACAGTCTGGGCTCGAGCCCATACGGTAACAGCCTAGGCCTAAGCCCTAAATCATATCAATGCAAACGGACATGTAACCCAACCCTTAAAGCCAACTCACCACCCGTGCCAACCATCTCTCCATGTGGGGACCAAGTCAACCCACCTAGCCAACTCTCCAATAATACCAACCAGCTCTCCATGTGGGGACCATGTCGACCCACCTAGCCAACTCTCCAATAATGCAGCTTAGCTGCTAACAATGATATACGTGGCTGAGCCACTAGAATCAGAATACGTGGCGATTCCACAATAACGGTACTTCCTCCAAATCAGAAAACCCACCCCAATGCAGTATGTTAGGTCATAACTAATCCATGTATGTAGTGCATCTCAAAAATAATCAATCATACAATTAACACGTACAACACTGATACTACCACAAGGGTACAATGGTCATTTAATTGGTTAGGGGTAAAACGATCACTTCACCCCTTAAGGGCATCTCGGTAATTTTACCCATCGAGGGTATTTCGGTAACTTTACCCATAAAGGGTATTTCGGTAACTTTACCCATAAAGGGTATTTCGGTAACTTTACAAACCGGGGGTATTTTAGTAATTTCGCAAATCAGGGTATTTCGGTAATTTTGCAAACTGGGGGTATTTCGGTAATTTCATAAATCGGGGGTGTTTCGATAATTTTGCAAATCAGGGGTACTTTGGTAATTTTGCAAACTGAGGGTATTTTGGTAATTTTGCAAATCAAGGGTATTTCAATAATTTTGTAAACCAAGAGTATTCCTGTAATTTTGTAAACCAACGTATTTTAAACAGAGATAACGATGTGAATGGGCTTATGGCCCATTCTCAGCCCTAATGGGTCCACACACTCGTGTGGCCCATTTAGCCCAAATCTACCCACAGATATGAGATTCACATAGACCAGTCCAATATCTACTACACAATCATACAATTTATTCATACGGGCCCACGGGCCCATTGGCCCCACATGGCTCTTTTCGACCCATTGACAAACCGTAATATGAACATATTTTAATTCCACATTTAACATACTTTTGGATGATTTATTCCCTGAATTGTGTAATTTGGTGCTCTTAATCCTTTGTTTTCATGTTTTATACTTAGGAAATCACCGGAGGATGAAAAGAAAGAGAAACGGGCCTAAAACGGACCAAATGGGCCAAAGCACGAAATTGACACTACCTGGGGCCAAGCCACACGGTCGTGCCTCTTTAACGACCCGAACACGACCTAGCCGGCGTGTGCTATGGGCGTGTCCCTGTTGTGATAAAGAAGAGTTTCATTCGGATTTGGGTACTTAGAGGCAAAGAAAGCCATTAGAAAAGCCTATATAAACACCCTAGAGGCCAACCTTCAAGGGGAGTCCAGTTGGGAGTCCAGTTAGGGGTCCAGTTAGGCCGAAGAGCTGAGCCAGAGAGGCCAGAATTGAGGAATTTACTCGATGAAAGCCAGTTGATTCATCTCAAGAAGCCGGAGTTATACTCAAGACAGACGATCTTCTCTTCAATTCCTTCAGGGGGTTTTAGGGTTTTTCTTATGTTTTGTTTTTATTTTCTTCTGAGATGTATTCTTTTATCATTATGAACTAAACCTCTCAAATATTTGATGGGGATGAAACCTAAGACGGATCTTGTTATTGTTTTCTGAACCATATGATAAATACTTGATTTGTTCTTAATTATGTGTTCTTAATTCTTGCTTTGATATTTTAGGATATTGATTCAAGTATTGATGTGCTTAGGCAGTGAAACAAAAGTCACTGCTTAAGAGTAGATCTAGCATAATTAAGCGGACTTGATCGCAACCCTAGAAATAGGATGACCAAAATCTGCCGGATTAGGGTCAAAGCTAATATGGGAGTCCATAGATTGAGTTAATGCAATTCTAGGGGTTTTAATTAGAAAGAGATTTCAATTAAACAACCTAGGGTTAGACGTTAGTAGCCTCGAAAGAGGTATTAATATAAATTAAGGAATCCTAAGGATCAAGTCAAGTGAATAAATGTAATATCCGGGATTTGGGGGTCATGCATTTTAATTTGTATCTGTGTGTTGGTGTGCTCTGTATACTGTTTGGATGTGTTTGGGGGCTTCGGGAAACCTTGAGGTGTGGGTAGAGGCCTTGGAAAAATAATTGTTTTTAAGCTGATAGGGGAGAGCTAGGGGAGCTAGGCCTTAAGGGAATTTTTGTGTGGATTATGACACAAGAACCCAGTTGGTAAAGTGGCAAGGAGGTGCCACTTAGAGTGCTTGTGGATGATGCCTCAGGGAGTGAGAAGGGCCTTGGTTCGAGCAGCACTAGCAGCATTTTGGCATTTATTTTGTGTCAAGGGGAGTGAAAAGTTGGACGGCAATCAGACTCTGAATGCATGAGGATGAGACTTGGTCAAGGTGCTTGAATATGCGGCTAGGAGAAAAGATGGGAGTTTGACTCATTCAAGCTCATTTGAATGAGAGGAGGGGAGGAAAAAGTGGAGAGAAAAGAGGGGATGAGGAGAGTGGGTGAGAGTTGGCCGAATGTAGGACTTTGGAAGGGGGTGCATAATCGATTTGGTGAAGCTTTTGTGTGCCGAAATTTAGTGTTGTCAAAGTGCCAAATTAGTCACTTTCCTCTAGCAAAAATTTAGCTCATTTCTCTCTTAGTTCTCATTCTTTTTTTTCGTACCAAAACCACATAGAATTCAACCCTTTTTCTCATTTGTTGGTCCTTGGCCAAAACCTCAAAAGACTCTTAAGGTCATCCTTTGTGTTCATCTTCTCTTCTTCTCCACTCTCTTCACAAGGCCGAACCTATCTCTTCCACTCTACTCTTTTTTTCTTTTCGTTTTGGTGACAAAGCCCTTACCTTCTCTTCATTTTAGAAGTCGTTCTTCCCTATACTCTACCCCTTGTGGCCGAATGCTCTACTTTCTTTTGAGGTCTTAGCCGAATCATACCACCATTTCACTCTTTTCTCTTTTGTGTTCAAACTTTATCTCTTTTCTTCTTGGATTGTTGAAATCAAGAACTCTAATCCCATTTATCCTTTTGGCCGAAACCATGAAGGTGGGTTCCGGAATTCTTTGTAGCCAACGTTAAGAGGAAGGGCTTTCAGGATTTGATCAATAAGGTAAGGAGATAGTGCCATTCAGCCAAAGGCCATATCTTTTAATGTTAGCTGATTCTAACTATGGGGTTATAGGAAGGGTTCGGCAAAGGTAAAGGAGGAGTCTTCGGGATTCAGATCTACTTCGGTAAGGGCATTCAGTTAAGCTATAGATTTGACTTGTTTAGATTTTACTTGTCGATTAATCGGGTGTTCAGATTAAGTGATATTCAATGGATGTGAGTACCAGTAGAGGAGAGAAAGGGGTAGTCCCTACCCCTAGATTCAAGAAACGTTCGGTTTCTGCGGTGCGTGACTGGCCACCAGGTTGTGGTCCAGTTTCGGAAAGGGACAAGCAGATCACTGTGATCCCTGCAAGTGAAGGTGTCAGTGAGATCGAGAGTGTTGTTCTTTGTGTTTACAGGTGTGTAACCCCACTTTTTTTCCTGGTTAATTAATATGACTAAGTATGTGTTAATAAGATTATGAATAACGGTGGCTAAAGGTACCATTTAAGGGTACAGTTTATTCAGGTACGTTACACTAACACCTTGTTAACAGTGGTTACATTCATTTGTATGAAAGCATGTATATTTCTGGGATGGGTTGGATTAAGCATTTAGCATGATACCTATATAATTTGTATATTGCATGGGCACGAGGGTTATAATGTAAAGGGGAAGTGTTCTGGTGGTTTTACCACATTATTCGGTGACTCATGTCACAATATTATGATTCGGTAACGTTGTCACATTATCTGGCGGCTATGCCACGTATTAAGGGCGATGAGCAGTTGACTGCAGCGACTGCCTTCGAGGGTGTGTAGCGGATGGAGGGTCGATTTAGTAATCCCCACTGGTGTGACTGGCAGTTACGGGTGGTGTGTAGAGGTTGGATATATAGGTGGGTTCGGGTTGCATCATTTCTGCTATATGTGTGATATATTGTGCTATGACTATGGGCCAATGGCCAGATATGATTTTGGATGGGCTTGCCCAAAATGTTCGTAACAAAGGTTGTAATCGATTGGGAATCTGTGTTGGTAGTTGCACATTGAGTCTGTTGACTCACCCTTCGTGGGCTAACATTTTGCAGGTGACGCATAGTGCAGTGGACCGGGTCGGCAGGAATTGTGTGGTGGCCATGCTCAGCAAATTTCGGGATTTCTTATGGTTGAACTCTTTTTGTTTTTCTTTAGTATGTTTTTCTGGATTTATGTCGGGTTTTTAACATGTAATAAGGCCATTCCTTAACTGTTTTAACTTTGCGTTTTAAACTTTATTTTCATGCGATAATGATCAAACGGGTAATTAAATATTTTTCTCAAAGCAACATCAACGTTTTATCACTTAACCAAACTAACGGTTTTCATCTTAATGAACTTTAAAATCTGACAAATCTCTTAATCTATGGAGTATAATGGGAACAATTTAACAAAACACAAACATGAATGGCAACTTGTTTTCAAACTCGACACAACGACAACCTCGTTTTAAAATTGATTAGTTTTATAAAAAGGACGAAATTGAATTTGAGCTAAGTTTTTCATAAGGAACATGTCAGACCTGGTCGGGGCTTGTGGGCCGAGTTTGGGATGTTTCAATAAATCATCTGGTTCAGATTTAAATAACAAGTGAAGTCTAGGTGGATTCTTCCTCGGGTATTGTCTTAATCAATTGGTTTTTTCCACAAGTATTTCCCTAATCCCTTCTCTCTGGCTTCGCATCTTTAGCTTAGTAGTTAGTTAATTTTAGATTAGATAACAAATTCCTTTAATTCTTAGGCTAAATAATAAAAAAGAAGTTAGTATTAGTACTTTTGGTTCCTTTAGGTTCGACAATCCGGTCTTGCCACTAAACTATACTACTGTTCGACAGTTGCGCTTGCATCAATCGTTGTCATAGTTAGTTTCTAGGCTCGATCATTCTTTTTATAAATTTTAAGACTCTGACACACGATCACCCATCGAGGCCCAAACAGCCTAAACCCACAAGAACACTCATGATGGCCTCAACTATCGCGTCGAAGCTCCCACACGTGCGCTCGCACGCTCGTGTGGCTACCTTCGCCGTGTGACCGACATTTCGGCATTTGTCGCTCTACAGCTAGAATTGTGCGAAATACACACCTGATAGGAATCTGGAGTTAATCCGCGCTCTGAACACTCCTATGCCCAAACACCAACCAAGGTAGGCTTACTCTCCTCATAGATCGCTCTATTTAAAGCCAGTTTCTCGCTTACTCTCATGCTAGCTTCCCAATGTGGGATCCCACCTTTAGCAGAGTTTAATTCCATCACAACCACTTGCCGTCCCAACTTAGCAAAATAAATATCCCTTTTTGTTGCAATGGGATTGGAACCCTTGCCCTCTCCTATGCTCCAGACGCTACATGCCACCACAACACAAGCTCCTTTTGTGACTTAAGCACAACTAAATATAAGTCTATGGGCCAAAGTCTAAGTTCATTTAAAAGGAAATCAAAATGAATTGCAAGCGCCAAGACTTGAACCCAAGCTCTCCCTTACACCCTTAATGACGCCTTATAACGGGAAGATTGAGAGGCCTTATAACGGGACGCTCGTAGGAGCTGTGGTGTGTCCGCAACACATTCAGGACCACAACCAATCAGGAAATCCTATATCCATCGAATTCCATTATTCAAACGGGATTTAATATTTATCGGGCTTTGTCGGATATGTAACCAATTACAGATATTTGGCATTTATTGCAACACCCCTAACCGAAAACTGCTGCCGGAATAGGGTTAAGAGACATTACCAGACAATCGGAACTTTTCACATACATTTTACGACACAAATTCTATCATCAAATAAACATACCCAAATACAAGCCTATAGTCCCTTATGTAGGTCTTTGAGACCTTAAACTCGTGTTAGAAAGAGGTCAGGACTAAACCGAACACTTATGGAAGTTTTCAGAAAATCAAACATTCTTCAAATCTGTTGAGGTCACACGCCTATGCAGTCAGGCCGTGTGCCTCACACGGCTACCAGACACACCTATGTGTCTAGGCCGTGTCATAACAGAGCATATATACTGACTAATCCCCACAGCCACTAGGCTCGCCCATGTGCCGTGACCGTGTGTTATTAGGCTAGCTACTGACTTGGTCACACGACCATCAGGCACGCCTATGTGCCACGACCGTGTAACCTGTCCAGACACACTTCAAAGTGGTCCTTGAACCACACGGTGGAGATACACGCCCGTGTTCCTTAACCAAATATGCAAAATAGGCCATTTGCAAGGCCAATTTGCCACCCACACAAGGGTCAACACTACAAGCACAATTAAGCATGTTTTCTCACACAATTTGGCAACCAAATTCATGTCAAATAGTCAACATATTATCTCAACAAATTTCATTCCTGAACATGTTAACTTATAAACCAAATTGTACAACTTGAACACATTCAATACCAAACATGATCCATCCTCAAATTCACTAATCATACTAGCATCAACCCATCAGTAGGTTTACCATTCATAAGACATTCTCATTACCAACAAACCATACCATAATATGCATCATATACCAAATCCATTCATGCTTATAGCCAACATATATCTAGCCACATCACATGGCTATTTACACATTTCAAATATGTTTCAAAACAACTAGCCTATACATGCCATATTTCAACTATATTTATCCTTCAAAAGGTACCAAAATAGATTGCCGATAGTGTGATAGAGATTGCTGATGATCCCTGGATCTGAGCTAGCTTTACTGACACTGCAAAGCAGAGAAACAAATCACACAGTAAGCTTTTCAAAGCTTAGTAAGTTCGAAATACAATACAATTAATTCATTGAATCAAATCAATGTACACATAAAACCATCACATAGATAATTTATTAATGTCACACTAACTCAACCATATCCAATACTCACATATCATTCCATACATCTACTTTAAAATTTCATCAACCACATACATACCTTTGCTAACACATAGTTAGTCACCAACATTGCTACTCACCACTCAACTTTACATTTTTATCAACATTTGCTATTCTCTTGCTTTATTCGCACACTTAGTGCCAACTTATAGACAAATATAATTGTTATCGCACACTTAGTTCCAATACATTGAATCGAGCTAATATCGATATCGCACACACAATGCCAATTCAATAAGCCGAAGCTTCTATCATCTCGCACACACAGTGTTAATCATCTCTATCCCGTTTCTAATTTTGCACACTTAGTGCCCTCTAATTCAATTCAGCACATAGAATTTCTAATCTCATAGTTATATAGATAATCATTCAATTCACATCACATAAAACATAAATTAACAACTTGCACTATATCCGAACTTACCTCGGACGCTGAAATACCGAAATGGTCGTTTAATTGAGCACTTTATCTTTGCCTTGATCTCGATCCGAACCTCTTCTCTCTTGGTCTATACACATTCAAATTCAATCCATTCAATCACCAAATCATTCATTTTAGTCCAAACACACATATTTAGGGCATTTTACATAATAGCCCTCACATTTTCACATTTTGACACTTTAGTCCCTAATTCACAAAATCACAAAATACACATAATTTCATTTCACCCATGCCTAGCCGAATTCTCTCTAGATTTATACAAGTCCTCACATCTCATTTATTTCACATTTTAGTCCCTCAATTTACACTTTTCTCAATTTAGCCCAAAACACACAATTTCATCAAAACTCCAAAAACAAACTATCTTAACCAAACACATATCTTTCATTTTCCTCCATCAAACATTCAAGAACTCACATGTTCATCAATGGTATATTTTGAAAACATTATCAATTCACAAAATTAGGACATGGGTTAGCTAGAGCACGAAGCAACGATTACGAAAACATAGAAATTATAAAAAATCGAGCTAAAACATACCTTGAATTGAGCTTAACCCTAGCCGAATTTAACAAAGCTTTTCTTCCTTCTTTTCTTTTGTGTTTTCGGTGGACAAAGATGACCACATTCATCTCATTTTAGCCTTTTGTTTAATTAATAAACATATTATTAATCCATTTACTATATTAACCTATTACTAAACATATATACATATATACATTAAGGGCATTTATGTCCTTTATCCATCCACTAACTTGTAAAGTAGTCTAATTGCCTCATAAGGCCTCCACATTATAAAGACAACAACAATTAAGCACTTAAAAATTAGCACACAACATTTTACAGTTTATGCGATTAAATCCTTTTTCATAATTCGACACACTGTCGATAAAATTACCACACAGAATTTTCACACAGACTATATCACACATAATAAACACCAAGAATGATATTAAAATTTTATTTCGACCTCAGATTTGTGGTCTCGAAACCACTATTCCAACTAGGGTCTAAATCGGGCTATTACAACTCTCCCCCTTAGGGATTTTCGTCCCTGGAAATCTTACCAGTGAATAAATATGGATATTGCTCTCTCATAACATTCTCAGGCTCCCACGTTGCCTCTTCAATTCCGTGTTTGTGCCACAACACTTTCACTAAGGAAATTCTTTTGTTTCTCAACTTTTTGGTCTCTCGTGACAAAATTCGAATCGGCTCCTCACTGTACGATGAGTCTGACTGAATCTCAACCTCAGTAGGGGCAATCACATGAGACGGATCAGATCTGTACCATCGAAGCATCGACACATGAAACACATTACGAATTTTCTCTAATTTAAGTGGCAACTGCAGTCTATAAGCAACCGACTCAACTCGTTCAACGATCTCATACGGCCCGATGAACCTCGGACTCAATTTGCCTTTTCTGCCAAATCGAAGTATTTTCTTCCACGGAGACACTTTCAAAAACACTTTATCACCAACTTCGAATTCAATATCCTTTCGTTTCAAGTCCGCATAAGACTTCTGACGATCTGAGGCCGCTTTCAAACTGTCACGAATCACTTTCACCGTCTGTTTAGTTTCTTTAATAAGATCAACTCTGTGAATCTTATTCTCACTAAGTTAAGTCTAATACAATGAAGTTCGACATTTTCGTCCATAAAGAGCCTCATATGGTGCCATTTTGATACTAGATTGAAAATATTATTATATGCGAATTCAATCAATGGTAGATGCCTTTCCCACGTATTTTCAAACTCAAGTATACAGCATCTCAACATATCTTCGAGAACCTGAATGATCCGCTCGAACTGACCATCCGTTTGCAGATGAAATGCAGTACTGAAATGCAATTTTGTGACTAAAGCCTCTTGCAACTTCTTCCAAAATCGCGAGGTAAATCTCGGATCTCTTTCAGACACTATAGATAGTGGTACACCATGCAATCTTATAATCTCAGCAATATATAATTAAGCCAATTTGTCGAGTGAAAAATCTGTTCTCAACGGAACGAAATGAGCTGATTTTGTCCATCTATCAACTATCACCCAGATTGCATCTTTCTTTCCCAGAGATAAAGGCAATCCCAACACAAAGTCCATCGTAATTCTCTCCCATTTCCACTCAGGAATCATGATCGGCTATAATAAACCGGACGGAACCTGATGTGTAGCCTTTACTTGCTGAAAAATTAAACATTTCGAGACATAGTCAGAGATGTCCCGTTTCATATCATGCCACCAATAAAACTGTTTCAAGTCATTATACATTTTCGTACTCCTCGGGTGAACAGTCAAACTACTATTGTGAGCTTCGTTCAAAATCATTTGAATCAAATCTGAATTTCTCGGAACGCAAATCTGATCTCTAAATCTCAGACAATCATCACTATCAACTCAAAATTCTGAATCAACATTCAATTCACATTGAGTTCGTTTTGCCATCATTTCAACATCACTTTTCTGGGCATCACAAATCTGACGTATAAACATCGATTTTACTTTCAACTCGGCCAAAACCACACTATCATCACATAGATCTTTCTGAACATTCATTGCTCGCAAAGCACATATAGACTTTCGACTCAAGGCATCAGTTACAACATTAGCTTTACCCTGATAATAATCAATCACAAGTTCATAGTCTTTCAACAATTCTAACCATCTTCTCTGTCGCAAATTTAATTCTTTCTGAGTCATTAAATACTTCAAACTCTTGTGATCAGTATAGATGAGACATTTCTCACCAAATAGGTAGTGATGCCAAATCTTCAATGCAAACACAATCGCGACTAATTCATGGTTGTGAGTTGGATAGTTCTTTTCATGCGGCGTTAACTGCCTCGAAGCATAAGCAATGACTTTACCTTCTTGCATCAGTACACAGCCCAAACCATTCAATGATGCATCACTATAAACTATGAATTCTTTGCCCGATTCAGGCTGAACTAACACTGGTGCTTCCGTCAACAATACTTTCATCTGCTCAAAACCTTGTTGGCACTTTTCTGACCACTCGAATTTAACATCTTTCTGTAGTAACTTCGTCAACAGAGTCGCAATCATTGAGAAGCCTTTCACAAATCATCTATAATATCCCGCTAGTCCTAGAAAACTACGGACTTTAGAAACATTTCTTAGAGGCTTCCATTCTAATATAGCAGAGATTTTACTCGAATCAACTCGTATTCCCGTAGCTGACACAATATGCCCCAGAAAACCAACCTCTCGCAACCAAAACTCACATTTGCTAAACTTTGTGTACAATTGCTTCTCACGTAGAGTCCGTAACAGGATTCTCAAATGCTCGGCATGTTGGTTCTCATCACAGGAATAAATTAAAATATCATCAATTAACACCACAACAAAGCGATCCCAATTCGGTCTGAATATCCGATTCACCAGATCCATAAACACTGCAGGAGAATTTGTTAATTCGAAAGGCATCACTAAGAATTCATAATGTCTGTACCTCATTCTAAAAGTAGTTTTGGGCATATCAAATTCTTTAACTCTCACTTGATAGTAGCTCGATCTCAAATCTATCTTAGAAAACACTACAACTCCATTCAGCTGATTAAAAAAATCATCGATACGAGGCAACAGATATTTGTTCTTTATCGTCACTTTATTCAACTTCCTGTAATCAATACACATCCTCATAGTGCCGTCTTTCTTTTTCACAAATAACATGGGAGCACCCCAGGGCGAGAAACTCGATCGTGCAAATCCTCTGTCAGTCAACTCTTGGAACTGAGACTTCAACTCTTTCAATTCTGTTGGTGCCATTCTATACGGAGCTGTTAAGATAGAAGTAGTCCCCGGCACTAATTCAATACCAAATTCAACTTCCCAATTCGGAGGTAATCCCAGTAGTTCTTCAGGAAACACATCTGGAAATTCACAAACCACAGGCGCATATTCAACTTTCTTTTTTGACACTTTTGTATCAATCACATATGCCAGATAAGCTTCGCAACCCTTTCTCACATAGTTCAAAGCTTTCATCGTAGATACAACAGCTGGTAGCCCTTTCATATCACTGGTTTCAATTCAAACTATCTCACTGTTCTGACTTCTCAATTCAATATTCTTTCTTTTACAATTCACGATGGCATTATGCAGAGTGAGCCAATCCATACCCAAAATTATATCGAACTCATCGAATGGTAGCAACATCAAATTAGCCAGAAAATAAACATCTCGAAACATCAATGGACAGTTCTTGTATCCACCAAGACACACTTACCTAAGGGGTTCGATACTCTAATCACAAATTCAGTAGACTCAACAGGTAGAGTCTTACTTGATACTAGATTCACACACACATATATGAATGAGTAGAACCTGGATCTATCAATGCTATCACATTAGTATCAAACAGAGTAAAAGTACCAGTGATGACGTCTGGAGATGACACTTCCTCTTATGCTTATATAGCATAGGCTCGAGCAGGTGCTTTCGCCTCCGATCACACAGCTGTATCGGTAGTCCCTCTCTAGCTTCCGCTTACATTTTCTGTGTTTCTAGGTGGTCAACCCCTAGCCATCGTGTTACTCGATGTCACATTCTGAACATTTCTTCTTCAGCTAACTTTGGACAATCTCTAATGAAGTGGTCTCGTGATCCAAACTTGTAGCAAGTTCGATTATTATATTTGCCCCAACATTCTCCCACATGTCGTCTTCCACACTGTCTACACTCAGGTTTGTTACTTTTGGCACTATCAACACTTGATTCTATTGGAGCTTGAGTTCTCAGACCAATACTTAGTCTTACGCGGTCTCAATTTGGATGTCCAAATGAAGCATTTGATTGACTGCTTGTATCTCTAAGTATCTTCGTCAAAGGTTGAGAAAACTTACTCATCGATCTTTTTCTTTCATCACAAGATTTAGAATCAGATTTCTTCTTTTCTTTACTGAGCCCCTCGGCTTTACATGCTCTTTCGACTAACACAACAAATTCGTTTATATCAAGTATCCCAACCAATAACTTAATGTCCTCATTCAACCCTTCTATGAAGCATTTACAGATAGTAGCTTCGGTCGAAACAGATTCTCATGCATATTGGCTCAATCTAACAAATTCCCTCTCATACTCAGTAACTGACAAACGTCATTGTTTCAGCTCTAGAAACTCTTTACATTTCTGATCAATGAATCGTTGACTGATATACTTCTTTCTGAACTCAACTTGAAAGAAGTCCCAGGTAATCCTCTCTCGAAACTACAGAAATCAATGTTTTCCACCAGTTGTAAGCCATATCTCTCAATAAAGAAACTGCACACTTAATACTCTCATCAGAGGTCAATGACATCTCATTGAATACCCGAATTGTATTCTCAAGCCAAAACTCAGCTCGCTCAGCATCATCATCAGCTGTGACCCTAAACTCTTCGGCCCCGTACTTACGAATCTTATCCACAGGAGGTTAATTCAGTCGAATCGGATATATTACTTGTGGCACAATAGATACTTGTGGGGGTAGAGGTTGTGGAGCAGCCGGATTCATTCGAACGAACTCCGAAAACCACTCACTCATCATTCGGAAGAAGGCTTGCTTAGCCTCTCCTCCCTCAATACATTCATTTGGCCCAGATGTGGCTGGCGCTGTCCCTTGAGCCGGATCAGGCGCATTACTTTCAACATCTTCAACAACTGCTAGATCGGGATCCATTACTATACAAAAACACATTTATAACTGTCAGGGTTCATCACACTATCGCAATTTAATATATGACATGTATAGCTAGAATCACATGCGCTACGTTAGTCCAAGAATCGTCCAAATCGTAGCTCTAATACCAATAAAATGTAACACCCCTAACCCAAAACCATCGCCGGAATAGGGTTAAGAGACATTACCAGACAATCGTAACTTTTCACATCCATTTTACGACACAAAGTTAATCATCAAATAAACATACCCAAATACAAGCATATAGTCCCTTATGTAGGTCTTTGAGACCTCAAACTCGTGTTAGAAAGAGGTCGAAACCGAACACTTTTGGAAGTTTTCAGAAAATCAAACATTCTTCAAATCTGTTGAGGTCACACGCCCGTGCAGTCAGGCCGTGTGCCTCTCATAGCTACCAGACACACCCATGTGTCCAGACCGTGTCATAACAGTGCATATATATTGACTTATCCCCACGGCTACTAGAGACGCCCATGTACCGTGACCGTGTGTTATTAGGCTAGCTACTGACTTGGTCACACGACCACCAGGCACGCCCGTGTAACTTGTCCAGACACACTTCAAAGTGGTCCTTGAATCACACGGTGGAGATATACGCCCGTGTTCCTTAACCAAATATGCAAAATAGGCCATTTGTAAGGCCAATTTGCCACCCACACAAGGGTCAACACTACAAGCACAATTAAACATATTTTCTCACACAATTTGGTAACCAAATACATGTCAAATAGTCAACATATTGTATCAAACAATTTCATCCTTGAACATGTTAACTTATAAACCAAATTGTACAACTTGAACACATTCAATACCAAACATGATTCATCCTCAAATTCACTAATCATACTAGTGTCAATCCATCAGTAGGTTTACCATTCATAAGACATTCTCATTACCAACAAACCATACCATAATATGCATCATATACCAAATCCATTCATGCTTATAGCCAACATATATCTAGCCATATCACATGGCTATTTACACATCTCAAATATGTTTCAAAACAACTAGCCTATACATGCCATATTTCAACTATATACATCCTTCAAAAGGTACCAAACTAGATTGTTGATAGTGTGATAGAGACTGCTGACGATCCCTAGATCTGAGCTAGCTTTACTGACACTACAAAGTATAGAAACAAATCACATAGTAAGCTTTTCAAAGCTTTGTAAGTTCAAAATACAATACAATTAATTCATTGAATCAAATTAATGTACACATAAAACCATCACATAGACAATTTATTAATGTCACACTAATTCAACCATATCCAATACTCACATAGCATCTGTAATAGCCCAATTTAGGGCCTAGTCGGAATAGTGGTGCAAGACCACAAATCCGAGTTAGTAAAACGAGTTTTTAAGGTATTTGAGATGTTTTCATGATAATATGAAAGTTTCATGTAGAAATTTTATGGAAATTTCCATTTAAGGGTCCATTAGGACTAAATTGCAAAAGTTGCAAAATATGAGTTTCTAGAAGCTTTTTGTATGAAATAGCTTTAGAATATTAATTAGAAGTCCTTAAATAGCAATTTTCCCAAATTATAATTTTTAGACAAAAATGGACATGAGTTAGTAAATGGTGAAATTGTAAAGAGAAGGGCATTTTGGTCATTTATCAATTAAATGATTAATAAGGGAAAAAGATGACAAAAATCATTCTCATCTTCTTCCCCAAGTGCTGAAAATTTGAAAGAAGCCATAGCTAGGGTTCTTCAATTTTTCAAGCTTGCTAGTAAGTTCATTTTAGCCCCGTTTTTAATATTCTTCGTGTTTTTAGAGTCCTCGTAACATGAATTAGCTATTTTTAGCTATAAGATGAGGTAAGATGCATGTTCAAAAATCTACCCATGTATGACATGTTTGTAAAATGATGTTTTATGGAAGAATATGAGAGTTTGATGTTAGATAAACATCTTTTTCTAAGTGAATTTCATGAGAAATGCTAGTAAAGGCTAGTTTATTATTATTATGAAATTTGTCATACATGGTAGAAATAGTGAGAATTTGTTGAGATAATGAATCAGCTAATCATGGAGTTTAAGAAAGTGGTATGAAAATTATTTTACGAGCCTAGGGGCAAAAGTGTAATTATGAGAAAGTTTAGGGGTAAAATTGTAATTTTACCAAAGTATGAGTTAGGAGTCAATTTAGTCAATGTGATTATTAAATGATCTAAACTATTTTTATAGATTAAGAAAAATGAAGCCCGGATCAAAACCGAGGCAAGAACAAAGTCGAGGACTAAATTGCATATCTACATACATTTTGTATATCGAGGTAAGTTTGTATGATTTCCAAGCTTCATGAATATTTTCATTGAATTGCTTGTTATGTTGTTAAATAAACATTACTTTCATGAGAATGTTTAATGGTATGTTAAACAAAGAAATTAATGAGATTAAGCATGAGAAAGTCCCACTGTGGTACCGAACCACAGGGACGAGTCACAAATTAATGTATATATGTGGTACCAAACCACTGGTGGTTCCAAACCACTGAGACTTAGTCAGAAAAGGTAATATGTGGGGCCAACCCACTTGTGGTACCAAACCACTGGTGACAGTCTGAAAGAGTTTATGTTTTCTCCCTCTTCGCATCATACCCCAAGTCTATGCCATTTTTAACAGTCAATATGATATGATCATGCTCTCAAATGCATAACAATCAACCATTTCATTCATACATACTTTTACTCACAACAGAGCATTATGGAACTTACCCGGAGTCTTCGACCCAACCCACGAGGGTATTTTTGTGACCAATATTGTCACTTCAGCTTTTAGACATAACAATTCATAACATAATTAACAAACAAAGTGTGTGATAGTAACACGTAACACCACGCTCTCTATGTTGACACTATCGCTAAGCGGAACTACTGCTATCTGCCTACGACTCTGCTTTGAAGCCGGCCCATAACCCGGTGGCCAATCTCGAACTGCTGACACTGCTCGCTTCTTAAACTTAGGGATCGAACCCGAAGGTTTACTTCCCTCTCCAACTTGTATGTTTCTTGCATCCATCAAAAAGCCTTGGTCAATAAATTGCTACGAACAAAATGTTTGAATAACCACCCAACTGGGTTAAGGTGACGGATAATAGATAAACCGATTAATAGAACAACTAAGGAGAATCTTCTTACCCAAGTCGGTTGAATCCAGAAGTCAGAAGGCTTGGTTTAAGAAGTTGATCGAACACCTATACAAATACCAAGTGAGATTCGATTTGAAAGAGAATAGAATAAAGGAGATGGCCTTTCGGCCAAAGAAGAAACATGAGCCCTCCTTTCACCATTTGGCCATATTACCCACAACACCACTCACCTTTGATTAACCCCCCAAGGATTCGGCACAAGCAGTCAAAGCAGAGAAGATTCAGCTTGGAGATGGTACTCAAGATATGGAATGAGAACTCGGCTATGATGAATTATTCAGGAAAAGAAAACAAATGGAGTGATGCTGAGGTTGAGAGGTTTCGGCTAAGAGAGAAAATGGGGGTGTAGGTTCGGCTTTTAGTGAATGGAAGAGGAAGCAAGAACCACAACAATGGGAGTCAAGAGGATTCAGCAAGAGAGGAGTTCATAAGAGGAAAAAGAAATAAAAAGGAGATGAGAATGGGGTTAGGGGTTTCGGCTTTTGATGATGCAAATGAAAAGAAAGAAAAAGAAAAGTGATAAAATGGTAGGAGGGTTCGGCTAAAAGAATGAAATGAGATGAAGTGTAGGGTAAAGTACCTTTGGGTTTTCGGCTTCTGAAGATATGGTAGAGGATCTAAGTTGCCGAAATACAAAAGAGAAAGAGAGAAAAGAACTGGATTCAATTTTAGTCATAAAAAAGAAGAAAGAATGATGCTCTTTAGAAATTTCGGCTACTCAAAGAAACTACCCGAAATGCACCACACTCAACTGCCGAAACAAAACGAAACTAAAGAGCTCAACACCTAAAGTTGACCCTTTGAATTTCGGCACACACCCACCCTAAAACCGAATGCCCCACTCACCTAACACCCCTTTCAAAATTCGACATGGGCGTGTATAAGGGGTACACGGGCGTGTCCCAAGCGACATGGGTGCGTGACCCCTATTTTAAGGAAAAGGTTTCGATTAAGTTCGGAAGTTTCCAGATATGTGTTTAAGGCCTCGTAGGCCCATGAAATGTATGATTAGACTAAGAAAGAAAAGTTTTTAATTCAGAACAAAATTTTATAGCCCATAAGTGTATGTTTGAGAAAGTTCAAACATAGTAATGTCTCATATCTGGTCTCAGCCTTAGACTCGGGTATGGGGTGTTACAGCATCCCATACGTCTACTTTAAAATTTCATCAACCACATAGGTACCATACATACCTTTGCCAACACATAGTTAGTCACCAACATTGCTACTCACCACTCAACTTTACATTTTTATCAATATTTTCTATTCTCTTGCTTTATTTGCACACTTAGTGCCAATACATTAAATCGAGCTAATATCGATATCGTACACACAGTGCCAATTCAATAAGCTGAAGCTTCTATCATCTCGCACATACAGTGCTAATCATCTCTATCCCGTTTCTAATTTCGTACACGTAGTGCCCTGTAATTCAATTCAGCACATAGCATTTCTAATCTCATAGTTATATAGATAATCAATCAATCATTCAATTCACATCACATAAAACATAAATTAACAACTTGTACTATATCCGAACTTACCTCAAACGCTGAAATACCGAAATTATCGATTAATTGAGCACTTTATCTTTGCCTCGATTTCAATCTGAACCTCTTCTCTCTTGGTCTGTACACATTCAAATTCAATCCATTCAATCACCAAAGTCATTCATTTTAGTCCAAACACACGTATTTAGGGTATTTTACATAATAGCCCTCACATTTTCACATTTTTACACTTTAGTCCCTAATTCACAAAATCACCAAATACACATAATTTCATTTCACCCATGCCTAGTCGAGTTCTCTCTAGATTCATACAAGTCCACACATCTCATTTATTTCACACCTCAATTTACACTTTTCTCAATTTAGCCCAAAAAACAAAATTTCATCTAAACTCCAAAAACAAATTATCTTAACCAAACACATATCTTTCATTTTCCTCCGTTAAACATTCAAGAACTCAGATGTTCATCAATGGTATATTTCAAAAACATTATCAATTCACAAAGTTAGGACATGGGTTAGCTAGAGCACGAAGCAACGATTACGAAAACGTAGAAATTATAAAAAAATGAGCTCAAACATACCTTGAATTGAGCTTAACCCTAGCCGAATTTAACAAAGCTTTTCTTCCTTCTTTGCTTTTGTGTTTTCGGTGGACAAAGATGAGCACATTCATCTCATTTTAGCCTTTTGTTTAATTAATAAACATATTATTAATCCATTTACTATATTAACCTATTACTAAACGTATATACATATATACATTAAGGGCATTTATGTCCTTTATCCATCCACTAACTTGTAAAGTGGTCTAATTGCATCATAATTAACGGCATTTATGTCCTTTATCCATCCACTATACATGGGCCAAGTGAACATGAGATAGAGTACAACAGAATGATGGAATGTTATGCGGGGATTGGAGTGGAGACTAATGTGATGTGATTTTTTATATTTTTCCCGAGTATACTGAGGTAGGATTTTGATAATGGTCCATCTCGGGTTAGGAGGCGAATCGTAAATGTTGCCCGATCGTAAATTAGGTAGTTTCTCATTTAATTAACAAAGGGATAATTTTATTGGAAATAAAATCTTTGAAAGGTAAAGATAGGTGATTGGTTGAAATGGATACGTATTTGAAACAAGAAAGAACCTTTAATAAAAATTAAAGACCTGAATCTTATAAGTTTCAAATTGATGGAATGAGTTTTGAAACAAAACCGAGACCCACTATCTAGCGAGATAGGAACCAACGGTATAGGTAGATGAACGCCACACCCGTGAGGATGATAAGTTCAAAACAAGGAAAGAACGACGCCACTAGAAAACTAGACAAGTCAATTCAAACCTCGAGAATAAGGAGAGTGAATACTCACCAAAAGAAATGCTTTTTTTCATTAAAATTCAAGTTGTCTTTTCAAAATGTAATTGTGCAAAATATTTATAGGCCTTGTCAATGATAGCCGAATAGGGAGGAATTAATTTGAGGGCTTCAATTTCTATTTGTGCACACGAGTAGTTGACTTGGATAGGCATTTGTGAACATTCGGCCAAGAGAAGGGGTGGCCACTTGCAATTAAAATAAAACACTTGAATTATCCTAATTTAAAGTGCTTGAGCCGTCCCATTAGTTGACTTCCTCAGCCACTCAAATGTCAATTTCATACTCCAATTCTCCATGCCGTCCACTATTTTATGCAAAAGACAAAGTTTTTATTCAATTGTTTGTCTTTCTTGTTTTTGCCGTCCAACAAAGCACTAGCCATCCATGTTCTATTTCTTTAACATTCCACTAGCACATGCTTAATTAGCCGTCCAAGCCCATTTGCACACTTTCACCTTTCATATTTGTTTAATCAACATGTTATGCCTTTCACGCATGTACCCACACGCACATTATTCCCATTATCTTGTAAAAAAAAATGGTTCAATTAATTTCCAGCATGTTGACTCATGCTTGCCGTGTGTCATTTTGTAAAATACACCATGGTGCCGTTTATGCTTGCACATATATTAATTAATTCCCACTCCAAGCCGTCCATACCTAATACACCACATGTTTTTATTTGTTTATGGCTTCCTCTCCATCATAGCCGTGGCTTCTATTCCCTTTAAGTTCTCTTAGCCTTTGTTTATTTTTTTATGCTTCCCACTTGTTTGTCTTTAGCTACAATACAAAAGCATAAATCATATTAATTAAAATTTATACCATCTAAAATATGAAATACGAAAATGAAGTTACTACTGAAAATTAAAATTAAAACATGCATAAATTAAAGTGTTAAATAAACTAGCAGTCAGACTAGCTAGTATATTCAACTTCAAATAAGTTATATGAGTTCAGCATGTTTTTGGGCTCTCTTTTATGGTCATCCCAAATTTGTGCCACCAAGACCATTGAGGCATCTTGGAATTGTTTGGCACGTGAACGTGTAATTGGCCCATTAGGTAACTTCATCGGGTCATGGTTGACGTCCGTCACAGGCTTCATAGTTGAGCTCGCATCATCCCCTCCCTCTTTAAGTTGATTCGTCCTCGAATCATCACCTACATCAAAAGGAGAAAGATCAGAAACATTAAAACTCGCGCTCACATTATAGTCACCCGGCAAGTCCAATTTGTATGAGTTGTCATTTATGCGTTCAATGACTTGAAATGGACCGTCCCCTCTTGGGAGAAGTTTAGATCGCCTTTGCTTGGGAAACCTTTCTTTTCGCATATGAACCCAAACCCAGTCCCCTGGTTCAAAGAGAATGTGTCTACGACCTTTGTTAGCCCGTTGGACGTATTGCTTGGTTTTGCTTCAATATTCTCGCGCACCTTTCGATGCAGTTCCTTTATGTAATCCGCCTTTTTCCTAGCATCAGAATGGATAAATTTATCTGAAGGCAGTGGCAATAAATCAAGAGGAGTGAGAGGGTTAAACCCGTAAACAATCTCGAAAGGCGAAAATTTAGTTGCAGAATGAACAGTTTGGTTGTAAGCAAATTCGATGTGGGGCAGACAGTCTTCCCATGTTTTGAGATTTTTTTGCACCAATGCTCGCAACAAAGTTGATAGGACTCGGTTCACTACTTCGGTTTGTCCATCCGTTTGAGGATAAAACGTGGTCGAGAATAGTAGTTTTGTCCCTAACTTTCCCCACAGAGTTCGCCAAAAGTGACTTAAAAATTTTACGTCCCGATCAGATACGATCGTCTTCGGAACTCCATGCAATCGTATGATTTCCCTAAAAAACAAGTTTGCAATATGCACAGCATCGTCAGTCTTAGAACAAGGAATAAAATGGGACATTTTAGAGAAACGATCAACTACGACAAAAATTGAGTCCTTCCCGATTTTTGATCTTGGTAATCCAAGGATGAAATCCATGGAAATGTCGACCCACGGAGTGTCTGAAATAGGAAGGGGCGTATATAAACCATGAGGCTGGACCCGTGATTTGGCTTGTTTGCAAGCAATGCAACGTTACCAATTTGTTCAACATCCTTGCTTATTCCTGGCCAAAAAAAATGTTCTTGAAGAGTGGACAATGTTTTGTCTCTTCCAAAGTGACCCATAAGGCCACCACTATGTGCTTCTATCACAAACATGTCTCGTATAGAACCTTGCGGTATACAAATCTTGTTTTCCTTGAAAAGGAATCCTTCATGCCTATAAAACTTATCAAAAGCACCACTCTCACAAGTATTATAGACATTGCCAAAATCAGCATCGTTAGCATACAATTCCTTAATATGATGGAAACCAAGTACTTTAGAATCAAGAAAGGTTAATTAATTGTACCTTCGTGATAACGCATCCGCTACTACATTTTCCTTACCTTTCTTGTACTTAATTACGTACGGAAATGATTCTAAATACTCAATCCATTTAGCATGTCGTTTGTTAAGCTTGTGCTGACCTTTAATATACTTGAGTGCTTCATGATCTGAATGAATAACAAACTCTTTCAGTCTCAAGTAATGTTGCCACGTTTCAAGCGATCTTATTAGAGCGTACATCTCTTTGTCATACACGGGGTAATTGAGTGCAGCTCCGTTCAATTTCTCGCTGAAGTATGCCACCGGTCTTCCATTCTGAGTTAGAACGGTTCCGATCCCTACTCCTGATGCATCACATTCAATTTCAAAAGTTTTAGTAAAGTCAGGAAGGGATAACAATGGAGCTTTAACAAGACATTCTTTAAGGGCCTTAAAAGACCGTTCTTGCTCATCGGACCAATGGAAAGCTGAATTCTTCTTGATCACGCTCGTTAAAGGAGCGGCTATAGTGCTGAAGTTGGGCACGAATCGGCGGTAAAAACTAGCCAACCCATGGAAACTTCGTACTTGGCTAACCGTTGTAGGACGGGGCCATTCTTAGATTGCTCTAACCTTCTCTTGGTCCACTTCTAATCCATTTGCACTTACGACGTATCCTAAGAAAATAACCTTGTCAGTACAAAAAGAACATTTCTCAAGATTGGCGTACAATACTTCTTTTCGCAGTGTTTCTAAGATCGCACGTAAATGTTGGAGGTGATCCTCCAAAGATTTGCTGTACACTAATATGTCATCAAAATAAACAACACATGATTTGCCAATGAAAGCTCGTAAAACATGATTCATAAGTCGCATAAAAGTACTCGGAGCGTTTGTAAGTCCGAATGGCATTACCAACCATTCATACAAACCTAACTTTGTTTTGAAAGTCGTTTTCCACTCATCGCCTTCCCGCATCCTAATTTGGTGATAACCACTTTTGAGGTCAATCTTTGTAAAGATTCGAGCTCCGCTCAACTCGTCGAGCATGTCATCGAGTCGGGGTATCGGATGTCGGTATTTGATGGTAATCTTGTTGATGGCGCGACAGTCTACACACATCCGCCACGAACCATCTTTCTTTGGCACTAGTAACATCGGTACCGCGCATGGACTAAGGCTTTCTCGGATATATCCCTTTTCTAGTAATTCAGTGATTTACTTTTGGAGCTCTTTTGTTCTTCGGGATTGCTCCGGTACGCAGGTCGACTGGGCAGTGAAGCTCCCGGCACCAAGTCAATTAGGTGTTCTATGCCTCGAATGGGCGGTAAACCACTTGGTATCTCTTCTGTAAAGATGTCCTTGAATTCCTAAATCAGAGACAACACAAAAGAAGGAAGATTCTCGGGTAAGTTGTTAGTGTTCAAAAATGACTCCTTGTATAGTAAGACATACATCGGTTGTCTCACACACAAAGCCTTTCGAATATCTCTGGCTTTTGCAAAAACACTCATTTTTCCATTTTCTTTTTCTTCCTTCGTTTCCTCTTCTTTTTGTTCACACTCTCTTGTTTTATCACTTAATTTCTTGCCCCTCTTTTTTTTTTTAGATTTTTCTCTTTTTCTTTCTCATTTTTCCCCTCGCTTTCTTTTGATTTTTCTATTGATGCCTTCATCTTCAACTGATCTTTGTAAACTTGCTTGGGTGTTAGCGGAGCTAGTGTCACGTTCCGGCCCAAGTATTTAAAAGTGTACCGATTAGTATAGCCGTCATGGATTGCTCGCTTGTCAAATTGCCAAGGTCGTCCAAGCAGGAGATGTCCCGCTAGCATCGGAACCACATCGCACAAAACCTCATCTTGATACTTCCCTATTGAAAAGGAAACCAAAACTTGTTTTGTGACCTTAAGTTCTCCCGCGTCATTAAGCCATTGTAGCTTATACGGATGGGGATGTTTGGTGGTAGTCAATCCAAGTTTCTCTACCAATATGGTGCTGGCCACATTAGTACAACTTCCTCCATCAATAATGACACAACAAATCTTTCCCTTTACTTGGCAACGTGTATGGAAAATGTTTTCGCGTTGTTGTTCATTTTCGACACCTTGTAAGCTAAGGCTCATTTTTACCACCAAGATTTCTCCACTTTCGGCTTGTTCTACCTCTTCCTCATCTTGGGATGTCTCACTGGCATCATCTTCCTTTTCACTTTCGGATTCAATCTCGCCATTATCTCGAACAAACATAGTGTTTCAGTTTGGACATTGACTTGCAATATGTCCTCGTCCCAAACATTTGAAACACTTAATGTCTCGGGATCGATTCGGAAGAGCTTCCATTTTGCCCTTGCTCGTTTCACCGATCGGTTTGTTAGACTTGGGTGCGTCACTTGTTTCTTTGGCTCGGTTCGGTATGTCCTTTTTGTTGGTCACTTGCCCCCACTTAGATGTTGAAGCATGATTGGGGTTTGCTCTAGGCGTAGCTTTTCGTTTCAGCTGTTTTTCGACCTTTATTGCCATGTGGACCATTTTGATGATATCGATGTAATGGTGTAATTCTACAATATTTGCGATATCTCGATTAAGGCCAGCGCTAAAACGTGCCATGGTGGCTTCTCGTTCTTCTTCTACATTAGCTCGGATCATGGCCACTTCCATCTCCTTGTAGTAATCTTCCACGCTTCGGTGACCTTGAGTTAGGCTTTGCAACTTTTGATGCAACTCGCAGTGATAGTAGGTTGGGATGAATCTTTTCCGCATTAATGCCTTCATTTCCGCCCATGTGGATATTGGGCGTTCACCATCCCGTCTTCGACTCGTCGTTAATTGATCCCACCAAATGAGGGCGTAATCAGAAAATTCGATGGAAGCAAGTTTCACCTTCTTATTTTCTGAATAATTATGACAGTCGAAGATTAATTCCACCTTCTTTTCCCACTCAAGGTAGGCTTCCGGATCGGATCGCCCTTGAAAAGCAGGAATCGCCATTTTAATGTTCTTCAAGTCGTCATCGGCCCATTCTCGATCCCTTCGATCACGGACTCGTAGACCTCCTCTTCGATCATCGTGTTTAAAAGCCAGGTTGCTGTCGGCTTCACTTGGTTCGTAGACGTCGTTGTTACGTAACCAAGGTTGTTCTCGTCCCCTTCTCCGAATTGGAGGAGTATTTGCTCGAGGTCTTCGTTCATCTCTTTGATCTAATCGTTCACTGATTGTTCTGAACATACGTGTGATTTCTTGCATTACTGTTTGCAATTCTGGATCTCTCCCTTCAGGATCAGTCCTTCGGGGTTGCAATCTTCTTCCACCTCCGGCGGTGTTGGATGCTTCGTCACTTATTATTCGATGTTCGGGGCTCCTAGACATGTTTTTAAACAAAATTAATGAATCCTCACTACAATCCTCACTTGTTCACTCACAAAGAAAATTATCAACACTCACACTCGTGTTTTTATCAATTCTGGCTTTTTCCTTAATGTATTCACTCTTGCCTTTTACCGCTCGAATTCACTCTTCTAGATTCTAGAAGGTTGTCTTTGACTTACTAGCAACTCGTAGGTCGTTTCGAGAGTTAAAAAGGTAAGTTTGGTTGATAGCTGGGAAGCAGTTTAATGTAGAAAAGCCAAGAGATGACCAAGATATGTTGGAGGAGGTAACAATTGCGGGGAAGTCAACTATAGTTGATTCCCAACATCTTATAGAGCTAACTAACTATACAGACAAGGGCTCGTCTCAGTTAGTATACTTTGTAAAACACTGGGAATATAAGCAAGCAAATTTCGTTCGTCTTCTTAGAGAAGAACTCGACAATCTAAACAGGCCAAGGTAGGAAGAGGGTTCTTTTTTTTTAACTCGAATTTTTTCTTTTTTTTTTCAAAACTTACTCGGAAATACTCAAGACGATCAAAACGTACCTAATTTGATTGGCTCTGATACCAGATGATAACGGTCCGTCTCGGGGTAGGAGGCGAATCGTAAATGTTGCCCGATCGTAAATTAGGTAGTTTCTCGTTTAATTAACAAAGGGATAATTTTATTGGAAATAAAATCTTTGAAAGGTAAAGATAGGTGATTGGTTGAAATGGATACGTATTTGAAACAAGAAAGAACCTTTAATAAAAATTAAAGACCCGAATCTTATAAGTTTCAAATTGATGGAATGAGTTTTGAAACAAAACCGAGACCCACTATCTAGCGAGATAGGAACCAACGGTATAGGTAGATGAACGCCACACCCGTGAGGATGATAAGTTCAAAACAAGGAAAGAACGATGCAACTAGAAAACTAGATAAGTCAATTCAAACCTCGAGAATAAGGAGAGTGAATACTCACCAAAAGAAATGCTTTTTTTCATTAAAATTCAAGTTGTCTTTTCAAAATGTAATTGTGCAAAATATTTATAGGCCTTGTCAATGATAGCCGAATAGGGAGGAATTAATTTGAGGGCTTCAATTTCTATTTGTGCACACGAGTAGTTGACTTGGATAGGCATTTGTGAACATTCGGCCAAGAGAAGGGGTGGCCACTTGCAATTAAAATAAAACACTTGAATTATCCTAATTTAAAGTGCTTGAGCCGTCCCATTAGTTGACTTCCTCAGCCACTCAAATGTCAATTTCATACTCCAATTCTCCATGCCGTCCACTATTTTATGCAAAAGACAAAGTTTTTATTCAATTGTTTGTCTTTCTTGTTTTTGCCGTCCAACAAAGCACTAGCCATCCATGTTCTATTTCTTTAACATTCCACTAGCACATGCTTAATTAGCCGTCCAAGCCCATTTGCACACTTTCACCTTTCATATTTGTTTAATCAACATGTTATGCCTTTCACGCATGTACCCACACGCACATTATTCCCATTATCTTGTAAAAAAAAAATGGTTCAATTAATTTCCACCATGTTGACTCATGCTTGCCGTGTGTCATTTTGTAAAATACTCCATGGTGCCGTTTATGCTTGCACATATATTAATTAATTCCCACTCCAAGCCGTCCATACCTAATACACCACATGTTTTTATTTGTTTATGGCTTCCTCTCCATCATAGCCGTGGCTTCTATTCCCTTTAAGTTCTCTTAGCCTTTGTTTATTTTTTTGTGCTTCCCACTTGTTTGTCTTTAGCTACAATACAAAAGCATAAATCATATTAATTAAAATTTATACCATCTAAAATATGAAATACGAAAATGAAGTTACTACTGAAAATTAAAATTAAAACATGCGTAAATTAAAGTGTTAAATAAACTAGCAGTCAGACTAGCTAGTATATTCAACTTCAAATAATTTATATGAGTTCAGCATGTTTTTGGGCTCTCTTTTATGGTCATCCCAAATTTGTGCCACCAAGACCATTGAGGCATCTTTGAATTGTTTGGCACGTGAACGTGTAATTGGCCCATTAGGTAACTTCATCGGGTCATGGTTGACGTCCGTCACAGGCTTCACAGTTGAGCTCGCATCAAATTTGTTGCGAACCCTCATGTTATACTATCTTGTTCTGGCGTGTTATGGGGGCGGCTGTATAGCCTACAGGCTAAGCACTTAGTGTCGAGGCGTGTAATCGATTGGATTAGCTTTTATAAGCATTTGGCATTTTTCGGTTTGATTAATTTTGTACTCGTTTCTGTAAGTCATTCATCAGGTTGTAAATTATTGTATTATAACTTGTTTAATGACTTTCAATGGCATGGCATGTACTTGACATCTTGAATTGACTCCGTTGTGGACAAGTATGTTTTCTTGGAGATTATTATTTAAGCTTTGAATTGAAATATGCAATTCATCGGTTTGTAATTATAGATGACAGGAAACATGTGTTGTTGAATCATTTTTTATTTGATTGTTATATTTACTTCAGTAAGATTTATTGTTTCTGTCCGTCGTACTTACTAAGCTTCAATAAGCTTACTTGTGATAATTTCTGTTTCTTGTAGATACTTTTGAAGGTTGGACGATCATATCAGCATTCAAGTCACACTATCCATCTGATTTCGGTAGTTTTTGAACGTTTATTTTGGATTATATGGCATGTAATAGGCTTGTTATGTCATTACTTTTGTTCTGGTATGTGTATATATATATATATATATATATATAGTGTGCCTAAGTTCAAGTTGATAACATGAGCATCACTATAATGATCTTGATGTTCATTTGGTAAATGTTTAGTTGATAACTTATTGTGATATATGAAAGATGGAAGATGTATTTGGTACAAAGAAAATGCGTTATCAATAAAAGACAAGGGAGACAACTGAAGACGAATAACATCATCAGTGAACCCATTATACTTAAAAGTATCACAGAGTTGGAGGAACCATTTTAAATGTTGATTAGGGTCCTCTATATTGTGCCCCTAAACTGCAGATTTTTTTGGATCATCTGAATGATCGCTGGTTTGATCTCAAAATTATTAGCTGTAATTGTCGGCCTTGCTATACTTTCTTGAACCATGTACAGATTTGGTCAGGCATAATCCCTTAGTGTTTTTTCATTTCGAGCCATGTGTATGTTTACGGCTAGATGTGGTCTTGATGGGTTTCCTAGGGCGTTATCGTTAGCAACACCGAATAGTCGATTTTCACGTGGTACGTTACTTGTAGCAAGTGGTTGTAACGCCCCAAAATTTGTATATTTGTTTCTGTGTATTTATGACACAAATAACTGTGTATTTCCCTCAGTCGTTAAGTGTTCTGGGAGTGTCTGAGAAGTCTTGGGTTCAAGTCTTGACTTGGGCAAATTTTTTGTTTTTATATGAATAAATCCTTATCTTTTGCCAGTAGGCTTATATGGAAAAGTGTGTAATAACATAACAAAATGGGCCTGCTGGTCTAGTGGTTAAGTGGAGTGTTGTTGTGCGGGAGGTCTGGTGTTCGAATCCTTGTGTGGGCAAGGGTGATAAACCAAAATTTACATATATTTTAACCCCATGCTTGGCTTAATTTTGGATCAATATTCATTAGATTTAATGAATTCGAGGCTCCTAATTTTGGATTACCGAAAAATTTTTATTAAAATATTTTCCGCCGGCTAAAACGACTAAGTTGAGGAATGATATCTCTTCTTTTGTGCAGATGGATTTAGAGACACTTTACGATGCATGGGAGAGATACAAGGATCTACTAAGGAGGTGTCCTCACAATGGGTTACCCTTGTGGTTAGAGGTTCAAACCTTTTGCAATGGTGTGAACCCCTCAATTAGGCAGTTGATTGATTCAACCGCCGGTGGAACCCTAAATAACAAAACCGCTGAAGTGGCTTATGAGTTTATAGAGGAGATGGCACTGAACAACTATCAGTGGCAAGTTATGAGGACAAAGCCAACAAAAGCCGCCAGTGTTTTCAACCTTGACGTAGTAACCATGCTATCAAATCAGGTAGAACTTTGAAGTAAGAAAATTGATGATTTGTGTGGTTCTTCGCAGGTACATCTAGTGATGTAGTGCGATAAGAATGGGGGAGGAATGAATAATACAAAATATCTGTCCTACAACCGTGGCATAGAAAGCGAACAGATGAACTATATGGGTAATTATTCTAGACCCAAAATAACCCTTATAGTAACACTTACAATCCAGGTTGGAGGAATCACCCAAATTTCTCATGGGGTGGCCAAGGAAATCAGAGACAACAACCCCTCCCAGGCTTTCAATAGCTGACAAACCATAAGATGAACATATTTTAATCCCACATTTAACATACTTTTTGATGATTTAAGCCTTGAAATGTGGAATTTGGTGCTCTTACTCCTTTGTTTCCCTGTTTTACACTTAGTAAAGCACCGGAGGATGAAAAGAATGAGAAATGGGCCTAAAACAGAGTAAATGGGCCAAATCACGAAATTGACACGGCCTGGGCCCAAGACCACACGGTCGTGCCTCATCAACAGACCCAAACACGGCCTGGCCACGATTCACACGAGCGTGTGCCATGGGCGTGTCCCTGCCGTGACAAAGAGGAATTTTACTTAGATTAGGGTACTTAGAGGCAGAGAAAGCCATTCTAAAATCCTATATAAACACCCTAGAGGCCAACCTTCAGGGGCATCCAGTGAGGCCGAAGAGCCAAACCAGAGAGACCAGGATTGTAGGATTTACTCGAAGAAAGCCAGTTGATTGATCTTAAGAAGCCGGAATCATACTCAAGACGGAGGATCTTCCCTTCAAATTCCTTCTGGGGGTTTTAGGGTTTTTCTTATGTTTTGTTTTATATTTTCTTCTGAGATGTATTCTTTTATTATTATGAACTAAACCCCTCAAATACCTGAGGGGGATGAAACCTAAGATAAATCTTGTTATTGTTTTCTGAACTATATGATAAATACTTGATTTGTTCTTAATTATGTGTTCTTAATTCTTGTTTTGATATTTCAGGATATTGATTCAAGTATTGATGTGCTTAGGTAGAGGAGGAATAGACCCTGTCTAAGAGTAGATCTAGCATAATTAAGCGGAGTTGATCGCAACCCTAGAGATAGGATGACGAAAATTTGCCAGATTAGGGTCAAACCTAATATGGGAGTCCATAGATCGAGTTAATGCAATTCTAGGGGTTTTAATTAGAAAGAGATTTCAATTAATCAACCTAGGGTTAGACGTTAGTAGCCTCGAGAGAGGTATTAATATAACTTAGGGAATCCTACGGATCAAGTCAAGTGAATAAATCATCTGGTTCAGAGTTAAATAACAAGTGAAGTCTAGGTGGATTCTTCCTCGGGTATTGTCTTAATCAATTGGTTTTTCTCACAAGTATTTTCCCAATTCATTCTGTTTGTCTTAGCATCTTTAGCTTAATAGTTAGTTAATTTTAGATTAAATAAACAATTCACTTTTATCTTGGGCTAAATAATAAAAAGAAAGTTAGTATTAGTACTTTTGGTTCCTTTGGGTTCGACAATCCGGTCTTGCCACTAAACTATACTGTTGTTCGATAGGTGCACTTGCCTCAATCATTGTCACAGTTTGTTTTTAGGCTCAATCATTCTTTATATAAATTTTTAAGACTCTGACACACGATCAACAGCAACCCTACCCACAAGAGAAAAAGCCAAACCTTGAGGAGATGCTAACAAAATTTATCGCGGTGTCAGAAACCCGTTTCCAAAACACCAAAAGAACACTCAAAAACCAGCAAGCATCGATTCAAGGACTCGAGAACCAATTAGGTCAGCTTGCTAAGCTGATTACAGAAAGACCACAAGGTAGCTTGCCTAGCAACACCGAAACTAACCCAAAAGAGCAAATTCATGCCATTATCGCTCACGATAGTGAAGGGTTAGATGAGCCAATATTGAGGCAAGAGAATGTGGTAGAGGAAGGTAAGATTGAGGTAAGCCATGATAAACGAAAATCGGTAATTACAGAGTACCAACCTCGTGTGCCATACCCCAATGCGATGAAGAAAGACCTCACAGATGAATAATTCGGTAAATTTCTTAAACTTCTAAAGAAATTACATATTAACTTACCGTTTCTTAAAGCTCTTTCACAGATGCCCAATTCACAAAATTTTTTGAAAGAGCTTTTGAAAAACAAATGGAAGTTAGACGAGGCATCGCATGTGGAGCTAAATGCAGTGTGCTCAGTAATTTTGCAAAATAAACTACCACGAAAGTTAAAAGATCTAGGGAGTTTTACAATTGCATGTGTAATTGGTAGTTTATCTGTTAATAATGCTTTAGCTAATTTAGAGGCAAGCATCAATGTTATGCCTTATAAAATGTTTAAACAGCTAGGTCTAAGGAAACCCAAACAAACTAGGATGAGCATTCAATTAGCTAATAAAACTATTAGAATTCCTAGGGGTATAATCGAAGATGTACTATTAAAAATTGATAAATTCATATTCCCAGTAGACATAAATTGACTCGGCTAGGACATCGAGTAATAAAGGTGAAAACATAAATTCTATTAATGACATTTGGTTCAATCTTCTTTTCAGGAAGCACCACGAAATTACACATCTGAGTCACATCCTAGACATCGTGCCAACATGGAAATAACTCATGAAGAACAAAGGCTTCAGATCGATGAACTAGACAAGTGGAAAGACACATTTCAAGGAGAAACTAAAAACACACGAAGCAAAAACGAGGCAACTCCATGTCAAACTTAAAGATGGGACATACCAATTTCAGATCGAGGATTAGGTACTGTTGGATAAGACAGGCCCTCGAATCGCCACTTTAGACCTTAATACAATGCCAATTCATGCTTTCAAATGCATTCAAACATACCATTTCATGCACCAAAAAGTCATCAACATTGTCATCTACTTCCATGCCTAATATCAACACAAGTTCAATCAAAATAACAATTGTATATCTCAAAATATACATATATCAAGCACTAGGTAATTCATGCCATAATTCATCTTTAAACCACATCTTTCATCAACCAAAAAGTCATGATATATACCACATTCATAGTTCATTCATAGATTCTACATCATTCAACTTCCTAGCCAACTCACATGGCAATGATTAAACATTTCAAGACATATCTTAACTTCTAGCCTATACATGCCATATTTCAACTATATACATCTTTCCAAAAGTACCAAAATAGATTGCCGATAGTGTGATAGATATGCTGACGATTCCCAGATCTGAGCTAGCTTTACTAACACTGCAAAGCAGAGAGACAAATCACACAGTAAGCTTTCAAAGCTTAGTAAGTTCGAATTACAACACAATTAATTCATTGAACCAAATCAAAGAACACATTGAAATATCACATAGATAATTTACCAATGTCACACAATCTTAACCGTATCTAATACTCACAGAGCATCCTCTTTATTCACTATCAATTTCATCAACCACATAGGTATCATACATACGTTAGCCAACACATAGTTAGTCACCAATCATGCTACTCAACCACTCGACTATACATTTCGATCAACCTTTGCTATTCTCCTACTTTATTTGCACACTTAGTGCCAATTTGTAAACATAACATAATCGTCATCGCACACTTAGTGCCAATACGTTACACCGAAATTATATCAGTATCACACACACAGTGCCAATTCAGTAAGCCGAAGCTTATATCATCTCGCACACACAGTGCCAATTTTCTATCCCGTTTCTAATTTTGCACACTTAGTGCCTTCTAATTCAATTCAGAACATAGCATTTCTAACCTCATAGTTATATAGATAATCATTCAACTCACATCACATAGAACATAATTAACAACTTGTACTATATCCGAACTTACCTCGGATGTCAAAATACCGAAACGGTCGATTAATCGAGCACTTTATCTTTTCCTAGATCTCGATCTAAACCTCTCCTCTCTTGGTCTATACACATTCAAATTCCGTTCAATCACCAAATCATTCATTTTAGTCCAAAGACATATATTTAGGGCATTTTACATAATAGCCCTCACATTTACACATTTCGACACTTTAGTCCCTAATTCACAAAATCACGAAATACACATAATTTCATTCCACCCATGCCTAGCCAAATTCTCTCTATATTCATACAAGTCCACACATCTCATTTATTTCACATTTTAATCCTTCAATTTCTCATTTTCTCAATTAAGCCTAAAATGCTCAATTTCACTAAAAATCCCAATACAAACTATGTTAACCCAACACCAAGTTTTTATATTTCACTATCAACTAGCACATAGCTCAAGCATTCATCAATGGCTCATCACAAAAACATCACCAATTCACAAAATTGCAACATGGGTTAGCTAGAGCACGAAGCAACGATTACGAAAACATAGAAATTATCAAAAAGCGACTCAAAACCATACATTAATCAACATGAACAAGGGCCGATTATCACAAGCTATAAACCCTTCTTTTTCTTCTCTTATTTTCGGTTGAAGAAAAGATAATATCCATGGCTTTTAAATGTTTTTGTTTTGTTTTGTTTTATTATCATAAATACATCAATTACCTTATTACCCTTTTTATTATTAATCCATTTCCACTATCCATTGGTATTTTTGTCCATCCACCATCCACCAAATATATAGTGGTTTAATTGCCTCATAAGGCCTTCACGTTAACAAAACAACAACAATTAAACACTTAACAATCAGCACACAGCTTTTACACTTTACGCGATTAAGTCCTTTCTCTTGATTCGGCACACAGTTACCATACAGAATTTTCACACAGACTATATCACATAGAATCAACACCAAAGATAATATTAAAATATTATTCTGACCTTGGATTTGTGGTCTCAAAACCACTATTTCGACTAGGGTCTAAACTGGGCTGTTACAACTCTCCCCCTTAGGGATTTTTGCCCCCAAAAATCTTACCAATGAATAGGTGTGGATATTGCTCTCTCATAATCTTTTCAGGCTCCCATGTAGCCTCTTCAACTTCGTGCTTGTGCCACAACACTTTCACTAAGGAAATTCTTTTGTTTCTTAATTCTTTGATCTCTCTTGCTAAAATTCGAATCGGTTCTTCACTGTACGACAAGTCCGACTGAATCTCAACCTCAGTAGGAGAGACGGATCAGATCTGTACCGTCAAAGCATTGACACAAGAAAGCTTTATGAATCTTTTCTAACTCAGGTGGTGATAAACCATAATTTACACATATTTTAACCCCATGCTTAGCTTAAAATTTGGATGAATATTCATTAGATTTAATGAATTCAATGCTCCTAATTCTTAAAATTTCATGTTTTATACTCAGGAGGGCTTAGGAGTCGAAAAGAATGAGAAACAGGCCAAAAAGGGACAAAATGAGCCTACATGGCCTAGACCACTACCACGGGCAGATCACACGGTAGTGTGTGGCGAGCAGAATCGACTACGGCCGAAGGAGTCCACCACGAGCGTGTCACACTGGTGTGTCCCTGCCAAAACTAGGATGAATTCTATTCGAAATAGGATACCTGTGGGCCAAGTAAGGCATCTCAAAAGCCTATATAAACACCCTAAGGGGCAACCTAAAAGGAGGTGGAGAGGACGTCGAATAGACGCCGAGTAGAAGGCGGAAATTACTCCAAGACAGCCGTTGGGAATAGCTTAGGAGAAGGATCTCCATCAAGACTGAAGATCTATCATCAAGTTCTTTAGAAGTTTTTGGGTTTTCTTATGTTTTCTTGTTTTCCCTATTCTAATATGTTTCCCTCTATTAGTATGAACTAAATCCCTTAAATACCTAAGGGGATGAAACCTAAGATAGATCTTATTATTATTTGATTTATGAGATAAATACTTGGGCTTATTCTTAATTGTAAGTTCTTATTCTTGTTTGATAATTCAGGTTATTAATTCAAGTCGAATGTGCTTATTCAGTGGAGCAAAAGTCCCTGTCTAAGAGTAGATCAACACAATTAAGCGGAGTTGATTGCAACTTTAGAAATAGGGTGACGAAAATATGCTGGATTAGGGTCAAACCTAATAAGGGAATCCATAGATCGAGTTAATGCGACAATAGGGGTTTTAATTAGAAAGACATTTCAATTAATCAACCTAGAGTCAGTTGTTTTTAGTCTTGAAAGAGATATTAACATAAATCAGGGATTTCTACGGATTAAGTCAAGTGAATAAATCGCATGAATCAAAAGTAATAAGTGAAGTCTAGGTGAATTCTTCTTTAGGCATTGCCTATCTCATAAAAGTTGTCCAAAAGTATTTTCCCAATTTACTCTCTGTCGCGTTCATAGTTAGTTAAATTAGTTAGTTAATTTCAGATTAAAAATAAATCCCCTTAATTATTAGGCTAGATAATAAAAAGATAGTTAATACTAATACTCTTTGTCTTTGACGATATTCCGGACTCACCACAACTATACTACTGTTCGATAGGTGCGCTTGCCTTTGTCGAAATAATAGTTAGTGTCGAGCTCCATCAAGTTTTTGGCGTCGTTGCCGGGGACTAAGATATTAGGAACAGTAATTTGTTTTTACTTTAGCCATTTTTTATTTATTTGCAGTTTATATTTATTTTTAACTTTGCTAATTTTTCTTTTATTTGCTTCTGACAGGTAATTCTAGTTTATGACTAGAAGGAACCCGTCAGGACCATTGATTTTTGACAGTGATATAGAAGGTACCGTTTACAGAAACCGAAGAGAAATAGGGTGAAGTCTACAACACATAGAAGAAGAGCAAGAAGACGATATCAACACTACCGAAGAGATGGCTGATAATAATCCACTACCTCCTGTGGTTGCCGCAAATCTAGTAAATTGAAACACCCCAAACCCGACCCATGCGTTACGAGCGGATTTGGTATGTCACATGAAGAAAGTGTAAAACATCATATGATTCTTACTAAAATAGGCGTTACTTGGTTGTGTTTAAATAAACAAGTTTTGCATGTAAATATTTGATAAAGTACAACTATTCTTGAATGGTTGATTGATGAATCGAAAATAAGGGTAGTGAACTTTAAAAACCATGACTTTTGAAAATGACGTTGAAAATTTCAAAGAGAATCCGAGTCTTTTGAAAATTTCGTTGATAATTCGAAAGAGAATTTCCGTGTTAATTTATTTGTAAAAGTTTGTTTTAAAATCCATTTGTTAATCTATTTTGGAAAATCGTTGGTTATGCTTTTAGAAAATCCCCATTTAAAAATATTTCAAGCAAAATCATAAATACGTCCAAACATAATGCAAATTAAAGTTTATCCCAGAGGCCTTATTACAACTTTAAAACCCGAAATATTAAAGGTAACGAAATAATACGGAAAAGTAGTTTACTAATGTTTGCAAACATCATTTATTAAGTATGACCTCCACCGAGTCATCCATGGCCCCAAGTCCTCGTCACTGAGCGTTACCTACAGGGATTAAGAAAAGAAAGGGGGGTGAGTTACAAGAACTCAATGTATAATCCCCTTACCGTCATCCACTGGGTCTGAACCCATTTAGCAAAAACTTGGGCCTGAGCCCATAAAGCATAATCTTAGGCCGAAGCCCATTTACACAACAGAATATACATATATGCAATATATGCAAGCCAACCCATCCTAGTAATCCATCTGCTACACACCACCCGTACCATCCCAACACACCTGTGGGGATCAAGTCAACCCACCCCGCCAAACACACCAAATCGCAGGCAAAATGCCATTTAATATAATAATTCGCAGGCCAGTGGCCATTTATAATCGCAGGCAAGATTCCATTTATAATATTTGTGGCTGAGCCACCAGAGTCATAATTATGCGTGGCATAGCCACTATACAGATTGTGGCAGAGCCACCAGATATCATATATGGTAATATAATCGGCACACAGCCTTGGGTAAATATGATCGACACAGAGTCGTTAGTTCATATGCTGGGCACATAGCCGTTATCAGAATTTTTGGCAGAGCCACCAGAATATGTGGCAGAGCCACCAGAATCAGAATGTGGCAGAGCCACCAGGCTACACTTCTCTTTTTTAACATTTTTCCCATCCCATGCAAAATATGCAAATGCAACATAAATAATAAAACATAATATTCACATATATAAATGACAGTTATCAATCCAATAATTTATTACGGGGAATCAGCCTATTATAGCACTTTGTCATTCGGCCCACTAAGGCATTCTAGCAAATCGACCCATTAGGGGCATTTTGGTAAATCGGCCCATAGGGGCATTTTTGTAATTCGGCCCATAAGGGCATTTTCGTAATTTGGCCCATAGGGGCATTTTTGTAATTCGGTAATTTTACCCACTAAGGGTAATTCGGTAATCTCGCAACTCAAACTTAACTACTAATTTGGGGCATAAAAATTTAAACTATCCATCTGCGTCATACTGACTAAATTGACTATAACTCAAGCTAGAAAACTCGAAATCTAGATCCGTAAATTTTCCTTGAAACTAGACTCATATATCTTCTTAATATAATTTTTCCAGAATTTCTGGCTTAGCCATTTAGTACAGTTTATTCATCAAAGTTTCCCTTGTTTCACTGTCCAACAGTTCTGACCTCTCCTACCCTAAACTCAAATATCTCACCGTACAGTTTTTATAAGTTGCTCCCACTTGTTTCTATTGAAAATAGGCTCACTAAGGAATCTATACATATAAATTATAACTCATAATTCACTTTGTACAATTTTAAACGATTTTTCCAAGACAGAACAGGGAACCACGAAGTCAATCAAAACAAATCTCACTAAAATTAAAATATCTCAGAATATAAAATTACTCTTCCTCCTCTTTTTCTTTCATATAAAACTAGACACAGTAAGATTTAATTCAATATCTTATTCACTTTCTAATTCCTTTTCTCCTATTTTTCGTGATTTTTCAAAATCACGTCATTGCTACTAACCAAAACTATTTCATTGCAAAATATGATTACTACTACGAACATACGCACACCCGAGTGGTCAGGATGCCGGTTTCTGGTTTTCTTCAGTATTTCGACCGAATCACAGAACATTTCATGCAAATATTCAGAGAGATGTGAGATTACACACCATTTCAAACATATATTGGGAAGGTACGGGATTACACACCTGATTTGGATTTCCTAAAGAACCACTCTTCGTTGACCTTAGAACAATACCAACCAAAAGTTAGCCTCGGATTTCCAAAAGATTTCATACCCAACGTATTACTTATACTTGAATCACTTACCACTATATCTGAAGGATTAGCAAATAGAATATATCGAGTGATTTCGTCCCTAAAACATAATCGATTAGTCGAAACTTCAATCTGATTTGCAACATAGCCAAATAGAGATATAGCGAAAAATCCAAAAAAATGAACCCCTTACCTTAATGATGATAGATCCGACTTCAATCGATTGACTTAAGACTAGAGAGGAATCGGCAAGAATGTGCTTTACGATCACACACTAGAACACGATTCGATCAAAGAAGATGTGTTCAACTCGCAAGATGAAGAAGAGAAGATGATTGAAATTCGGCTATTGGTGAGAAAAGAATTAAGAAGATTTCGTCCAAAACAAAAGAGAAAAATGGACAAATGGACTAGGAGATTTCGGCCAAAGCAAAAGAGAAAAAAGGACAAATGGACTAGGAGATTTCGGCCAAAGCAAAAGAGAAAAATGAGGTGAACAAATGGCTTTAGAATTTCGGCATACCAAGGGAAAAGAATTGGAAAAGAAACACTAGAAATGCTAAAAGAAACAAGCCCTTCCAATCACTAAAATTTTGCTAAAGACTATAGGAAATTCGGCTATCAAGTTTTTCCCTAGAAAAACCATGTATCATCTTTACCAAAAGATGAGTGTTGACCCAAAATGCTTTCCAAAACATCCTCCACATAATAGGCCAACATGTTCCCTTCTCTTACCATTTTCCTCCATTTCTTTCCCTCCTTTTCCCTAGTCTTTCTCCTTACCATAATCCTTAGCCATCTTTCCAAAAATTAAAAAGTCTTACTTACCTTATTAAAACCTTGGCCGACACATGGATGAGAAGCACAAAAATAAATCCAAAAGTTTGCAATAGATGGGATTTGAACCTTAGACCATTAGTACACTTCACACGCCACTTTCCACCTTTACCAATAGACTCCTTGTGCTAGCAAAATGCACACTTATTTCCTTAAGTCTTGATGCCATTTAACTTCTCTCCTTAAAGTGCTTAAACGCTAAAATTTTGCTAAGGCCCAACTTGAACCCGGGACTTCCTAGAACCCCGTAACTTTCCAAATCACCTTCCAAATAAGTCCAACTTGAAATAATGCCGTTCTCTTGTTCTCAAAAATTTTAAAACGCTTCTACGCTCAAGATCCAATGGGCCCAATCCTACTAGGCCCAAATTTTGGGTCGTTACATAAATCAAAGCCCTGCTCCTCGTACTATGTATGATTATGCTAAACCTAATTTAACAGGAACTGAATCAAGTATTGTTAGACCTACTGTTGCTGCAAATAATTTTGAACTGAAACCTAACACTATTTAGATGATTCAGCAATTTGTTCAGTTTGATGGTTTGCAGGATAAGGATCCAAACAATCACTTGGCAAATTTTCTTGAGTTTTGCAACACTTTCAAGATTAATGGCATTACTGATGATGCCATTTGCCTTCGGTTGTTTCCCTTTTCGTTGAGAAATAAAGCTAAACAGTGGTTGAACTCGTTACCACGAGGATCAATCACTACATGGGAACAAATGACCCAAAAATTTTTATTAAAATATTTTCAGCCGGCTAAAATGGCTAAGCAGGGGAATGATATCTCTTCTTTTGTGCAGATGGATTTAGAGACACTTTACGATGCATGGGAGAGATATGAGGATCTACTACGGAGGTGCCCTCACCATGGTTTACCCTTGTGGTTACAGGTTCAAACCTTTTACAACGGTGTGAACCCCTCAACTAGGCAGTTGATTGATTCAGCCGCCGGTGGAACCCTAAATAACAAAACCCTTGAAGTGGCTTATGAGTTTATAAAGGAGATGGCATTGATCAACTATCAGTGGCAAGTTACAAGGACAAAGCCAACAAAAGCCGCCAGTGTTTTCAACCTCGACGCAGTAACCATGCTATCAAATCAGGAAGAACTTTTAAGTAAGAAAATTGATGATTTGTGTGGTTCTTCGCAGGTACATCCAGTGATGCAATGAGATAAGAATGGAGGAAGAATGAATAATACAGAATATCTGTCCTACAACCCTGGCATAGAAAGCGAACAGATGAATTATATGGGTAATAATTCTAGGCCCTAAAATAACCCTTATAGTAACACTTACAATCCCGGTTGGAGGAATCACCCAAATTTCTCATGGGGTGACCAAGGAAATCAGAGACAATAACCCCTCCCAGGCTTTCAACAGCAACCCTACCCACAAGAGAAAAAGCCGAACATTGAGGAGATGCTATCAAAATTTATCGCGGTGTCAGAAACCCATTTCCAAAACACCGAAATAGCACTCAAAAACTAGCAGGCATCAATTCAAGGGCTCGAGAACCAATTAGGTCAGCTTGCTAAGCTGATTACAGAACGACCACAAGGTAGCTTGCCGAGCAACATTAAAACTAACCCAAATGAGCAAATTCATGCCATTACCACTCACGATAGTGAAGAGTTAGATGAGCCAAAATTGAGGGAAGAGACTGTGGTAAAGGAAGGTAAGGTTGAGGTAAGCCATGATAAACCAAAACCGGTAATTACAGAGTACCAACCTCGTGTGCCATACCCCAATGCGATGAAGAAAGACAACACAGATGAACAATTCGGCAAATTTCTTAAACTTCTAAAGAAATTGCATATTAACTTACCGTTTCTTAAAGCTCTTTCGCAGATGCCGAATTCAAAATATTTTTTAAAAGAGCTGTTGTCAAACAAACGGATGTTAGACGTGGAGTTGCATGTGGAGCTAAATGTAGTGTGCTTAGCAATTTTGCAAAATAAACTACCACAAAAATTAAAAGATTCAAGGAGTTTTACAATTCAATGTTTAATTGGTAGTTTATCTGTTGATAATGCTTTAGCTGATTTTGGGGCAAGCATAAATGTTATGCCTTATAAAATGTTTAAACATCTGGGTCTAGGGAAACCCAAACAAACTAGGATGAGCATTCAATTACCTGATAAAACTATTAGAATTTCTAGGGGTATAATTGAAGATGTACTTGTGAAAATTGATAAATTTATATTCCCAGTAGACTTTGTTATTTTAGACATGGATGAGGACAATAATATTCCTTTAATTTTAGGAAAACCCTTTTTAGCAACTGCTAGAACTAAAATTGATGTTGGTACAGGTGAACTCATACTTCGTGTAGGTGACGTAACGATCACTCTTCAGGCTCTTGACTCGGCTAGGACATCGAGTAATCAAGGTAAAAACCTAAACTCTACTAATAACCATTTGGTTCAACCTTCTTTACAGGAAACACCATGAAACTACACAACTGAGCCAGATCCTAGACCTTGTGCCAACAAGGAAATAACTCATGAGGAACGAAGGCTTCAGATCGATGAACTAGACGAGTGGAAAACACATTTCAAGGAGAAATTAAAAACACACGAAGCAAAAATGAGGCAACTCCATGTCAAAATTAAAGATGGGACATACCAATTTCAAATCGGGGATCAAGTATTGATGGATAAGACAGACCCTCGAATCGCCACTTCAGACCTTAATACAAACAAAGAAATCCCTTTCACGGTACTGAATATCTTCCCATACAGAAAAATCGAGGTACTAATCCTACACTCGACACTTTTAAGGTAAAAGCCACTCGTCTCAAATTATATTGTGATCATAGAACTGATAGCAGGGGAGAGGAGTTTCAACTCCTCAAACCACCATGAATACACGAATGAGAGGTAAGTCTAGCTTAAGACTTTAAGCGAGCGCTACTCGGGAGGCAACCCGAACACTAACTTTACTAATGACATATTTTTTATTTTTAGCACCTAACTACAAACTAACCAAGGTAATAAAATGCAGGTTTCCCTACCACATGGCCTTGCACATGGGCATGGCCATGGACGTGTGGACACCATAAGTAGGTACATCGACGTAAACAATAATTTTTCCCAAAACACAGGCTGGATAAAATGCCACGACCGTGCGATAAGGCCGTGGTCGACACTGAGAAAGTCACACGGGTATGAGACACGCCCGTGCTTTGAGGCTGTGGCCGACACTGATTAAACAACATGGGTGTGGAAACCTCTACATGACCGTAGGAGAAACGAACGAAGCACCACACGATCGTGCGATACGGCCGTGTTAACTAAAACGCCCATGGAACACGGGCATGGGAAGCCACCAGATTCTTGTTTCCTATTTAAAATCCCACTTCTTCTCACTTTCTCCCCAAATTCTTTTTCAACCACCACACCCCTTTCTTTGTTTATTATCTTTCTCCTTTCATTTTCCTTTCCCTCTTTCCCTCATTCCTTCTTTACACCATCATCCCCATGTCGAAAAAGTGAAAGGACCATAGCACAGTCTCCCCATACGAGGCCGATCTACATAAGTTCATGCCGGCCGCTTCATTAACTCGACAGGACAAGGACCTTTGAGTCCATTTATTTTTTCTTTTTCTTTTATTTCCATTTTTAAATTCAGTCCCTTTATCTTTCTTGTCTTTAATTTATACTATTATATTTTGATTTCTTTAATTTAGGTTCAAAGGGATATTAAAGAACGACCACACCACGACCCTAGTATCCACCCCCACCTTCATTTATGCCCAACTTACCGTTTCTTTTCCTTGACTCCATCCAAAATTCAAGAAGTTCACTTCTCTCCCTATCTTATGATTTTATATATTGTAGATATCTATCTTTGTACATTGAGGACAATGTACTTCTTAAGTGTGGGGAGGTGTCAACAATATTGAATTATATCTTGTTCTTAAGTAATTTTCTCATATTACTATTAGAATGAAACTTCTATTGATTTATGATTTTTATTGATATGTTTCGGATTAAGTCATAGATAATTGTGCATTGATGATTTAAACTTTAAGATATTAGAGAATCAAGCATGAGAAGTCTATTTTCAGAATTAAAATTTATTAGGTTGTTTCCCTAATCTTAAATATTACTTTGAAGTTTGAAATTTACAAGGTTGACATCAAAAACCATAATTTTTGTGAGATTTTTAGCCTTTTAGAGCATATATATTTCTTGCTCACTTTATTGATTATGAGTGTGTCAACATTAATCTGTTATTCTAGAACTTGCTTCGATTATACATGTCGAGACCACAAATTTTTTTGCTTTGATATACTGAGATGATAAAGGCACCTAGGATTTAACCCACTTACTCCATAAAAAGCCTACCTCCATAATTAAACCTTTGTGAACCCCTTTTTAGCCTAATAAACCATTTCTTGACTCACCCATTAATATTAACCCAAAAACCAAATTTTTAATTCCTCTAATCTTTTGACGTCCCTTTTTTTTCGAGATTTGAATTGAGCAGTTGCCTAACTATGTTCTCTATTTTAGTTGTTAAAGTTCTTTCTTATCATTGTATTAATAAAAAAAACCCGAAGATTTATTCATTATTAATGAGTATGAGCTGAAATTGTTAAATTCACATCTTTAGAAGAAGCTTGTGTTATTAATGTAATTATTCATTATTAGTCCATTGTTTTTTGTTAGGTAATTTGTCAATTCAATCTCGATTTTTAACCCTCAAATTCAGCCTGTATACACACCTTTAACCCAAGCCCCACTACAACCCTTTAAAGACCTTTTGATTTGTGTATCATCTCATTTTATAGTGGTGGGAATTTGATTTTCATGCAAGCCTATGGGATTAACTTTTCACGTTTGACTTTTCAGTGCTTAATTTGAACCTTAAACACTTTGGAGTGATTTGAGTGAATCTTTAGTGAGGATGTCAATTCTTTTCGGTTTTTGAATTAGAAGTAAATATTTAGGTAAGGGGAAACACTTATGTTTTCATGCTATAAAAAATTATGACTTAGATTGTTCGAATCTTTAAAACTCTTTTAGTTAAATTATCAATGTATGAATTATCTATGGATGATGATGAAACATTATTGACAAGAATTATGAATTGAGGAAGTCAAATTTAATTATGAGTTAAGGATTTTGCTTGAGGAGAAGCAAAGGTTTAAGTGTGGAGATATTTAATAAACCATAATTTACACATATTTTAACCCTATGCTTGGCTTAAAATCTAGATGAATATTCATTAGATTTAATGAATTTGATGCTCCTAATCCTTTAAATTTAATGTTTTATACTCGGGATGGCTTAGGAGTCGAAAAGAATGAGAAACAGGCAAAAAAGGGACAAAATGGGCCTACACGGCCTAGACCACTACCACGGGCAGATCACACGGCCGTGTGTGGCGAGCAGAATCGACCATGGCCGAAGGAGTCCACCACGGGCGTGTCACACGGTCGTGTCCCTGTCGAAACTAGGATGAATTCTATTCGGAATAAGATACTTGTGGGCCAAAGAAGGCATCTTAAAAGCCTATATAAACACCCTAGGGGGCAACCTAAAAGGAGGTGGAGAGGACGTCGAATAGACGCCGAGTAGAAGGCGAAAAATAGTCCAAGACAGACGTCGGGAATAGCTTAGGAGAAGGATCTCCATCAAGACTGAAGATCTCCCATCAAGTTCTTTAGAAGTTTTTGGGTTTTCTTATGTTTTATTGTTTTCTCTATTCTAATATGTTCCCCTCTATTAGTATGAACTAAATCCCTTAAATACCTAAGGGGATGAAACCTAAGACAGATCTTATTATTATTTGATTTATGAGATAAATACTTGTGCTTATTCTTAATTGTGAGTTCTTATTCTTGTTTGATAATTCAGGTTATTAATTCAAGTCGAATGTGCTTATTCAGTAGAGCAAAAGTCCCTGTCTAAGAGTAGATCAACACAATTAAGTGGAGTTGATTGCAACCCCAGAAATAGGGCGACGAAAATCTACTGGATTAGGGTCAAACCTAATAAGGGATCCATAGATCGAGTTAATGCGACAATAGGGGATTTTAGAAAGAGATTTCAATTAATCAACCTAGAGTCAGTTGTTTTTAGTCTTGAAAGAGATATTAACATAAATAAGGGATTTGTACAGCTTAAGTCAAGTGAATGAATCGCATGAATCAAAAGTAATAAGTGAAGTCTAGGTGGATTCTTCCTTAGGCATTGCCTATCTCATAAAAGTTGTCCAAAAGTATTTTCCCAATTTACTCTCTGTCGCGTTCATAGTTAGTTAAATTAGTTAGTTAATTTTAGATTAAAAATAAATCCCCTTAATTATTAGGCTAGATAATAAAAAGATAGTTAATACTAATACTCTTGGTCCTTGAGGATACGATATTCCGGACTCACTACAACTATACTACTGTTCGATAGGTGCGCTTGCCTTTATTGAAATAATAGTTAGTTTTGAGCTCCATCAGGTGGCAACATCAATCTATAAGCAACCATTCCAACACGTTCGATAATTTATCATCCGATGAACCTCAGACTTAACTTGCCTTTTCTGCCAAATCGAAGTATTTTCTTCCATGGAGACACTTTTAAAAACACTTTATCACCAACTTCGAATTCAATAACTTTTCGTTTCAAGTTCGCATAACACTTCTGACGATCTGAGGCTGCTTTCCAACTGTCACGAATCACCTTCACTTTCTGTTTAGTCTCTTTTATTAAATTAACCCCGTCCAATCTCACAATCTCGGCAATGTACAATTTAGCCAATCTATCGAGTGAATAATCTGTTCTCACCGGAACAAAATGAACATATTTCGTCAGTCTATCAACTATCACCTAGATTGCATCTTTCTTTCCCGGAGATAAAGGCAATCCCGACACAAAGTCCATCAAAATTCTCTCCCATTTCCACTCAGGAATCATAATCGGCTGTAACAAACCGGATAGAACCTGATGTTCAGCTTTAACTTGCTGACAAATTAAACATTTCGACACAAATTCAGAGATGTCCCGTTTCATACCATGCAGCCAATAAAACTTTTTCAAATCATTATACATTTTCGTACTCCCCGGATGAATAGTCAAACAACTATTGTGGGCTTCACTCAAAATCATCTGCATCAACTTTGAATTTCTCGGAACACAAATCCGATCTCTAAATCTCAGACAATCATCACTATCAACTCAAAATTCTAAATCAACATTCTATTCACACTGAGTTCGTTTAGCCATCATTTCAACATCACTTTTCTGGGCATCACAAATTTGATGTACAAACATCGGCTTTACTTTTAACTCGGCCAAAACCGCACTATCATCACACAGATCTATCTGAGTACTTATAGCTCATAAAGCACATAATGATTTTCGACTCAAGGCATCAGTTACAACATTAGCTTTACCTGGATGGTAATCTATCACAAGCTTGTAGTCTTTCAACAATTCTAATCGTCTTCTCTGTCGCAAATTTAATTCTTTCTGAGTTATCAAGTATTTCAAACTCTTGTGATCTGTAAAAATATGACATTTCTCACCAAATATATAGTGACGCCAGATTTTTAATGTAAACACAATCGCAGCTAATTCAAGATCATGCGTCAGATAGTTCTTTTCATGCAGCTTTACTGCCTCGAATCATAAGCAATGACTTTGCCTTCTTGTATCAGCACATATCCTAAACCATTTAACGATGCATCACTATAAACTATAAACTCTTTACTCGATTCTGGTTGAACTGACACAGGTGCCTCTGTTAACAATGCTTTCAACTGCTCAAAACTCTACTGGCACTTTTCTGACCACTCGAATCTAACATCTTTCTGTAGCAACTTTGTCAACGGAGTCGTAATCATCGAGAAGCCTTTCACAAACCGTCTACAATATCCCACTAGTCCCAGGAAACTACAGACTTTAGACACATTTATCGGAGGCTTCCATTCCAAAACAGCTTAAATCTTACTCGAATCAACTCGTAATCCCGCAGCTGTTACAATATGCCCCAGGAAACCAACTTCACGCAACCAAAATTCACATTTGCTAAACTTAGCATACAACTGTTTCTCATGGGGAGTTTGTAGCACAATTCTCAAATGCTCGGTATGCTGCGTCTCATCACATGAGTAGATCAAAATATCATCAATGAACACCACAACAAAACGATCCAAATATGGTCTAAATATCCAATTCATCAGATCCATAAACACTGCAGGAGCATTTGTTAGTCCAAAAGGCATCACTAAGAAATCGTAATGTCCGTACCTCGTTCTGAAAGCAATTTTCGGCACATCGAACTCTTTAACTCTCAAATGATAGTAGCCCGATCTCAAATTTATCTTAGAAAACACTGTAGCCCCTCTCAGCTGATCAAATAAATCATCGATACGAGGCAACAGATATTTGTTCTTTATCGTCACTTTATTCAATTGTCGGTAATCAATATACATTCTCATAGTACCATCTTTCTTTTTAACAAATAACACAGGAGCATCCCAGGGCGAGAAACTCGGTCGTGCAAATCCTCTATCAGTTAACTCTTGTAACTGAGACTTCAGTTCTTTCAATTCTGTTGGTGCTATTCTATATGGTGCTATCGAGATAGGAGCTGTTCCCGGTACCAAATCAATACCAAATTCAACTTCTCGAATCAGATGTAATCCCGGTAACTCTTCAGGAAACACATCTGGAAACTCACAAACCATAGGCACAGATTCAACTTTCTTTTCTGACACTTTTGTATCAGTCACATATGCCAGATAGGCTTCACAACCTTTCTCACATAGCTCATAACTTTCATCACAGATACAACAGCTGGTAGCCCTTTCAAATCACTGAATTCAATTCGAACTATTTCATCGTTCTGACTTCTCAATTCAATACTCTTTCTTTTACAATTCGAAATAGCATTATGCAAAGTGAGCCAGTCCATACCCAAAATTATATCAAATTCATCGAATGGTAACAACATCAAATTAGCCGAGAAACATATATCCCGAAACATCAATGGGCAATTCTTGCACACCTTATCCACCAAGATACACTTGCCTAAGGGGTTCGATACTCTAACCACAAATTCAATAGACTCAATAGGTAGAGTCTTATTCAATACTAGATTCACACACACATAGGAATAAGTTGAACCCGGATCTATTAATGCAATCACATCAATATCGAATAAAGTAAAAGTACCAGTAATGACGTCTAGAGATGATGCTTCCTCTCGTGCACGTATAGCATAAGCTCGGGCAGGTGCTCTCGCCTTGGATCTCACAGCCCGTATCAGTAGTCCTTCTTTGACTTCCACTGACATTCCCGACATTTCTGGGTGGTCTACCCCTAGCCGTCACATTACTCAATCTCACATTTTGAACATTTTCTTCATCGGTCATCTTTGGACAGTCTCGAATGAAGTGATCTCGTGATCCACATTTATAGCAAACTCTATTATTGTACTTGCCCTAACATTCTCCCACATGTCGTCTTCCACACGGTCTACACTTCCGTTTGTTACTTTTGGCACTATCTACACTTGATTCTATTGGAGCTTGAATTATCGGACCAACACTTAGTCTTGCACGGTCTCTATTCGGATGTCCAAATGAAGTATGTGATCGATTGCTTGTGTCTCTAAATCTCTTCGTCGAAGGTTGAGAAAACTTACTCATCGATCTTTTTCTTTAATCACGAGCTTCAGAATCATCTTTCTTCTTTTCTTTACTGAGTTCCTCGGCTTTACAAGCTCTTTCAACTAACGCAACAAATTTGTTTATATCAAGTATCCCAACCAACAACTTAATATCTTCATTCAACCCTTCAATAAAGCCTTTACACATAGTAGCTTCAGTCGAAACACATTCCCGTGCATACTGGCTCAATCTCACAAATTCCCGTCATACTCAGTAACTGAAAAACGACCCTGTTTCAGCTCTAGAAACTCTTTACGTTTCTGATCAATAAATCGTTGACTGATATACTTCTTTCTGAACTCGGCTTGGAAGAAATCCCAAGTAATTCTCTCTTGAAACCACAGATATCAATGTTTTCCACCAGTTATACACAGTATCCCTCAACAACGAAACAACACATTTTTATACATTCATCAGGAGTCAACGACATCTCATCAAATACTCGAAGGGTATTCTCGAGCCAAAACTCTTCAGCCCTGTACTTTCGAATCTTATCCACAGGAGGTTTATTCAATCTGATCGGATCTATAACTTGTTGCACAATAGGTACTTGTGGGGGTGAAGGTTGTGGAGCAGCCGGATTTGTTCGAATAAACTCTGAAAACCACCAACTCATCATATGGATGAAGGCTTGCTTAGGCTCTCCTCCCTCACTACTTTCATTTGGCCTAGATGTGGCCGGCGCTATCCCTTGAGCGATAGCAGGTGCGTTACTCTCAACATCGTTAGCAACTGCTTGATCGGGATCCATTACTATATGAAAACACATTTATAATTGACAGGATTCATCACACTATCGCAATTTCATTTATGGCATGTATAGGTAGACTCACACACGCTACGTTAGTCCGAGAATCGACTAAACTGTAGCTCTGATACCAATAAAATGTAACACCCATAACCCTAACTGTCGCCGGCCTAGGGTTAAGAGGCATTACTAAATCATCGGAATATTCACCAATCATTTCACGACACAAAGTCAATGATAAATAAAAAATACATAAATATAAGCATATAGTCCCTTATCTAGGTCTACGAGACCTTAAACACGTGTTAGAAGGGGGTTGGGACTAAACCAAACACTAATGAAAGTTTTCAAAATTCCAAATATTCTTCAATACTGTTGAGGTCACACGCCCGTGCAATCAGGCCGTGTGCCTTACACGATCACCAGACACACCCATGTGTCCAGGCCGTGCCAAACAAAGCATGTATTCTGACTTCTCCACACGGCCATCAGGCATGCCCGTGTGCTAAGGCCGTGTACTCTTAAGCAATATACTGACTTATTCACACGGCTACTAGGCACGTCCGTGTACCGTGGTTGTGCATTCTTGGGCTAGCTACTGACTTTATCCCACGGTTACTAGGCATGCCCGTGTGCCATAACCGTGTAGAAAAAATAGGCCATTTGCAAGGCCAATTTGCCACCCACACTAGGGTTTACCAAGAAGCATCAAAACAATGCCAATTCATGCTTTCAAATGCATTCAAACATACCATTTCATGCACCAAATAATCATCAACATTATCATCTACTTCCATGCCTAATATCAACACAATAAGTTCAATCAAAATAACAATTGTATATCTCAAAATATACATATATCAAGCACTAGGTAATTCATGCCATAATTCATCTTTAAACCACATCTTTCATCAACCACAAAGTCATGATATATACCACATTCATAGTTCATTCATAGATTCTACATCATTCAACTTCCTAGCCAACTCACATGGCAAAGATTAAACATTTCAAGACATATCTTAACTTCTAGCCTATACATGCCATATTTCAACTATATACATCTTTCCAAAAGTACCAAAATAGATTGCCGATAGTGTGATAGATATGCTGACGATTCCCAGATTCGAGCTAGCTTTACTGACACTGCAAAGTAGAGAAACAAATCACACAGTAAGCTTTCAAAGCTTAGTAAGTTCGAATTACAATGCAATTAATTCATTGAACCAAATCAAAAAACACATTGAAACATCACATAGATAATTTACCAATGTCACACAATCTTAACCGTATATAATACTCACATAGCATCCTCTTTATTCACTATCAATTTCATCAACCACATAGGTATCATACATACGTTAGCCAACATATAGTTAGTCACCAATCATGCTACTCAGCCACTCGACTATACATTTCGATCAACCTTTGCTATTCTCCTACTTTATTCGCACACTTAGTGCCAATTTGTAAACATAACGTAATCATCATCGCACACTTAGTGCCAATACGTTACACCGAAATTATATCAGTATCGCACACACAGTCCAATTCAGTAAGCCGAAGCTTATATCATCTTGCACACACAGTGCCAGTTCTCTATCCCGTTTCTAATTTCGCACACTTAGCGCCTTCTAATTCAATTCAGCACATAGCATTTCTAACCTCATAGTTATATAGATAATCATTCAACTCACATCACATAGAACATAATTAACAACTTGGACTATATCCGAACTTACCTCGGACGTCAAAATACCGAAACGGTCGATTAATCGAGCACTTTATCTTTGCCTCGATCTTGATCTGAACCTCTCCTCTCTTGGTCTATACACATTCAAATTCAATCCATTCAATCACCAAATCATTCATTTTAGTCCAAACACATATATTTAGGGCATTTTACATAATAACCCTCACATTTACACATTTTGACACTTTAGTCCCTAATTCCCAAAATCACGAAATACACATAATTTCATTCCACCCATGCCTAGCCGAATTCTCTCTATATTCATACAAGTCCACACATCTCATTTATTTCACATTTTAATCCTTCAATTTCTCATTTTCTCATTTAAGCCTAAAATGCTTAATTTCACTAAAAATCCCAATACAAACTATGTTAACCCAACACCATGTTTTCATATTTCACTATCAACTAGCACATAGCTGAAGCATTCATTAACGGCTCATCATAAGAACATCATCAATTCACAAAATTACAACATGGGTTAGCTAGAGCACGAAGCAACGATTGCGAAAACATAGAAATTATCAAAAACTGACTCAAAACCATACCTTAACCAAGATGAACAAGGGTTGATTATCAAAAGCTATAAACCCTTCTTTTCCTTCTCTTATTTTCGGTTGAAGAAAAGATGATATCCATGGCTTCTAAATGTTTTTGTTTTGTTTTATTATCATAAGTACATCAATTACCTTATTACCCCTTTTATTATTAATCCATTTCCACTATCCATTGGTATTTTTGTCCATCCACCATCCACCAACTATATAGTGGTTTAATTACCTCATAAGGCCTTCACATTAACAAAACAACAATAATTAAACACTTAACAATCAGCACACAGCTTTTACACTTTACGAGACTAAGTCTTTTCTCTTGATTCAGCACACAGTCGATAAAATTACCACACAGACTATATCACATAGAATCAACACCAAAGATAACATTTAAATATTATTTTGACCTTAGATTCGTAGTCTCAAAACCACTATTTTGACTAGGGTCTAAACCGGGCTGTTACAAAGTACCTTTGGGTTTACTTCAGCTGGTGATGGTTCCCAAGTGGAAATGGGACAAAATTACTATGATTTCGTGACGGGTTTGCCTTTGACACCGAAAAAGAAGGATGTCGTTTGGGTTGTGGTTGATAGGCTTACAAAATCGGCTCATTTTATTCCGGTACGTACTGATTACTCTCTTGATAAATTAGCTGAATTGTATGTTTCAAAAAATTGTGAGACTTCACGAGGTACTATTGTCAATTATTTCAGATAGAGATCTGAGATTCACTTCATGGTTTTGGAAAAAGTTGCAAGAAGCCTTGGGTTCAAAGTTGAATTTTAGTACAGCTTTCCATCTGCAAACCGACGGACAGTCGGAGAGGATAATACAGATACTTGAAGACATGCTTCGATGCTATGTTTTGGTATTTTAAGGTAATTGGGAAAAGTATTTACCATTAGTGGAATTCGCCTACAATAACAGTTTTCAATCGAGTTTGAGAATGGTGCCTTATGAGGCATTGTACGGGCGTAAGTGCCGAATGCCCTTGTATTGGACCGAACTCAGAGAAAATCAGATTCACAGGGTCGATTTGATTAGAGAAATCAAAGAGAAAATAAAAATGATTCGTGATTATTTAAAAGCTGCTTCAGATAGACAAAAGTCCTACGCTGATTTGAAACGGATAGAGATTGAGTTCCAAGTTGGTGATAAGGTATTTTTGAAAGTATCACCATGGAAGAAATTTCTCAGATTTGGCCGGAAAAGCAAATTAAGTCCATGCTTTATTGGGTCGTATGAGATTACCGAAAGAATAGGACCGGTAGCATATCGTTTGGCTTTTCCATCTGAGTTGGAAAAGATCCATGATGTGTTCCACATGTCTATGTCGCGTCATTACCGATCAGACCCTTCGCATGTGATTGTACCGACAGAGGTTGAAATTCAATCGGACATGACTTATGGTGAAGAGCCGGTTAAGATTTTTGCACGAGAAGTCAAACAGTTGAGGAATAAAAGTATAGCCCTTGTGAAAGTACTATGCCAAAGACATGGGGTTGAAGAGGCTACATGGGAGCCTGCGGAGGCTATGAGAAACCAATATCCAAACCTTTTTACCAGTAAGATTTTTGGGGACGAAAATCCCTAAGGAGAAAGAATTATAACAGCTCTATTTAGGTCCTAGTCAGAATAATGGTTGTGAGACCACAAATCCAAAGGATAAATATATGTTTTATGGTTTTTATGAGGTCTATGACATGTTTGCACGGTTGTTTGAAAATTTCATGAAGAAATTTTATGATTTAATGATCATGAAACACCCCAAACCCGGCCCACGAGCCTTGACCGGATCTGGTATGTTCCTCGATGTGAACCGGTTCAAATTTCTTTTGTTACTTAGGAAAAATTTGTGTGTTTTGAAAGTAAAATGGTTTTGGGTTGGGCTTGAGTTGAAAACGAATTTGATTTTATATTGAAAACCCATTTATTTCATGTGACAAAATATTTAAAGTCTATTTTAAACCAAATTTACTTAGTCTTATAACCATTAAAAATTCGTAACATAATAAATAAAAGAAAGAAAAATAAAGTAGTTCAACTATGGCCTTATTACATCAAATAATTCCCCAAAAATAAATTAAAATGCTTAAATAGAATAGAAGTCCAAATAATGAAATTTTCCTTGCTGTGCATGGCCACCTTTAAGCTCCTGCCGACCCGGTCCATTACTGATCATCACCTGGAAGAAAAATATTCCCCAAACGGGGTGAGTCAAACAGACTCAATGTGTAACCAACACTAAAACTTAACAATTCAGGCATACAATATCATATCACATACTTATTCATATAACAGATATAAAATAATGATGCAAACCCGAACCCAAACCTAGATACCATCCGCTACACATCACCCGTACCAAACTGCACACCGTGGGGACTAATAAGTCAACCCTCCATCCGCTACACACCATCGAAGGTAGTCGCTGCAGTCGACGTGCTCATCGCCCTTATAAAATTCATGGTCTTAGGTCACCACATTCAGATATCGTGGTCTTAGGTCACCACATTCAAATATCGTGGTCTTAGGTCACCACATTCAGATATCGTGGTCTTAGGTCACCACATTCAGATATCGTGGTCTTAGGTCACCACATTCACTTCCCCTTTCATATAACCCGTATGCCCCATATCATACATATCATGCACATCATGCCTTAGTTTACATTCTTATCACTTTTCACATGTTACATATATAACATAATTTCATATTCCTAGTAGGAGTAGGAAACGTACCTGAGTACTTTTGTACCATTACATGGTACCTTGGCCATATTCTTACACATTCTTATAGTCACATACATATTAATTATTGCCATAAATATATCAAGAAATAGTGTGAGGTACACACCTGATTCGCTTAAGGTTTCCAATCCAAATCCCGAAAAGCTTGATCTAATGCCTTAGATCTTAGATCTCTACATTTAATCAATCATTTAATACTTAGTAAAGAGCCATTCGGCCATAAATCCAAATCCTAGTAGGATTAGTACACTAAAACTTACCTTGTTGCCGATTGACTTAAGAATCAAGTCCCGAAACTTTGTTGTATTCCTTCTTGTTTTCGACCAAACATTAAATCACATCCCAGGTTAGTTTCGGCTTTTTAAACAATTATGAAATAGATCTAGATATCAAAATAAGCCTTGGCCGAATGCTATAGACACTTACCTTGTGGATTTTAAATCCTGAAACTCACCGAATAACTAGGGAACACGCGGCCTATGGTGTACCTTCGGAAAAAGAACTTCTCCTTCCCTGTAGTCGACACTTAATAAATCCCGAAAGTATTCCTTGCCTTAGATGTCTGTCGAAATCCCTATAACTTCATGTTAGATCAATTTCTAACATTTATTCACAACAAATAACCCTTAGCCGAATGTTAAATATGACTTACCTTAGATTCTTAAATCCCGAAATAGTTGACTTATCTTATGAAGTTGTCGATAATGGCAGAAATCCCGAAGATCCTTCTTTCCAAGTTTCGACTAACACAATAATGGGGTTAGATTTCCTAGTTTCGACTTTAATCTTAGAAGAAAAAGAATGGAAATCGATAACTACTGACCTTACCCTTAATCTTTGTAATCGACAGCCCCCTTTTCTTGAGTCCTCAAAGATTCGGCCTAAGGACTAGAGAATAGTCACACAAGTTTCGGCTTTTGAAATATTAAGAGGAGAAGAATGAAGAAGAAAAGAATAGTTGCTTAAGAGAATTCGGCAATGGTGAAATAAGGAGAAGGGAAATTCGGCAAGGCTTAGGAGAATTGAAGAGAAAAGAAAAGGCGTTGCAGAGAAAATTCGGCAGAGGTTATCAAGGAAGAGAAAATAATGCTGAATGGCCTCTCTTTTCCTTTTATAGCCGAATTTACTAGCTTAGAATCCCTTACTTGGCCACCACTCTTCTATTTTGATAGCTTTATCACTTTAATTATCACCTAAAACTTAATCCAATAATTATCTCTTATCTCTTAATAAAATATCAATAAAAATCCATCATTTATCCATCTATTTGCCGATTTTTAACAACAATAAAACACCTCCCTACAGAGCCTTAATGCTGTCCACTTCTCTTGTTCCTGGCACCAAAATAAAATTCTTTTATTTGCTCCCCAAGTGACTCGAACCCAGGCCCAATTGCACCTGCTTGTGGCGTCAACTCCAGAGGCCCTAAGTGGCACCTCCAAGCCACTTAGACAAGCCCAATTGTATGTCCTATTTCACCCATAAATTTTCTTAAGGCCACCCTGCTTTACTTCCCTCTCTTAACCTCAGAACTTAACTTTTCCTAAAACGTTTCCTTACATTTCCTTACATTTCCTTACATTTCCAAGTTTCCAAAAATGTTCGTTTGCCTCCTTTAAACTTAACATTTCTTACATTTCCAAGTTTCCAGAAATGTTCACTTTCCTATTTTGAACTTAACATTTCTTACATTTCTAAGTTTCCAGAAATGTTCACTTTCCTCTTTTGAAACTTAACATTTCTAAATCATTTCCTTACATTTCCAGGACATTTCCCTACATTTCCAGGACAAGACATTTCCTTACATCTTAGGGTTCCTAAAACTCCTCAGAACACATCCAACACACCCGCTAAGCCCACTATCTCATGAATTACGCACGAACGCATAACTCCTAATCTAGGATGTTATAGTTCTACCCTCCTTAAAAATAATTTCGTCCTCGAAATTACTTACTAACGATTAATCGTACATCTTAACTCGCCACACTACGCTTATGCTGCGCACTCTATTCTTATAAAAATATCATACTTCCTATGCATAATCTTTAAGTCCATATGCAAGGCTTCGAACACTTTCACTACAAGAAAACTATACAACAATCAAAGCAATTAAGGGTATTCCAGAAATAAGGAACGTACCCGCTGTCACATCTGGCACATCTTCTTCCTCGCGACGGCCAACTGCATAAAACAACCTTGGCTACCTTGCATCTGCACCTTCAGCACCTCCACTTGGTGCTCCACGACCTCGGCCGAAACCATTTCCTCCATGGTTCGGACCACGACCCCTCGTCGCTTGTTGACCATCTCTACCAGCCTGATTAACATTCTGGGCTACCGGTTTATTCCCCTCTGGCCTCATCGGACAGTCCTTAATCATATGGTCCTTTGACCCACACCTAAAGCATCCTACTGTCTTTTTCCAACACTCCCCTAAGTGTTTCTTCCCACACTGATCACAAGTACGATATTGCCCTCCAGTACCAGCTTGCTGACCTCGCGGCTCATCAACTCTAGGCCTCTTATTCTCAGATGATCCATACGATTCAAAACCTCTTTTTGGCCTTGCAAATCCTTAATCCCTTCAGCTACCTTAGCTTTCTCTACTAAGGCAGAAAACTCCCGTTCCTGATGTGGTGCTATTAACAACCTCAAATCATCCCTTAATCCGTCCTCAAATCGGACACATCGCTCATGCTCCGTAGCTACTACTCCTCGAGCATATCGGCTCAACCTCAGAAATTCAGCTTCATACTCTGCCACGGACTTGTTCCCTTGAATCAGCCCCAGAAATGCCTTCCTTTGCTCATCAGTATACCGTGTGCCAACATATTTCTTCTGATATGCTGCCTTAACATATTCCCAGGTCAGATCCTCAGCTGTGGCTCCATCCCGAACTGTGAGCCACCACTGATACGCTTCATCGCGTAGCAGTGCCACCATTCCTTTCAACTTCTCCTCAGGGGTCAGATCAAGCTCATCCATAATCCGTTCGGTTGCTTCCAACCAATATTCAGCTGTACTGGGTGCTACACCAGATACTCCACGAAACATCTCAGCCCCATTGGCTCGGAGTCGCTCGGGTACAGATTTTCGAGCTCCCATACTTCCACCCGCGCCAGCCACCATTTCCAAATCTCGTAGCACAGCCTGCGACACAGCATCATCCCCCATCTGAGTGTTGAGCAGCTGGGGGTGGTGGTGGCGGTGGTACCTCATTGTCCGATCCTTGACCCGATCTAACGGGTTCCGACATGGTCCTTCTGCCTCTACCGCATCCTCGTATACTACGACCACGTCCCCTAGAGCTCATTTCTACGATCGTGCTTTAATCTAATTAAGAAATTTTATGAATTAGCCTTTATTCCACTGATTACCTGCGAAGAAGTTTTATGGAAAGAGTTTTAGGAGTGGTTCTTTTGTATTCATACATGCACACAGTCTTTACATTCATACATTCATCAATCAATTATGAACTTTCGTTCATTCAGAGAAACGTTGTAGTTTTCATTGTTGTTGTTTTTCACTACCCAGGGGTATTTTCGTAATTTGCCCTACAGGGGTATTTTCGTAATTTGTCAAAATAAGGTTCCTTGGTGATTTTGTCAATAAGGGTATTTTGGTATTTTTTTTGAAATCCCAGGGGTATTTTAGAAATTTTTAAATTACAAGGGTATTTCGATAATTTTGGAACTCGGGGGTATTTTGGTAATAAATCAGAGTAAATTTGTAAAGTTTAATAAATCAAGGGTATTTCAACATTTGTAAAACTAGAGGGTTCTTTTTGAGAATTCTATTTTCCAAAATGGTGAGGTTGCAATAATTTTGGAAATCAGGGTCATTTTGGTAATTTTGTAAGTTAGGGGAAATTTCGTAATTTTCCAAAATCAAAGTATTTTGATATTTTGCAAATTAGGGTTTTTGGACTTGTTATAAAGTAATAAATTTTTTTTTGAATAAGAACTGTGGGTATTTTGGAAATTTCATAAACCAAGGGCATTTTTGTAATTTTACCACTAGGGGTATTTTAGTAATTTTGTAAATCAAGAAATATTTCAGAAAAATTTTATGGGATAGCTTGTATAAATCAAAAGGGTAATTTAGTCATTTTAAAACTAGGGTTTCCATAAAAATGTGGCTAATCCCTTTCGGGTTTTAGTTATTGGGTTTAGCCTGTGACTGAGTCCTCTTGGTTAAGGTGAACCGAAGCTACGCACCAGGTAGGATTCCTGCGAAGATGAGGTGAGTCACTAGGACTGCTTAAATACCAGGCTCTTCCGGATCCAATCCTAGACATGCGCACAATGGTTACCACACCCTAACTCGGCGACTTAGACACAGGTTTGTTTTATTAAGCATTTAAGTCTTATGCAACTGTTGGGGTAAGCTAGCCTTATAGTTCAAGTACTTATCATACTAATCTACGTTCCATTCTATTTCTACCCTTCTACAGATCACAATATAAATCACCCAAAGGTTAGGGGTACTTACCTGGTGGACTTCGGGTCGGAGACTTAGGTGCCATGCCAGAAAAACCTGCTTATTTCAAAAAATATTTTCATAAAAACTCATTTGGGCTCGATTTGAAAACGTTTTGGGCCTTAAACCACAGGCCGAAAGTTTAAAACTGGGCTCTGATACTAAACTGAAACACCCCAAACCCGGCCCACGAGCCTTGACCGGATCTGGTATGTTCCTTGATGTGAACCGATTCAAATTTCTTTTGTTACTTAGGAAAAATTTGTGTGTTTTGAAAGTAAAATGGTTTTGGGTTGGGCTTGAGTTGAAAACGAATTCGATTTTATATTGAAAACCCATTTATTTCAGGTGACAAAATATTTAAAGTCTATTTTAAACCAAATTTACTTAATCTTATAACCATTAAAAATTCGTAACATAATAAATAAAAGAAAGAAAAATAAAGTAGTTCAACTATGGCCTTATTACATCAAATAATTCCCCAAAAATAAATTAAAATGCTTAAATAGAATAAAAGTCCAAATAATGAAATTTTCCTTGCTGTGCATGGCCACCTTTAAGCTCCTACCGACCCGGTCCATTACTGATTATCACCTGGAAGAAAAATATTCCCCAAACGGGGTGAGTCAAACAGACTCAATGTGTAACCAACACTAAAACTTAACAATTCAGGCATACAATATCATATCACATACTTATTCATATAACAGATATAAAATACTGATGCAAACTCGAACCCAAACCTAGATGCCATCCGCTACACATCACCCGTACCAACCTGCACACCGTGGGGACTAATAAGTCAACCCTCCATCCGCTACACACCATCGAAGGTAGTCGCTGCAGTCGACGTGCTCATCGCCCTTATAAAATTCGTGGTCTTAGGTCACCAAATTCAGATATCGTGGTCTTAGGTCACCACATTCAAATATCGTGGTCTTAGGTCACCACATTCAGATATCGTGGTCTTAGGTCACCACATTCAGATATCGTGGTCTTAGGTCACCATATTCACTTCCCCTTTCATATAACCCGTATGCCCCATATCATACATATCATGCACATCATGCCTTAGTTTACATTCTTATCACTTTTCACATGTTACATATATAACATAATTTCATATTCCTAGTAGGAGTAGGAAACGTACCTGAGTACTTTTGTACCATTACATGGTACCTTGGCCATATTCTTAGACATTCTTATAGTCACATACATATTAATTATTGCCATAAATATATCAAGAAATAGTGTGAGGTACACACCTGATTCGCTTAAGGTTTCCAATCCAAATCCCGAAAAGCTTGATCTAATGCCTTAGATCTTAGATCTCTACATTTAATCAATCATTGAATACTTAGTAAAGAGCCATTCGGCCATAAATCCAAATCCTAGTAGGATTAGTACACTAAAACTTACCTTGTTGCCGATTGACTTAAGAATCAAGTCCCGAAACTTTGTTGTATTCCTTCTTGTATTCGGCCAAACATTAAATCACATCCCAGGTTAGTTTTGGCTTTTTGAACAATTATGAAATAGATCTAGATATCAAAATAAGCCTTGGCCGAATGCTATAGACACTTACCTTGTGGATTTTAAATCCCGAAACTCACCGAATAACTAGGGAACACGCGGCCTATGGTGTACCTTCAGAAAAAGAACTTCTCCTTCCCTGTAGTCGACACTTAGTAAATCCCGAAAGTATTCCTTGCCTTAGATGTCTGTCGAAATCCCTATAACTTCATGTTAGATCAATTTCTAACATTTATTCACAACAAATAACCCTTAGCCGAATGTTAAATATGACTTACCTTAGATTCTTAAATCCCGAAATAGTTGACTTATTTTATGAAGTTGTCGACAATGGCAGAAATCCCGAAGAGCCTTCTTTCCAAGTTTCGACTAACGCAATAATGGGGTTAGATTTCCTAGTTTCGGCTTTAATCTTAGAAGAAAAAGAATGGAAATCGATAACTACTGACCTTACCCTTAATCTTTGTAATCGACAGCCCCCTTTTCTTGAGTCCTCAAAGATTCGGCTTAAGGCCTAGAGAATAGTCACACAAGTTTCAGCTTTTGGAATATTGAGAGGAGAAGAATGAAGAAGAAAAGAATAGTTGCTTAAGAGAATTCGGCAATGGTGAAATAAGGAGAAGGGAAATTCGGCAAGGCTTAGGAGAATTGATGAGAAAAGAAAAGGGGTTGCAGAGAAAATTCGGCAGAGGTTATCAAGGAAGAGAAAATAATGCTGAATGGCCTCTCTTTTCCTTTTATAGCCGAATTTACTAGCTTAGAATCCCTTACTTGGCCACCACTCTTCTATTTTGATAGCTTTATCACTTTAATTATCACCTAAAACTTAATCCAATAATTATCTCTTATCTCTTAATAAAATATCAATAAAAATCCATCATTTATCCATCTATTTGTCGATTTTTAACAACAATAAAACACCTCCCTATAGAGCCTTAATGCCGTCCACTTCTCTTGTTCCTGGCACCAAAATAAAATTCTTTTATTTGCTCCCCAAGTGACTCGAACCCAGGCCCAATTGCACCTGCTTGTGGCGTCAACTCCAGAGGCCCTAAGTGGCACCTCCAAGCCACTTAGACAAGCCCAATTGTATGTCCTATTTCACCCATAAATTTTCTTAAGGCCACCCTGCTTTACTTCCCTCTCTTAACCTCAGAACTTAACTTGTTCTAAAACATTTCCTTACATTTCCTTACATTTCCTTACATTTCCAAGTTTCCAAAAATGTTCGTTTGCCTCCTTTAAACTTAACATTTCTTACATTTCCAAGTTTCCAGAAATGTTCACTTTCCTCTTTTGAAACTTAACATTTCTAAATCATTTCCTTACATTTCCAGGACATTTCCCTACATTTCCAGGACAAGACATTTCGTTACATCTTAGGGTTCCTAAAACTCCTCAGAACACATCCAACGCACCCACTGAGCCCACTATCTCATGAATTACGCACGAACGCATAACCCCTAATCTAGGATGTTACAAATCAAGTTATCTTTTAGGACTAAATTGCAAAAATTGAAAAATATGAGATGCTAGAAGTTTCAAGTATGAGATAGCATTAGAAAATTTATTAGATGTCCTTATTTAGTAATTAGACCATTATATCTCATGATGGACAAAAATATGCATGGAAGGGAAAAATCTCAAGGAAGGGCTTTAAGGGCATTTTAGTCATTTGGTTAATAAATTAATAAAAAGGGGAAAAGAAGTCAAAATTGGTGTCCATCTTCATCCTCCATAGCCAAAATTTGCAAGGAGCCATAGCTAGGGTTTTGTTTCACTTTCAAGCTTGATTGTAAGTACCCTCTAGCCCCGTTTTTATTGTTCTTTATATTTTTGAAATCCTCGTAACTCTATTTAGCTATTTCTAGCCATATTTTGAGCTAGAGTTCATGTTCAAAAATTTACCGATGTATGACATACATGTATTTTGATGTTTAATGGAGGGATATGGAAATTTGATGTGTAGTGAACATCTTTTTCTAAGTGATTTTTCATGGAAATACATAAAAAGGACCGATTTGTAAAAGTGATAAAATGTGTAGTAAAAATTAGTTTTAAAAGAAAGTGTGAGCTATTATAAGCTTAAGATAGGTTCGATTAGGCTTGGGTAACCAAGAAAATGAGTATATTTCATCAGACGAGCCTAGGGACCATTTTGTAAATATGTGAAAGTTTAGGGGAAAAATTATAAATTTTTACCGAAGTATGATTCATGGACTGTTTTAGTCAATGTGATAATTAAATAAGTGAAATTTGTCATTATAGATCAAGAAACACGAAGTCCAGACCTAAACCAAGGAAAGAACAAGGTGGTGGACTAAATTGAACAACTATACATATTTTGGTACTGAGGTAAGCTTGTGTGTAATAAATCAACATTATGTTATTATGTATTTAAATGCTTGATATTACATGAAATGTATATTCTTTTTATGAAATTGATTAATGAGGCCTTGATGAAAAAAAAATGATGAAGTTTTACTATATCGAAGTCCCGGTCTAACCCTAGGAAATGAAAGGATACCCTTGTCATGACATTAGATTAATAAGGTCCCGTATAAGACCATATCTGGGATATGACCTTGGCATCGAATTGAGATCCTGTGTAAGACCATATCTGGGATATGGCATCGGCATCAAATAGTAATTCCGTGTAAGACCACGTCTGGGACCTGGCTTTGGTATGAAATCGTGTGAGACCATGTCTGGGATATGGCGTCGACATCTATATGAGATCCTGTATAAGACCATATCTGGGATATGGCATCGGCATCAACATGTGATCTTATGTAAGACCATATCTGGGATATGGCATTAGCATCTTATTACGTGTATGACAATTTTCGAGTATCCTTCGATATTCCAAATGGTTCAACGGGGTAAAGAATTAAAGTTATGTTAAAGATGGAAAAAGTGCTAAAGTTATGTGATGGAGTGATACAGGTACATATGCGAAACTCACGAGAAATGAGACCGGCATGTGATATGTGGTTGGTAAGAGTGAGCATAAGTAAGCCATGTCAATGTTGCTTGAGAATTTTGTGTTAATTCATAATGTAACGTGTGGACGTTATCACAAGATTTTATGTTGCTATCTATTACATGCAAACTTACTAAGCTTTATGCTTACTCCCTCTCTTTTCCCTTTTCTTATAGTATCACCAAGTTAGCTCGGGGACCGAAGGACGTTGGAGCTCGATTCACACTATCAAGCTATTCTTTTGGTATAGTAAAGTTTGATTAATTTGGGTATGGCATGTATAGGAACTTGGTCATTTCATTATACGTCATATTGGTTAGCCAATGTGTGGGCTATTAATGTTACTCATTTCATTTCGTAAATGGTCATTGGGATTGACCAAAACTTGTTAAGTTATATTTATTCAATGATGATGAAATTTCACGAAGTGCAAGCTTGGACAATTGAATGAGTAATGTGTGAAGTATATGCATGATGAAGTAGTGTGAAATTAAGGTGTGGATGTCTTGTTAGCGGATATTAGAAGTGCATTATTGTTATGCTACGTGTTGCTGGAAATAGTATAAGGTGGTTGCTTTTCAGGGTGGCAAATGGCTTGGTAAATTGCCTTATATTTGTCCACACGGATAGACATATGGGCGTGTGTCTAGGCCGTGTGTGACACAAGTGTCAGCCCCGTGGGCGTGTCGATAGGCCGTGTGTTCCCCTGCATCCAAATTTAGTAAAACAGAATGCCCAGTAGTAAGTACACGGGTAGAGACATGGTCGTGTGTCTCAGACGTGTAAAGGACACGGTCAGGACATGGGCGTGTGCCCAGGCCGTGTGAAGTCTGCACATTAATTGTGAAAATTAAATTTGCCACACGGCCTAGCACACGGGCGTGTGATTCGGCTGTGTAACCCTAAATGTCTGTTTACGTCATAAATTGAATGTCAAGGTTTTCACACACGGGCTAAGGCACGGGCGTGTCATGGCCGTGTGAGGGACACGGGCCATAGACACGGGCGTGTGGCCCTATTTTGAGCAAAAATTTTCTAAGTGTTTGTAAGTTCCCAATTTAGCCTCGAACCACTCTATATGTATGTTTCGGGTTTCATAGGCCCATAATAGGGACGTTGTGAATACGAATGAAAAGTTTTGAGTTGGAACGAAAATTTATGGTTTGATTTGGTATGATGAAGTATGTTAAGTTCGTTAATGTCTCGTACCCGGTTCCGGCATCGAATACGAGTAAGGGGTGTTACATATGGATTTAAATTAAGTGATTTTAGTGAACATTAAGAAAGGTTAAAATAGTAATTTATAAAATAACGTAAGTAAAATAATAAATTAAAAGGCCATTTGATGCATTTATCTTCTCCTAGCCAAATATTAGGGTGTAAAAAGCCTCTAAAATAGCTTGAAGCATTCAGTTACTTGCAAGCTCAATTGTAAGTTTGTTTTTTTCTCGTTTTTAGTGATTTCTATGTTTTTGAGATCGTTGTAACTAGGTCTAGCTAGCCAAGGGACTATTTGCAAAACTGTTAAAGATTTTAGATGTTGCCATTGATGAATACATGAGTATTTTGATGTTTAATAATAGATTATGAATGTTTGATGATAGTTATACAAGTTTTGTTAAGTGATTTTTAGTGAAAATGCAAATTAGAGATTAAATTGTGAACTGTGGAAACTGTGTGGTTAAAATGTGAAATAAATGAAAAATATGGGCTCCTAGGGACCTAATTGAAATTCGGCTAGCAAGGGTTTGGGTGGAATTGCATGAATTTGAAATTTTATGAAATGAGGACTGTAACAGCCCAATTTTGGGGCTAGTCAGAATAGTGGTTTCGAGACTGCTAATCTGAGGTTGAGGAAAATTATTTTGATATTATTTTATGTGTTATGGCATTAATATATGTCTACATGAAAATTTTGGTGTTTTAATTTTAATGATTTCATGCTTAATTGTGAAAAAGGACTTAATCGCATAAAGTGCAAAAATTCCCTTATAAGTGGTAGAGGTGTCTAATAGCCAAAGAATATCAATTGGATGTCCTTAAAGTGATATTAGGCCATTGAGTTTGTGATGGCCGGCCATATAGAGGCTAGAAAGACAAGACATTAAATTTTGGTCAAATTTGGTGGAAATTAGGTGATAAAAATGAGTAAAATAAGATGAATAAAAGATGTTGTCATCTTTTACTATTCTTTCTTCTCCTACCACAGAAAATTGAGAGGAATAAGGGTTCTTGGAGTTCAAAATTTTCAGCAAATCAAATCTCTTGCAAGTAAGTGATTTTGGTGGTTTTATTTGACAATTTTTGTACTTTTGGAGTCTCCAAAGCTTAAGCTAGCTATGAGGGGACTAATTTGTGATATGGTTGAAAGTCTAAGGACTTTCCATGAGAGTGTTTATGTTGTGAGCTGAGTTTTTATGGAATAAAATGAATGTTAGGGAGAGGAGAAACAACTTTTGTGAAAGGTGTTAACATGAAAACACCTAAATAGGACTTGAATGTAAAGATTAAAAATGTGCAATAAATGCATGAAATAGTTAGATTTGTGAGTAGTTGTAAGAGGACTAAATGTTCAGCTAGGCTTGTTTGATGAGAAAATGTGTTGAAAAATGGTTTACGAGCCTAGGGGCAAAATCATAATTTTGCCAAAATGTAAAGGCAAAATGGTCATTTTTGCCTAAGTATATATTTTGATGCATTATGATCATAAAATGTTTTAAATGAGTGAATTTTGTTGTTATAGACCAATAAGAGCGTGGAGTCAACCTTGACCCAGGAAAAGGCAAGGTTATGGAATAGACCGTTGATTAACGCGTTTTGCACCGAGGTAAGTTTATGTGTAAACGGTACGTCTTATATACACATGTTGTTACATATTGTTGCATTGTATGACTGGGACCATGTATGATCAAGGGGATAGAATTTGGTAGGTACTGAATAATTTTCGTATGAAAGACAAAATAGATATGTAAATGTGAAATAACATCCGTAGTAATAAATGGTGGGCTGTGTGCGATACCACCTTATTACTTATCCACGATGGGCTATGTGCGATACCATCGTTTATATTATTTTGTGGGCTAAGTGCATTACCAATGTAAATATTCTTGTTGGTGGGCTATGTGCGATACCACCCTGTTAAAGATTGATGGTGGGCTAAGTGCGAAACCACCTAGTGATTGGTAGTATTATGAATGGTTTATTAGAAAAATTATGATGTGTTATTACTTGTGATCATGTGGTGATAAGTGCAAGGATGCATGTTAAATAATGTGGGCATTTGGCTTGTGATATGGTTGGAATGTGGTAAGAGATGAAATGAGTAAGCATGATCATGGAATGTGGATTGTTTTTGCTTAGTATGTAATGCTATTTATTGTTTAGCACATACTATGATGTTATTTGTTTTCATGTAAACTTACTAAGCTTAAAGCTTACTCCCCTTTTCTTTTCCCTTGTTTTATAGAGTCGAAGAGTAGGGTCGGGATACGAAGCTAATTGGAAGGTCACCCACAGTATCAGCTCCTTTTGGTATATCTAGACTTAGTGTTTTGAGTATGGCATGTATGGGGGCTAGACTAGGTAATTTGTTTCGTTATTTTGGCCAAGAATGTGTTGGCCCCATTAAAGGTGAATTCTTTTGAATATAGCTATAGTTGATGGCCCACTATTATATATGAAAAGATGAAGTTATTCATGGAAGTGTGATGGAGCTCAAAACTAACTATTATTTCGACAAAGGCAAGTGCACCTATCGAACAGTAGTATAGTTGTGGTGAGTCCGGAATATCGTATCCTCAATGACCAAGAGTACTAGTATCAACTTATCTTTTTATTATCTAGCCTAATAATTAAGGGGATTTATTTTTAATCTAAAATTAACTAACTAATTTAACTAATTATGAATGCGACAGAGAGTAAATTGGGAAAATACTTTTGCACAACTTATATGAGAATGGCAATACCTAAGCAAGAATCCACCTAGACTTCACTTGTTACTTTTGATTCATGCTATTTATTCACATGGCTTAATCTGTAGAAATCCCAAAATTATATTAATACCTCTTTCGAGGCTACTAACAACTGACTCTAGGTTGATTAATTGAAATCTCTTTCTAATTAAAACCCCTATTGTCGCATTAACTTGATTTATGGATTCCTTTATTAGGTTTGATCCTAATCCGGCAGATTTTTTGTCGCCCTATTTCTAGGGTTGCAATCAACTCCGCTTAATTGTGTTGATCTACTCTTAGACAGGGACTTTTGCTCCACTGAATAAGCACATTTAACTTGAATCAATAACCTGAATTATCAAAAAAATAATAAGAACTCACAATTAAGAATAAGCACAAGTATTTATCTCATAAATCAAATAATAATAAGATCTATCTTAGGTTTCATCCCCTCAGGTATTTGAGGGATTTAGTTCATACTAATGAAGGGAAACATATTAGAATAGGAAAAACAACAAAACATAAAAAAACCCAAAAACTTCTAAAGAACTTGATGGGAGATCTTCAGTCTTGATGGAGATCCTTCTCCTAAGCTGTTCCCGACGACTGTCTTAGAGTATTTTATTCTTCTACTCGGAGTCTATACGACATCCTGTCAAACTTTATTCGACCTCTAGTCGACGTCCCCTTTTAGGTTGCCCCCTAGGGTGTTTATATAGGCTTTGGAGTGCCTATCTTGGTCCACAAGTGTCCTATTCTAAATGAAATTCATCCTAGGGTCGGCAGGGACACGCCCGTGGTTGATAGCCCAGGCTGTGTTCGATCTGGCTTGCCACACACGGCCATGTGATCTACTCATAGTCGATAGCCCAGGCTGTGTGCTTTCCTAGGTAGGCCCACTTTGCCCTTTTTTGGCCCGTTTCTCATTCTTTTCGACTTCCTAAGCTCTCCTGAGTATAAAACATGAAATTAAGAGATTAGGAGTATCGAATTCATCAAATTTAATGGAAACTCATCCAAAATTAAGCTAAGCATGGGGTAAAAATATGTGTAAATTATGGTTTATCAAATATCCCCACATTTAAGCCTTTGCTTGTCCTCAAGCAAAATCCTCAACTCACAATTAAAATTAACCTCCTCGATTCATAATTCTTATCAATAATGTTTCATCATAATTCATAGATAATTCATAAATTAATAATTTAACTAAAAGAGTTAATGGTGGTCTGAAAGCTTTAATATTTATAATTAGAATGATCGAGCCTAAAAACTAACTATTACCACGATTAAAACAAGCGCACCTATCGAACAGTAGTATAGCTTAGTGGCAAGACCGGAATGCCGAACCAAAGGGAACCAAAAGTTCTAGTACTAACTTTCTTTTTATTATCTAGCCTAAAATAAAGAGGGTTGATATCTATCTATCTAATTACTAAACTAAGGATGCTAATTGTAATATCCCGAAATTGGGCCTAGTAGGATTGGGCCGATTGGGCCGTGGGCTTTAGGAAAAATTTGTATGTCATCTAGTTATTTGTGTTAGCTCGGGTATGAATTTTTGTGTGCTTAGTATATTTGTGTGAAGGCTTGGAAATATTAGGAAGCTAGAATAATTTTTAGTATAGCTTATTTAATGAAGTGGATTAAGTGAGTTTGACACTTAAGTTAATTTAAGTGTTCAATTAAAGCACAAGATGAATAAGTGGCATGATGGTTAAGGCTCTTGAAAGGTTGCTTGAGGTTAGTGGTTCGAGTATCAAGGAAAACATTTTGAGGATTTTTATTTCATCATAGCATTTATGGACGGTCAACTTATGTTTATGATAGGTTGGACTTTCATCTTTTGGTAAGTTGAATATATGTTTAAGGAAAGCTTGATAGTAGGGATAAGAATCTTGAAGTTATGGAAGGTTGGGGAGACATAAGGCATGGAATATGAGGGATGTTTTGGAAACTTTATTCAAGGCTTTAGAGCATGTATGTGGACGGCATGGATGTCTAGGGGGTGGCCGAATGTTGTTAGGTGGTTTGGGGGGGGAATAGTTGGCCAATTTTTCCTTTTGAACATCTTTTTGCATTTTGTTTTCCCTCTCCAAAAACCCTTTCTTTGGCCGAATGTTATTGTGCATTTTGTGCAAATTTAGCTTTTGTTTTAGCTCTTGTTTTATTGAACCAAAAATGCTATTTCCTTTCTTTCATCTTTGCTTTTGAAACCAAAACTTCATTTTGGTATTTTTACACTTTTCTTTTAGGCAAAATAGGTGTTGGCCGAATCTCATCTCTCCCACATCTCTCTTTTATTTTCTTTTTGACATTGGTTCATAAACACTTTTCTTTTACACTCTCTTGGCCGAATATTTCTCCATCTCAAATACCATTTCTATTTCTTTTGTTCAAAGATAAGACATTTACTTCCATTCTATTTCTTCTTTTCTTTTTTTCACTTTTCCATAGCCGAATCTTCTACTTTCTTTTAGTCTTTGCTTTGGCCGAATATTCAAGGGTAGATTATCTTTGATTTTTCTTCAATCGATTTTGGAAAAGGGCTCATTGGGATTTCGGAAGCAATCGATTTAAGCGCTATCTCTAGCAATCAAGGGTTGGTAAGTCAAGGAGTAAGAATTCTTGTCGATTCATCATTCATTTGAAAAGACTAAAGTTTTTGGGATTAAAGTATTGTGGTTTGGCCGAATGGCCTTTGTTAATAATTTTAGTATTGACCGATTGTAGGACAAGGTGATCTAGTGCGATAGATCGGATCTTTGGAAGATAGTTCTTGCGTTGGTGAAAGGTGTGTATCTTACACACTTTATAACTTAGTTCATATTTGTATATATGTATGTTAAATAACTATTCATGTTGTTAAAGCTGAAATGATGAGATTTTGAGATGATACCATGATGGTATGAATGAGGATACGGGTAAGTCCGTTTCAATTTGTTGTCATTATATGTGGATTGAAATCATGATCTATGATTTATGAGATTTTATTATATGGTTCATATCAAAGTATATTGACATGATTTGTTTATATATTGCATTGGTATGGGCAACATGAGAGGAGGGGGAAGATTGTGACTTCGGTCACCAGTGATTTGGTATCACATTTGTGTCTTCGGACACCAGAGATTTGGTATCTCTAGTGATTTGGTATCACATTTGTGTCTTCGGACACCAGAGGTTTGGCACCTCATAGCGTCTCGTCCCTGTGGTTAATACCACCGTGGGTTGGCCCCACTTTTGAGATATGGGATCGACGCCAATGATTTGGTATGACACGTGGGTTGGCCCCACAACTTGATGAATCGTGACTTCGGTCACCAGTGATTTGGTATCACATTTGTGTCTTCGGGCACCCGAGGTTTGGCACCTCATAGCGTCTCGTCCCTGTGGTTAATACTACCGTGGGTTGGCCCCACTTTTGAGATATGGGATCAACGCCAGTGATTTGGTATCACACGTGGGTTGGCCTCACAACTTGATGATTTGTGACTTCGGTCACCAGTGGTTTGGCACCACCAGTGATTTGGTATCACATTCGTGTCTTCGGACACCAGAGGTTTGGCACCTCATAGCGACTTGTCCCTGTGGTTAACACCACCGTGGGTTGGCCCCACTTTTGAGATATGGGATCGTCTGCCAGTGATTTGGTATCACACGTGGGTTGGCCCCACAGATGGATTATTCGTGACTTCGGTCACCAGTGATTTGGTATCACATTTGTGTCTTTGGACACCAGTGGTTTGGCACCACCAGTGGTTTGGTACCACACGGGGTAGAAAAGGAGTTATGGATGGTTAGGATGGGTGCATTATACATATATGTTGCTTTGATATAATTTGTGTAAGTATGTGGTAATTACCCGGGAGAGGGAATATGCACTGAGTCTTGGTGACTCACCTTCTCCCTTATCATTTCAGGTGATTCGTGAGATTGCGGATGAGGAGCCGGATGAACTCGATGAGGCCATGCAATAAATTTCGGTTCTACGTGAACTTTGGTTTGAGAACTTTACTTTATTTAAATTTGGTTTTATATTTTTATGGGTTTGTAATAAGGCCTCTTAAATTATGATTTTGGATTATATTTATGCTTTGGAATTGTTTTAAAATATGGCTTATAAATTTCTTGATTATTATAGTATTTGAGCCCAAAGTTTTCTAAACTACACAACGCGATGGTTTTTAAAACGTTACCATCGGGTAACATAAATCATTTGATAATTTTAACAACTTAAGTGTTTTCAATAATTCAAATGATTTTCAAATGTTAAGTTTCTACATTCAAATGCAAATGGTTTTCAAAGTAATAATTCGAGTTTTCTTAAAATGATATAAATGTTTTCTAACCTATGATTTATTCACTTATTTTAAAGTTTTACGTAATTTCAAAGTAAATTATTAGTTTTAACTTATTATACACCTGATTTCTACAAATATAGAATTTCAAAGGGTTTTTCACAAAGTTTTAATCATTAATTCGATTCTTTTCAAAATATTTTCCTCAGTGACGCACCAGATTCAGTCATGGCGTATTGACCGGGTTTGGGGTGTTACAAATTGGTATCAGAGCTAAGTTCAAAAGCTCGGCTGTGGGCTCGAGGCCCAAAATGTTTTAAAGTATGGTTTTAAGATGTTTTTGTTGAAAATTTTATGGTTGAAAAGGCATGGCTCCGAGTCTCCGGCACCAATCCGCCCTGGTAAGTACCTCAAACTATTGATTTTGATGATATGATGATGTTGATATGACTATATAGTAATAGGAACTACTTTAGAGACCCAAAACTATAGGTTTGGTGTACTCGTGAAATCTCTTATTAAAACTTTTCATAAAACTGTGCTTTAAAGAAAGTGGAATATTGATTAATTCATAAAACTTTTAAATCAGATAAGTCGAGATCTTAGTTATGAGTACTCGAGGTCGAGGTCGTGTTATGCGTGGACGTGGTCGATGTAGGATGGCTGTGTCTGAGCCAGTGAGGTCTGGTCAAGGATCCGAGAATGAGGTACCACCAGTTCCACCACCAGCGGTTGGAGTTGAGCATCAGGATCAAACGGGGGATGACGCAGTGTCTCAGGCGATGCTGTGAGTTCTTGAAAGGGTAGCTGGTGTAGGTGGAGGCACGGGAGTTCGGAAGTCAGTACCTGAGCGACTCCGAGCCAACGGAGTCGAGGTATTTCGAGGTGTTTCGGGTGTAGCTCCCAGCTCGGCTGAATATTGGTTAGAGGCGACGGAGCGAATCATGGATGATCTAGATCTGAATGCCGAGGAAAAGCTAAAAGGGATTGTATCGCTTCTTCGGGATGAGTCATATTAGTGGTGGTTCACGGTTCGGAATGGTGCTGCGGCGGAGGATCTCACTTGGGACTTCTTTAAGGTAGCGTATCAGAAGAAATATATTGGGTCTAGTTACGTTGATGCGCAGCGCAAGGCATTCCTGAGTTTGGTCCAAGGGAGTAAATCCGTATCAGAATATGAGGCTGAGTTCTTAAGATTGAGCCGGTATGCTGGAGGTATTGTGGCTTCGGAGCACGAGCGATGTGTTCGATTCGAGGATGGTTTGAGAGATGAGCTAAGGTTACTGATTGCTCCACATCAGGAGCGAGAGTTTGCTGCTTTGGTTGAAAAGGCTAAGATAGCCGAAGGAATAAAGGAATCTGGAAGACAGAGCTACGACCGGAATAAGCATAAGAGAGGTTTTGAATCATCTGGGTCGGACGAAAATTCTCAAAAGAGGGTTAGGCAGAATGGGCCGAATCAGTCTGAAAGGCCTGTTACTGCTAATCAGGGTCCAGCACAGTGTAATCGATGTGGGAAGTTTCATTGGGGCGAATGTTGGACCGGAGGAAAAGGATGTTTCGAGTGTGGCTCGCTGGATCATCGTGTGAGGGACTGTCCACGTAAGCAAGCTAGGAATCAATTTGAAGGTCAAAGTCGTGCTCAGTTCAGAAATGAGGGACCGTCACCGCAGAGAGGTCGTGATAATGATAGAGGAGGTAATGGCTCTGGTCGAGGTCGCGGAGCATCTGGCAGAGGTGCAGGCAGCACTGATGCTAGACAGCCTGGTTTGGTGTATGCTGCGAGACGACGAGAGGAGGGCGACGCATCGGACGTCATCACCAGTATATTCTTGATCATTGGATTTCCATATACTGCTTTGATTGATGTGGGTTGACGTATTCATATGTCGTTAGTAGTATAGTAGTGTTATTAAGATCAGAGTGCGCAGCAAGAGCGTAGTGCGGTGAGTTAGACTGTACGATTGATCGTTAGTAAGTAATTTTGAGGACGAAATTTCTTTAAGGAGGGTAGAATTGTAATATCCCGAAATTGGGCCTAGTAGGATTAGGCCGATTGGGCCGTGGGCTTTAGGAAAAATTTGTATGTCATCTAGTTATTTGTGTTAGCTCGGGTATGAATTTTTGTGTGCTTAGTATATTTGTGTGAAGGCTTGGAAATATTAGGAAGCTAGAATAATTTTTAGTATAGCTTATTTAATGAAGTGGATTAAGTGAGTTTGACACTTAAGTTAATTTAAGTGTTCAATTAAAGCACAAGATGAATAAGTGGCATGATGGTTAAGGCTCTTGAAAGGTTGCTTGAGGTTAGTGGTTCGAGTATCAAGGAAAACATTTTGAGGATTTTTATTTCATCATAGCATTTATGGACGGTCAACTTATGTTTATGATAGGTTGGACTTTCATCTTTTGGTAAGTTGAATATATGTTTAAGGAAAGCTTGATAGTAGGGATAAGAATCTTGAAGTTATGGAAAGTTGGGGAGACATAAGGCATGGAATATGGGGGATGTTTTGGAAACTTTATTCAAGGCTTTAGAGCATGTATGTGGACGGCATGGGTGTCTAGGGGGGTGGCCGAATGTTGTTAGGTGGTTTGGGGGGGAATAGTTGGCCAATTTTTCCTTTTGAACATCTTTTTGCATTTTGTTTTCCCTCTCCAAAAACCCTTTCTTTGGCCGAATGTTATTGTGCATTTTGTGCAAATTTAGCTTTTGTTTTAGCTCTTGTTTTATTGAACCAAAAATGCTATTTCCTTTCTTTCATCTTTGCTTTTGAAACCAAAACTTCATTTTGGTATTTTTGCACTTTTCTTTTAGGCAAAATAGGTGTTGGCCGAATCTCATCTCTCCCACATCTCTCTTTTCTTTTCTTTTTGACATTGTTCATAAACACTTTTCTTTTACACTCTCTTGGCCGAATATTTCTCCATCTCAAATACCATTTCTTTTTCTTTTGTTTAAAGATAAAACATTTACTTCCATTCTATTTCTTCTTTTCTTTTTTTCACTTCACCATAGCCGAATCTTCTACTTTCTTTTAGTCTTTGTTTTGGCCGAATATTCAAGGGTAGATTATCTTTGATTTTTCTTCAATCGATTTTGGAAAAGGGCTCATTGGGATTTCGGAAGCAATCGATTTAAGCGCTATCTCTAGCAATCAAGGGTTGGTAAGTCAAGGAGTAAGAATTCTTGTCGATTCATCATTCTTTTGAAAAGACTAAAGTTTTTGGGATTAAAGTATTGTGGTTTGGCCGAATGGCCTTTGTTAATAATTTTAGTATTGACCGATTGTAGGACAAGGTGATCTAGTGCGATAGATCGGACCTTTGGAAGATAGTTCTTACGTTGGTGAAAGGTGTGTATCTTACACACTTTATAACTTAGTTCATATTTGTATATATGTGTGTTAAATAACTATTCATGTTGTTAAAGCCGAAATGATGAGATTTTGAGATGATACCATGATGGTATGAATGAGGATACGGGTAAGTCCGTTTCGATTTGTTGTCATTATATGTGGATTGAAATCATGATCTACGATTTATGAGATTTTGTTATATGATTCATATCAAAGTATATTGACATGATTTGTTTATATATTGCATTGGTATGGGCAACATGAGAGGAGGGGGAAGATTGTGACTTCGGTCACCAGTGATTTGGTATCACATTTGTGTCTTCGGACACCAGAGATTTGGTATCTCCAGTGATTTGGTATCACATCTGTGTCTTCGGACACCAGAGGTTTGGCACCTCATAGCGTCTCGTCCCTGTGGTTAATACCACTGTGGGTTGGCCCCACTTTTGAGATATGGGATCAACGCCAGTGATTTGGTATCACACGTGGGTTGGCCCCACAACTTGATGATTTGTGACTTCGGTCACCAGTGGTTTGGCACCACCAGTGATTCGGTATCACATTCGTGTCTTCGGACACCAGAGGTTTGGCACCTCATAGCGACTTGTCCCTGTGGTTAACACCACCGTGGGTTGGCCCCACTTTTGAGATATGGGATCGTTTGCCAGTGATTTGGTATCACACGTGGGTTGGCCCCACAGATGGATTATTCGTGACTTCGGTCACCAGTGATTTGGTATCACATTTGTGTCTTTGGACACCAGTGGTTTGGCACCACCAGTGGTTTGGTACCACACGGGGTAGAAAAGGAGTTATGGATGGTTAGGATGGGTGCATTATACATATATGTTGCTTTGATATAATTTGTGTAAGTATGTGGTAATTACCCGGGAGAGGGAATATGCACTGAGTCTTGGTGACTCACCTTCTCCCTTATCATTTCAGGTGATTCGTGAGATTGCGGATGAGGAGCCGGATGAACTCGATGAGGCCATGCAATAAATTTCGGTTCTACGTGAACTTTGGTTTGAGAACTTTACTTTATTTAAATTTGGTTTTATATTTTTATGGGTTTGTAATAAGGCCTCTTAAATTATGATTTTGGATTATATTTATGCTTTGGAATTGTTTTAAAATATGGCTTATAAATTTCTTGATTATTATAGTATTTGAGCCCAAAGTTTTCTAAACTACACAACGCGATGGTTTTTAAAACGTTACCATCGGGTAACATAAATCATTTGATAATTTTAACAACTTAAGTGTTTTCAATAATTCAAATGATTTTCAAATGTTAAGTTTCTACATTCAAATGCAAATGGTTTTCAAAGTAATAATTCGAGTTTTCTTAAAATGATATAAATGTTTTCTAACCTATGATTTATTCACTTATTTTAAAGTTTTACGTAATTTCAAAGTAAATTATTAGTTTTAACTTATTATACACCTGATTTCTACAAATATAGAATTTCAAAGGGTTTTTCACAAAGTTTTAATCATTAATTTGATTCTTTTCAAAATATTTTCCTCAGTGACGTACCAGATTCGGTCATGGCGTATTGACCGGGTTTGGGGTGTTACACTAAGACACAGAGAATGAATTGAGGAAAATACTTTTAAGAAGACCAATTAATTAAGACAATACCCGAGGAAGAATCCACCTAGACTTCACTTTTTATTTAACTCTGAACCAGACGATTTATTAACTTGACTTGATTCGTAGGATTCCCTAATTTATATTAATACCTCTTTCGAGGCTACTAACGTCTAACCCTAGGTTGATTAATTGAAATCTCTTTCTAATTAAAACCCCTACTGTTGCATTAACTCGATCTATGGACTCCCTTATTAGGTTTGACCCTAATCCGGCTGATTTTTGTCATCCTATCTTTAGGAGTACGAACAACTTCGCTTAACTATGCTAGATCTACTCTTAAACAGGGACTTTTGCTCCTCTGAATAAGCACATCAATGCTTGAATCAATATCCTAAAATATTAAAGAAAGAATTAAGAACACATAACTAAGAACAAATCAAGTATTTATCATACAGTTCAGAAAAAAATAACAAGATTCATCTTAGGTTTCATCCCCCTAAAGTATTTGAGAGGTTTAGTTCATAATTATAAAAGAATAAACCTCAGAAGAAATTAAATAACAAGACATAAAGAAAACCCTAAGACCCCCTGAAGGAAATTGAAGGGAAGATCCTCAGTCTTGAGCGTGATTCCAGCTTCTGAGATGGATCAACTGGCTTTCTTGGAGTAATTCCCTAATTTCATCTCTCTCTGGCTTCATTCCTGTCAAAAGCCCTGACAGAGGCCTTCTGTCGAACTCTCAAACGCCCCCTTTTAGGTTGCCCTATAGGGTGTTTATATAGGCTTTCAGAATGTCTCTCTTTGCCTCTAAGTATCCCGTTCTGAGTGGAATTAAAATAGGTCATGGTAAGGACACGCCCGTGTGGCACGCCCGTGTGAATCGAGCCTTGGGCCATGTTTGAGTCTGCTAAAGTGGCACGTCCGTGTGGCGAACTCCAAGCCGCGTGGATTTCTTATGTTGGCCCATTTTCTCCGTTTTTGGCCTGTTTCTCATTCTTTTCATCCTCCTATGCTTTCCTAAGTATAAAACATGAAATTAAAGGATTAGGAGCATCAAATTCCACAATTCAAGGGATAAATCACCCAAAAGTATGGTATATATTACGGTTTATCAAGAGTCCTAAAGATTCAAAAAATCTAAGTCATAAATTTTTATAGCACGAAAACATAGGTGTTTTCCCTTACCTAAATAATTACCTCTGATTGAAAACTGACAAGAATTGACATCCTCACTAAAGATTCACTCAAATCACTCAAAGTGTTTTAAGGTTCAAATTAAGCACTCATAAGTCAAACATGAAAAGTTAATCCCATAGGCTTGCATGAAAATCAAATCTCCACTACTAAAAAAATGAGATGATACACAAATCAAAAAGTATTTAAAGGGTTGTAATGGGGCTTGGGTTAAAGGTGTGGATATAGGCTGAATTAAAAAGGTTAGAATCGAGATTGAATTGACAAATTACCTAACTAGAAACAGTGAGCTTAATAATGAATAATTACATTAATAACACAAGCTTCTTCTAAAGATGTGAATTTAACTGTTTAAGCTCAAAAAAAAAACATAGAACTAATGATGAATAAACTTTCAATTTTTTTAAGCACAAGTACATACAATAATAAGATAGAATTTAACAACGGAAATAGAGAACATAGTTAGGCAACTTCTCAATTCAAATCTCGACAAAAAGGACGTCAAGGGATTAGGGAAATTAAAAATTTGATTTTAGGTTAATATTAATGGGTGAGTCAAGAAATGGTTGATTAGGCTAAAAAGGGGTTCACCAGGGGTTAATTATGGAGGTAGGCTTTTTTTGGAGTAAGTGGGATAAATCCCAGGTTCCTGTATCATCTCAGTATATCAAATCAAAAGTTTGGTCTCGACATGTATAATTGAAGCAAGTTCTAGAATAACAAATCAATATTTACACACTCAATCAATAAAGTGAGCAAGAAAGATATATGCTCTAAATGGCTCAAAGACTCACAAAAATTATGGTTTTTGATGTCAACCTTGCAGATTTCAAACTTCAAAGAATATTTAAGATTAGGGAAACAACCTAAAAATTTTAATTATAGAAAATAGATTATCATACTTGATTCTCTAATATCTTAAAGTTTAAACCATCAATGCACAATTACTTATGACTTAGTCAGAAACATATCAATGAAAATCATAAATCAATAGAAGTTTCATTCTAATAGAAAATATGAGAACATTACTTTAAGAACAAGACATGATTCAGGAATTTTCTTGTAATGAAATCAATAACCTCCCCACACTTAAGATGTACATTGTCCTCAATGTACAAAGATGGATAATAATAATATAGTAAGAGATCATAAGAGAGGGAGAGAGGTGAAACTTCCTGAATTATGGATGAAATCCTTAGACAGATAGGCACGATGAACTAGGTAGAGGTGCACGGTGGATACTAGGGTCGTGGTGTGGTGATTCCCTAATAGCCTTTTGAACCTAAATCAAAGAAATCAAAATATAATAATATAAATTAAAGACAAGACAGATAAAGGGAAGGAAAATAAAGGAGAAGAGAAAAGAAAAAGAAAAAATAAATGAACTCAAAGGTCCTTGTCCTGTCGAGTTGATGAAGCGACCGATATGAACTTATGTAGATCGGTCTCGCACGGGGAGACTGTGCTAGGGTCCTTTCACTTCTTCAACATGGTGATGATGGTGTAGAGAAAGAGTGAGGGAAAGGAAAAAAGGAAAATGAAAGGGGGAAAGAGAGGAAGAATTTAGGAAGAAAGTGAGAAGAAAGGGGGTTTTAAATAGGAAACAGAAACCTGGTTGCTTCCCACGCCTGTGTGCAATGGGCGTGTTAGGTCACACGGCCGTATCGCACGGCCGTGTGGTGTATCGTTCGTTTCTCCCACACCCATGTAGAGGTCGCCACGCCCATGTTGATAAATCAGTGTCAACCATGGCCGTATTGCACAGCCGTGGCAGTTTATCGCCGCCCGTAGTTTTGGGTATTTTTCGTCTTTGGTTCGTACGATCTCTGCCACGCTGGTGTGCAAATTCGTAGTGTCCACATGGCCACAGCCACGCCCGTGTGCAAGGCCGTGTGGTAGGGAAAACCTGCACTTCATTAATTTGGTTAGTTTTGAGTTAGGTGCTAAAAATTGAAAATATGACATTAGTGAAGCTAGTGCTCGGGTTGCCTCCAGAAAAGCGCTCGTTTAAAGTCTTAAGCTAGACTTTCCTCTCATTCGCATAATTATGGTGGTTTGAGGAGTTGAAAATCCTTTCTCATGCTATCAATTCTACTTTCAGTATATAGTTCGAGTTGAGTAGTGTTTACTTTAAAAGTGCCGAGTATAGGATTACTTACCTCGACTGTTCCGTATGGGAAGACATTGAGTACCTTAAAAGGGATTTATTCGTTTGTTTTAAGGCCTGAAGTGGCGATTCGAGGGTCTATCTTATCCAATAATTCCTGATCCCCAATCTGAAATTGGTTTGGCTTATGAAGTTGCTTTGGTTCATCGTGTTTTCTTGGTTTCTCTTTAAAATGTGTCTTCCACTCATCTAGTTCATCGATCTGAAGCCTTCGCTCCTCGTGAGTTATTTCTTTGTTGGCACAAGGTCTAGGATATGGCTCAGTTCTGTAATTTCGTGGTGCTTCATGAAAAGAAGGTTGAACCGAATGGTCATTAATAGAATTTATGTTCTCACATTTATTACTCGATGTCCTAGCTGAGTCAAGAGCCTAAAGAGTGATTGTTTCATCACCTACACGAAGTATGAGTTCACCTGTACCAACATCAATTTTAGTTCTAGCAGTTGTTAAAAAGGGTCTTTCTAAAATTAAAGGAATATTATTGTCCTCATCCATGTCTAAAATGACAAAGTCTACTGGGAATATGAATTTATCAATTTTTACTAGTACATCTTCGATTATACCCCTAGGAATTCTAATAGTTTTATCAGCTAATTGAATACTCATCCTAGTTTGTTTGGGTTTCCCTAGACCAAGCTATTTAAACATTTTATAAGGCATAACATTTATGCTTTCCCCTAAATCAGCTAAAGCATTATCAACAGATAAACTACCAATTAAGCACATGAATTGTAAAACTCCCTGGATCTTTTAACTTTCGTGGTAGTTTATTTTGGAAAACTGCTGAGCACACTGCATTTAGCTCCACATGCGACGTATCGTCTAACCTCTGTTTGTTTATCAAAAGCTCTTTTACAATTTTCCTTGAATCTGGCATCTGCGAAAGAGCTTCAAGAAATGATAAGTTAATATGTAATTTTTTTAGAAGTTTAAGAAATTTATCGAATTGTTCATCTGTGTTGTCTTTCTTCATCGCATTGGGGTATGGCACACGAGGTTGGTACTCTGTAATTATTGGTTTTGGTTTATCATGGCTTACCTCAACCTTACCTTCCTCTACCACATTCTCTTGCCTCAATTTTTTTTCATCTAACCCTTCACTATCGTGGGAAGTAATGGCCTGAAGTTGCTCATTTGGGTTAGTTTCAGTGTTGCTTGGCAAGCTGCCTTGTGGTTGTTTTGAGATCAGCTTAGCAAGCTAACCTAATTGGTTCTCGATCCCTTGAATTGATGCTTGTTGATTTTTAAGTGTTGTTTCGATGTTTTGGAAATGAGTTTCTGACACTGCGATGAATTTTTTAGCATCTTCTCAAGGTTCGACTTCTTTTCTTGTGGGTAGGGTTGCTGTGGAAAGCCTGGGAGGGGTTATTGTCTCTGATTTCCTTGGCCACCCCATGAGAAATTTGAGTGGTTCCTCCAACCTGGATTGTAAGTGTTATTATAAGGGTTATTGTTACCCATATAGTTCATCTGTTCGCTTTCTATGCCAGGGTTGTAGGATGGATATTCTGTATTGCTCATCCCTCCTCCATTTGTATCACACTACATTACTGGATGTACCTGCGAAGAACCACACAAACCATCAATTTTCTTATTAAGAATTTTTACCTGATTTGATAGCATGGTTACTGCGTCGAGGTTGAAAACACTGGCTACTTTTGTCGACTTTGTCTTTGTAACTTGCCACTGATAGTTATTCAGTGGCATTTCCTCTATAAACTCATAAGTCGTTTCAGGAGTTTTGTTATTTCGGGTTCCACCGGCGGTTGAATCAATCAACTGCCTAGTTAGGGGGTTCACACCGTTGTAAAAGGTTTGAACCTGTAGCCACAAGGGTAACCCATGGTGAGGGCATCTTCTTAGTAAACCATTGTATCTCTCCTATACATCATAAAGTGTCTCTAGATCCATCAGATTTGCAGCAACCATAGGAGGCAGTGGATTATTATCAGCCATCTCTTTGGTAGTAGTCGGTTCGTCTTCTTGCTCTTCTTCTATGTATTGTAGGCTTCGCCTTATTTCTCTACGATGCTGCGAATGGTACCTTCTATATCACTGTCAAAGATCAAGGGTCTTGACTGGTTCCTTCTAGTCATAAACTAGAATTACTTGCTAGAAGCAAATAAAGAAAAATTAGCAAAGTTAAAATAAAAAATAAATTGTAAATAAAAATAAAATGGCTAAAGTAATAAAAACTTAGTTTTCCTAATATCTTAGTCCCCGGCAACGGCGCCAAAAACTTGATGGAGCTCGAAACTAACTATTATTTCGACAAAGGCAAGTGCACCTATCGAATAGTAGTATAGTTGTGGTGAGTCCGGAATATCGTATCCTCAATGACCAAGAGTGCTAGTATCAAATTATCTTTTTATTATCTAGCCTAATAATTAAGGGGATTTATTTTTAATCTAAAATTAACTAACTAATTTAACTAATTATGAATGCGACAGAGAGTAAATTGGGAAAATACTTTTGGACAACTTATATGAGAATGGCAATACCTAAGCAAGAATCCACCTAGACTTCACTTATTACTTTTGATTCATGCGATTTATTCACTTGGCTTAATCCGTAGAAATCCCAAAATTATATTAATACCTCTTTCGAGGCTACTAACAACTGACTCTAGGTTGATTAATTGAAATCTCTTTCTAATTAAAACCCCTATTGTCGCATTAACTCGATTTATGGATTCCTTTATTAGGTTTGACCCTAATCGGACAGATTTTCGTCGCCCTATTTCTAGGGTTGTAATCAACTCCACTTAATTGTGTTGATCTACTCTTAGACAGTGACTTTTGCTCCACTGAATAAGCACATTCGACTTGAATCAATAACATGAATTATCAAAACAAGAATAAGAACTCACAATTAAGAATAAGAACAAGTATTTATCTCATAAATCAAATAATAATAAGATCTGTCTTAGGTTTCATCCCCTCAGGAATTTGAGGGATTTAATTCATACTAATGAAGGGAAACATATTAGAATAGGGAAAACAACAAAACATAAGAAAACCCAAAAACTTCTAAAGAACTTGATGGGAGATCTTCAGTCTTGATGGAGATCCTTCTCCTAAGCTGTTCCCAACAGCTATCTTGGAGTATTTTCTCCTTCTACTCGGCGTCTATTCGACGTCCTGTCAAACTCTATTCGACCTCTAGTCGACGTCACCTTTTAGCTTGCCCGCTAGGGTGTTTATATTGGTTTTGGAGTGCCTATCTTGGTCCACAAGTGTCATATTCCAAATGAAATTCATCCTAGGGTCGGCAGGGATACACCCGTGTGACACGCCCGTGGTCGATAGCCCAGGCTGTGTTCGATTTAGCTTGCCACACACGACCGTGTGATCTGCCCGTGGTCGATAGCCCAGGTCGTGTGCTTTCCTAGGTAGGCCCACTTTGTCCCTTTTTGGCCCGTTTCTCGTTCTTTTCGACTTCCTAAGCTCTCCTGAGTACAAAACAAGAAATTAAGAGATTAGGAGTACCGAATTCATCAAAGTCAATGGAAACTCATCCAAAATTAAGCTAAGCATGGGGTTAAAATATGTGTAAATTATGGTTTATCAAAGTGTATATTGCAAAGCTGAGTTGTTTAGTGATTTGTTGAATGGATTTATGTTGAGTGAGTTAGGGTGGTGAAAAGAGCTTGGCAAATAGCCTTGTTCTTGTTCACACGGGGTAGGCACACGGGCGCGTGTTTAGGCCGTGTGTGACACACGGTCAGTCCCACGGGTGTGTGACCAGGCTGTGTGTCCCCTGCATGTTAGTTTTGGAAGTTAGTAAGCTTTGTAATACACACATGGGCAGAGACACGGCCGTGTGTCTCAACCGTGTGGGAGGCACGGCCACAGGCATGAGCGTGTGCCCAGGCCGTGTGAAGTCTGCACCTTGAAATTGGAATTTAATTTGACACATGGTCTAAGGACACGAGTGTGTGCCTTGATCATGGGACCATAGTGAGATGATGACGTCATAAACAGAATGCCAAGGTTTTAGCACACGGGCTGAGACATGGGCATGTCGAGGCCGTGTGAGGGACACGGGCCAGGGACACGGGTGTGTGGCTAGCTGTGTGAAATAAGTCAGTGTCGACCACGGGTGAGAGACATGGGCGTGTGCGACCACACGGCCTACCCATACAGGCGTGTCCCATTTGCTGAATTCATATTTGCTGAATTTCGCGTATTTTCTTTTCTCTCAAGGTTTGCAACACAATTCTCAGATGTTCAACATGCTCATCTTCATCATGTGAATAAATCAAAATGTCATCAATGATACAACAACAAAGAGATCTAGATACGGTCTGAAAATTCTATTCATCAGATCCATAAAAACAGTAGGAGCATTGGTTAGTCCAAAAGGCATAACTAAAAACTCATAATGCTCGTACCTCATTCTGAAAACAGTTTTTGGAATGTCTGAATCTTTCACTCTCAATGGATAATATCTCGATCTCAAGTCAATCTTGGAAAACACAGTAGCTCCTTTTAGCTGATCAAATAAACCATCAATTCTGGGCAACGGGTATTTATTCTTTATTGTCACCTTATTTAACTGACGATAATCGATGCACATTCTCATCGTGCCATCTTTCTTTTTCACAAACAAAACTGGAGCACCCCAAGGCGAGAAACTCGGTCTAGCAAACCCTTTCTCAGTCAAATCTTGCAGCTGTGACTTTAACTCTTTCAACTCTGTTGGTGCCATTCTATACGCAACTATCGAAATAGGCGTAGTATCAGGCAACAAATCAATACCAAATTCAACTTCACGAACCGGAGGCAAACCCGACAATTCTTCAGGAAACACGTCAGAAAACTCGCAAACAATAGGCACTGATTCAACCTTCTTCTCAGATACTCTTAAATCAATCACATAAGCAAAATATGCCTCGTAACCCATTTTCACAAAATTCTAAGCCTTCAAAACAGATATCGCGGCAGGCAACCCATTCAAATCATCAGACTCAATCCGTACAATCTCATCATTTGGACATCTCAAACCTATAGTCTTTCTTTTACAATTCACAACAGCATCATGCATAAGCAACCAATCCATACCCAGAATAATATCAAATTCATCAAATGGCAAAAGCATCAGATCAGCAGGGAAATAGATATCTCGAAACAGTAACGGACAGTTCTTGCATACTTTATCAACCAGGATGCTTTTACCTAAGGGGTTCAATACTTTTATAGCAAACTCAGTAGACTCTACAGGTAAAGTCTTGTTGAATACTAAATTCATGCAAATCTATGAATGCGTAGAACCAGGGTCTATCAAAGCAATCACAGAAGTACCATAAAGAGTAAAAGTACCCGTTATAACATCAGGTGACGAAGCTTCCTCATGAGCTCGGATAGCATACATTCTGGCAGGCGCTCTAGCTTCAGATCGGACAACATTGTCTCTCATAGTTCTCTGACTACCACTGACGTTTCTTACATTCTTCGTCGATCTACCTCTTGTAGATGCATTATCAAACATCAAATTCTGAACAGTTTCTGGCTCGATAGACTCAGGGCAATCACGGATAAAATGATCAAGCGATCCACATCTGAAGCAAGCTCTGTCATTTAATCTACAACTTCCCGGATGCCTTTTTCCGCAATGTTTACATTCAGGTCTCTCAGATCGAGCATTTCCCACGCTAGCCACTGAAGTTGCTGAGGTTTTAGAACTCATTTGCGGTCTAAATTGATTTCTACTGAAATGTCCCACGTTCTCTCTAGAACGACTTTGCTTTTCTTTGAATCTCTTCGAAGATGACTGGAATGATTTGCTCGGAAATCTCTTTCTCACATCACGAATTTCGGACTCAGCTTTTCTCTTATCTTTTCCAAGTGTCTCAGCTTTGCAAGCTCGGTCAAAAAGTACAACAAACTCTTTTATTTCTAAAATCCTGACTAGCAAACGAATGTCTTCATTCAGGCCAACTTCGAACCTTTTGCACATTATAGCTTCAGAAGATACACATTCCCGGGCATACTGACTCAATCTCACGAATTCTCGTTCATACTCGGAAACAGTCATTTGGCCCTGTTTAAGTTCTAGAAATTCCTTTCGTTTCAGATCAACAAATCTCTCACTGATATATTTCTTCCGGAACTCGATCTGAAAGAAATCCCATGTAACTCGTTCTCTCGGAACGACAGAAATCAGAGTTTTCCACCATTGATAAGCTGCATCTCGGAGTAATGATACAACACATTTTATACATTCTTCCAGAGTCAGAGACATTTCATCAAATACCCGAATAGTATTTTCAATCTAGAACTCGACCTTTTCAGCATCATCATCTTTAGTAGCTCGGAATTCTTCTGCCCTATACTTACGGATCTTGTCAACAGGAGGCTTATTCAACAGATTCAGATTTACAGCCGGAGGTATATCGGATGTCTGAGGGGGATTAATCGGGGGCGGGGGTTGTGAAACAGTCGGGTTATTTCTTACAAACTGAGTGAACCACTCACTAATCATCTGGAAGAAAGCTTGTTTAGCTTCTCTCTCTTGACCGCTCGTAGCCGGTCTCGAATCAGAGGGTGCTGTCCCTTGCGCGGGAGCAGGCGCATTACTTTCTACGTCGTCAGCTATGGCTCTTTCGGGATCCATTACTATACGAAAATCACATTTATACGTCAAGATTCATCACACTATCACAATTCAGATATATGGCATGTATAGCTAGACTATGACACGCTACATTAGTCTGAGAATCGGCTAAACCGTAGCTTTGATACCAATCAAATGTAACACCTCTATCCCGTGTCCGTCACCGGATTAAGGTTAGGAGTGTTACCAGACAGATCAGAAACATTCACAGGCAAAATCATACATTCAAACATCTTTCTCAGACATAATGTCACTTAAACGAGTCCTCGAGACCTTAATCATACTTAGAAGTCGAGTCGGGACTAAACTGAAACACATGAGATTTCATGAAAATTTAAAACTTTACTAAACTACAGGGGAGACACGGCCGTGGGAGGAGACCGTGTGCCCTCCACGTCTTCTAGACACCCCCGTGTATACATTCGTGTCTATATACTGACTATACCAACACGATCGTTAGGCACGCCCGTGTGCCATGGCCGTGTACTTTTAGATCATATACTGACTTCCCCACCACGGCCACCAAGCACGCCCGTATATTTGGCCGTGTACTTTTTAGCTAGCTACTGACTTGCACACCACGGCTAGATGACACGCCCGTGTCGAGGCCGTGTGATACTAAACTGCATCCTATGATTCACCCACGGTCGTTAGGCATGCCCGTGTGCCACAACCGTGTGACATTATAGGCCATTTATAAGGCCAAGATGCCACCCATAAGGGTCAAACCTACAAACCATATTTAACAAGATGTCTCATGAACATTTAACCATTAAAACATACAAAAATAATCAACCAATTCATGCATATTTGCCAACTAAGGTAATCACACTACAAACCATTCAAACCAATTCCAAACATACCAATTTGTATGACTAAATCTAAGTTATACCAAGCTCCTTTCATCAATATATACATACCATCTCATAACCATTTCATATATCAACTAATCATGCCAAAACAACTTCACATCTCACATTCATTAAGGCATATTATCAAAACATAATTAGCCAAATCACATGGCTAAGTTCATTATTCAACTCATACCAAAACTAGCCTATACATGCCATATTGAGCTATATACATTTTCAAAGTGTACCAAAATAAGTTTTAGTAGTGTGATGACGATCCGTGACGGTCCCGAGCCTTCAGTAGCTTTAACGACCTACAGAACAAAGAAAACACATACAGAGAGTAAGCTTTCCAAAAGCTTAGTAAGTCATATACAAATAAACTTGGTATAAAAATGTATATGTGCAAACAAATACATTAGCACATCTCAATCACTTAGCCATTTTCACCATTTCTGAATCATATCACAAATTCCATATACATATCATCATAGTAGGATCACTTAAATGCTTACCTTGAATACACCATTAGTATATAATCACGTACTTGAATCAAACATTCATTTATTCAATCTATTAAAGCTCGAATTTGCCAATTGCATTTCAGACTCATTTGTGGAACCATTAAGAAATCCAGTAATATATTCAGAAACTCGGAAAGATCGTACAATTCCATCGTCCCAGACGAGGTCTTACGTGTACTCAGATATTGATGCCACTGTCTCGGACTGGGTCTTACACGAATCAGTACGATGCCGATGTCCCAGACATGGTCTTACACGTAAGAATTATAACAATGCCAACGTCCCAAACGTGGTCTTATACATAAAGCTCATATTGATGCCAACGTCCCAGACGTGGTCTTACACATAATCAGATATCGAAGCCACTGTCCAAGACAGGGTCTTACACGAATCAGTATGATGTCGATGTCCCAGACATGGTCTTACACATAAGGATTATAACAATGCCAACGTCCCAGATGTGGTCCTATACGTAAAGCTTATATTGATGCCAACGTCCCAGACGTGGTCTTACACATAATCAGATATCGATGCCACTGTCCCAGACAGGGTCTTACACAAATCTCAAATCAACGCCAACGTCCCAGATGTGGTCTTACATGATAAAACAGAACAGTTACCTATGTCATGACATAGCTAATCCTATTTATTCCTAGGTTCGTACGGGACTTATCAGACTTAATCACTATATCAAACTTATCTCATAATTCATTTTCATAGCTTCTCATAAAGCTTCATAGTCAACATTAATCATATGATCACATATAATATCAAACAAGGTACGTTTATTTGTATAGTGGCTTACCTCGGACTCGGTTTATCGGAATAGAAACGGCTACTCGATAACTTTCACTTTCCCGCGATCTAAGTTCGTTTTCCTCAGTTCTTGATCTAAACATAATCAAAATTAACCCTTTAATTCACTAATTCATACAATTCAATCCATACATACATATTTTGGGCTATTTACAATTTAGCCCTCACAGTTGCACGTTTTATCAATTTAGTCCATTTTTCTCAAAACATCAAATTCACAAAATTCATTTACACACATGCTTTGCCAAATATATACACAGCACATAAAAGCCTACATTTTCCATCAAATTTGCAAATTTAATCCCTCAATTTGACATTTTCTCAATTTAGCCCTATTTAGCTAAATTCATCAAATCTTCATGAACAAAATATGTTCATCAATTTCATACCTATCATTTAACACTAAAAATCATCCAAAGAGCTTAACAAATCATCAATGGCACATCACACAAACATCATCAATTCATCAAATTGAGACATGGGCTTGATAGTAGACAAAGTAACAATTACAAAAACGTAAAAATTATCAAAAACCAAAGCAAAGCTTACCTTAAATTGAATCAAAAGCTAGCCGAATGCCCTAGCTCAATTTTCTTTTTCTTTTCTTTGATGTTTCAGCAATATAGATGATAATGGCTTATTTTTAAGCCTTTTGTTTTATTAAATATCATATAATAAACAAATTACTAATATAACATTAATGAAACCATTTTATCATCTTATAATGCATGGATATAAATGTCCACTTACTCATAATGGCATAATAACCTTTTAAGGACCTCATGTAATAAAGACATAAGTAAATAGATTCCTTTACAAAAAGCATGCTAATTTTGCATTTGATGCAATTTAATCCCTTTTATCAATTTAAGCACAAAGATGGACAAATTAACTTACAGGAATTTAACACATGCTAAACCACATATCAATGACACAGAATATAATATTAAAATATTATACGGACTCGGATTTGTGGTCCCGAAACCACTGTTTCGACTAGGGTATAAATCGGACTGTTACATTATGCTTGGCTTCTTCCTCTTTTTCGGCATGGTTTTGGTGTAGCTCAAGGGTTGGAGAGACATGTTATGGAAGGGAAATCTGAGGATAGGGAATAAGAAAAGAGGTGGGAAGTAGAAGAATGGGGAGGGGGAGGGTTGGTGTTTAAATAGAGGTTGAAATCTGGTACGTTCCCACGCCCGTGGTGTGAGGGCGCGTCGATGCACACGGCCACTTAACACGGCCGTGTGTCTAGGCGTGTTGTTTCTCCATGCCCGTTTTTCAGCTGGCCACGCTCGTAGGGCACAAGTTAGTATGTTGGCACGGTTTTAAGGCACGGGCGTGTTCTACCTGTGGCTTGCAAGTCAGAGCTTTACAAGGTTGTAGGGCACGGTCGTGCCACTTTGTCGGTGCCCGTGGGGGAGTGGTTGAGTCTGTGAATTCAAAAGTTGGTTGGGATTGATTCGTACCGCCTCTGCTATGTCAGTACGAAGATTTTGGTGGTCCATACGGCCACGGCCATAGCCGGTGTAAGGCAGTGTGGCTTGGAAATCTGCACTTTTGTGTTAGTTTAAAACTAAATTTTCAGAAAAAAAAAAAAGAAGAAAAGAAAGCAAAATGTGAAAATACATTGGGTTAGTGCTCAGGTTGCCTCCCGAGAAGCACTCGTTTATAGTCTTAAAATAGACTTTCTTTGTATTTGAAAGAAAAATCAGGGAGGTTTAAAGGTTTGAATATCTTCCCTCATGCTTACAGTTCTATTTTCTTGATAATATTTAAGTCGAGAAGCATTTACCTTAAAAGTGTCAAATATTGGATTGCTTATCTCGACTATTTTGTGTGGGAAGATATTGTGTACATTAAGAGGAATTTTGTCGTTTACTTTCAGGCCTGATGTGGTGATGTGAGGGTCGGCTTTGTCTAACAGCACCTGGTCTCCTATTTTGAAGTGATTCGATATTTCTATGAGCTCTTCTGGGGGATCCTTAGGTTTTACTTCGTGTAGTTCCTGTTCCTCTTTGATTTGTGTTTCTTGCTCTTCTGAATTGTCAACCTTAAGGCTTCGTTCTTTATGTAATTTTTCTTTGTTGGTGCTAGGTTCGTGATTCAGCTCAGGTTTGTATCCTTGTAGTGTTTCCTGCGATGAAGGTTGCACAAATTGATTATCAACTGATTTGACTTTCTTACCTTCATCGATTGTTGTCCTGGCCGAGTCAAGAGCTTGAAGACTAATTGATTCGTCACCTACACAAAGTATAAGTTCTCCTGTTGCAACATCAATCTTAGTCTTGGCAGCTGCTAGGAAGGGTCTTCCTAAAATTAAGGGGATTGAATTATCCTCATCCATGTCTAAGACAACAAAATCCACTGGGAAAACGAATTTTGTCAATTTTAACAAGAACATCTTTAATAATGCCCCTAGGAATTCTAATAGTTTTATCAGCTAATTGAATACTCATCCTAGTTTGTTTGGGCTTTCCCAGAACTAGTCGTTTAAACAATGTATAAGGCATGACATTTATACTTGCCCCTAAATCAGCTAACTCATTATCAACATTTAGTCTACCAATTAAACAAGGAATAGTAAAACTCCCTGGATCTTTTTGCATCCGCGGTAGTCTATTCTGTAACATTGCTGAGCATATTGCGTTCAATTCTATATGTGGCTCTTCATCTAATTTGCATTTGTTCGTTAAGAGCTGTTTTAAAAATTTCCTCGAATCTGGCATCTGAAAAAGAGCTTCAAGAAGAGGTAAGTTAATATGTAATTTCTTTAAAAGTTTAAGAAACTTACCAAACTGTTCTTCTGTATCATCTCTTTTTATTACTTCGGGGTAAGGTATGCAAGGTTGGTATTCTTTGATTTATGGTTTTGGCTTTTCCTGTGTTGCCTAACTTTTCCTTCATCTAACTCGTTCTTTTGTATTGGATTAGGTTCGTCTATGTGCTATTATGAGTTGTGATGGCTTGGATTTGCTCCTTTGGGTTAATCTTAGTGTTACTCGGTAGACATCCTTGTGGTCGTTCGGACATTAACTTTGCAAGTTGTCCAACTGCTTTAGTGACTTCCGCTACTGACTTAGTAAGTTCCCCAATTCGGTTCTTAGTCTCCTCAGCCAATGTTTGTTGACTTTTAAGTGTTTTCTCGGTATCTTGGAGACGATTTTCTGTGCTTGCCATGAATTTTGTTAGCATCTCTTCGAGGTTTGGCTTTTTCTCTTGTGGATATGGCTGATTTTGGAAATTTTGAGGAGGTTGTTGTCTTTGATTTCCTTGATTTCCTTGACCTCCCCATGAAATATTTGGGTGGTTCCTCCAACCTAGATTGTAAGTATTACTATAAGGATTATTATTGAATCTGAAATTATTACCTATATAGTTCATCTGTTTGCTCTCTGCGCCCGGTTGGTAGGGTGGGTACTCAGGATTCGCCACAGTTCCACTTGCGTCGCACTGCATGACTGGGTGTACCTGTGAAGAACACAAACTATCAAGCTTTTTATTTATCATCTCTATATGTGTTGATAGTGTGGTCACTGCATCGATGTTGTAAACTCCGGCTGATTTTGTCGATTTAGTCCTTGTAACTTGCCACTGATAGTTATTCAATGACATCTCTTCAACAAACTCGTAGGCTGCTTCAGGAGTTCTGTTGTTCAGAGTTCCACTGGCGGCTGAATCAATTAATTGCCTCGTTGAGGGGTTTACACCATTATAAAAGGTTTGGACTTGTAGCCATAAGGGTAAATCGTGGTGCAGACACCTTCTCAAGAGATCTTTGTATCTCTCTCATGCGTCGTATAATGTCTCTAAATCCATCTACACAAAAGAGGAGATATCATTCCGTAATTTGGCCATTTTGGCCAGTGGAAAATATTTTAAAAGAAACTTTTCGGTCATTTGCTCCCATGTAGTGATTGACCCTCGTGGTAATGAGTTTAACCACTGTTTGGCTTGATTTCTTAATGAAATGGGAAATAACCGAAGACGTATGGCATCATCAGAAATGCCATTTATTTTGAAGGTATCACAGAACTATAAAAAATTAGCTATATGAGTGTTTGGGTTTTCGTCCTGCAAACCATCATGTGTTAGTACTGTGTTAGGCTTTAATTCAAAATTATTAGCAGCTATAACAGGCCTAACAATACTCGATTCTACTCCTGTTAAATGCGGTTTAGCATAATCAAACATAGTACGTGGAGCATTGTTTTCTCCCACATCATGTGGTTGTGGATTATTCTCGTCCATCCCTTCAGTAGGATTGGATCTGCCTTCTTGATTTTCCTCTGTGTAATTCAGGGCTCGCCTGATTTCTCTGCGAGTCCTACGAACGGTAGCTTCAATTTTGCTGTCGTATATCAGTGGTCCTTTCAGGTTCCTTCTAGTCATAAACTAGAGGTACCTGCTAGGAGAAGAAAGAAAGAAAATTTAGAAAAATCGAAATTTAACCTAAAAAAATAAAAATAAAAGTAAATTGTGAAAAATAAAAATAGTGGCTAAAGTAATAAAAATAGGGCTTTCTTAATATTTTAGTTCCCTGGCAACAGCGCCAAAAACTTGATCGCTGGAATCAGAGTCTTAAAATTTATAAAGAGAATGATCGAACCTGCAAACTAACTCTGACAACGATTAAAGGCAAGTGTACCTATCGAACAGTAGTATAGCTTAGTCAAGACCGGATTGTTGAACCCAAAGGAACTAAAAGTACTAATACTAACCTTTTTTTTATTATCTAGCTTAAAATAAGTGAAGTTGTTTAGACTTAACGACTACTAAGCTAAAGATGCAAAGACAAAAAGAATGAATTGGGAAATAACTTGAGGGAAGACTCAGTTGATTTAAGACGATACCCTCAGGAAGAATCCACCTAGACTTCACTTGTTATCTAACCCTGAACCATACGATTTATTCACTTGACTTGATCCGTAGGACTCCCTAACGTATATTAAACCCTCTCTCGAGGCGAATAACGTCTAACCCTAGGTAAATTAACGGAAATCTCTTTCTCACTTAATAACCCCCTAGAATAGCAGTAAATCGAACTATGGACTCCCATATTAGGTTTCACCCTAATCTGGCAAAATCTCGTCACCCTATCTCTAGGCGTGCGAATGACTCTGCTTTAATTATGCTAGATCTATGAATAGGCATGGACTTTTGCTCCACCACCTAAGCACATCAAACTTGGATTAATATCCCGGAAACATTAACACAAGAATTAAGCACACATAATGAAGAACAAATCAAGTATTTATCTTATAGTTCAGAAAACAATAACAAGATTCATCTAAGTTTCATCCCCTTCAGGTATCTAAAGGGTTTAGTTCATAACAAATAAAGAAAACATCTCAAAAGAAAAGATAAAACAAAACATAAGAAATCTCTAAAACTCCTTGAAGGAATTGAAGGAGAGATTCGCCGTCTTGAGTAGAATTCTGGCTTCTAGAGATGGATCAACTGGTTATCTTCGAGTGATTCCCACAACTCTGACCTTTTCGACTTGGCTCCTTGGCCTAGCTAACCGCCCCCTTTCAGGTAACACTTAGGGGGTTTATATAGGCTCTTGGAATGTGTTTCTTCGCCCCAAAGTATCCAAATCCAAATGAAATTGCTCTTTGCCACGACAGGGACATGGCCATGTCACACGCCCGTGTGACTAGTCTTCAAGCCGTGTTCGAACTTCTTTAATGAGGCACGGCCATGTGACTCGGGGGTAAGGCTGGGTGGATTTCGTGATATGGCCCATTTACTCCATTTTGGGCCCGTTTTATGTTCTTTTCGTCCTCAGCTGCTTTCCTGGGTATAAGACATGAAAAGAAAGGATTAAGAGCACCTTTTTATATCAATCGAGGCTTAAATCATCCAAAAGCATACTAAATGTGGGATTAAAATATGTTGCTTTTACGGTTTATCAAAGCTATCTTGTGCAAGAGGTTTGAAGATGGGCTGAATGAGGATATCAGACTTCTAGTTGGGATCTTGGAGTTAAAAGAGTTTGTAGTGTTGGTTGATAGGGCATGTAAGGCCGAAGAACTGAATAAGGAAAAGAGGAAGGCTGTGAGTGAGGCCCGAGATGCAAGAAAAATGCCAATGAGTAAATCATACCAAGCTCAATCGAAGAGGTCCAAGGAAGTAAACCCTCGGATGACTACGTTAGTTGGATATTCACATAGAGACCGAGGTAACACATACTCGGGCTCGAAAGTTCAAACCACTTTGATGGAAAGTGTGGGCAATCCGAAGTCCAAACCAGAGTGTCCAAATTGTGGAAGGCAATACACGGGGGAGTGTTGGGGGAATAGCAAAAACTGTTACAAGTGTGGTTCACCCGATCATTTCATTCGAAATTGCCCTGGGAGGGATGACAAGGAAAGGAAGCAAGAGATAAGATGAAGCAAAGTATCTTCAAGGGGTAGACCACAAAAGAACCCAGGAGGTGGGACTAGTGGTAGAGGTGTGCCTCGAGATTATACGTGAGACCGGAGGGTCGAGCACCTGCAAGGACTTATGCCATTCGAGCTTGTGAAGAGGCATCATCTCCAAATGTGATAACGGGTACTTTTTCTTTTCATGACACCTCTATTATTGCTTTGATTGATCCGGGGTCTACTCATTCTTACATTTGCATGAGATTGGCATCTAGTATGAGCATGATTGTTGAGTCTACGGAATTTGTAGTAAATGTGTCAAACCCGTTAGTCAAACATGTGTTAGTTGACAAAGTGTGTAGAAATTGTCCTTTGACAATTATAGGTCATTGTTTTTCGGCAAACCTTATGTTGTTGCCGTTTGATGAATTTGACTTGATTCTTGGTATGGATTGGTTGACTACTCATATTGTTTTAGTGAACTGTGGTAGTAAACTTATTGAATTGAAATGTGAAAATGGAGATGTCATTCGGGTTGAATCAGGTGGGTCACATAATTTACCGGTGATAATTTCTTCCATGGTGGCTTAGAAATATTTGAGAAAAGGATACGAGTCCTATCTCGCTTTTGTGCTAAATAATCAAGAGTCTGAGGTAAATATTGAATCGGTGCCGGTAGTATGTGAGTATTCGGATGTATTCCCAGAAGAGTTACTCGGATTGCCTCCTATTAGAGAGGTCGAGTTTGGGATTGAGATAGTTTCGAGAATGACACCTATTTCAGTTGCTCCGTATAGGATGGCACCATTAGAGTTGAAAGATCTGAAAGCTCAGTTGCAAGAGTTAATGGACAAGGGTTTTGCAAGACCGAGCTATTCACAGTGAGGTGCTCCGGTGCTTTTTGTGAAGAAGAAAGATGGGTCGATGAGATTGTTCATAGACTACAGACAGCTCAACAAGGTGACAGTGAAGAATAAGTATCCCTTACCAAGGATAGATGATCTATTTGACCAACTGAAGGGAGCTACAGTGTTCTCTAAGATAGACCTAAGGTCTGGCTATTACCAGTTGAGAGTTAAGGAGCAGGATGTGCAAAAAACTACATTTTAGACGAGGTATGGCGATTATGAGTTTCTTGTCATGCCATTTGGCCTAACGAATGCTCCCGCTATTTTTATGGATTTAATGAATCGTGTCTTCCGACTATATTTGGACAAGTTTGTAGTTGTCTTTACCGATGATATACTAATTTATTCTCGGGATAAGAGTGATCATGCAGAGCACCTGAGAATTGTTTTACAGACTTTTTTAAGAGACATGCAGTTGTATGCTAAATTTAGCAAGAGTGAGTTTTGGCTCCGAAGGTCGAATTCCTAGGACACATTGTGTCGGGTGATGGTATTAGAGTTGATCCGAGTAAGATCTCGGCTATTGTGGAGTGGAAATCGCCGAGGAATGTGTCGAAAGTCAGAAGCTTTTTGGGTTTAACGGGGTACTACAGACAGTTCGTAAAGGGATTTTCTATGATTGCTACCCTGATGATGAAACTGTTGTATAAGGATGTCAAGTTTGAATTGACTAAGAAATGTCAATAGAGTTTTGAGAGATTGAAAATATTGTTGACTGAGGTGCCAGTTTTACTACAACCTGAGTCGAGGAAGAGTTTGTGGTCTACAGTGATGCGTCATTAAATGGTCTCGGTTGTGTGTTGATGCAGAGGGTAAGGTAGTAGCTTACGCCTCGAGACAGCTAAAACCGCATGAGAAGAATTATCTGACTCATGATTTGGAGTTGGCTGCGATTGTTTTTGCATTAAAGATCTGGCGTCATTATTTATATGGTGAGAAGTGTTGAATCTTCACCGATCATAAGAGTTTGAAGTACTTAATGGACCAAAATGATTTGAATTTGCGATAACGGCAGTGGCTCAAATTATTAAAGGACTATGAGCTAGTAATTGATTATCCTCCAAGGAAAGTGAATGTAGTTGTAGATGCCTTGAGCAGGAAATCTTTGTATACTTTGAGAGCTATGAGCATGAGCTTAGCATTGTCTGATAATAGTGCTATGTTCGCCGAGTTTAGGGCTAGACCGCTATTTATTCAGCAAATTTGGGAAGCTCAAAAGAATGATAATGAGATGCAAGCTAAGAGAGCTAAGTGTGAATCAGGGTAATGATTCTGATTTTCGGGTGAGTTTGGATGTTTGTTTAATGTTTCACGATAGAATTTGTGTACCAAAAGATGATAAGTTGATCCGAGAAATTTTACATGAAGCACATAGTGGTCACTTGCCAGTACATCCCGGTAGCATGTCTCCGAGTTTGTAACAAGATGTTTGATTTGTCAACAAGTGAAAGCTGAGCATCAAGTACCTTCGGGATTACTTCAGTCGGTGATTGTTCCTGAATGGAAGTGGGATAGGATCACCATGGATTTTGTGACAAGGTTGCCTATGACCCCGAAAAAGAAAGATGTTGTGTGGGTTATTGTTGATATACTAACAAAGTCAGCTCACTTTATACTGGTGCGTGTTGATTATGCTCTTGATAAGTTGGCCGAGTTGTATATTGCTGAGGTGGTGAGATTACATGGGGTGCCTGTATCTATTATCTCGGATAGAGATCTGAGATTTACTTCGAGATTTTGGAAGAAGTTGCAGGAGGCCTTGGGTACAAGGTTGAATTTTAGTACTGCGTTCCATCCTCAAACTGACCGCCAATCTGAAAGAGTGATTCAAGTTCTTGAGGATATGCTACAATGCTGTATGTTAGAATTCGGAGGTAATTGGGAGAGATATCTACCTTTGGTTGAGTTTGCCTACAATAACAATTATCAATCGAGTATACGAATGGCACCGTACAAAGCCTTGTGTGATCGTAAGTGCCGAACTCCCTTGTATTGGACCGAGCTTAGTGAGAATCAAATTCATGGGGTCGATCTAGTTAAAGAGATCGAGGAAAAAGTGAAAGTGATCTATAATAGTTTGAAAGCTACTTCGGACCGACAAAAGTCGTACGTGAATTTGACAAGAAAAAAAATCGAGTTTCAAGTGGGCGACAAGGTATTTCTAAAAGTATCCCCGTGGAAGAAAATATTGAGATTTGGTTATAAGGGCAAATTGAGTCCACGATTCATAGGACCATATGAGGTTACCAAAAGAATTAGGCTAGTGGCATACCGGTTGGCTTTGTTGGTAGAGTGAGAGAAAATACACAACATGTTTCATGTGTCAATGTTGCGACGATATCGTTCCGATCCTTCGAATGTGATCCCTCAAACAGAAGTTGAGATACGATCGGACATGACTTATGAAGAGGAGCCGAGTAAAATATTGGCTCGGGAGGTTAAACAATTAAGGAATAAGAACATAGCTTTAGTAAAAGTGTTATGGAAAAAACACGATGTGGAAAAGGCTACGTGGGAACCGGAAAAAGCCATGAGAGAACAATATCCAAACCTTTTTATCGGTAAGATTTTCGAGGGCGAAAATCTCTAAATGAGGGGAGAGTTGTAATAGCTCGATTTTGGGGCTAGTCGAAATAGTAGTTTCGAGACCGCTAATCCGAGGTTGAGGAAAATTATTTTGATATTATTTTATGTGTTATGGCATTAATATATGGCTATATGAAAATTTTGGTGTTTTAATTTTAATGATTTCATGCTTAATTATGAAAAAGAACTAAATCGCATAAAGTGCGAAAATTCCCTTATAAGTGGTAGAGGTGTCTAATAGCCAAAGAATATCAATTGGAGGTCCTTAAAGTGAAATTAGGCCATTGAATTTGTGATGGTCGGCCATATAGAGGCTAGGGAGACAAGACATTAAATTTTGGTCAAATTTGGTGGAAATTAGGTGATAAAAATGAGTAAAATAAGATGAATAAAAGATGTTGTCATCTTTACTATTCCTTCTTCTCCTACCACCGAAAATTGAGAGGAATATTGGTTCTTGGAGTTCAAAATTTTCAGCAAAACAAATCTCTTGCAAGTAAGTGATTTTGGTGGTTTTATTTGACAATTTTTGTACTTTTGGAGTCCCCAAAGCTTAAGCTAGCTAATGAGGGGACTAATTTGTAGGGACTTTCCATGAGAGTGTTTATGTTGTTAGCTGAGTTTTTATGGAAGAAAATGAATGTTAGGGAGAGAAGAAACAACTTTTTTGAAAAGTGTTAACATGAAAACACCTAAATAGGACTTGAATGCAAAGATTAAAAATGTGTAATAAATGCATGAAATAGTTAGATTTGTGAGTAGTTGTAAGAGGAATAAATGTTCAGCTAGGCTTGTTTGATGAGAAAATGTGTTGAAAAATGATTTACGAGCCTTGGGGCAAAATTGTAATTTTGGCAAAATGTAAGGGTAAACTGGTCATTTTTGCCTAAGTATACATTTTGATGCATTATGATCATAAAATGTTTTAAATGAGTGGATTTTGTTGTTATATACTAAGAAGAGCGTTGTAACACCCCTAACCCGTAACCATCATCGGTTTAGGGTTAAGAGGTATTACCAGACAATCAAAAACTTTTATGGACATTTCGTGATATGACTCATCAAATGCAATAAAAGAGTCCTTTTACTAGGCCAACGTGACCTTAAGCATGCTTTAGAATAGGGACGGGACTAAATCGAACACATACGAAAATTCTCAAAAATTTAGAAATTTTTCTAAGTTACAGAGGTCACACACTCGTGTGGGCAGGCCGTGTGCCTCCCACGGCCTCAGACACGCCCTTGTGTCTAGGGCATGTCAAAATAGGGCATACATACTGACTTGTCCACACGGCCGTGGACACGCCCGTGTGCCTCGCCCATGGTCGCTACTGACTTGTACCACACGACCAGTCATACGCTCGTGTGTCCAGCCCGTGGTCGAACCTGACTTGCCTTGAATTTCAACCACGAGGGATACGGTCCAGCTACACGCCCGTGTGCTCAACTGTGTGGGCATTTATAGGCCATTTTCAAGGCCAAAATGCCACCCACACTTGGGTCATCCCTACAAGCTCAAACAAGCAATATCCCATACACAATTGACAACCAAAATCATGTCAAATGTTCACCCTATCATCCCATTCAATTACATTTCTAAACATGCCAACTTGTATGCCAAATAGCACAACTAAATCACATGTAAAACCAAGCATTATTCATCCACAATTTCACTAAATCACTATGCCATCAAGCCATCAATAAGCTTACCATTCATAAGACCATTTCATTGCTATCAAGCCATACCAAAACATACTTCATATACCGTAATCACTCCTGTATATTACCAACATTTATCTAGCCACATCACATGGCTATTTACACGTCTCAAACATGTTCCAAATGACTAGCCTATACATGCCATATTTAGCTATATACACTTTTCAAAAGGTACCAAAACAAGTTTGAGTAGTGTGATGATGATCCTCGACGGTCACCGAGCCTTCAGTAGCTTTGACAATCTATAAAATAGAATAAACACACACAAAGTAAGCTTTCAAAAGCTTAGTAAGCCATATACAAATAAACTTAACATATACTCAATTATAAGGATGGCAAATAAAGTTCATAAGTATATCTTCATTCCATACACATAAGTTTCTATTTGGCTCAATTGGTTTGCCATTGCTTACCAACACATCATATCTAAAGCATCTCTTTTGCTCAAATATCAAACATACACATATCACACTTTGTTCATAGCATCAATGTACATGTTAGCTTACCTCTTATGCTTATTCAAAGCATATACTTCAGACATACCTGAAAACGGATGGATATCACATATAATCATTCATTTCTCAGATTTTCCCATTGAACCGTTCGGAACTAAATAGGATATTCAGAATTCTCAGAATAGTCATACAATGCCGACATCCCAGACATGATCTTACATGTAACCAAATATCGACGCCACTAACCCAGATAGGGTCTTACACAAATCAATACGATGCCAATGTTCCAGACATGGTCTTACACATAATTATCATATCGATGCCAATGTCCCAGACATGGTGTTACACGATATCTTGAATCAATGCCAACGTCCCAGACGTGGTCTTACATGATATCACATATCGGACACCTATGTCATGACATACGTAATCCTATCTATTCCTAGGTTCGTACGGGACTCCTCTGACATTGATACATTGTCGATACTTCCTCGGAATTTATATACTATCATTCTCATATACATTCATCACAATGAGATTTTATATGGACATATAAAAATTAATACAAATACATTTATTTGTATATAAACTTACCTCGGATTCGGATAGCGTACGGACTTGATTATTCGATCACTTTCGACTTTCCGCGATCTAAGTCTATTTTCTTCGGTTCCTAATCTATACATATTCAAATTTAATTCCTTTTATTCACCAAAACATTCAATTCAATCCAAAAACACATATTTAAGGAAATTTTCAAATTAGCCCTCACATTTTCACATTTTGACATTTTAGTCCTTATTTCATAAAATCACAAAATACACAAAATCACTATATACCCATGCTTAGCCAAATGTTCATGTAGCTCATACGAGTCCATACATTTCATTTATTTTACAATTTCGTCCTTCAAAGTACTATTTCCTCAATTAAGTCCAAAATACTCAAATTTATCAAAAACTCAAAGACAAACTATGTTAATCAAACACATATCTTTCATAATTCACCATCAAACTTCACAAAACTCATGTGTTCATCAATGTGTCATTTTAAAAACATCATCAATTCACAAAATTGAAGCATGGGTTTCAAAGTACCCGAAGCAACGATTACAAAAATGTAGAAATTATCAAAAACCGAGTCAAAATCATACCTTAATTGAACTTTAAAATAGCCGAATATGCGAAGCTCAAAACCCTTGCTTTCTTTTTCTTATTTTTGGTTATAAAACAAAAGATGAACATGGCTTTCAATTGGTTTTGTTTAGTAATAAATACATTATTATTCAATTACTAAATTAACCTTTCCTTAAACATATAAAACATATATTATGGTTGGTTAAAGTTGTCCAACAACTATCCACTTACTATATATTGGCTTAATTGCCTCATAAGGCCTCCCCTTTTAAAAGCCACATCAATTCGGCCATTAACCAAATAGAAAGCTACTTTTATGCTTTACGCAATTTAGTCCTTTGCTCAAATTAGGCACACAAACAAACAAATTAATTCACCAAAATTTCACACATGCTTAATCACGTATCATAGGCACGAGAAATAATATTAAAATATTTTTTTGACTCGAATTTGTGTCCCGAAACCACTGTTTCGACTAGGGTCTAAACCAGACTATTACAAGCGTGGAATCAACCTTGACCGAGGAAAAGGCAAGGTTACAGAATAGACCATTGATTAATGCATTTTGCATCGAGGTAAGTTTATGTGTAAATGATACATCTTATATACACATGTTGTTACTTATTGGTGCGTTGTATGATTGGGAACATGTATGATTCAAGGGGATAGAATTTGGTAGGTATTGAATAATTTTCGTATGAAAGACGAAATAGATATGTAAATGTGAAATAACATCCATAGTAATAAATGGTGGGCTGTGTGTGATACCACCTTATTACTTATCCATGATGGGCTATGTGCGATACCATCATTTATATTATTTGGTGGGCTAAGTGCGTTACCACCGTAAATATTCTTGTTGGTGGGCTATGTGCGATAACACCCTGTTAAAGATTGATGGTGGGCTAAGTGTGAAACCACCGAGTGATTAGTAGTATTATGAATGGTTAATTGGAAAAATTATGATGTGTTGTTTCCTGTGATCATGTGGTGATAAGTGCAGGGATGCATGTTAAATAATGTGGGCATTTGGCTTGTGATATGGTTGGAATGTGGTAAGAGATGAAATGAGTAAGCATGATCATGGAATGTGGATTGTTTTTGCTTATTTATTGTTTAACACATACTATGATGTTATTTGTTTTCATTTAAACTTACTAAGTTTAAAGCTTACTCCCCTTTTCTTTTTCCTTGTTTTATAGAGTCGAAGAGTCGGGTTGGGATACGAAGATAATTGGAAGATCACCCACACTATCAGCTCCTCTTAGTATATCTAGACTTAGTGTTTTGAGTATGGCATGTATAGGGGCTAGACTAGGTAATTTGTTTTGTTATTTTGGCCAAGAATGTGTTGGCCCCTTTAAAGGTGAATTCTTTTGTATATAGCCATAGTTGATGGCTCACTATTATATATGAAAAGATGAAGTTATTCATGGAATTTTATATTACAAAGTTGAGTTGTTTAGTGATTTGTTGAATAGATTTATGTTGTGTGAGTTAGGGTGGTGAAAAGAGCTTGGCAAATAGCCTTGTTCTTGTCCACACGGGTAGGCACAAGAGCGTGTGTCTAGGCCGTGTGTGACACACGGTCAGTCCTATGGGTGTGTGACTTGGCTGTGTGTCCCCTGCATGTTAGTTTTGCAAGTCAATAAGCTTTGTAATAAAAACACGGGCAAAGGCACAACCGTGTGTCTCAGTCGTGTGGGAGGCACGGCCACAGACACGGGCGTGTGCCTAGGCCATGTGAAGTCTGTTGAAATTGGAATTTAATTCGAAACACGGTCTAAGGACACGAGCGTGTGCCTTGACCGTGTGACCATAGTGAGATGATGACGTCATAAACAGAATACCAAGGTTTTGGCACACGGGCTGAGACACGGGCGTGTCGAGGCCGTGTGAGGGACACGGGCCAGGGACACAGGCTTGTGTCCGGCCGTGTGGAATAAGTTAGTGTCGACCACGGGTGAGGGTCATGGGCATGTGTGGCCACACGGCCTGCCCCCACGGTCGTGTCCCATTTCACACCGGCGTGTGGCCCCCGTTTAGATGAAAATTTTTAAGCGCACTAAAGTTTCTGGTTGGATTCCGAAGCCCTCCATATACATGTTTAAGGCCTCGTATGTCCTTAATGAGAATGTTTTGATGGTGAAGAAGATATTTTAAGTTGTATGACCAAGTGAGTTAAGTACGGTGACGCCTCGTACCCGGCTCCGGCGTAGTATACGGGTAAGGGGTGTTACAAGGACTAAATTGTAAAAGTAGTGAAATACTTGGGTCAAAAGTGTAAATATGCTTTACTGAATGTTTTGGATTAAATTGAATAGAGAGATTATTAAATAAGTTAAATTCGATATTATATAGATCAAGAACAGCGAAATATGGACTTAGATCGGGGGAAGAACAAGGTTTTGGATTGATCGATTCGTTTTGCCTTATTTGTATCCGAGGTAAGTTCGCATGTAATAAGCATTGTCATATTTGTGCTTTGAATGCTTTGATATTGCATATATTGTGAATTACAAACTTGTGGACACATTCGACGAAGATTCGACATTAGAAATCTCGGTTTAACCTTAGGAATAGATTAGGATACGAATGACATGTCATTAGGAGTTCACTTCGGGCCATGATATTAGCACTTCGGGTGTGAGTTCATTGAGTTGGCTTCGGGCCATGACATTAGCAATTCGGGTGTGATTTCATTGAGTTGGTTTCAAGCCAAGATATTAGCACTTCGGGTGCAAGTTCATTGATTTGGCTTCGGGCCATGATATTGGCACCTAGGGTGCAAAACTTCCGAGAATCCAAATTTTATTTCGAATGATTCAACGGGTATATAGAAGATATAAAATGGTTAGAAATAGATATGTATCGGTACAAGTATGTACGAAAAACTATATGATCATTGAATCTATGGAAGTTGTGAGCTTATGATCAATTATGTGATCAAATTCATGTTAACTTTGTGATTAATGAATTGTTATATAATATGTTCTTATAACTTGAATGGTAAATGAATGGTGAATGTTGCTTATTATTTCATACGAGCTTACTAAGATTTATAGCTCACTCTGTTTAATTTTCCATGTTTTATAGTGATTTCAAAGCTACATCGGATTCGGGAATCTTCAGAGACTATATCACACTATCCAACTATTACTTGGTACATTTGAAATTAAGTTTTAGGTCATATGGCATGTATAGGAACTTTGAGTCATTTTGATATATATGTTGCTTATGAATTTAGCCATTTAAGTTGGCTTGTAAATGTTTAAAGTTTGGTTTTACGTATAGCCATGAGATTTGGCTTATTTTGGCAAATATGGTTTTGTATATATATATATATATGTGTGTGTTAATGCTCCTTGGTGATGTTGTCATAATTGCTTGTGAATGGCTTGAGGAAGTTTAGGATTTAAGGTAGCTAATGGTTTGAAATTAATATTGTATGCTTGTGGTTTTAGGCAAGATAAAATGCTTGGTTGAAATAGTGCATATATATGCTTTATGGATGTGAAATTGGTATGATTTGAATTGGCAAAACATGGTAATATGAGCATGCTAATTGTTAGTATTGAAATGGTGAATTATGCTTGGTTGGAGTTGATGTTAAATGCCTCTTTATACCTTGTTGGTGTGCCAATTGGGTTGGTGTGGATATATGCAAATTTGGGTGGAAAATTGGCTTGGTAAATAGCCTATTTTTACCCACACGGGCGTGTGTCCCAGTCGAGTGTGACATAGGGTCATGTACACGATCGTTGGTCCCCTAGTGTTAAATTAGAAACCAAGTCAGTATGCTCCACACGGCCTCACACACGAGCGTGTGACTTGGCCATATGACGTAAGTCAGTATACCCTACAGGTTTTGCACGGTCTAGCACACGGCCTGGCACACGGGCGTGTATGGCCATTTTTAGGGCACACGGGCTAGCCACATGGGTGTGTGTGTTGGCCGTGTGACCCAAGTCAGAAAGTTACACGGGGTCGGACACGGGCTGGGACACGGCCATGTGCTTCCATTTTGAATGTTCAGACGGGCTATGACACAGACGTGTCTTTGGCCGTGTGAGCACACGGGCGTGTGTCCCCTATTTTTGAGAAAATTTTTTAAATGTTCTAAAAGTTTCTAAAGTTATCGGTTTAGTTCTGAACCACCCTGAATGCGTGCTTTGGGCCTCGTATGCTCTTTTTAGGGATGATATAAATGTTGTTGATTGATAATTATATTGAATTTGAAAATGTACATGAGATGTATGTGTAATTGTATGATATATCCGGTAATGCTCTGTAACCCTATTCCGGCGTTGAATACGGGTGAGGAGTGTTACATTTATTGGTATCAGAGCTACAATTTAGTCGATTCTCAGACTAACATAGTGTGTGTGAGAGTTTGGCTATACATGCCATATATAACCTGTGATAGTGTGATAACTCCTGACAATTTAAAATGTGTTTTTGTATAGTAAATGGATCCCAATCATGCTGTAGCTGACGATGTCAAGAGTAATGTGCCAACTCCCGCTCAAGAGGCAGCACCGTTTGAATCTAGAAATGTATCGAGTAGTCATAGAGGAGAGGCTAAAGAAGCCTTTTTCCAAATGATGAACAAGTGGTTTACGAATTTTGTTCAGACAAATCCAGCTGCTCAACAACCTCCACCCCCACCTAATCCCCAACCGATTCTTAGAGCTCCTCAAAATGTGGAATTTTTACGATTAAATAACCCACCAGTTGATAAGATTCAGAAGTACGGGTCGAAGAGTTCAGAGCTACTGTTGACGATGATCCTGAGAGAGACGAGTTTTGGCTTGAGAACACTATCAGTGTTTTTGATGAACTTTCTTGCACACAGATGGAGTGTTTAAAATGTGTTGTATCACTTCTAAGGGACACTGCGTATCATGGTGGAATACTCTAGTATCAGTAGTACCGAGAGAAAGAGTTACCTGGGAATTCTTTCAGACTAATTCCAAAAGAAATATATAAGTCAGAGATTTCTCGACCAAAAATATAAAGAGTTTCTAGAATTGAAACAGGGTCGTATGACTGTGACTGAATATGAAAGAGAATTTGTAAGATTAAGTAAGTATGCTCGGGAGTATGTTTATACTGAAGAAATCATGTGCAAACTATTTGTTGATGGGTTGAACGAGGATATTAAACTTCTAGTTGGAATTTAGAATTGAAAGAATTTGTTGTCCTGGTAGATAGAGCTTGCAAAGCTGAGGAGCTTAGCAAAAAAAAAAGATAAAAGGTGACTCAGAGGCTAGAGACTCAAGAAAATGATTGATGAATAAACCGTACCAATATTCATCAAAGAAATCTAGAGATTCGTACACTCGTCCAAATGCTTCAATTGGGTATTCGAACAGAGATCGTGGAAAATAATACTCAAGTCCTAAAGCTCAAGCTACATCAGTATCTAGTGTTGGCAGTGTGAGAAACTATAAACCTAAATGGCAACGATACGGAAGACGACATCCTGGTGAGTATAGAATGAATGATCGGACTCGTTTCAGATGTGGCTCACAAGATCATTTCATTCGAGATTGTCCCGAAGTAGATGAGAAAGATAAATTCCAGAATACAAAACCAAGCAACACAGTTAATAGAGGGAGGCCACCTAAAGCTACGGGGAATGTGTTTGGTGGCAAAGGTACGAAAAAAGACTGTACTATGAAATCTGAGGCTAGAACACCAGCCAGAGCTTACGCTATTCACGCTCGCGAAGATGCGTCATCACCATATGTTATCACCGGTACATTTTCTCTTTATGAAACTAATATGATTGCTTTGATTGATCCTGAATAAAATCATTCATATATTTGTATGAATTTGGTGCCTAATAAGAGTTTTCCTATTAAGTCTACTGAGTTTGTGATTAAAGTATTGAACCCCTTAGGCAAGTATGTGTTAGTTGATAGAGTTTGCAAGAACTGTCCTTTAATGACTCGAGGTTACTATTTTTCGGCTGATTTGGTGCTATTACCATTTGATGAGTTTGATGTAATTCTGGGCATGGATTGGTTGACTCTGCATGATGCTGTTGTGAATTGTAGATGAAATATTAATGAATTGAAATGTCAGAATAGTGAAATCATTCGAATTGAATCAGATGAATCGAAAGAATTGCGTGTTGCGATTTTGTCTGTGTCAGCTCAAAAATGTGAGAAAAGGTTGCGAAGCTTATCTCGTTTATGTTTTAGATATAAAAGTGTCTGAATCGAAGATTGAATCTGTGCCAATAGTCTATGAGTGATACAAACTCGGTTGTTGTTGCTTCGAGTCGTATTATTTTGCTCGATCGAGAAATTGAGTAAAACGTGGTTCGTTTAAAGAAGGTTGGAAAAAGATAGAAAATAGGCTCAAGCAAAGGGCTCAAAGGTGGTTTGGATGAAAGATGGATGAGGTTCGGCTAAGGGCTAAGGTAGAACCAACAATATAGGAAATTGTTGACCCGTGTCTTAAACAGCTCTTAGGTGAATTCAGTTTTTAGGGAATTATCAAGGAAGCCTTGACTCGCTATCTAGCAAGATAAGAACCAAAGTAATACTCGAACGCCACACTTGGAAGTGATAAGTTCAGGTTAATTAAGGAAGGAATGATGCCACAAGTTGAGCTTGATAAGTCGATTCAGTCCAATCGAGAACAATGAGAGTTGAATTCTCACTAAGGAACAACAGTTCATAGATTTTGCAAAAAGTCCCTGCAACCAGCTGAAAACAAAGTATTTATAGGCCTAAGTTAAGCCTAGCTGAATGGTCACATGCAATCAGCTTAATTAAGCTGTTAATGAGCTTCTAGAATAATTACATGTCTTTTAACAAAAACTAGGCCTAGATGATGCCAATGGTCAGCTCATTTAGTCTTCCAATTCAACTAAATTAATGAGCTGATGAGTTGAACTGAAATGTTCAGTTATTGAGCAGCCAAGGAACTTTAATACTTCCTTTAATTCATCCTTGGGCAGCCGAATAAGCAACAGCCAACATTTATGGCATTTTAGGCACACGAACAGCCCTTGAATGTGAACACTTGAATACAATCAGCCACAAGGTGTGAATGGATGGATTTGAGCAGCTACCAAGGTGTGAAAATGTTTGTAAGTTGAATAGACTTGTGTAAACAACTCATTGTCCATTGATATTCACGAACAACCCCTTGGAGAAGAGAAATCAGCAGCTGAATTTATCGTCCATATGCATGCTCTCCTCTTAATGACTTATTTTGCTATTAAGCTAGCTGGTTCAGCTGAATACTATTAACAAAATAAATTCGATTATGGCACCATAATTAGCTCAATTAAGTTGTCTAAACTTAAGACACTTTAATTAGCTGTATGAACTAAGACAACTTAAATACACTTCAAGCAAATTAAATGGCTGTGCTAATTAACACAAATTAATTAACTAAGACATATTAATTACCAAATCTTCTTAGACATAATTAATAAAGTCAAGACATAATAATTACTTAAACTAAAAATAACTAAACGCATTTAAAGTTTATTCTAGCAACTATTTAACTCAAAATGAAAATTAAAATTCAGCTCGTAATAAGTTGCATGGGACACTTATTGAGGTGGTCCATGTGTGATCAATAAGTCCGACCACTTTTTCTCCCCATGCCCGATCAATGTAACTTGCAAGGGCTTCTTGGAACTTCTTAGAACGTGACCGAGTAATAGGTCCTTGGGGTAGCTCTATGGGATTGACAGCAGCTTCCCTAGCTAGGATCGCATCATCCCCCCTCTTCGAGGCGATTTGTCCCCAAATCATCACCTACATCAAAAGGGGATAAATCAGAAATGTTAAAGGTAGCACTTATACCGTACTCACTTGGTAAGTCCAAATTGTAAGCATTTTCATTGATCCTTTCCAAGACTTGAAAAGGACCGTCACCCCTTGGCAAAAGTTTGGACCACTTTTGAGTGGGGAACCTTTCTTTGTGAATGTGGATCCAAACCCAGTCACCGGGTTCGAATAGCATTTGTTTGCGTCATTTTTTCATCTTATGAACATATTGCTCGATTCTCTTTTCACTGTTTCCCTAACTCTTTGATGCAATTGTTTCACGAACTCTGCCTTTTTCTTTCCATCTACATGCATCAATTGATTAGAAGGCAAAGGCAATAAATTCGAAGGAGTTAAGGGATTGAAACCATATACCACTTCAAAAGGTGAATGCTTGGTAGATGAGTGCACCGAACGGTTGTAAGCAAATTCAATGTGTGGTAGACACTCCTCCCAAGTCTTCAAATGGCCCGCAGTAAGGTTGAGAAGAACCGCTTAACGACCTCCGTTTGGCCGTCCGTTTGGGGATGGCACCTTGTTAAGAACAAAAGCTTGATGCCAAGCTTACCCCACAAAGTTCTCCAAAAGTGGCTAAGGAACTTAGTATCACGATCGAAAATGGTGGTCCTCGGAACTCATGCAACCACACGATTTCCTTAAAAAACAAGTTAGCAATGTTTAAGGCATCATCAGTTTTGTTACATGCAATAAAATGGGCTATTTTAGAAAACCTATCTACTACAACATATACAGAATCTTTGCGATTCTTTGTTCTAAGAAGTCCTAGAACGAAATCCATGGAGATGTCCACCCATGGTGCTTCCGGAATCGGCAATGGGGTGTATAGACCGTGTGGCTTGATCTTTGACTTAGCCTTCTTGCAAGCTATCAAATGCTCTCACACTCTAGCCACATCTCGCTTCATCTTCGGCCAATAAAAGTGCTCTTGAAGTGTAGCCAAGGTTTTGACTATGCTAAAGTGGCCCATTAGACCCCCACTATGTGCTTCATTGACTAGCACATCTCTAATTTATCCTTGGGTATAGCTTATTCTCTCGAAAAAGAAACCCATTTTGTCGAAAGTACCTATCGAGAGAACCTTGCACACACAACTTATATACTTCACCAAAGTCAAGATATAATAGCCCAGTTTAGACCCTAGTCGAAATAGTGGTTTCGAGACCACAAATCTGAGGTCAAAAAATATTTTACTATTATTTTCTATGTTTACAGTATGTGATTGGGCATGTGTGAAAGTTATGTGTGAAAATTTTATCGTTTGTGTGTCGAATTATGAGAAATGACTTAATCGCATAAAATGCAAAAGCTATGTGTTGATTGTTAAAGTGCTTAAATGTCATGTCTTATTAAAGGAGAGGTCCTTATGTTGATATTACACCATTTGATAGTTAATGGATGATAATGGTATGGAAATTGGTGTTATTATTAATATTCATTAAGGTTTAAGTTGGTATTTAGCTAGTAAATGTTATAATAGATAAAACCAACATAAAAATTATGTTATATTATCATCATCCTTTGTCGAAATTATCAAGAAAAGAGAAGTAGAAGAATAAGTTAGGGTTCGACACATTTTTGGATTGGATTGAGGTATGTTTTGACTCGGTTTTTAATAATTTCTACGTTTTTGTGATCGCTGCTTAGTGTATTATCAAACCCATGCTTTAATTTTAAAAATTGATAGCCATTTTGAGATATGCCTTTGATGAATATGTGAGCTTTGTGTTGATAGTTTGTGGAATATGAAAGCTTAGTGTTGGGTTAACATAGTTTGTATTTGGATTTTTGGTGAAATTGAGTAATTTAGGCTAAATTGTGAAAATGAGAAAATGAAGGACTAAAATATAAAATAAATGAAATATATGGGCTTGTATTAGCATGGGAAGAATTCGACTCAGCTTATGTGAATAGAAATTTTGTGTATTTTGTGACTTGATGAATTAGGACTAAAGTGTCGAAATGTGGAAATGTGAGGGCAAGTTTGTAAGATGTCCTAAATATGTGTGTTTGGACTAAATTGAATGAATTGGTGATTGAATGATCGGAATTTGAATATGTATAGACCAAGAAATGAGAGATTCAGATCGAGATCGAGGCAAAGACAAAATGCTCGATTAATCGACTAGTTTCGGTATTTCCATGTCCGAAGTAAGTTCGGATATGATACATGTTGTTGAAATATGTTTTAGCATAATGGAATGAATATATATATATGACTATGAGATTAGAAATGCTATGTGTGGAATTGAATTAGATGGCACTAAGTGTGCGTAATTGAAATTGAAATAGAGATGAATAACACTGCGTGTGCGAAGTTGTGAAAGCTTTGGCTTATTGATTTGGCACTGTGTGTGCGATACCGAGATAAGTCGGTTAAAAGAATAAGCACTAAGTGTGCGATGACGAATATGTTTCGGCTACAAATTTGGCACTAAGTGTGCGATTAAGTTGAATAACTATGTGTTGGCTAAGGTATGTATTGAACCTTTGTGGTTGATGAGATTATATATGAAACTATGAATGGTTGAATGAGTATTTTAGCTATGGAAGATATGGTATGAATATTTGAGAATTGATCTATGTGATGGATTTACTTGTTTAATGAGTTTGGTTTGTTAATTTAAATGTATTATGTTACGAACTTACTAAGCTTTTGAGCTTACTGTGTGATATGTTTCTCTGTCTTACAGTGTCAATAAAGCTAGCTCAGATTCGGGATTGCTAGCGACATAATCACACTATCGACAATCTATTTTGGTACTTTTGAAAGATGTGTATATATTTGGTATATGGCATGTATATGCTAGTAGTTATGATATGTTTTTGATGTGTATTAGATTGCCATGTGATATGGCTTGAAAGTTGAATGATGTTAATGTGTATATGTATGTGTTTTGTAAATGATGAATATGGTATGTTTCATGCTTAAATTGTTGATGAAAATTGTGGTCTAAAAGTGAATGGTGATAAAGTTTATATGATGTTTGGTCTATATGATTGGGATGTGAATTTTGGTACTTTGGATGAACCAATGTGAGATGAAAATTGTGTATTATTATAGATGGTATAGTTGATGAAGAATTGGTGCATATATTGGTATGTTTTGGTTGCCATTTGTGGTATAAATGCATATGATTTGAGGCTTGTAGGTGATTTAAGGTGTGGGAGGCAAGTTTGGCCTTGAAAATGGCCTATAATTGCCCACACGGTTGAGCACACAGGCATGTGGCTCGACCGTGTCATTTAAGTTTGCCAAGTGAAACAAGTCAGGCTCGACCACGGGCTAGACACACGGGCGTGTGACTGGTTGTGTGATGCAAGTCAGTGTCGACCACGGGTGAGGCACACGGGCGTGTCCCAAGCCGTGTGGACAATTCAGTATGTATGCCCTGTTTTGACACGGCTTGGACGCACGGGCGTGTCCGAGGCTGTGTGAGGCACACAGCCTACCCACACAGGCGTGTGACCTCTGCAGTTTGGAAAAATCATTAAATTTTCGAAATTTTTTATAAGTGTTCGATTTATTCCCGACCTCTTTCTAACACGTGTTTGAGGTCTCGTAGACCTTATTTAGGGACCATATGTTTATTTTTGAATATGTTTGATTAATGATTGACTTTGTGTTGTGAAATGGTTATGAAATGTTTCGACTGTTCGGTAATGCCTCTTAACCCTATTCCGGTGACAGTTATGGGTTAGGGGTGTTACTCAATATCATTTTCATATAAATCTTTCAAATAAGCAAATCCAAGTAGCTTAGCATCCAAATGGTTAAATAAAGCATATCTACGTGATAGTGCATCCTCAACAATATTTTCTTCACCTTGTTTATACTTAATCACGTAAAGGAAAGACTCCAATAACTCCACCCACTTAGCATGGCATTTGTTCAACTTGGTTTTCCCCTTTATGTAACAGCCTGATTTAGGGCCTAGTCGGAACAGTGGTGCGAGACCAGAAATCTGAAGTAGTAATATGAGCTCTTAAGGTATTTGAGATGGTTGCATGATATTATGAAAGTTTCATGAAGAAATTTTATGAAAATTTCTATTAAAGGGTTCATTAGGACTAAATTGCAAAAGTTGCAAAATATTAGTTTCTAGAAGCTTTTTGTATTAAATAGCTTTAGAATATTAATTAGAAGTCCTTAAATAGCAATTTACCCGAATTATAAATTTTGGACAAAAATGGACATGAGTTAGTAAATGGGGAATTTTTAAAGAGAAGGGCATTTTGGTCATTTATTAATTAAATGATTAAAAAAGGGAAAAAGATGATAAAAATTCTTATTCATCTTCTTCCTTGTGCCAAAAATTGGAGAGACTCCATAGCTAGGGTTCTTCAATTTTTCAAGCTTGCTAGTAAGTTCATTTTAGCCCCGTTTTTAATATTCTCCGTATTTTTGAAATCCTCGTATTATGAATTAGCTATTTTTAGCTATAAGATGAGCTAAGATTCATGTTCATAAATCTAACCATGTATGATATGCTTGTAAAATGACATTTTGTGGAAGATTATGAGAGTTTGATGTTAGATAAACATCTTTTTCTAAGTGAATTTCATGAAAAATGCTAGTAAGGATTAATTTGTTAATATTATGGAATTTGTCATACATGGTAGAAATAGTGAGAATTTGTTATTGCTATAGTTGAGATAATGAATCAGCTAATCATGGAGTTTAAGAAAGTGGTATGAAAATTATTTTACGAGCCTAGGGGCAAAAGTGTTAATATGAAAAACTTTAGGGGCAAAATAGTAATTTTGCCAAAGTATGAGCTAAGAGTCAATTTAGTCAATGTGAGTATTAAATGATCTAAATTATTATTATAGATCAAGAAAAATGAAGCCCGAACCAAAACCGAGGTAAGAACAAAGTCGAGGGCTAAATTGCATATCTACATACATTTTGTATATCGAGGTAAGTTTGAATAATTTCCAAGCTTCATGAATATTTTCATTGAACTTCTTGTTATGTTATTAAATATACATTACTTTCATGAGAATGTTTAATGGTATGCTATACAAAGAAATTAATGAGATTAAGCATGAGAAAGTCCCGATTGAAGTTGAATTACTTAGGATACTCGGTCTACCACATGAGTTAAGAAAGTCCGTATAAGACCAAGCCCAGGCCTGGCATCGGCAATCAAACAAAGTTATCATGTAAGTCCAAGACAAGTCTTGGCATTGAAGAGTTATTATAAGATGAAGACCCATGTAAGCCCAAGCCAAGGCATGGCATTGGTGAGTCTCCAAGTAAAGATGTCATGTAAGTCCAAGACAAGTCTTGGCATTGAAAAGCTATCATGAGATAGAGATCCCATGTAAGTCCAAGCCAAGGCATGGCAATGGTGAGTAACAAGAAAGATTTCATGTAAGTCCAAGCCGAGGCTCGGCATTGACCAGTTCATGAGTAAAGATACCAAATAAGACCATGTCAAGACATGGCAATGGTAAGTTCCCAAGGGAACACACAAGGAAGACTTTGAGTAAGCCCATGTCAAGACATGGCATCAATACCAAGATGAGAGATCCCATGTAAAACCGTATCGAGGATATGGCTTTGACATCGAGTTATATGTGGGATGAGATTCAGTATCCTCGGTTATTCATAGAAATTCATCGGGCAAATGAGTAAAGCTTAAATAAGATAGGAAGAAAATAAGTAAGAAAAGTTATTATTCATGTTATGAATGATGAATTAGAGATTATGATTATTATAGTAAAGTATGCTGATCTATGTGATCAAGTGATACAGGTATCTTGTTTACTTCACGAGCATGAAACTAATAAGTATCATGAGATATGTAAGAATCAGTAAGAGTAAGTAAGCTTAAATAGCTGAAATTATGATGCCATTGTTTATGCCAAATGGTTTATGTTAAACAAGTATGACGTTATGTGAATTATATGCAAACTTACTAAGCTAAATGCTTATGTCTTTTATTCTCTCTTTCCATGTAGTCCTACCAAGCTAATCTCGTGGATCATCGTCATCGGAGCTTGGAGCACACTATCAATCGCTATTTTGGTATAGCCAAGATGTTTATATTAAGTATGGCATGTATAGGAACATTTCATTTTGAGAATATGTCTTAAAAAGGGCAAAAGTATGGGCTATCAAGTTATTATTCTTTTGTATATGGCTAAGTGATTGGCCAAGATTGACTAAGTGTGTATGGTAAACGATATCAATGAAGCATGTAGTATTGTTCATGAAAGATGTAGTAATCTGAATTGTTGGATTGAATATGGAATTGATCTTGACTTCAAGGTGGCAATTGGCTTGGTAAATAGCCTTCAAGTGCCCACACGGATAGACACACGGGCGTGTGTCTAGGCCGTGCGTCCCTTGCACCCTAGTACTTTAAGTTAGATTAGACTACGGGCTAATCCCACGGCCGTTTGTTTAGGCCGTGTATGACACACGGTCAAAACATGGACATGTGCCCCAGGCCATGTGAATATAGTCAGTGTCGACCACGGTCTAAGCCCACGGGCGTGTCAAGGCCGTGTGAATATAGTCAGTGTCGACCACAGTTGGAATACATGGGCATGCCTTAGGGGTACACGGGCGTGTCCCAAGCCACACGGACGTGTGACCCCCTGTTTTAAGGAAAAGTTTTCGATTGAATTACGAAAGTTTCCAGATATGTGTTTAAGGCCTCGTAGTCCTATGAGATGTATGAGTTGTTTAAGAAAGAGAAGTTTTTAATTCGGAACAAAATCTTATAGCATGTAAATACAAGTTTAGCAAGTTCTAGTATAGTAATGTCTCATATCCGGTCTTAGCCTCGGACTCGAGTATGGGGTGTTACATTTAGTGGTATCAGAGCTACGGTTTAGTCGGTTCTAGGACTAACGTAGCATGAGCACGAGTCTAGCTATACATGCCATACATAAGAATGTTTTTATAATGATAGTGTGACGACTCTTGATGAATTAAATTATGTTTATACATATAGTAAATGGATCCCGAAAGAGCTGTAGTGGATGGCGTAAAAAGTAACGCCCCGACTCCCACTGAAGGGACGGTGCCGAACGAGAATGAGAATAGACCTACTACGGTGAGTCAAGGAGGAGGAGAAGAGGCTAGAGAAGCCTTCCTCCATATGATGAACACATGGTATATGGAGTTCTTTTGTACGAACCTGAATGCACAACCCCCTCCACCCCCGCCTATTCCACAACCTATCCCTGTAGCCCCACAAGTAGTAGAGGTGGTAAGAGGAGACAAACCTGCAGTTGATAGGATCAAGAAACATGGGGCAGAAGAATTCCGGGCTAAAATAGATGATGACCCGGAAAGGGCCGAGTTCTGGTTAGAAAATATCATCAGGGTATTTAACGAGTTGTCATGCACACCTGAGGAATGCATGAAGTGTGTAGTCTCTCTTTTAAGAGATTCTGCCTATCAATGGTGGAACACCTTGGTATCGGTAGTACCAAGAGAGAAGATCACTTGGGAATTCTTTCAAGAATAGTTCAAGAAAAAGTATATCAGTCAAAAGTTTGTGGACCAGAAAAGGAAAGAATTCCTAGAACTGAAGCAAGGTAAGATGTCGGTGACTGATTATGAGCGTGAGTTTGTACGACTCAGCAAATACGCTCGAGAATGCGTGTCCACCGAGTCCATCATGAGTAAAAGATTTGAAGATGGGTTAAATGAAGACATCAAATTGTTTGTTGCTGTCCTAGAACTGAAGGAATTCATTTTGCTAGTAGAGAGGGCTTGTAAAGCCGAAGAACTAGTAAAGGAGAAGAGGAAATCTGAAATGGAGTCTCGTGACTCTAGGAAGAGACAGTGGAATAAGTCATTCCAGTCCTCATCCAAGAAGTCAAGAGATTTCTCCACCCGATCGGCTACTTCCACTGGGCTTTCAAGGAAGGACAAGACTAAGCAGTATTCGGGAAATAAAGCACAGACGACTTCAGTTGCTAGTGTAAGGAACATCCAATCGGATAGACCCGAATGCCCACATTGTGGTAGACGTCATCTTGGAGAATGTCGAGCGCATGAAAATGCATGTTTCAGATATGGTTCTCAGGGCCACTACATAAAGGATTTTCTTGAGACGACAGAATAAGAAAGAATTCAAAACCCAAAATCTGGGAGTATGGTCAGAGGAAGACCGCAGAGGAACCCAAGGAGTGGGGTAAGTGGGAGAGGTAACCCTAGAGAACAGGCTACGAGACCCGAGGGTAGGGCGCCTGCGAGAACTTATGCCATTCACGCTCGCGAAGAGGCATCTTCCCCTGATGTTATTACGGGTACCTTTTCTCTTCATGATATTAAAGTTATTGCTTTAATAGATCCCGGATCCACACACTCTTATATTTGCATGAAACTGCTATCCAGTATGAGTATGCCTATAGAGTCTACAGAATTTGTGATTAAAGTGTCTAATCCCTTAGGCAGAAGTGTTTTAGTTGATAAAGTATGTAAAGATTGATAATTAGAGGTCATTATTTTAAAGCAAATCTTATGTTGTTACCATTTGATGAGTTTGACCTCATTCTTGGTATGGACTGGTTGACTGCCCATGATGTAATAGTTAATTGTGGGAAGAAGTACATTGAGATGAGATGTGAGAATAGGGACACTCTCCATGTAGAATCAGATGAACAAGGTAGATTGCCAGTAATGATTTCTCATATGATGGCACAGAGATACATAAGAAAGGGGTATGAGGCATATCTGGCCTTTGTGATGAATGATAGAGAAACAAAGTTAAAGATTGAGTCATTACCGATAGTATGTGAGTACTTGAATGTTTTTTCTGAGGAATTACCAGGACTGCCACCGGTTAGAGAGGTTGAGTTCAGTATTGAGCTAGCTCCTGGTACTGTACCGATATCTATTACTCCTTATAGAATGGTCCCAACGGAGTTGAAAGAGTTGAAGTCTTAGTTGCAAGAATTGACAGATAAAGGCTTTGCAAGATCAATTTATTCACCATGGGTTGCTCCAGTTTTATTTGTGAAAAAGAAAGATGGCACTATGAGATTGTGCATAGTGTAACATCCTAAATTATTGGGCCTATGCGTTTAGTGTGGTGATATGTTTAATGTGTTAATTTAAGTGTTAGAGGTCCAAATTGGGCTCAGGCTTAGGCAGAGGCCTTGGTTAAATTATCTGTTTGGGCACCATAAGGTTTAAAAGGTAGTATCTGTGATTAAAATACCAAAGTGGGATTGTGGCCCAGGGGTCAGTGGCGCTACATAGGGAGCAAGGGGGTGACGCCACACAAGGGAAAAAGGGGCCCAAATTTAAGTTTCATGGAGCCGAAATCTTTTAATTGAAGTTAGCTAATTTTCGGTATTAGGGTTAGGTGGAGTGGACGGCCACAAGGCTCAAAAATAGGAGGATTTATGTGAATAGGATAATGTAGATATTATATTTGATAATATGGAAGATAAAAAGGAGAAAAGATAGGAGCTATTTGCAAGGCTAGGTTTTGGCCAAAATTCCATCACCTAGAGGAGTGAAGAAATTGGTTTCTTCATGGCAAAGGAGTACCGAATTTTCCCTTTTTATTTGCTAAATTTTTAGTTATCAGGAAGGGTACTTTCAATTTTTGACAGGTAAGTGCCGAAATCTCAATAAATAGGGAGATAGCTCATCAATTCTGGCATTTGAACCCTACTCCTTTCTTCATTCTTTGTGCCGAAATTCTCAGTCTTCCTCTGCAATTTCTTTTCTTTTGATTTCTTCAAAAGCCGAAACCTCCCAATCTTCTCAACATCTTTTCTTTCAAAAGCCAAAACCCTGAACTCTCTTCTCATCTCCATAGCCGAATACTCCTATTCTTCTTGTCGATTTCTTCAACTAAAAGCCGAAACTACTTGGATTTCTTCTTATTATCTTCTCTTCTTGATCTTCTCAAAAGCCGGAATCTTTAAGGGGTAGTCGAATTCTTTGTGTTAAGGTGAGTGCCAATTTCCCTATCTCTTCACTATCTCTTTCGGGTTTTGGAAGACAAAGCCGAAAAGCTAATGGTTTAATGGTTCTATGTATTTTCTTGTTGGGCGACATTCGGGAATTGAAGTAGATCTCTTAGATCTAAAAGCTGGAAACACTAGTCCCTGAATCTCATATCACTTTTCGGGATTTCAAGGTAAGGATTTCAATTCTCCTTAAGATGATCCACCGTTTTCGTTTCGTTAGTTGTGCCTTAACCTAATGTTTCGTTATCGGCTTCTGAACAACACCTTAGGTAGATAACGGTGGTGTTGGCTACGGATAGCGTTGGCTTAGAAAGTCTCGTTCTAATGGTAATCAGGTGTGTAGATCTCTAACACACTCTTTAACTGTATTTATGTGTTATGGGCTAAAAAGCAGGAAAGAGGCTGTGTAGACAGTCGAATGAAACCCTAAAAGGGTGAGGCAAGGATGCCAGGTATGTAATCATATAAATTCTCTATGTGTATCGAAATATATGAAAGCCTGTATGATGTTTTCTTTATGTGTGTATGCATGGGGTGGGATTATGATATTGAAAGGGAAGTGCATGATAGGTCACTTGGTGATCGGTGGTTAAACCACAAATTCAAATGTTAGGTCACATAGTGATCAGTGGCTCTGCCACATTTAATGATTCCTAAATAACAGGAATAGGCAGTACGGCTGTCGTTGTGGTGTGTAGCGGATGGAAGGTTGATTGTAGAAATCCCCAAGGTGTGATGGTTGGTACGGGTTGGTGTGTAGAGGATGGAAACCTAGAATGGGTTGGGCTGTTCATCACTTATTATTTAACATGTAATTATGATTGTTGCCTTAATGTATGGGCCAGGGCCCATAATGTGTTTGTGGGCTCAGGTCGTTGTGTGTTTTCGGGATTTATACACTGAGTCTTGGTGACTCACGCTTTCCTTTTTCTCTACTCTTTTAGATGAGCAGTAGATGTGGACATGGGAGTCTAGACAGACTCGAGGGGCCATCAAGTCTTAATATTATTTATATAGACTATTTCGACTTTTCCTTTAAGTTTTAATTTTTGGAATATTTATGTAATAAGGCCCCATAGTTTATATTCAACTAAGTAGTTTTTAATATTTGCAACTTATGAAATTATGTCATAGGTTTAATTATATGAAATAATAATAATACAAGGTTTTTTTTTCAAATGTCACTTATTTATTCAATTATTGTCTAATTAACTTACGATTTCCAAAAGCGATAAGGAACTATGTTTTCAAAATCGAAATAGTCTATATAAAAAAATATTAAGACTTGATGGCCCCTTGAGTCTGTCTCGGTTCCCATGTCCACGATCTACTGCTCATCTGAAAGAGTAGAGAAAAAGGAAAGCTTGAGTCACCAAGACTCAGTGTATAAATCCCGAAAACACACGACTTGAGCCCACAAACACATTATGGGCCCTGGCCCATACATTAAGGCAACAATCATAATTACATGTTAAATAATAAGTGATGAATAGCCCAACCCATCCTAGGTTTCCATCCTCTACACACCAACCCGTACCAACCATCACACTTTGGGGATTTCTACAATCAACCCTCCATCCGCTACACACCACAACGACAGCCGTACTGCTGCGGATTTCTTCAACTAAAAGCCGAAACTACTTGGATTTCTTATTATTATCTTCTCTTCTTGATCTTCTCAAAAAGCCAGAATCTTTAAGGGGTAGTCGAATTCTTTGTGTTAAAGTGAGTGCCGATTTCCCTATCTCTTCACTATCTCTTTCGGGTTTTGGAAGACAAAGCTGAAAAGCTAATGGTTTAATGGTTCTATGTATTTTCTTGTTGGGCGACATTCGGGAATTGAAGTAGATCTCTTAGATCTAAAAGCCGGAAACACTAGTCCATGAATCTCATATCACTTTTTAGAATTTCAAGGTAAGGATTTCAATTCTCCTTAAGATGATCAACCATTTTCTTTTCGTTAGTTGTGCCTTAATCTAATGTTTCATTATCGGCTTCTGAAGAACACCTTAGACAGATAGCGGTGGTGTTGGCTACGGATAGCGTTGGCTTAGAAAGTCTCGTTCTAACGGTAATCAGGTGTGTAGATCTCTAGCACACTCTTTAACTGTAATTTATGTGTTATAGGCTAAAAAGCCAGAAAGAGGCTGTGTAGACAGTCGAGTGAAACCCTAAAAGGGTGAGGCAAGGATGCCAGGTATGTAATCATAGAAATTCTCTATGTGTATCAAAATATATGAAAGCCTGTATGAAGTTATCTTTATGTGTGTATGCATGGGGTGGGATTATGATATTGAAGGGGAAGTGCATGATAGGTCACTTGGTGATCGGTGGTGAAACCACAAATTCAAATGTTAGGTCACATAGTGATCGGTGGCTCTGCCACGTTTAATGATTCCTGAATAACAGGAATAGGCAGTACGACTGTCGTTATGGTGTGTAGCGGATGGAGGGTTGATTGTAGAAATCCCCAAGGTGTGATGGTTGGTACGGGTTGGTGTGTAGAGAATGGAAACCTAGGATGGGCTGGGCTATTCATCAATTATTATTTAACATGTAATTATGATTGTTGCCTTAATGTATGGGCCAGGGCCCATAATGTGTTTGTGGGCTCAGGTCGTTGTGTGTTTTCGGGATTTATACACTGAGTCTTGGTGACTCACGCTTTCCTTTTTCTCTACTCTTTCAGATGAGCAGTAGATCGTGGACATGGGAGCCGAGACGGACTCGAGGGGCCATGAAGTCTTAATATTTTATGTAATAAGGCCCCATAGTTTATATTCAACAAAGTAGTTTTTAATATTTGCAACTTATGAAATTATGTCGTAGGTTTAATTTTATGAAATAATAATAATACAAGGTTTTTTTCAAATGTCACTTATTTATTCAATTATTGTCTAATTAACTTCACGATCCCCCCATGCATACACAAAAAAAAAAACCCCAAGTTTTGTAAAATTTCCAAAGAAATACACTTGAGTTGTGAAAATTTCCAACCAACCGCGAATTTATAAAATACCTATGTTTTGCAAATTTACTCGAATACCCTAGATTTACAAGAGTAAACCGGTTTGAAAAATTAAATTTTTTAAAGTACCCCTGCTTCAAAAGGAAAAAGGAAAAAAAAACAAAACAACAATATCAAAATACCCCTGACTTGCAAAATTACCGAATTACCCTCGGATTCCAAAATTACCGAAATACCCCCGGATTGCAAAAAATTACCAAAATACCCTTTTTCACAAAATCACCAAGGAACCCTATTTTGGAAAATTACGAAAAATACCCCTGTAGGATAAATTACGAAAATACCCCTGGGTAGTGAAATGACGAAGATATCCCAACATGATGAATGCAAGCTCGTGGATGCTAATTGTATGTTGATGTTTGATGATTGAATGTATGTACTTCCTAGAATTAGAGAATACGAACTGGAGACTGAATTGTAGATATAACTGCGAATTCGAAAGAACTACTCTTAAAACTACTATTCATAAGACTGTTCGGGGTTAATTAGTGGAAGAAAACTAATAATTCATAAAATTTCTAATCAGATAAATGCGAATCGGTAGAATGAGTACAAGGGGTCGAGGACGTCCGCCGCGTGGTCGTGGTAGGGGTAGGATGACGGTGTCAGAACCAGTGGGATCTGGTCATGGATCTGGTAACAAGATGCCAGCTACGAAGGAGGAATTTCAGGATCAGACTGTCAGAGATGACGCGGTATCTTAGGCAATGTTAAGGGTTTTAGAGAGGGTTGCTAGGGCAGGCATGGGCACAGGAGCCCGGAAATCTATGTCGGAGCGACTTAGAGCTAATGGGGTAGAAGTGTTTAGGGGAATTTCTGGTGTAGCCCCGAGTTCAGCTGAGTATTGGTTGGAGGCGGTGGAACGCATAATGGATGATTTGGGTTTCACGGATAAGGAGAAGTTGAAAGGGGTTGTATCTCTCCTGCGGGATGAGGCATATCAATGGTGGCTTACAGTTAAGGATGGTACAGTGGCTGACAGTATCACCTGGGATCTCTTTAAAATGGCGTTTCAGAATAAGTACATTGGATCAAGTTATGTGGATGCGCAGCGCAGAGCATTTCTGAATCTGGTCCAAGGGAGTAGGTCAGTGGCTGCGTATGAAGCTGAATTCTTACGCCTTAGCCGTTATGCTCGAGGGATGGTAGCCACAGAGCATGAACGTTGGTTCGGTTCGAAGATGGTCTGAAGGACGACTTGCACGTTTTGATAGGCCCACAGTGGGAGAGTGAGTTTGCGGTCCTAGTGGAAAAGGCTAAGATAGCCGAGGAGGTAAAGCGAACCGAGAAACTGAATCGGGATAGATATAGGAGCGGGAATAAGAGGAATGCTGGACCGTCAGGGTCAGCTGGGCGTAACCAGAAGAGACCTAGGTCAGATGGGCCGAAACAGGATGAGAGACCTGCTGCTAGTCAGACACAGAAGTGTGCTTGATGTGGCAAATTTCATGCCGGTGAGTGTTGGGCAGGCACTGGGAAGTGCTTTAGGTGTGGATCTACGGACCACCAGGTTAAAACCTGTCTGCAGCAACGGGACAGTGAAGGGCCCACGGGTCGAGGAAATGCTCAGCCTGGCAGAGGAGGTCAGCAGCCACAAAGAGGTTGTGGTGCAGCCAGAGAAGGTAATAGTGTCGGTCGGGGTCGTGGAGCACCAGGCCAAGGGGCAGGAAACACTAAGGCGAGACAGCTAGGATTGGTCTATGCTGTCAGACATCGAGAGGAGGCTGGCGCACCGGATGTCATAACCGGTACGTTTCTAATTTTTGGTTTGCCTTACACTGCATTAATTGACATTGGGTCGACGCATTCGTATGTAGCTAGTAGTGTATCTGGAACTTTAAGGTTAGAATCAGAAATTACCCCTAGGGCAATGACTGTAGTTAGCCCGTTAGGACAATCTGTAGTAGTGGATAAACTCTATCGGGAAGTACCTCTAGAAGTTCAGGGGGTAGTCTTCTAAACGGATCTAATGGAATTACCGTTCGGGGAGTTTGATTTAATTTTAGGCTTGGACTGGCTTGTGAAGTATCAAGCTAATCTAGATTGTGCAGCCAAGCGTATGGTGGTAAAAACCCCCGAGGGTGATGAAGTGTTGGTGATAGGAGAAAGGGGGAACTGTCTGTCGAATGTGGTGACTGCCCTAAGAGCGGAAAGGATGGTGAGAAAAGGATGTGAGGCAGTATTAATGTTTTTTCGAGCTCTGGAAGCTAAAGAATTAACAGTTGGGGATGTTAGGACGGTGAAGGAATTTCCTGATGTTTTCCCTAAAGAGCTTCCGGGATTACCCTCGGATCGTGAAGTGGAGTTTGGTATCGATCTTCTTCCGGGAACAGCGCCAGTATCGATTGCTCCATATAGAATGGCTCCGAAGGAGTTGGTGGAATTGAAAGCGCAGATTCAGGAGTTGCTGGATAGAGGGTTTATTCGACCGAGCGTGTCGCCTTGGGGAGCGCCTGTGTTATTCGTTAACAAGAAGGATGGATCAATACGTATGTGCATTAATTATAGTCAGCTGAATAAGTTGACCATCAAAAATAAATACCCGTTGCCGAGGATCGACGATCTGTTCGATTAGTTGAAGGGGGCCTCAGTCTTTTCGAAGATAGATCTGAGATCAGGGTACCATCAGCTTAAGGTCAAGGAGGCGGATATTCATAAGACGGCTTTTAGGACTCACTATGGTCATTATGAATTTATGGTGATGCCATTTGGGTTGACCAACGCGCCAGTAGCGTTCATGGACATGATGAACCGAGTGTTTCAACCCTACCTAGATCGGTGTGTCGTGGTGTTTATAGATGATATCTTGGTTTATTCAAAGTCGGAGGAGGAGCATGATGCTCATCTGCAAATAGTATTGCAGATTCTGCGGGAGAAGCAGTTGTATGCCAAATTTAGTAAGTGTGAATTTTGGCTAAGGGAAGTTACGTTTCTAGGGCACGTTGTGTCGGAAGAAGGGATTAGGGTTGACCCTCGAAAGATTGAAACGGTGTTGGATTGGAAGCCACCTAGGTCTATGGCTGAGATTAGGAGTTTTCTTGGTTTGGCTAGGTACTACCGAAGGTTTGTTGAAGGATTTTCTTCGGTTGCGGCACCGTTGACTAAGTTGCTACGGAAAGGAGTCCCATTTAATCGGTCTGATAAGCAGCAGGAGAGTTTCGAGAAGTTAAAGAGGATTCTGACGGAGGCTCCGGTGTTGATTTAGCCGGAGGCGAGGAAGGAGTTTGTAATTTACTGTGATGCGTCACACACATGATTAGGATGTGTGTTGATGCAAGATGGAAAGGTGGTTGCATATGCATTTCGGCAGTTAAGACCGCATGAATCGAATTATCCCACCCATGACTTGGAGTTGGCGGCAGTGGTGTTTGCCTTAAAAATTTGGAGGCATTATTTGTACAGGGAGAAATCTGTCATTTACACAGATCATAAGAGCTTAAAATACCTGTTGACTCAGAAGGAGTTGAATCTAAGGCAGAGGAGGTGGATCGAGTTGTTAAAGGATTATGATTGCTCGATCGAATATCACTCGGGTAAGGCTAATATAGTGGTGGATGCTATAAGCCGTAAAGTAGTCTCTGACTTAAGAGCAATGTTTGCTCACCTTAGTCTATACCAGGATGGGAGCTTATTAGTTGAACTTCAAGTGAAACCCTCTTGGATCAGTCAGGTTAAGGAGAGGCAACAGACCGATGAGTTGCTAAAGGGGAAGTTGCAGCTAATCCCAAAGGATAGGTCAACGGAATTCAATATGAATGATGAAGGACTGTTATGTTTCCAAGGGAGAGTGTGCATGCCAAAGGATCCGGAGTTGAGGCGTAGGATTTTGCATGAAGCGCACGGTAGAGCATACGCTATGCACCTTGGAGGAAGTAAGATGTTTCGGGATTTGTGAGATCAGTTCTGGTGGCCGGGTTTGAAGCAAGAGGTAACTGAATTGGTGGGTAAGTGCTTGACCTGTCAGCAGGTAAAGGAGAGCATCAGTTACCATCAGGGTTATTGCAGCCGGTGAAGATTCCACAATGGAAGTGGGAAAGAATCACCATGGACTTTGTTAGTGGGTTACCCCTCACGCCTACTAAGAAAGATTCAGTCTGAGTAATTGTAGATCGCCTGATGAAGTCTGCTCACTTCATACCCGTACGTGTTGATTACTCTCTATAGAAGTTAGCTAAGTTATACATAGCGGAGGTGGTGAGGTTGCATGGAGTACCGGTTTCGATCATATCAGATAGGGACCCTAGGTTCACCTCGCGATTTTGGAAGGCGTTGCATCAAGCGTTGGGCACAAAGTTGGATTTCAGTACAGTGTTTCATCCTCAGACCGATGGACAGTCTGAGCGGGTGATCCAGATCTTGGAGGACATGTTAAGAGGATGTGTCATTGATTTCAGAGGTAGTTGAGAAGAGTTCCTACCATTAGCAGAGTTTGCTTACAACAACAGCTACCAGTCTAGTATTCAGATGGTGCCCTATGAAGCTTTATACGAGCAGAAGTGTCGTACTCCTACCTGTTGGACGGAATTAGGGGAACGTCAGGTTTTGGGTCCGGAACTGGTGACTGAGACAGAAGAGAAGGTTAAGTTAATTCGGGCTCGACTAAAGGAAGCGTCGAACAGACAGAAGTCCTATGCTGATTTAAAGCATAAGGACATAGAGTTTGCAGTGGGTGACAAAGTATTTTTGAAGGTGTCGCCATGGAAGAAAGGACTGAGGTTTGGACGGAAGGGTAAATTATGTCCAAGGTTTATTGGACTTATCAGGTGGTGAAACGAGTAGGACCAGTAGCCTATCAGCTTGAACTGCCCTCTAAGCTAAGCCAGACTCAAAACATGTTTCATGTCTCTATGTTGAGACGATATCATTCAGACCCATCTCATGTCGTTCTGTGGAGGAAATCGAGATAAGACCTGATCTATCCTTCGAAGAGGAATCAGTGGAAATTATGGATCGGGATGTCAAAGTGTTACGAAGGAAAACGATTCCATTGGTTAAGGTGCTACGGCGGAATCATGGTTCTGAAGAGGCTACTTGGGAACTAGAGGAAGCGATGCGGCAGCAATACCCTCATCTTTTCTGACCAGGTAATTTCGAGGACGAAATTTCTTTAAGGGGGTAGAACTGTAACATCCTAAATTATTGGGCCTATGCGTTTAGTGTGGTGATATGTTTAATGTGTTAATTTAAGTGTTAGGGGTCCAAATTGGGCTCAGGCTTAGGCAGAGGCCTTGGTTAAATTATCTGTTTGGGCACCATAAGGTTTAAAAGGTAGTATCTGTGTTTAAAATACCAAAGTGGGCTTGTGGCTCAGGGGTCAGTGGCGCCACTTAGGGAGCAAGGGGGTGACGCCACACAAGGGAATAAGGGGTCCAAATTTAAGTTTCATGGAGCCCAAATCTTTTAATTGAAGTTAGCTAATTTTCGGCATTAGGGTTAGGTGGAGTGGATGATGTCACAAGGCTTAAAAATAGGAGGATTTATGTGAATAGGATAATGTAGATATTATAGTTGATAATATGGAAGATAAAAAGGAGAAAAGATAGGAGCTATCTGCAAGGCTAGGTGTTGGCCGAAATTCCATCACCTAGAGGAGTGAAGAAATCGGTTTCTTCATGGCTAAGGGGTGCCAAATTTTTCCTTTTTATTTGTTAAATTTTTAGTTATCAGGAAGGGCACTTTCGATTTTTGACAGGCAAGTGCCGAAATCTCTATAAATAGGGGGGATAGCTCATCAATTCTGGCATTTGAACTCTACTCAATTCTGGCATTTGAACTCTACTCCTTTCTTCATTCTTTGTGCCGAAATTCTCAGTCTTCCTCTGCAATTTCTTTTCTTTTGATTTCTTCAAAAGTCGAAACCTCCCAATCTTATCAACATCTTTTCTTTCAAAAGCCGAAACCCTGAACTCTCTTCACATCTCCATAGCTGAATACTCCCTATTCTTCTTGCCGATTTCTTCAACTAAAAGCCGAAACTACTTGGATTTCTTCTTATTATCTTCTCTTCTTGATCTTCTCAAAAAGCCAGAATCTTTAAGGGGTAGTCGAATTCTTTGTGTTAAGGTGAGTGCCGGTTTCCCTATCTCTTCACTATCTCTTTCGGGTTTTGGAAGACAAAGCCAAAAAGCTAATGGTTTAATGGTTCTATGTATTTTCTTGTTGGGCGACATTCGGGAATTGAAGTAGATCTCTTAGATCTAAAAGCCGGAAACACTAGTCCCTGAATCTCATATCACTTTTCGGGATTTCAAGGTAAGGATTTCAATTCTCCTTAAGATGATCAACCATTTTCTTTTCGTTAGTTTTGCCTTAACCTAATGTTTCGTTATCAGCTACTAAACAACACCTTAGGCAGATAGCGGTGGTGTTGGCTACGGATAGCGTTGGCTTAGAAAGTCTCGTTCTAATGGTAATCAGGTGTGTAGATCTCTAACACACTCTTTAACTGTAATTTATGTGTTATGGGCTAAAAAGTCGGAAAGAGGTTGTGTAGACAGTCGAATGAAACCCTAAAAGGGTGAGGCAAGGATGCCAGGTATGTAATCATAGAAATTCTCTATGTGTATCGAAATATATGAAAGCCTGTATGATGTTTTCTTTATGTTTGTATGCATGGGGTGGGATTATGATATTGAAGGGGAAGTGTATGATAGGTCACTTGGTGATCGGTGGTTAAACCACAAATTCAAATGTTAGGTCACATAGTGATTGGTGGCTCTTCCACGTTTAATGATTCCTGAATAACAGGAATAGGCAGTACGGCTGTCGTTGTGGTGTGTAGCGGATGGAGGGTTGATTGTAGAAATCCCCAAGGTGTGATGGTTGGTACGGGTTGGTATGTAGAGGATGGAAACCTAGGATGGGTTGGGCTATTCATCACTTATTATTTAACATGTAATTATGATTGTTGCCTTAATGTATGGGCCAGGGCCCATAATGTGTTTGTGGGCTTAGGTCGTTGTGTGTTTTCGGGATTTATACACTGAGTCTTGGTGACTCACGCTTTCCTTTTTCTCTACTCTTTCAGATGAGTAGTAGATCGTGGACATGGGAGCCGAGACAGACTCGAGGGGCCATCAAGTCTTAATATTTTTTTAATAGACTATTTCGGCTTTTCCTTTAAGTTTTAATTTTTGGAATATTTATGTAATAAGGCCCCTTAAGTTTATATTCAAGAAAGTAGTTTTTAATATTTGCAACTTATGAAATTATGTCATAGGTTTAATTATATGAAATAATAATAATACACAGTTTTTTTTCAAATGTCACTTATTTATTCAATTATTGTCTAATTAACTTACGATTTCCAAAAGCGATAAGGAACTATGTTTTCAACATCAAACCTGTAACATGCCAGATCTGGTCGAAACGTATGGGCCGGGTTTGGGGTGTTACACATAGATTACCATCAGCATAACAAAGTGACTGTGAAGAACAAGTACCCATTGCCTAGGATCGATGATTTGTTCGATCAATTAAAAGGAGCCACAGTGTTCTCCAAAATAGACTTGAGATCAGGGTACTACCAGTTAAGAGTAAAGGATTCAGATGTTTCTAAGACCACTTTTCGAACAAGATATGGGCATCATGAGTTTTTAGTCATGCCCTTTGGATTGACCAATGCCCCTGCGGTATTTAAGGACCTAATGAACCGCATCTTTAGGCCATACCTAGACAAGTTTGTAGTCGTTATACTGATTTATTCTCGAGATGAGATCGAACATACTGAACACCTATGGACAGTTTTACAGATTTTACAAGAAAATCAGTTGTATGCCAAGTTAGTAAAAGTGAATTTTGGCTCAAGGAAGTAGGATTCCTGGGACATATTGTCTCGAGAGATGGAGTCTGAGTAGATCCAAGTAAGATTTCGGCCATAATGGACTATAAGACACCGAAGAATATCTCTGAGATTAGAAGCTTCTTAGGCTTAGTCGGCTATTACAGACGATTTGTCAAGGGGTTTTCCATGATTGCAACCCCGATGACTAAGTTGTTACAAAAAAATGTGAAGTTTGAGTGGACAAAAAGATGCCAACAAAGTTTCGAGAAACTGAAAGCATTATTGACAAAAGCTCCAGTTTTAGTAGAACCTGAGACGGGGAAAGAATTCATAATTTACAGCGCTACATCCTTAAATAGGTTAGGCAGTGTGCTTATGCAAGAGGGCAAAGTGATTGCTTATGCCTCAAGACAGTTGAAGCCTCATGAGAAGAACTATTCGACACGATCTAGAGTTGGCTGCCATAGTCTTCGCATTGAAAATATAGAGACACCATCTGTATGGTGAAAGATGCTAAATTTTCACTGATCACAAAAGTTTGAAGTACTTGATGACGCAAAAAGAGTTGAACTTAAGGCAACAGAGATGGTTAGAGTTAATAAAAGATTATGAGTTGATCATTGACTACCATCCAGGAAAGGCGAATGTGGTCGCTGATGCTTTAAGCAAAAAGTCCCTATTTGCATTAAGGGCAATGAATTCACGGATGACTTTATTCGATGATGGATCTATTCTAGCTGAATTAAGAGCTAGACCAGTATTCCTCCAAGAGATCTTAGAAGCTCAGGAATAAGATAGCGAATTGCAAGCCAAGAGAGCTCAGTGCGAGTCAGATATTGAATCCGACTTTCGGATTAATTCTGATGGATGTTTAATGTTTAAAGGTAGAGTTTGTGTACCAAGAAAGGAAGAGCTTATTCAGAGAATTTTACATGAGGCACATAACGGATGTTTATCTGTACATCTGGGTAGTACTAAGATGTATAATCATTTGAAACAACAGTATTGGTGGCCGAAAATGAAGAAAGACATTTCAGAGTTTGTTTCCAAGTGCATGATTTGTCAGCAAGTAAAGGTTGAACACCAAGTACCTTCAGGTTTACTTCAACCCATTTTGGTTCCCGAGTGGAAATGGGATCGTATTACCATGGATTTCATAACGGGTTTACAGTTGTCACCGAGCAAGAAAGATGCTATATTGGTTGTAGTTGATAGACTCACGAAGTCAGCCCATTTTATACTTGTGCAAGTGGATTACTCACTCGATAAGCTAGCAAGCTTGTACGTTTTAGAAATAGTAAGGCTTCAAGGAGTTCCAATATCAATCATATCAGATAGAGATCCGAGATTCACATTCAGATTTTGGAAGAAGCTACAAGAGGCCCTCCGTACAAAATTGAGCTTTAGTACAGCTTTTCATCCTAAAACCGACGGTCAGTCGGAGAGGTTAATTCAAGTACTCGAGGATATGCTCAGATGTTGTGTTCTAGAATTCCAAGGCAGTTGGGAAAAGTTTCTCCCATTGGTAGAGTTTGCCTATAATAATAGCTTTCAGTCGAGCTTAAAGATGGCGCCTTATGAGGCTCTATATGGCGTAAGTGCAGAACGCCTTTATTTTGGACTGAACTCAAAGAAAACCGAATTCACGGGGTTGATTTGGTCAGAGAAGCTGAAGAGAAAGTCAAAGTGATACTAGAATGTTTAAAAGTTGCAGCAGACAGAAAGAAATCCTACTCGGATTTAAGAAGAAAAGAGATAGAGTATCAAGTCGGGAATAAAGTTTTCTTGAAAGTGTCACCATAGAGAAAAGTTCTAAGATTTGGTCGAAAAGGCAAGTTGAGCCCACGTTTCATTGGACCATATGATATTACCGAGAAAGTTGGGCCGGTAGCTTACCGATTCGCATTGCCGTCAGAGTTAGAAAAGATACATGATGTGTTTCACGTGTCCATGTTGAGACACTACCGATCAGATCCTTCACATGTAATTACCCCGTCAGAGATAGAGATTCATTCCGAAATGACTTATGGTGAAGAACCAGTTAAGATTTTAGCTCGAGAAGTCAAGCAGCTAAGAAATAAAAATGTTGCCCTAGTGAAAGTATTGTGGCAAAGACATGGAATAGAAGAAGCTGCGTGGGAACCAGAAGAAAGCATGAGAAATCAGTACCCAAACCTATTTGCTGGTAAGATTTTCGAGGACGAAAATCCCTAAGGGGAGAGAATTGAAACAACCCGATTTAGGGCCTAGTCGGAATAGTGGTGCGAGACCTCAAATCCGAAGTAGTAATATGAGCTCGTAATGTATTTGAAGAAATTTTGTCAAAATTTCTATTAAAGGGTCCATTAGGACTAAATTGCAAAAGTTGCAAAATATGAGTTTCTAGAAGCTTTTTGTATTAAATAGCTTTAGAATATTAATTAGAAGTCCTTAAATAGCAATTTGCCCGAATTATAAATTTTGGACAAAAATAGCAATTTGCCCGAATTATAAATTTTGGACAAAAATGGACAATAGGGTATTTTTAAAGAGAATGGCATTATGGTCATTTATTAATTAAATGATTAAAAAGGGAAAAAGATGATAAAAATTCTTATTCATCTTCTTCTTTGTGCCGAAAATTGGAAAGACTCCATAGCTAGAGTTCTTCAATTTTTCAAGCTTGCTAGTAAGTTCATTTTAGCCCCGTTTTTAATATTCTTCGTATTTTTTAAATCCTCGTATTATGAATTAGCTATTTTTAGCTATAAGATGAGCTAAGATTCATGTTCATAAATCTACCCATGTATGAATGCTTGTAAAATGACATTTTATGGAAGATTAAGAGAGTTTGATGTTAGATAAACATCTTTTTCTAAGTGAATTTCATGAAAAATACTAGTAAGGATTAGTTTGTTAATATTATGAAATTTGTCATACATGGTGGAAATAGTGAGAATTTGTTATTGCTATAGTTGAGATAATGAATCAGCTAATCATGGAGTTTAAGAATGTGGTATGAAAATTATTTTACGAGCCTAGGGGTAAAAGTGTTAATATGAGAAAATTTAGGGGCAAAATAGTAATTTTACCAAAGTATGAGCTAAGAGTCAATTTAGTCAATGTGAGTATTAAATGATCTAAATTATTATTATAGATCAAGAAAAACGAAGCCCGGATCAAAACCGAGGCAAGACCAAAGTCGAGGGCTAAATTGCATATCTACATACATTTTATATATCGAGGTAAGTTTGTATAATTTCCAAGCTTCATGAATATTTTCATTGAACTTCTTGTTATGTTATTATATATACATTACTTTCATGAGAATGTTTAATGGTATGCTATACAAAGAAATTAATGAGATTAAGCATGAGAAAGTCCCGATTGAAGTTGAATTACTTAGGATACTCGATCTACCACATGAGTTAAGAAAGTCCGTATAAGACCAAGCCCAGGCCTGGCATCGGCAATCAAACAAAGTTATCATGTAAGTCCAAGACAAGTCTTGGCATTGAAGAGTTATTATAAGATGAAGACCCATGTAAGCCCAAGCCAAGGCATGGCATTGGTGAGTCTCCAAGTAAAGATGTCATGTAAGTCCAAGACAAGTCTTGGCATTGAAAAGCTATCATGAGATAGAGATCCCATGTAAGTCCAAGCCAAGGCATGGCATTGGTGAGTAACAAGAAAGATTTCATGTAAGTTCAAGCCGAGGCTCGGCATTGACCAGTTCATGAGTAAAGATACCAAATAAGACCATGTCAAGACATGGCAATGGTAAGTTCCCAAGGGAACACACAAGGAAGACTTTGAGTAAGCCCATGTCAAGACATGGTATCAATACCAAGATGAGAGATTCCATGTAAGACCGTATCGAGGATATGGCTTTGGCATCAAGTTATATGTTGGATGAGATTCAGTATCCTCGATTATTCATAGAAATTCATCGGGCAAATGAGTAAAGCTTAAATAAGATAGCAAGAAAATAAGTAAGCAAAGTTATTATTCATGTTATGAATGATGAATTAGAGATTATGATTATTATAGTAAAGTATGCTGATCTATGTGATCAAGTGATACAGGTATCTTGTTTACCTCACGAGCATGAGACTTGTAAGTATCATGAGATATGTAAGAATCAGTAAGAGTAAGTAAGCTTAAATAGATGAAATTATGATGTTGTTGTTTATGCCAAATGGTTTATGTTAAACAAGTATGATGTTATGTGAATTATATGCAAACTTACTAAGCTAAATGCTTATGTCTTTTATTCTCTCTTTCCATGTAGTCCCACCAATCTAATCTCGTGGATCATCGTCATCGGAGCTTGGAGCACACTATCAATTGCTATTTTGGTATAGCCAACATGTTTATATTAAGTATGGCATGTATAGGAACATTTCATTTTGAGAAGATGTCTTAAAAAGGGAAAAAGTATGGGCTATCAAGTTATTATTCTTTTGTATATGGCTAAGTGATTGGCCAAGATTGACTAACTATGTATGGTTATCGATATCAATGAAGCATGTAGTATTGTTCATGAAAGATGTAGTAATCTGAATTTTTGGATTGAATATGGAATTGATCTTGATTTCAGGGTGGCAATTGGCGTGGTAAATAGCCTTCAAGTGCCCACACGTATAGACACACAGGCATGTGTCTAGGCCGTGCGTCCCCTGCACCCTAGTACTTTAAGTTAGATTAGACTACGGACTAATCCCACGGCCGTTTGTTTAGGCCGTGTATGACACACGGTCAGAACATGGACATGTGCCCCAGGCCGTGTGAATATAGTCAGTGTCGACCACGGTCTAAGTCCACGGGCATGTCAAGGCCGTGTAAATATAGTCAGTGTCGACCACGGTTGGAAGACATGGGCGTGTCTTAGGGGTACACGGGCGTGTCCTAAGCCACACGGGCGTGTGACCCCCTATTTTAAGGAAATGTTTTCGATTGAATTACGAAAGTTTCCAGATATGTGTTGAAGGCCTCGTAGGCCTATGAGATGTATGAGTTGTTTAAGAAAGAGAAGTTTTTAATTTGGAACAAAATTTTATAGCCTGTAAATACAAGTTTAAGCAAGTTCTAGTATAGTAATGTCTCATATCCGGTCTTAGCCTCGGACTCGGGTACGGGGTGTTTATATTTAGTGGTATCAGAGCTACAGTTTAGTCGGTTCTAGGACTAACGTAGCATGAGCACGAGTCTAGCTATACATGCCATATGTAAGAATGTTTTTATAATGATAGTGTGACGACTCTTGACGAATTAAATTATGTTTATACATATAGTAAATGGATCCCGAAAGAGTTGTAGCGGATGACGTAAAAAGTAAAGCGTCGGCTCCCGCTGAAGGGACGGTGCCGAACGAGAATGAGAATAGACCTACTACGGTGAGTCAAGGAGGAGGAGAAGAGGCTAGAGAAGCCTTCCTCCATATGATGAACACATGGTATATGGAGTTCGTTCGTACGAACCTGAATGCACAACCCCCTCCACCCCCTCCTATTCCACAACCTGTCCCTGTAGCCCCTCAAGTAGTAGAGGTGGTAAGAGGAGACAAACCTGCAGTTGATAGGATCAGGAAACATGGGGTAGAAGGATTCCGGGATAAAAGAGATGATGACCCAGAAAGGGCCGAGTTCTGGTTAGAATATACCATCAGGGTATTTAACGAGTTGTCATGCACACCTGAGGAATGCATGAAGTGTGTAGTCTCTCTTTTAAGAGATTCTGCCTATCAATGGTGGAACACCTTGGTATCGGTAGTACCAAGAGAGAAGATCACTTGGGAATTCTTTCAAGAAGAGTTCAAGAAAAAGTATATCAGTCAAAAGTTTGTGGACCAGAAAAGGAAGGAATTCCTAAAACTGAAGCAAGGCAAGATGTCGGTGACTGATTATGAGCGTGAGTTTGTACGACTCAGTAAATAAGCCTGAGAATGCGTGTCCACCGAGGCCATCATGAGTAAAAGATTTGAAAATGGGTTAAATGAGGACATCAAATTGTTTGTTGCTGTCCTAGAACTGAAGGAACTCATTGTGCTAGTAGAGAGGGCTTGTAAAGCTGAAGAACTAGTAAAGGAGAAGAGCAAATCTGAAATGGAGTCTCGTGACTCTAGGAAGAGACAGTGGAATAAGTCTTTCCAGTCCTCATCCAAGAAGTCAAGAGATTTCTCCACCCGATCGGCTACTTCCACTGGGCTTTCAAGGAAGGACAAGAGTAAGCAGTATTCGGGAAATAAAGCACAGACGACTTCAGTTGCTAGTGCAGGGAACATCCGATCGGATAGACCCGAATGCCCACAGTGTGGCAGACGTCATCTCGGAGAATGTCGAGCGTATGAAAATGCATGTTTAAGATATGGTTCTCAGGACCACTACATAAAGGCTTGTCCTGAGACGACAAAAGAAGAAAGAATTCAAAACCCGAAATCTGAGAGTATGGTCAGAGGAAGACCGCAAAGGAACCCAGGGAGTGGGGCAAGTGGGAGAGGTAACCCTAGAGAACAGGCTGCGAGACCCAAGGGTAGGGCGCCTGCGAGAACTTATGCCATACTTATGCCATTCGCGCTCACGAAGAGGCATCTTCCCCTGATGTTATTACGGGTACCTTTTCTCTTCATGGTATTAAAGTTATTGCTTTAATAGATCCCGGATCCACACACTCTTATATTTGCATGGAACTGGTATCCAGTATGAGTATGCCTATAGAGTCTACAGAATTTGTGATTAAAATGTCTAATCCCTTAGGCAGAAGTGTTTTAGTTGATAAAGTATGTAAAGATTGATAATTAGAGGTCATTATTTTAAAGCAAATCTTATGTTGTTACCATTTGATGAGTTTGACCTCATTCTTGGTATGGACTGGTTGACTGCCCATGATGTAATAATTAATTGTGGGAAGAAGTACATTGAGATAAGATGTGAGAATAGGGACACTCTCCATGTAGAATAGGATGAACAAGGTAGATCACCAGTAATGATTTCTCATATAATGGCACAGAGATACATAAGAAAGGGGTATGAGGCATATCTGCCCTTTGTGATGAATGATAGAGAAACAGAGTTAAAGATTGAGTCAGTACCGATAGTATGTGAGTACTTGAATGTTTTTCCTGAGGAATTACCAGGATTGCCAGTGGTTAAAGAGGTTGAGTTCAGTATTGAGCTAGCTCCTAGTACTGTACCGATATCTATTACCCCTTATAGAATGGCCCCAACGGAGTTGAAAGAGTTGAAGTCACAGTTGCATGAATTGACAGATAAAGGCTTTGCAAGATCAAGTTATTCACCATGGGGTGCTTCAGTTTTATTTGTGAAAAAGAAAGACGGCACTATGAGATTGTGCATAGATTGCCATCAGCTTAACAAAGTGACTGTGAAGAACAAGTACCCATTGCCTAGGATCGATGATTTGTTTGATCAATTAAAATGAGCCACCGTGTTCTCCAAAATAGACTTGAGATCAGGGTACTACCAGTTGAGAGTAAAGGATTCAGATGTTTCTAAGACCGCTTTTCGAACAAGATATGGGCATTATGAGTTTTTAGTCATGCCCTTTGGATTGACTAATGCCCCCTGCGGTATTTATGGACCTAATGAACCGCATCTTTAGGCCATACCTAGACAAGTTTGTAGTCATTTTTATTGATGACATACTGATTTATTCTCGAGATGAGATCGAGCATGCTGAACACCTATGGACAGTTTTACAGATTTTACGAGAAAATCAGTTGTATGCCAAGTTTAGTAAAAGTGAATTTTGGCTCAAGGAAGTAGGATTTCTGGGACATATTGTCTCGAGAGATGGAGTCCAAGTATAACCAAGTAAGATTTCGGCGATAATGGACTGCAAGCCACCGAAGAATATCTCTGAGATTAGAAGCTTCTTAGGCTTAGCCGGCTATTACAAATGATTTGTCAAGGGGCTTTCCATGATTGCAACCCCGATGACTAAGTTGTTACAGAAAAATGTGAAGTTTGAGTGGACAGAAAGATGCCAACAAAGTTTCGCGAAACTGAAAGCATTGTTGACAAAAGCTCTAGTTTTAGTACAACCCAAGACGGGGAAAGAATTCATAATTTACAGCGATGCATCCTTAAATGGGTTAGGCTGTGTGCTTATGCAAGAGGGCAAAGTGATTGCTTATGCCTCAAGACAGTTGAAGCCTCATGAGAAGAACTATCCGACACACGATCTAGAGTTGGCTACCATAGTCTTCGCATTGAAAATATGGAGGCACCATCTGTATGGTGAAAGATGCTGAATTTTCACTGATCACAAAAGTTTGAAGTACTTGATGACGCAAAAAGAGTTGAACTTAAGGCAACGGAGATGGTTAGAGTTAATAAAAGATTATGAGTTGATCATTGACTACCATCCAAGAAAGGCGAATGTGGTCGCCGATGCTTTAAGCAGAAAGTCCCAATTTGCATTAAGGGCAATGAATTCACGGATGACTTTATTCGATGATGGATCTATTCTAGCTTAATTAAGAGCTAGACTAGTATTCCTCCAAGAGATCTTAGAAGCTCAGGAAGAAGATAGCGAATTGCAAGCCAAGAGAGCTCAGTGCGAGTCAGATATTGAATCCGACTTTTAGATTAATTCTGATGGATGTTTAATGTTTAAAGATAGAGTTTGTGTACCAAGAAAGGAAGAGCTTATTCAGAGAATTTTACATGAGGCACATAACGGATGTTTATCTGTACATCCGGGTAGTACTAAGATGTATATTCATTTGAAACAACAGTATTGGTGGCCGAAAATAAAGAAAGATATTTCATAGTTTGTTTCCAAGTGCATGATTTGTCAGCAAGTAAAGGCTGAACACCAAGTACCTTCGGGTTTACTTCAACCCATTTTGGTTCCCGAGTGAAAAATGGGATCGTATTACCATGGATTTCGCAACGGGTTTACCGTTGTCACCGAGCAAGAAAGATGCTATATGGGTTTTAGTTGATAGACTCACGACGTCAGCCCGTTTTATACCTGTGCGAGTGGATTACTCACTCAATAAGCTAGCAAGCTTGTACGTTTCAGAAATAGTAAGGCTTCATGGAGTTCTATTGTCAATCATATCGGATAGAGATTCGAGATTCACATCCAGATTTTGGAAGAAGCTACAAGAGGCCCTGGGTACAAAATTGAGCTTTAGTACAGCTTTCATCCTCAAACTGACGGTCAGTCGGAGAGGTTAATTCAAGTACTCGAGGATATGCTCAGATGTTGTGTTCTAGAATTCCAAGGCAGTTGGGAAAAGTTTCTCTCATTGTTAGAATTTGCCTATAATAATAGCTTTCAGTCGAGCTTAAATATGGCACCTTATGAGGCTCTATATGGGCGTAAGTGCAGAACGCCTTTATTTTGGACTGAACTCAAAGAAAACCGAATTCACGGGGTTGATTTGGTCAGAGAAGCTGAAGAGAAAGTCAAAGTGATACTAGAATGTTTAAAAGCTGCAGCAGACAGAAAGAAATCCTACTCGGGTTTAAGAAGAAAAGAGATAGAGTATCAAGTCGGGAATAAAGTTTTCTTGAAAGTGTCACCATGGAGAAAAGTTCTAAGATTTGGTCGAAAAGGCAAGTTGAGTCCACGTTTCATTGGACCATATGATATTATCGAGAAAGTTGGGCCGGTAGCTTACCGATTGGCTTTGCCGTCAGAGTTAGAAAAGATACAGGATGTGTTTCACCTGTCCATGTTGAGACGCTACCAATCAGATCCTTCACATGTAATTACCCCGTCAGAGATAGAGATTCATTCCGAAATGACTTATGGTGAAGAACCAGTTAAGATTTTAGCTCGAGAAGTCATGCAGTTAAGAAATAAAAGTATTGCCCTAGTGAAAGTATTATGGCAAAGACATGGAATAGAAGAAGCTACGTGGGAACTAGAAGAAAGCATGAGAAATCAGTACCCAAACCTACTTGCTGGTAAGATTTTCGAGGACGAAAATCCCTAAGGGGGGAGAATTGAAACAACCCGATTTAGGGCCTAGTCGGAATAGTGGTGCGAGACCACAAATCTGAAGTAGTAATATGAGCTCTTAAGGTATTTGAGATGGTTGCATGATATTATGAAAGTTTCATGAAGAAATTTTATGAAAATTTCTATTAAAGGGTCCATTAGGACTAAATTGCAAAAGTTGCAAAATATGAGTTTCTAGAAGCTTTTTGTATTAAATAGCTTTAGAATATTAATTAGAAGTCCTTAAATAGCAATTGTCCCGAATTATAAATTTTGGACAAAAATGGAAAATGGGGAATTTTTAAAGAGAAGGGCATTTTGGTCATTTATTAATTAAATGATTAAAAAGGGAAAAAGATGATAAAAATTCTTATTCATCTTCTTCCTTGTGCCAAAAATTGGAGAGACTCCATAGCTAGGGTTCTTCAATTTTTCAAGCTTTCTAGTAAGTTCATTTTAGCCCCTTTTATGATATTCTTCGTATTTTTGAAATCCTCGTATTATGAATTAGCTATTTTTAGCTATAAGATGAGCTAAGATTCATGTTCATAAATCTACCCATGTATGAATGCTTGTAAAATGACATTTTATGGAAGATTAAGAGAGTTTGATGTTAGATAAACATCTTTTTCTAAGTGAATTTCATGAAAAATGCTAGTAAGGATTAGTTTGTTAATATTATGAAATTTGTCATACATGGTAGAAATAGTGAGAATTTGTTATTACTATAGTTGAGATAATGAATCAGCTAATCATGGAGTTTAAGAATGTATTATGAAAATTATTTTACGAGCCTAGGGGCAAAAGTGTTAATATGAGAAAATTTAGGGGCAAAATAGTAATTTTGCCAAAGTATGAGCTAAGAGTCAATTTAGTCAATGTGGGTATTAAATGATCTAAATTATTATTATAGATCAAGAAAAACGAAGCCCGAATCGAAACCGAGGCAAGAACAAAGTCGAGGGCTAAATTGCATATCTACATACATTTTGTATATCGAGGTAAGTTTGTATAATTTCCAAGCTTCATGAATATTTTCATTGAACTTCTTGTTATGTTATTATATATACATTTCTTTCATGAGAATGTTTAATGGTATGCTATACAAAGAAATTAATGAGATTAAGCATGAGAAAGTCCCGATTGAAGTTGAGTTACTTAGGATACTTGATCTACCACATGAGTTAAGAAAGTCCGTATAAGACCAGGCCCAGGCCTGGCATCGGTAATCAAACAAAGTTATCATGTAAGTCCAAGACAAGTCTTGGCATTGAAGAGTTATTATGAGATGAAGACCCATGTAAGCCCAAGCCAAGGCATGGCATTGGTGAGTCTCCAAGTAAAGATGTCATGTATGTCCAAGACAAGTCTTGGCATTGAAAAGCTATCATGAGATAGAGATCCCATGTAAGTCCAAGCCAAGGCGTGGCATTGGTGAGTAACAAGAAAGATTTCATGTAAGTCCAAGCCGAGGCTCGGCATTGACCAGTTCATGAGTAAAGATACCAAATAAGACCATGTCAAGACATGGCAATGGTAAGTTCCCAAGGGAACACACAAGGAAGACTTTGAGTAAGCCCATGTTAAGACAAGGCATCAATACCAAGATGAGAGATCCCATGTAAGACCGTATCGAGGATATGGCTTTGGTATCGAGTTATATGTGGGATGAGATTCAGCATCCTCGGTTATTCATAGAAATTCATCGGGCAAATGAGTAAAGCTTAAATAAGATAGCAAGAAAATAAGTAAGCAAAGTTATTATTCATGTTATGAATGATGAATTAGAGATTATGATTATTATAGTAAAGTATGCTGGTCTATGTGATCAAGTGATACAGGTATCTTGTTTACCTCACGAGCATGAGACTTGTAAGTATCATGAGATATGTAAGAATCAATAAGAGTAAGTAAGCTTAAATAGCTGAAATTATGATGCCGTTGTTTATGCCAAATGGTTTATGTTAAACAAGTATGATGTTATGTGAATTATATGCAAACTTACTAAGCTAAATGCTTATGTCTTTTATTCTCTCTTTCCATGTAGTCCCGCCAAGCTAATCTCGTGGATCATCGTCATCGGAGCTCGGAGCACACTATCAATCGCTATTTTGGTATAGCCAACATGTTTATATTAAGTATGGCATGTATAGGAACATTTCAATTTGAGAATATGTCTTAAAAAGGGCAAAAGTATGGGCTATTAAGTTATTATTCTTTTGTATATGGCTAAGTGATTGGCTAAGATTGACTAAGTATGTATGGTTATCGATATCAATGAAGCATGTAGTATTGTTCATGAAAGATGTAGTAATCTGAATTGTTAGATTGAATCTGGAATTGATCTTGATTTCAGGGTGGCAATTGGCTTGGTAAATAGCCTTCAAGTGCCCACACGGGTAGACACACAGGCGTGTGTCTAAGCCGTGCGTCCCCTGCACCTTAGTACTTTAAGTTAGATTAGACTACGGGCTAATCCCACGGCCGTTTGTTTAGGCCGTTTATGACACACGGTCAAAACATGGACATGTGCCCCAGGCCATGTGAATATAGTCAGTGTCGACCACGGTCTAAGTCCACGGGCGTGTCAAGGCCGTGTGAATATTGTCAGTGTCAACCACGGTTGGAAGACATGGGCGTGTCTTAAGAGTAAACAGGCGTGTCCCAAGCCACACGGGCGTGTGACCCCCTATTTTAAGGAAAAGTTTTTTATTGAATTACGAAAGTTTCCATATATATGTTTAAGGCCTCGTAGTCCTATGAGATGTATGAGTTGTTTAAGAAAGAGAAGTTTTAAATTCGGAACGAAATTTTATAGCTTGTAAATAAAAGTTTAAGCAAGTTCTAGTATAGTAATGTATCATATCCAGTCTTAGCCTCGGACTCGGGTATGGGGTGTTACATGTTAAGTGCTTCAAAGCTTTATGGTCCGTATGTATGACAAATTCTTTTGGCCAAAGGTAGTGCTGCCATGTCTCCAACGCACGTATCAAGGCATATATCTCCTTGTCATAAGTAGGATAGTTGGGTGTAGCCCCGTTGAGTTTTTCACTGGAGTAGGTAACTGGACGAGCATCTTACGTCAAGACCGCCTCGATTCCTATCCCTGAAGCATCAAACTCCACTTCTAAAGTCTTGTTAAAATCAGGTAAACATACAAAAGGAGCGTTAGTCAAACATTCCTTAATTTTATTAAACACAATTTCTTGTTCATCAGTCCAAAGAAAAGGATAGTTTTTCTTGATAATACCCGTCAAGGGAGCAGCTAGGGTGCTAAAGTTCAGCACAAACCTCCTATAGAAGCTTGCAAGTCCATGAAAGCTTTTAACTTGACTGATGTTAGTAGGATGGGGCCATTCTTGAATCACCTTAATCCTCTCTTGATCCACCTCAAGGCCTCCCCTACTCATAACGAACCCTAAGAAAACAACTTTATCAGTACAAAAAGAGGATTTCTTAAGGTTAGCATAAAGCACTTCCTTTTGTAAAACTTCCAAAACAACACGCAAATGTTCAATATGATCAGCCAAAGGTTTGCTATATATTAAAACATCATTGAAGTATACTACACAAAACTTGCCAATGAAAGAATGCAATACGTGACTTATCAAATGCATACATGTGCTTGGGGAATTTGTGAGGTCGAATGGCATTACTAGCCACTCATACAACCCGTATTTCATTTTGAACCTCGTCTTCCACTCATCTCCCTCTTGCATGCGTATCAGATGATATCCGCTATTCAAGTCTATCTTAGAGAAGAGTTTGGCACCACTAAGTTCATCTAACATGTCATCGAGCCTAGGTATAGGGTGGCTATTCTTGACGATGATTTTGTTAATGGCTCGGCAATCCATACACATTCTCCACTAGCCATCCTTTTTGGGCATTAACAGAATGGGCACTGCAAATGGGCTTAGACTTTCTCTTATATAGCCCTTCTCCATCAAATCAGCCACTTGATGTTGCAACTCCTTAGTCTCCTCGGGGTTGCTCCGATAGGCTGGACGATTCAGAATCGTAGCTCCGGGCACAAAATCTATTTGGTGTTCTATGCCTCGAAGGGGAGGCAATCCGCTCGGCACTTCATTTGAAAATACGTCCTCGAATTCTTGAAGCAAAGGAACAACAAAAAAAGGCAAAGTTTTGTCAAGATCGTTAGATTCAAAAAGACATTCTTTGTACATAAGTACAAGAATGGGCTGGCAAATCAACAGTAACTTCTTCACTTCTCTTTTTCTTGCAAAAACACTCATTTTACCACACTCGTTTTCTTTTTGGTTTTCTTTTTCAAATCATGTTTTTGCCTCACTTTTCTCACTCTTTCCTTTCTTTTTCTTGAATTTCTTTTCTTTTTCTTTTTCATTCTTTTTTTCTTGTTCTTTTTCTCTTGCTTTTTCTACATACTCTTTCAATTTGAGTTGGTCTTGGTACACTTGTTTCGGGGCGAGGGGTGCTAGAGTTACATTTTTGCCTAAGTATTTGAATGTGTAACGATTTTTATATTTGTCGTGGATTACACGTGTATCGAACTGCCATGGACGCCCCAAAAGGAGATGTACTGCGTGCATTGGCACCACATTGGACGCCATCTCTTCTTGGTACTTCCTGATGGAAAATGCTACAACGGCTTGTTTTGTCACTTTAAGCTCGCCTCCGTCATTTAGCCATTATAACTTGTACGGATTTGAATGCTTGGTTGTGGCTAAACCAAGCTTTTCCACTAGCATGCTACTTGCGGTGTTGGTACAACTCCCTCCGTCGATGATTATGCTACACATCTTGCCTTGGATGTGGCATCGGGTGTGAAAAGTGTTCTCTCTTTGTTGCTCGGTTTCAGCACTTTGGATGTTGAAACTTCTTTTCACCACAATGATTTCTCCTTCAACCGGGTACTTCAAATCTTCTTCTTCATCGGTGGGAATTTTGGGCTCGTTTTCGTTTTCCACCTCGAATTCGATCTCGCCATTGCCCCTTACCACCATGACTCATCGGTTGGGACATTGACTGGCTATATGTCCCCGTCCTTGACACTTGAAACATTTGATATCTCTTGTACAATTTGGAACAGGTTCATTTTTGTTCTTACTCGTCTCACCAACAGTTTGATTGGACTTGGCCGATACAATAGGCTCCTTGGTTCAAATGGGGGGTTTGTTGTCTCCTTGAATCCATTTGGTGGTTGAGGGATTAGAGTAGGATCGGCTAACTCCCTTCTGTTTTAGTTGCTTTTTAACTTTGATGGCCATGTGAACCATATCCATCAATTAGACATAGTGTTGCGATTCCATTATGTTAGAGATGTCACAGTTTAAACCCGCAAGAAACCTGGCCATTGTTGCCTCTCGATACTCCTCGGATCATCGCTATTTCCATCTGCTTATAGTAATCTTTGACACTTCTATTTCCTTAGGTAAAGCTTTGCAAACGTTGATAAAGGTCTTGGTGGTAGTAGGAAAGAATGAATCGCTTCCTCATGACGGCCTTCATTTCAGCCCAAGTTGAGATGGGTCTTTCACCATTTCTTTTTCGGCTTGTCACGAGTTGATCCCACCACACTATGGCATAGTCTGAGAACTCGATGGCCATGAGCTTCACTTTCTTGCACTCCGAATAATTATGACATTCGAAGACTAATTCGATCTTCTTCTCCTACTCCATGTAAGCATCGAGGTCCTTTTTCCCTTGGAATAGAGGAATAGCCATTTTTATGTTTTTGAGATTATCATCAACACGATTTCTTTCTCGATGGCCTCGATTTCTATGGCCTTGTTGTCGTACACTTCGAACCGATGCTTGATCACTATCATTATCACTTGGTTCGAAATAGTCCTCTTGTAACACCCCTATCCCGTGTCTGTCGCCGGATTAGGGTTAGGAGCGTTACCGGACAGATCGGAAACATTCATACATTTCATTCATCAATCATACACACAATTTCCCTTAAATAAGTCAACGAGACCTTAAACATGCTTATAACCCGGGTCAAGACTAAAATGAAACATATACAGAAGATCTCAGAAAATTAAAAACTTTTCTAAAATACAGGGAATACACGCCCGTGGGAGGAAACCGTGTGCCCTCCACGACTGTTAAACACCCCCGTGTGTCCTCCCCGTGGTCGAAACTAACTTACCTTCCACGGCCACTAAGCACGCCCGTGTACCCAGGCCATGGTCGATCCTGTCAAAAATCACACGGCTACTAGGCAGCAGGCACGTCCGTGTGCCAAGGCCGTGTACTCTTGTGCTTGCTATTACGTAGCCCACAGTCACTAGGCACGCCCGTGTGCCGTGGCCGTGTGACATTATAGGCCATTTTCGAGGCCAAAATGCCACCCATTTGGGGTCTCACCTACAAGCAACATATACCATCCCATTTTATGCACATATAACCATCAAAACATACCAAATACCATTCAAACCAGGCATATTTGATAACTAAAATAACCATACAAACAATTCATCCAAAATCCATTTCAACCATGCTATCTTCCAAAACCAAAACATATAACAAAAACATAGTACATTCATTTACATAACTCAAAAGCATGATCATTTTCATGAATCAACTAATCACACCAAAACATGCTTCACATATCATGATCATAATGCATAATCTCAACTCATAATTAGCCAAATCACATGGCTAAGTTCATATATCAACTTATACCAAAAATACTAGCCTATACATGCCATATCTAGCTTTATACATTTCCAAAGTGTACCAAAATGATTTTAGTAGTGTGATGACGATCCTTGACGGTCCCGAGCCTTCAGTAGCTTTGACGACCTATAAAACAGAGAAAACACACACACAGAGTAAGCTTTCCAAAAGCTTAGTAAGTCAATAAACAAAAAAACTTGGCTTGAATTGCACATAATCAAATCAATAAAAGGACTAATTTGGTTCTCATGATACAAATCATCTCATTCTTTCTTAAGCTCGTTTGCTTAACCATCACTTACCATATTCCAATTCACATACCATATATGCACATAGTTCATCCAGTCAAACTTTACATATTGTATCATCAATTCCATATACATAACATTCTAGTAAGATCACATAGATACATACCTTGTATACACAATTAGTGTATAATCAACGTACTTGAATCGGACATTCATTTACTTAACCTATCAAAGCTCGAATTTGCCATTCGTATCTCAGATTTGCCTGTTGAACCGTAAGGAATCGAGTAGGATACTCAAAAGTTCAGAATAATCGTACAATGTCAATGTCCCAGACGAGGTCTTACACAAAATCAGATATCGATCCCACTGTCCCAGACAGGGTCTTACACGCAAGGATCATAAGGATGCCAACATCCCAGATGTGGTCTTACACAAAATCAGATATCGATGCCACTGTCCCAGACAGGGTCTTACACGCAAGGATCATAACGATGCCAACATCCCAGACGTGGTCTTACACGAGTCTCACATCAACGCCAACCTCCCAGACATGGTCTTACATGATGAATAGAACAGATACCTATGTCATGGCATAGCTAATCTTATCTATTCCTAGGTTCGTACGGGACTTCTCGGACTTAGTCACTATATCAACTTATCTCAGAATTCATATGCATAATTCTCTCATAAGCATCCATTATCAACATTAGACATATAAACAATTACAATTTCATACAAATACGTTTATTTGCATAGTGACTTACCTCGGATTCGATCTATCGGAATGAAAACGACTACTCGTTTACTTTCGCTTTCCCGCGATCTAAGTCTGTTTTTCTCGGTTCTTGATCTAAACATATTCAGAATTAACCATTTTATTCACTAATTCATTCAATTCAATCCAAGGATACACATTTAGGGCTATTTGCAATTTAGCCCTCACATTTGCACATTTTATCAATTTAGTCCATTTTTCTCAAAACATCAAATTCACAAAATCTACCCATGCTCATGCTTAGCCGAATATTCATACATTACATACAAGCCCATATTTTTTATCAAATTAGCAATTTAGTCCTTCAAATTACTATTTTCACAAATTATCCCTATTTAACCAAATTCATCAAAACTTCAAGAACAAAACATGCTCATCTAGCTCAAATCTTTCATTTAACAACTAAGCTCATCTCAAATCTCAACATATCAACAATGGCATCTCACACAAACATCATCAATTCACAAAATTAATACATGGGTTTTGTAGCTCTCAAAGCAATGATTACAAAAACGCAGAAATTATTAAAAACCGACCGAAAACATACCTTGAATTAGACCAAAACTACAGCCGAACCTTTTGCCTATGTTTTTCTTTTCTTTCTTTTCTTATTCGGTGATAAAAATGATGATAATGGCTTGCTTTTGTTTTCAAATTATAATAATATATAACATATAACATAATAATATTAATGAACTAATAAAGTAAATATAATAAACATATAATATATACATATTATCACTCACTGCCGTCCACTAACAATAATAATGGCTATATTGCCACCTAAGTCCTCGCAATTATAAAGCCACAACACATAGGCACTTTAGCAAATAGCAAGCAACTTTCACATTTAATGCAATTTCATCCTTTTTGTCAAATTAAACACACAGACAAACAATTAACTTACGAAACTTTACCACATGCTTAATCACATACTAACAGCACAGAAAATAATATCAAAATATTATTCGGACTCAGATTCGTGGTCCCGAAACCACAATTCCGACTAGGGTATAAACCGGACTGTTACACCTCTTGATCTTGAATAGGACGCTCGCGCCCTTGTCTTACATTTTAAGGGGTTCCCTCACGTTGGCCTCGCTCTTTGACTCGATCTAAACGCTCTTCGATAGGTTCGAGCCTTCGATCGAATACTCGCTCCATTTCTTGCATGATGGCTTCAAGTGTAAGATCTAGCACGCCTCCACCGGTTGCCACATTCCTTATAGGACGAAAGCCACCTCCATCGTTTGGGTTTCTTTCCAGACTTTGTGACATATTGAGTACTCTCAACAAAACCTCACATGTTCTCTTTCAAAGAAATCACACACTTTGGCTTTTACTCACTCGATTGGTCTCACCTCACTCTTGCCTTTTTCCACTCTCGCCTCTCTAAGTTCTTAGTGGACTACTTAGACTTAGCAACAGTCGATGTGGAGTCGGTTTGCAAAAGTGATGATCGGGTTTAGGTAAGAATAGATGTTAGGTAAAGGGTAGGCTAGAAAACAAAATGGAATGATGTAAGTGTGGCCAAAAGGTAGGATATTAGTGATCTAATTTTGGCAGCTAATAAATTTTCAAGCTAGCTTTTATTTCTTCTTCTTTTTTGTTTTTTATCACCAACGAAATTATTTATTTATTTATTCCTAAATGTTGATTTTCACACTTTTGAACTCGATAGATACAAAAAAATTTTTATACGAATTTTTTTATCAAAGTACAATCTCGTAACTGTTAAAAACGTCGCTACTAACTACAATTTCACTAGCTCTGATATCAAATTATACGAACTCGGTTGTTGTTGCTTCAAGTCGTATTAGTTTGCTCAAAGGTGGTTTGGATGAAAGATGGATGAGGTTCGGCTAAGGGCTAAGATAGAACCAACAATATAGGAAATTGTTGACCCGTGTCTTAAATAGCTCTTAGGTGAATTCGATTTTTAAGGAATTATCAAGGAAGCCTTGACTCGCTATCTAGCAAGATAGGAACCAAAGGAATGTTCAAACGCCACACTTGGAAGTGATAAGTTCGGGTTAATCAAGGAAGGAATGACGCCACAAGCTGAGCTTGATAAGTCGATTCAGTCCAATAGAGAACAATGAGAGTTGAATTCTCACTAAGGAACAAAGGGTCATAGATTTTGCAAAAAGTCCCTACAACCAATTGAAAACAAAGTATTTATAGGCCTAAGTTAAGCCTAGCCAAATGGTCACATGCAATCAGCTTAATTAAGCTGTTAAAGAGCTTCTAGAATAATTACATGTCTTTTAAAAAAATCTAGGCCTAGGTGACGCCAATGGTCAGCTCATTTAATCTTCCAATTCAACTAAATTAATGATCTGATGATTTCAGCTGAAATGTCCAATGATTGAGCAGCCAAGGAACTTTAATACATCCTTTACTTCATCATTGGGCAGCCAACATTGATGGCATTTTAGGCGCATGAACAGCCCTTGAATGTGAACACTTGAATACAATCAGCCACAAGTTGTGAATGGATGGATTTGAGCAGCTACCAAGGTGTGAAAACGTTTGTGAGCTGAATTGACTAGTGTGAACAGCTCCTTGTCCATTGATCTTCACGAACAGCCCCTTGGAGAAAAGAAATCAGTAGCTGAATTTATTGTCGTCCATATACATGCTCTTCTCTTAATGACTTCCTTTGCTATTAAGCTAGCTGGTTTAGCTGAATAAGGCACCTATTAACAAAATAAATTTGGTTATGGCACCATGATTAGCTCAATTAAGTTGTCTAAACTTAAGACACTTTAATTAGCTGTATGAACTAAGAAAACTTAAATACACTTTAGGCAAATTAAATGGCTGTGCTAATTAACAAAAATTAATTAACTAAGACATATTAATTACCAAATCTTCTTAGACATAATTAATAAAATCAAGACATATTAATTACTTAAACTAAAAATAACTAAACTCATTTAAAGTTTATTTCAACAACTATTTAACTCAAAACGAAAATTAAAATTCAGCTCGTAATAAGTTGCATAGGATGCTTATTGAGCTGGTCCATGTGTGATCAATAAGCCCAGCCACTTCCTCTCCCCATGCCCGATCAATGTAACTTGCAAGAGCTTCTTGGAACTTCTTAGAACGTGACCGATTAATAGGTCCTTGGGGCATCTCTATGGGATCGGCAGCAGCTTCCCTAGCTAGGATCGCATCTATGAGTTTCTGGATATGTTTCTAGAAGAGTTGTCTGGTTTACCACCGATCAGAGAGGTGGAGTTGGCCATTGAATTAGTACCAGAAACATCACCCATATCTATAGCACCGTATAGAATGGCTTTGACAGAATTGAAAGAGTTGAAATCTCAGTTGCAAGAGTTAACAGATAGAGGTTTTGCACGACCAAGTTTTTCACCCTGGGGTGTGTCAGTATTGTTCGTAAAGAAGAAAGATAGATCAATGAGAATGTGTATTGACTATCGTCAACTCAACGAGGTTACGATAAAGAACAAGTATCCTTTGCCGAGAATAGATGACTTGTTTGATTAGTTGAAAAGGGCAACAATATTCTCGAAGACTCATTTGAGATCTGGTTATTATTAGTTGTGGGTTAAAGATTTTGATGTGCAGAAAACTGCGTTCAGAACGAGGTACGGACATTATGAATTTTTTGTTATTCCTTTTGGATTCACTAATGCTCCTGCAGTTTTTATGGATTTGATGAATCGGATTTTCAAACTGTATTTAGACAGATTTGTTGTAGTTTTCATTGACGACATTTTGATTTATTCACGAGATGAGTCTGAGCATGCCAAGCATTTGAGAATTGTGCTACAAACCTTGAGGGATAAGCAACTGCTTGTCAAATTCAGTAAATGTGAGTTTTGGCTTTAAGAGGTCGGATTTCTGAGATACATTGTTTCAGCGGAAGGTATACAAGTTGATCCGAGCAAGATATCAACTGTTGTTAATTGGAAACCACCAAGGAATGTATCTGAAGTCAGAAGTTTTCTGGAACTAGCTGGCTACTATCAGCGTTCTATTAAAGGATTCTCGATGATTGCTACACCGATGACTAGATTGCTACAGAAAGATGTGAAGTTTGAGTGGTCTGAGAAATGTCAACAGAGTTTTGATCAATTGAAAGCATTGCTAATAGAAGCATTGGTTTTGGTTCAAACTGAGTCGAGTAAAGAATTTGTGATTTATAGTGACGCGTCATTAAATGGTTTGGGTTGTGTTTTGATGCAAGAAGGAAAAGTTATAGCTTATGCCTCTAGATAGTTGAGGCCGCATGAAAAGAATTATTCGACGCATGATTTAGAGTTGGTCGCTATTGTTTTCGCATTGAAAATTTGGCGACATCATTTGTACAGTGAAAAGTGTCACATCCTTACCGATCACAAGAGCTTGAAATATATAATGACCCAGAAAGATCTGAATTTGTGACAACGAAAATGGCTGGAGTTGCTAAAAGACTATGAGTTAGTGATTGATTATCATCCGAGGAAAGTGAATGTAGTCACGGATGATCTGAGCAGAAAATCATCATTTGCTTTGAGAGCAATGAATACTTAGTTAACCTTATCTGATGATGGTTCGATTCTAGCAGAGTTGAAAGCTTAACCGGTATTTCTTAAGCAAATTTGTGAATCTCAGAAGTGTGATAATGATTTGCAAACCAAAAGAATGCAATGTGAGTTGACTAGTGATTCAGACTATCAAATTGGATCCGATGATTGTTTAATGTTCCGAGATAGAATTTGCGTACCAAAGAATTCTGAGCTCATTCAGAAAATTTTACACAAAACGTATAATGGTTGTCTATATGTTCACCCGGGGAGTACTAAAATGTACAATTCTTTGAAATAGTTATATTGGTGGTCGGGTATGAAACGTGACATTTCAAAATTTGTATCGAGATGTTTGGTTTGTCAGCAAGTTAAAGCCGAACATCAGGTGCCTTAGGGATTACTACAGCCTGTGATGATACCAAAGTGGAAATGGAATAGAGTTACGATGGATTTCGTATCGGGATTGCCCCTGTCTCCGAAGAAGGAAGATGCTATCTGGGTTGTCGTAGATCGACTGATGAAATCAGCACATTTCATTCCGGTATGTACTAACTATTCGCTTGATAAATTGGCTGAATTGTACATTTCTGAGGTCGTTAGATTGCATGGTGTGCCTATTTCAATTATTTCGGATAGAGATCCGAGGTTTACGTCGCGATTTTGGAAGAAATTGCAAGAAGCTCTAGGTACGAGGCTGAATTTTAGTACAACATTTCATCCGCAAACTGACAGTCAGACTGAGAGAATAATTTAGATTCTTGAAGATATGCTTTGTTGTTTGTTTTAGAGTTCGAAGGCATCTGGGAGAAATATTTTCCATTGGCTGAGTTTGTGTATAACAACAGTTTTCAATCGAGCATAAAGATGGCACCGTATGAAGCTTTGTATGGTCGCAAATGCCGAACTCCATTGTATTGGACTGAGTTGAGTGAGAAAAGATTCACGGGGTTGATTTGACCCAAGAGACTGAAGAGAAAGTAAAAATAATCTGCAACAGTTTGAAAGTAGCTTCAGATCGACAAAAATCGTACACGGATTTAAAACGAAAAGACATTGAATTTTAGATCAGTGATAAAGTATTTCTGACAGTTTCTCCGTGGAAGAGAATCCTTCGATTTGGTCGTAAAGGTAAACTAAGTCCGCGTTTCATCGGGCCGTACGAGATCATTGAAAGGATAGGGCCAATGGCATATCGGCTAGCTTTACCATCAGTTTTAGAAAATATCCATAATGTATTTCATGTGTCGACATTGCGCCGATATGGATCAGATCCATCACACATAATTTCTCTGTCAAATATTGAGATTCAACCTGATATGACATACAATGAAGAAGCAATTAGAATTTTAGCTCGAGAGGATAAACAGTTGAGAAATAAAAGCATAGTGTAACACCTCTTACCCGTACCCGACGCCGAAACCGGGGATGAGGCATTACCATACTTAACTTGCTCAAACATACAATGTCGTAACATAAAATTTCATTATAATTTAAAAACTTCTCATTCGAGATCATAATGTCCCTCTTATAGGTCTACGAGACCTTAAACACACTTACAGAGTGGTTCGGGACTGAATCGAAAACCTTTGAACACTTAGAAAAATTTTACTTAAAACAGGGCCACACGCCCGTGTGGTGAGGGACACGCCAATGTAGGCAAGCTGTGTGGTCACAGACGCCCATGTCCCTAGTCCGTGTGGATTTTATTTTTCCTTTCAAACCTACAGAGGTTTTCACACAGCCAGACACACGCCCGTGTCCATAGCCCGTGCCCCTCATACGGCCATGTCAAGCTCGTGCCTTCACCCGTGTGTGAAAATCTTGACATTCTATTAATGACGTCATCATCCCATTTAGGTCACACGGCCTAGGCACACGCCCATGCTCTATGGTCGTGTCTTCCAGACGGTTGAGACACACGGCCGTGTCTCAGCCCGTGTGGTTACTACTAGGCATACTGACTTGCCAACTTAGCATGCAGGGGGACACACAGCCTACCAACACGCCTATAATGCTAACCGTGTGTCACACACGGCCTAGACACACGCCCGTGTGTCTACCCGTGTGGAAAATTATAAGGCTATCTACCAAGCTAATTGCCACCCTACAAAGCAACCACACTTATACCATTTCAATGCAACATACATCATGACCATAAGGCATTTCTAATACCCAAAATCAAGACACCCACACATAGGTTTACACTACATTCATCATGTGTATACTTTAATCATTACTCATCCCATCACACAAGTATGCATTTCATGAACTTCATCATCATTGAATATATATAAACTGTAAGAGTATGCCCAAAGATCAATCATGAGATGGTTGTAATAACATACTTGATTTACCATGTTTATTAATATAAGGCATTGTTATTATTATTTCAGTTTTTTTTTCTGTGTGTACAAATAAACTGTTTTATAATAATATCCTGAGAAAAATATGATTATTCTTAAAAGATCCTTAGTCAAGTATTATTGTTGACTAGGACAACAATAATGCATTAAGACTAACATGTAGTTGATTGATGATAAAGAGTTGTTCATTGATATGGAGTGTCAAAATCAATGCATGAATATGTGTGTTAGAGAACAACATATTGGACTGACCCGCTATGAGTATGTTTCTTGGATTATTATGTAATTGTCACAACATTACTCACAGTGATTAATATGTATATGATCCTCAGACTTGAGATCATCATTATCCCAACATCGTGAGTTGTATATTTTGATACAGTCAAACGTACACCGTAACTGGTTGTTCTATAAAGGCTGATGTTGGATATACCACAATCTATGTAGAGGGATATGGTTGATCAATATAGGATAAGTCCCTCCTGTATAATGGGAGTAATATCTTAGGCCACTTGATTGAGTAAGACTAGAAATGCATGGCCATGCTCAAATAAGTTGATATGAGATGTCATACTTATTTGTATATCATAGTCTACTCAAGATATCAAGAAACATGGGATGGACTATGCAAGTGTGACAATTCCATGACTTATGTCCATTCCAGAGCTAAAGGACTTAAGGATTAATGCATGAAAGGTTAATCACAAAAGGTTATGTCGAATCATGACTTCTTGTAACTTAGGTAGCAATGATGCATTGCTAGATGCCACCCATTGTTTGTAACATTAGAATCATTTTAGTATTACTGCTAACGTTACAAGAACTTACAGGGTCACACCCTATGGTTGAAATGAACGGAATAAAACATAATTGGTATTGTGTTTGGTTGTCACATGAATTAAATTAATTATAGAATTAATTTAATTGGGCAATCAAATATTAAACATATTATATGTACAAGGATGTTGTACACATAGTGAGAACATAGTTTTATTAATATATGAATTTGGTTCGTATATAAATTTAAATAAATATAGTTTACCAAAATCCTTGTTATAATTAATGTAATTATAATTTTCGGTTAAAACATTATTATATTTATTTTTTAATTATGATTATTATGTTCAGATAAAAATTTTATGAATTATGATTCATTATTTATATACCAATTATAAAAGGTGAGAGGTAGACAGTTTTTTTTTTTGGAAAACCCTAAAAAAAACTGAAACTTTGCTTATGAAGTCTAGCAGTCGTCAAGCAAAGAAACCTCCAAAACAGTTTTGGAGATTTCTTCCATTCATCGTCAAACTGGGTGGATTACGTAGAGGTCAAAATCTTAAAAGGTTGCAGCTTGATTCGATAGTAAATCAGAATTCTAGTTGCCGAGGTGTCGCTGTCTACTCAGATTGAAGTTTCGATAATTTTGAAACCATTATTTTACCCCGATTCATTCTTCGCACATGGATCCATGGTTTGGATCGCATGAAATTTTTTTTTTTTTTGCTGCGCCATGGGGGTACCGACATTCCAACATAAACTTGTTAAGAAATAGCCAATTTCTAATGACCATATACAAAATGAATTGAATGACATTAATAGCCACACATTGGCTGACCAAGTTCTTATAGATGCCATACTCAAATTTAATCAAACTTTGTTATACCAAAGAGAAGTTGATAGTGTGATTTCGAACTCCGACGTCTTACGATCCCTGAGTTAGCTTGGCGATACTACAAGGAAAAGGGAAATGAGAGGGGTAAGTATGAAGCTTAGTAAGTTTGCATGAAATAGATAGCAACATAAAGATTCATGATAACATCCATTCATCAAATTAGATAATACACAAGTTCTCAAGTTCATCAGTATAACTTACTCATGCTTACTCTTACCAAGTCACATATCACATTTTGCATTTATTACTCATAAGTTACTCATGGGTACCTGTATCACTTCATCACATAACTTTAGTACTTTTACTCTCTTGAATATAGAATCAGCTCATTGGCATCTTAAATGTAAACTTAGCTCTTTACCCATTGAACTAATTGGAATATCGAAGGATACTCAATCTCATCATACATGTAACACGATGCCAATGCCATATCCCAGATATGGTCTTACATGGGATCACATCTTGATGCCGGTGCCATATCCCAGATATGGTCTTACACGGGATCTCATATCTCAATGTCGATGCCATATCCCAGATATGGTCTTATACAAGATCGTATATCTATGTCGATGCCATGTCCCAGACATGGTCTTACACGAGATCTCTCTTTGGTGCCGATGTCATGTCCTAGACATGGCCTTATACGGGACCTTCTTTATCTCATGTTGTGATAATGGTATCCTTACTATTCCTAATGTTCAACCGGGGCTTCCACTCAACTTAATAGCATTATACTTTTATCGAGGCATCATTAATCAATTTCATAGAAATACTAAACATTTCTCATGATATCAAGGAATTAAGAATATAATAGCATTATGTAGCTTTTATTTCACACAAACTTACCTCGGTACCAAAATATTTGTGGAATCGTTCAATTTAGTCCACCACCTTATTCTTGCCTCGATTTCAGTTCGGGCTTCGTGTTTCTTGGTCTATAATAACAACTTCACTCATTTAATGATCATATACTCATGAACCATACTTTGGCAAAATTATCATTTTGCCCTTTGACTTTCACAAAAATTATGATTTTACCCCTATGCTCGTAGAATGAAATGTGTTCATCTTTCACACACCCAAGCCTAGCGGATTCATATTCCCTCTTATAGAAACTCAAGATTTCAATTATTACACACATTTTCTACCTATTTTACAACCTTTACAAAAAGGTCATTTTAGGTGTTTTCATGGAAACACCTTTCGCAAAAGTTGTGTATTCAACACCCAAGATTCATTTTCTTCCATGAAAATTCAGCAAACAACATAATTACTCACATGGAAAACCCTAGACTCTTAACCATTTTCAAAATAGTCCCCTCATTAGCTAGATCATGTTACAAAGGTCTCAAAAGTACAAAAATTATCAAAGAATGACCATCAAAACACTTACTTGCAAGGAAGAAAGCTTGGCTGAAATTTTTTAGCTCTCAAACTCCTATTTTGCTGCTAATTTTTTTTTTGGTGGAAAATATGGAGAGGAAATGATGATATCACTCTTTTCTTTATTTTATTATTTCAAGTCAATTTAGTCACCAAAACTCCACCTACCCTTGAAAAATCTCATTTTCATGTCCCATATGGCCGGCCACTCTATTTCAAAGGGTCTAATTGCACATTAAGAGCCTCCAATTAATATTCTATAGCTCTTAGGCACCTTTAACTTGTAAAATAAAACTTTTGTACTTTATGCGATTTAGTCCTTTTTCACAATTGAGCATGAAATCACTAAAATTAATGCACCAAAAATTTCATGCACTCACATAATTTTGCTATAACTCATAAAATAATTTTCTCTAACTTCAGATTAGTGGTTTTGAAACCACTGTTCTGACTAGCCCCTAAATCGGGTTGTTACACATAGCTTAAGTAAAAGTTTTGTGGCAACGTCATGGAGTTGAAGAGGCTACATGGGAGCTTGAGGAAGCTATGAGAAAACAGTACCCCAACCTTTTTAATGGTAAGATTTTCGGGGACGAAAATCCATAAGGGGGAAGCGTTGTAACAGCCCGTTTTTAGTCAAATCAGAATAGTGGTTTCGGGACCACAAATCCAATGTTGAAATAATTATTTTATGATTACTTTAATGTCTACAACATGATAGTATGTTTGTGTGAAATTTTCGTTAAGAAATTTTATGATTTGAATGCTTAATTTGATAAGAAGGACTAAATCGCGTAAAGTGCAAAAGTGGTGTTCTAATAGTTAAAGGTATTAAATGGCTATGAAATTAAATATTGGAGGTCCTTATGTGGTAAATATACCATTTTTAATATGATTGGACATTTACGGACTTATATTAAGTGATTTTAGTGAATATTAATAAAGGTTAAAATAGTAATTTATAAAAAAAACTTAAGTAAAATAAAAAAACAAAAGGACATTTGATGCATTCATCTTCTCCTGGCCGAATATTAGGGTGGAAAAAGCCATTAGAATAGCTTGAAGCATTCAATCACTTGCAAGCTAAATTGTAAGTTCGTTTTTGTCCTGTTTTTAATGATTTCTATATTTTTGAGATCATTGTAACTAGGTATAGCTAGCCCAAGGACTATTTTGCAAAACTATTAAAGATTTTAGATGTTTCCATTGATGAATACATGAGTATTTTGATGTTTAATGATAGATTATGAATGTTTGATGATAGTTATACAAGTTTTGTTAAGTAATTTTTAGTGAAAATGCAAATTAGGGATTAAATTGTGAAATGTGGAAACTTTGTGGTTAAAATGTGAAATAAATGAAAAATATGGGCTACTAAGGACCTAGTTGAAATTCGGCTAGCCTGGGTTTGGGTGGAATTACATGAATTTGAAATTTTATGAAATAAGGACTAAATTGTAAAAGTAGTGAAATACTTGGGGCAAAAGTGTAAATGTTCTTTAATGAATGTTTTGGATTAAATTGAATAGATATATTATTAAATAAGTTAAATTTGATATTATATAGATCAAGAACAATGAAATATAGACCTAGATCGGGGGAAGAACATGGTTTTGGATTGATCGATTCGTTTTACCGTTTTTGTATCCGAGGTAAGTTCATATGTAATAAGCATTGTTATATTTGTGTTTTGAATGCTTTAATATTACTTAAATTGTGAATTATGAACTTGCGGACACATTCGACGAAGATTCGGCAATGGAAATCCCTGTTGAACCTTAGGAATAGATTAGGATATGAATGACGTGTCATTAGGGAATTCATTGAGTTGGCTTCGGGCCATGATATTGGCACCTAGGGTGCGAGATTTTCGAGTATCCAAATTTTATTCTGAATGGTTCAACGGGTATATGGAAGATGTGAAATGGTGAGAAATATATACGTATCGGTACAGGTATGTACGGAAAACTATATGAGCATTGAATCTATGGAATTTGTGAGCTTATGATCAATTATGTGATCAAATTCATGTTAACTTTGTGATTAATGAATTGTTGTATATTATGTTCTTATAACTTGAATGGTAAAAGCATGGTGAATGTTGCTTATTATTTCATACGAGCTTACTAAGCTTTATAGCTCACTCTATTTAATTTTCCATGTTTTATAGTGATTTCAAAGCTACCTCGGATTCGGGGAATCATCAGAGACTACATCGCACTATCCAACTATTACTTGGAACATTTGAAATTAAGTTTTGGGTCATATGGCATGTATAGGAACTTTGAGTCAGATATATGTGTTGCTTATGAATTTAGCCATTTGAGTTGGCTTGTAAATGTTTAAAGTTTGGTTTTATGTATAGCCGTGAGATTTGGCTTATTTTGGCAAATATGGTGTTGTATATATATATATATATATATATATATATATATATGTTAATGCTCCTTAGTGTTGTGGTCATAATTACTTGTGAATGGCTTGAGGAAGTTTAGGATTTAAGGTAGCTATTGGTTTGAAATTGATATTGTATGCTTGTGGTTTTAGGCAAGGTAAAATTCTTGGTTGAAATGCAGCAATTAACTAAGATATCTCTCATGGAAAAACTCTAAACTCTTTACCACATTGCACAATAGTCCCCTCATTGGAAAGCTTAAGCCTCAAGGTTCTCAAAAGTACAATTATTATCAAGAAAAGATCACTAGTTCACTTAATTGAATGGATGAGAGCTTGCTAAAATTTTGAGCTTTCAAAAACCCCTATTTGCTTGCCATTTTTGGTGGAGAAGGATGAGCAAAAAGATGGACATCATCTTTTCTTTATTCTAATATTAAACTAACAATTTAGTCCACCAAACACCACCAACTTTGACCAACTTGGTCAATTCTTGTCCCCTATGAAGTCTATGGCCGGCCAAGCCAATATTGGGGGGTCTAATTGCCTTTTAAAGACCCTCAATTGCCAATCTATGGCTATTTGGTACCTTTAGCTTATAGAATGGAACTTTTTGCACTTTATGCGATTTAGTCATTTTTCGCGATTAAACATGAAATCGTTAAAATTAAGGCACCAAAATTTTTATGCACATACTATCATGCTCTGACTCATAATATAACATGAAAATAAATTTCTCTAATCTCGGATTAGTGATCCCGAGGTCACTATTTCGACTAGCCCCTAAATCAGGCTGTTACAGAGCGTATTCATAGTGATGAGACACATAAGAAAATGTTAACATGAGTTCGTTTGTGTTACGTAATGATTGAATTTAAGTTATCTGGAATTAGCCATATATGAGTTATATTATGTCTTCTTTTGAAATTATTTGGAATCTGAGCTTGTTATCCTAAGTATATGGGGTCCTAAAATAAAGTGGTGTGGAATCCTTTCGATTGATCTGTATAGTATATTATTAGTGTGAGTTTGTATAGTATTAAAGCAAGGTATGATTTGATTAGTAATTTGATGGTATTCTAATCTGCATAAGTATTTGCCAAATGTATATGTATTCTCCAGTGATTAGTATTTGTGAACAACTGTTATGGAATAAGAGTTTGTGTTAAGAGATGGTATGTATGAAGTGAGATCTAACAATATATTCTTTCGAAAAAGATCTATGTGATAAAGAGATTTATGAAATGTCTAGAAGGACCTTCAGTTAGTCAGTTAGGAAAGAATTGGTACATTAAGAGTATGGTAGGTAGCGTGTAAGTGGAAGTCAAAACCGAAATAGTATCCACCCAATACAGTAGTAAGTGGTTCAGAAAGATAGCTGGCGCACAAATGTTCTTCCAATATTATAAAGTATCTGCCAAAGCATTTTGTAATAAAGCTCTCTAAGTTCTCTTGAACTTACAATGTTGTTGTTATAAGTGTTCAGTAAGAGAATGCACCAGGAGGGACAACGCCAGGAGTACGCCTAACTAGCGGCGAAGAGGGTTATTATGCATACAATGGAAAAGTAGCGTACTATAGTATTCTGCCCTAAGAGTCAGTCTTGAGTAAATGTTTGTATTTTAATGAATTATATTCAGTTTGATGTAATATTTTATTCCTAAATTATCATGTAGTTCTTTGATATTGAGTCTTTAAATGAAATAACAACTAAAATGTTTTAAGTAAGGAATGTCTGTCAATTGTTTGTTATTTTGTTAAGTATTTTATGTTGTAACACTCGAGATTCGGACCAAGTGAATCGGGTTGGGTTGAGGGTTTTACACTAAATATAGACTTGGTATATAAGTATGGTTACTTATTTTAGAGCTAAAATGAGGTTGAGATAGTTACTTAATTGTCATGTAATGATATGTTATCATTTAGTACATTGCAATATTGATGATATATCAAAGCTCACCTTGTTGTTGTTGTTATGTGATATGTTAGGCAAACTTGGTCATGTGTAATAGTTTAATATGTATAATGGTTGATTGAGGTAAGTTTATTGTTTAAATACATATGAACTTACTAATCATACGTAATGCTTACCCTATTATTTTCCTTTTTCTATAGATTTTGATTTATGGAACGTGTCGATCAGATCCTCAAAGAGCTTACACTATCCATCTCCCAGTTCAGTAGACTTTTGATCATTTGAACTCAATTATGTGTGGCATGCACTTAGGAGTGCTAGGTTATTTATAATATTAAGCATGTTTTGAGACATAATGTGGGTTTGGATGGGCGGTGACGTGCAGTGCGATGCGTTTAGCTTACTTTTTATCTCACGCTACAATAATAATTTCATCGCCACTTCTGTTTTTACTCTAACCGTAGCTAAACGCACTGCTCATCCAAACTCACCTATAATTGAATATGAACTCTTATGGTAATGACAATTTGCTCATATTCATGGATTGGATGTTATATAGTATACATATATGGATTGGAAATCAAAGTGAGTAGGGTATGAATGTATAAGTAGCTTGTATGGCTTGTAACGGTTCATATGTACAAGTATTGGTGCTAATATGGCATATTGGTTACATGTTTAGGAGGAGGATGTATGATATGTTTTGGCATGGTTTTGGGATGTTTTGAACAGGTTTAAATGTTGCTAATTGCACTCTTTTGACTACCTTTAAGAGTTGGTTTCAAAACAAACACCAAATGGCCTATTTTTGCACCAAATAGATTCATTATCCCCACATCGATCTCCCCTCATTGTAATGTCGACCAACAATTTGTGTCTTCCCAGCGTCAAGTGGTCTGACGTCATGATGTGACAGACTGTTTGGTGACATCTCGACATGGAGGAAGTCACATCACGATGTCGTTCTAAAATTTTGAATTCTTTATAATTTTGTCCTTGCTTGATCCCGAGTAAACTTTAGAGCTTACTAAGCCCATATAAGACTCAAGAAAAATTTTAAATCATATTGAATGATCGATATGATTGAATTATCAAACTTTTGTCTCAAGTTATCCGTTAAATGTCTGTAGTTGTTCCATTTTGTATTGTAGCACTCTGTAGCTTAGTCTTCGCGATTGGTTCGGCGAGAGATGTTACACAACTATTTGAAATTGATCACTTAAGTCAACCCTCTATTAACTTGCTAATAGATTTTAATACATGCCATTAAGTCACGATTCCAAATATATTTTGATAAGGTACACAATTAGTCATCCAATTATTAGTAAATTTTTGTTTTGGTCACTCAATGACGAAAATTTACAAAATGATTACTAATGGGCCGAAGACATGGCAAATTAACTCATAGGCTTTATAGCTAAATCGGTCCCTAAACTATAACTAAAATATTAAATTGGTACTTTTAGATTTTTTTTAATAGTAAATCCAAAAAAAATTAAAATTACTAGAAATTTTTATAATAAAAAAAAAAAGGCTGAAAGTCCATAATTTAGTTTTTTTTTTTTTAATTATAGAAGTATTTTCAAAATCTTACAATTATGCAAAAAAATATTATAATAAAAATTCATCAAATTCTAAAAGGTTTTTTCTTTTTTTTTAAATGCTTGAAATTACATTGGTTGGTTGCATGACTTTTCACTATATGGTCATTTCTTTCGTCTCATTTGATGATGAACAAAGTAGATCCAAGTTTGTTTGTTAGTTTTGTTTTGCTCTTTTTTGTTGTTGTTGATGGTACTCATTTTGAAAGTAAGTTAAAGATGATGAACATGATTGGATCACAATTTTTCATTTTTGCTCGATGGATAATCCAATTTATGCCATATCTTTACAGTTTTACATCATGTTATTATTACCATCATGTTAAATACGTTTGAGAACTCGCCCAGATTTAGAAGAATATCTTTGAAGAAGGAATGCATAATGTTAGAATGCCAAAAACACTAGTTGGCCAATTAAATCAAAAGCTTGTGATGTTTACAAGTATTACGAGAAAAATAATTAAAATATATATGCTATATATGCCTAGTTTAATAACCTTTATTTATCTCTAATGAAGTTTTAAAATTTATATTTACTTATAATAAACTGATTTTATATAATTCATTATGCTTTATGATGATAAAATTTTTCGAGAATGAATCCTAATAACTTAGACAACAATTTTTCTTTGATAAATCTCATTTATTTGTCATAACATGGCTAGAGTTTAAAAACTAAAATCATTACTACTTAAAAAAAACAGGATAAACAAAAGAAAAAAGAAAATGAAAGTGTGAATAGAAACTACAACAGTGTAAATTGAAAAAACAAAAAAAAAAAATCAGAAAATTAGCAGTTGAAACATGGATTTGATTTGAAAAAATAGGTAAATAACCAAATTATAAGTAACGATGGGTATAGTTTATTTCTTTATTTCAACTGCTAATCTGAAGAGATAGATCAATCTCTCACAAATATCCATGATGGTAATTTTCTTCATTTAATAGAAAGCCAATCATGTTCTAATCCTCTGCTAATTAACTTTTCCCGCGTTACGGCGTACGTACGCAGTGCTCTTTTAAAAAAAAAAATTTCTACACAAATGCTTTCGATTCAATCCCCAATTGATAAAAATGAATTAATTCTACCAAAAAAAAAAATGAAATAAAAAGAACCTTCCTGTTGAAGATTTGGAAATAAATTTTTAGAAAAAAAAAAAACAAATAAGAAAAGAAAAAGAAAAGCATAGAGGCAAGGAGCATCTTTTTGTTTTAGTAATTTTCTTAGGCTGAATGAATAGTGAACTGTTTTGTTTCATCGAATATTTATTGTTCTCTCTTTATTGCAATTTCCCAGCACTTCCTTTTTCTTCATTTCTCTCAATCTACTTTTGTCTCCATACAAAGTTGAGAAACCCCTGAGCATTTGATCCCTTCACGGTTAGCTTTCTGAGATAACTCTTTCCATCTAATTTTATTCTACAATTTGTCTTTGATCCCATGCTGTCTTATTTTAATCTCAATTTCTGTGTATTTTAGAAACTGGGTTGCTTTTCTTTTTACATATGGCTCAGATGTGATGGGGTTTTTTTATATAATCATTTTCTAACTTTCCATGCTTATGGGACTTTAGTTTATATCGTTTGATGTAAATTTATTAACCATGACTTTAATAATATTTTATAGTTTGGTTTCCTTTTAATGAGAGTTATCTGTGGCAATCACAGCTTATTTGATTCCAAAGGGAGGAATCTAACTTTTTTTTTTTTTTGTTAGCCTTGTGATTACTGGAAACTGATATCTAGTTATAAATTTTATGAAATAAGACTAGTGATTGTTGGATTCGATTTCAGTCTGGATTGGATCTTAAATTGTCTTTTATTGCAGGGTTTTGGTGGGAGCTGTTAAGGGTTGTTTATTCTAATGGGGAAAGGTTCAAAAAACAACTGCAAGTCAGCATCCCACAAGCTCTTCAAGGACAAGGCAAAGAACCGGGTGGATGATCTTCAGGGGATGTTCTTGGATCTGCAGTTTGCGAGGAAGGAGAGCCGTGGCATTGATGTTGCAGTCCTTGAGGAGCAACTCCATCAGATGCTCCGTGAATGGAAAGCTGAGCTCAATGAACCTGCTCCAGCTTCTTCATTGCAACAAGTTAGGACTGCATTCATTGGTTTAATTTGAATTACATGTATAAATTTATGTCAGTGTGAGTTTGTTTGAATTGTGGTTTGTATATTGTTAGAAGGATTTGGTTTGGCTCTTAGAAAAGGTAACTAAGTTCAATTCTTTTGAGTTATGATCTAAAGGGGTGAAAATACTGTCCGAAATGTGTGGTCCTGAATTGGTGATCCTCTGATGATTTACAGGGTGGGAGTCTTGGTTCATTTTCAACGGACATTTGTCGCCTGTTGCAGCTTTGCGAGGAGGAAGATGATGCAACTAGCATATTAGCTGTGCCAAAGCCTGAGCCTAATGATCAAAGCCTGCAAGTAGGAGAAACTGCTGCCTCCCAAGAGGTGATTTCTCTTTTTCATTGGATTCTCTCCCCCCCCCCCCCCCCCCGCCCCCCAAAACCCGCTCTCTCCCCTTTGGGGAATTTGCATGATGGTTTACTGAAAACAAGGTTATTTAGTATGCTTAGATCTACATGAGCTTCAAGTTAAGTTGCCAAGGGCTGAAATTTCTTTATTGTTGGAAGGCATTTGGTTACCTCTTCTGTAGACAAAGGATTTGGCGCTGTATGGTTTTATATCATATGTTCAAAATTCGTTTTGAGTTTCTTGAACATGGCAAATGAGAGAAACAATGGAATTTTATGTTGTTCAATGATCGTCTCTAATTTGTTTTTCTCCTTAGAATGATTTTGCAGAATAGAGTAGGTTACTAAAATACGCTTGCTGTCCTCTTCTGGTTGAACTTTAATAGGGTTGTCATAAATAATGTCATTGGTTTCCTTAATAACAGCTAGGTGTTGCTGTGAAAAGTTGAGGAGGATGTATGATATATAGATTTTTTGTTGAAATATTTTCAAATATTTATAGTGTTCCAATAACTATAAAAGAAATGATGTAATTAATTAAAAGTTAAATAATTATATGGCTTTTTAAAGACATTATTATTCAAAAGAGACAACTATTGAAAGATGTCTCTATGAAAAGACATGAAAATTCCTGTTAATAGGAATGAGATTTCGTTTGAAAATCACACCAACAAGTTCTTATATTTTTTCAATCCTTCCTCCATTCTTTTAATATTATTAGATTATTTTATAAAGAATTACTACAGAAATTCTTTGTAGAAATTGAGTTTCTTGTTATAAATTAATCAGTGCTTGGTGGACTATTCTCGTTAGTGCATTATGAATATAACTTTAAAGATAGTGGCTTGATACATGCCTTAGAGCCTTGTCCTATTTGTTCATTTTCTGTTCGAATTCCGTTCGCCTCACTGGATATTTGTACTAATATTTTTAACCAGCAGGATACACGATAGCATTAAATATGTTTCATTGATTGAACACTCGATGAATAGGAACACAGGTATAGCGAGTGGATTTCATTCTAAGTTATCTTCACACAGCACCAATAATCTCTTCTAATGAACATTTCTACCCTGTAATCTTCTTGTTAACATTTAGTTTTGAATTTATATCAATTTAATTGAGGTAAATCATTTTTCCTTTAGAATTGCCACTGATCTAATTGAGCCAATTTAGATGTTGATAGTATAGTTGGTTACTTTATAGATGCCTATCAAGTGGATTGCTTTATTGCCATCTTACTTTATGGGGATTAAATGATAAGACTGAGCTGGCTTGTTAGTCACATGGAGTGGGGGTTTGCAGTTTGGAATTATCATATGTGCAGATAAGGGGGACCAAGCTTCTGCCTATAGGGCCTGAGTGGAGTGACCTAGAATGTGCTTCAGGGCTGCTTTTTCAGGTAGAGTTGGCAAGCTTGAGAAGTCGATGAAAATTTTCCCTAATTTTATTTGTATACTTTCCTCATGTTAAGCTTTATTCGTACATTAAAAACTAGATCTTGATTTGAGCTTACTGGGGCTTTAATCTACCTTGTCTTGTTTGTACTTTTGCATTAAAATGTTATCTTTTCTAGATCAGAAGTTTATCTCCTTTGGTTTTTTATTCATTATATTTAATGTATGAGTTCCCATTTTTCTTTGGCATGTTATCATGTTGAGAAACGCATTCACTTGCAAGATTTATAATCAATATGTTTTTTACAGCGTTATGCTGTCAATCATGGGCAACATGAATGTGGCTTTCCATTAGTTGATCAATGCAAACAGTCACCTTCACAAGTGTGTAGCATGTCAATTAACAGCTTGGAAGGGGCTACGCAATTGGAGTACCATCAGTTTGATTCGGATCAGGATTTTGAGCATTTCTACACTGGTTATAACGGTACAGAGTTCTGTAGGGAGGAAGATGCCATGCCTCGTACTTATAGCTATCTACCAAGTATATGCCCATCGCCATCCGCATTCTTAGGTCCAAAGTGTGCACTTTGGGATTGTCCAAGACCTGCTCAAGGTTTGGGTGGGTGTCTGGACTACTGTTGTAGCTTTCATGCTGCTTTAGCAATGAATGAAGGGCCCCCTGGAATGGGCCCAGTTCTGCGACCTGGTGGCATTGGTCTCAAGGATGGTCTGCTCTTTGCTGCTCTCCGCGCTAAGACACAAGGGAAAGATGTCGGTATACCAGAATGTCAGGGAGCTGCTACTGCAAAGTCTCCATGGAATGCTCCTGGTATGTCTTATCAGCAATGCTTTACTCGGTTCTATCGACAACTTTTATGAGTGGCAAGAGAATATATTCTCTAAGCATACACTATGTTCTTTATGACTTTGGTTAAATTAATTAATTTTCTGCTGTGATTGCAGAGCTATTTGACCTTTTGGTTCTTGATGGTGAATCAATTAGGGAGTGGCTCTTTTTCGATAAGCCTCGAAGAGCATTTGAAAGTGGGAACAGAAAGCAGAGGTCTTTGCCGGATTACAATGGGCGTGGCTGGCACGAGTCGAGAAAGCAAGTCATGAATGAATTCGGAGGACTGAAGAGATCATACTACATGGATCCACAGCCACTAAACCATTTTGAGTGGCACCTTTACGAATACGAGATCAATAAATGTGATGCTTGTGCCTTGTATCGGTTGGAATTGAAGCTTGTTAATGGAAAGAAAAGCGCAAAGGGAAAACCAGTGAATGATACAGTTTCCTATCCTCATAAACATATGGGAAGGCTCCCCGACGGGTTCCCTTCTGAAAATAAGTGCTGTGTCAAAGGAAGGACAAAGGTTAATGCTAAGATTGGTGTTGGGAATTTTTTTTCCACTCCAAATGCAGTGGTACCAATGAGTGAGAAGTTCGAGTACGGCCCGAGTGTGCAGTATGACTATGTGGGCAGCTATTATCTAACATAATATAAGGAATGCGGATTTGTATACGTCTGCTGAAGCATTTACAATCATAGAAGGGGTGGAGATTATGCATTTTTAGTAGTCTCTTTTTCTGGTTGATTATCAGAAAACCAAATCAAGCACTTATTTTTGGTGACCATAAATTTGGACAGTTAATTTGCACTTCAAAACAAGCAGTCCGTAGATCATCTCTCACATGCCATATTAGACAATCCAACCTTTGGAAGAAGGTTACTAGCAGCAGAAATAACTGTTTTTTACATCAGTGCATTACTATACCTATTGAGTCATAGTAACCAATGGAAGCTAATTTTCTTTTCTAGACCTTTGATATTGTATGCTAAATCTTTCAGTTTCTCATGAAAGATTTTTTTTTTTCCGTAACTGAGTTACAATAAAATATATTTATGCTTTCTCATGTTATAATTTCAATTAAATGTAACTTTTTTTAATGTGATTAATAGGGATGTTATTACTAAAAAAATTACTTTATAATATTTAGTATATATTAAAAATTAATATAATTAATTTAGTACAATCATCATTTTTCTAATAATCGAATGTTATTTTATAAAATTATTATTAACAATATTTTAATTAAATATTTAATAATAATATTTTCAATAATCTTTATTATTAGCAAATATTTGAATCAACCCATAATGTATGATCTTTTATGTTCTAATTGAATTTATTACAGAATACATTTGAAAAACAATTCGTATATTCACTCAATATTATGAAAATGTATAATTTACAAAGGAATAATTTTCGGTACAATGCCAATGAAATTTTTAGACTCTACAAGTAGGGTTAGAGCGTAGACAAATGTCTTATAGGAGGTATAGTAAAATGTTAAAATTATTAAAAAAAGGAAACACAACAATTTTTTTTAAGGATGCTTGTAAAATAAAATAAAAAAAGTACATCGTTAGTGTACCAAATACTAACCCATTTAAAAATGTATTCATGAAAAATATATTTTGTTATAAAATAAAAGGTCAAAAAGTAGAGAACAAAGAGAATGCGAAAGCAAAGAGAGAGCATATTTTATTGATCAATTGGAATATTTACAAAGCTTCTCCTTCTAATGACTATAAAAATTTAAAGTACATAAAAAAACTTATCTTGATCTTGATGGACATCCACTTAATAAGATATTCATAATACTCCTCTTTGGATGTCCATTGGTAGATAATAGGCCTCGTTAAAAACTTACTAATATAAAAAGCCTGTGGAAAAAAAAATCCTAGTGAAGGAAAAAGAGTACACATATCTATAATACGCATTGTAAGGCCCAATTTTAGCCCGAGGCCCAATAAACAAATTAAAAAACAAGTCCAGTTTTTTTTTTTTTTACAAACCCAATTACAGAATTAAAACCCAAACAAACTAAATTGACCCAAACCCGAAGCCCAATACCCTAAAATAATCAGAACAACCAAGAAACCCTAGGACCAGCCTTCAGCCGCCGCTCCGCCACGTCAGCACCTCCGTACCTCCACCGCCTAGCTGGCCTTCACCGTACATGCAAGAAGGACAAGAAAGCAATAGAAAACAGTAGCAAAAAAATAGATATTTTGTAACAAAATGATGTATTTTTCATCTATAAAAGCCACAAACAACGAATGTAATTGTTTTACACTGAATACAGACATACATTTTGAAATATAAAAACAAGATCAATCAGCAGATTAAAGGTGCTTCCTTTTTTCTTTTTTTTTTTGATTTTTCTTTCTTGAAATAAATAAGTAAATAAAAAAATAAAGGAAATTTACTTGTCTATTCGTCCCCATCGCCGCCGTCGGAGATTTCTCCGGTCTGGAGGGTGGCCGAGTCAGTGGACTCGCTGAAAACCCCACCGGTGGCACTAGGGAACCGAAAGACCCCTTCGTTTTCTCGTTTTATTTCTTCTTCTTTTTTGGAATTTTAAGGGCTTTTCGAGCATTTTGAGTGAAAAACGGGACTGAGGGTGAAAAGGTGATCGAAAAAGTTTCCTTTTTATTTGGCCGGTTGCCGTGAACGAGGGCACAGTCACCGTCGACCCACGACCGTCACGGCAGCGAAGTGACCAGAGTTTGGCCGGCCAAAAGGGGGGTTGAGAGAATTTTTTAGGGTGTTTAGGTTTTTTTTTTTTGTGTGTGTGTCAAATGAGGGAGAATGAAAATTTTTTAAAAAAATTTGACTCTTATAAGCCCATGAAACGACGTCGTTTTGGGCTGGCCTCCATAGCTCCAAAACGGCGTCGTTTAGCCTTGACCCGCGGGCGACCCGACCTGCTCCTGGGGAGCCACGTGTTTTTGATGGAAGGGCTAATTGCACCTTTAGCCCTTCCGCTTTTTTATTATTTTACAATTAAATTTCTTTCAATTTTAATTTTTGCCCATTAATTTATTTCGTTTCTAATTGGGCCCACCTCGAAGCTGCTCGTTTTTGAGGGAGGGTTTTTTTCCCTTTTGGTCTCTCCTTGTTATTCGCGCGTTCAATGTAGTCCTTTTCCTTTCTTTTTATTTCTAATTTGCCCCAAACTTCTGTTTTAAAGTTCAATTTAACCCTTTTTTTGTTATTTTTGTTATTTTATTATTAAACTAATTATTTTTAATATTATTATTACTATTATTATATTTTCCTTTTTGCATTTACTTACTTACTATGATTATTATTATTATTATTATTATTATTATTATTATTATTATTATTATTATTATTATTTTATTGTTAAATAAATTAATTTTACATTATTACTATTATTATTATATTTCTATTTGCTTATTTACATAATATTTTCTTTAGATATATTTATTTTATCATTTTATTATTTATTTACTTATATCCTTTTATAATTTCAAACTTAGATTATTATTATTATTATTATTATTATTATTATTATTATTATTATTATTATTTATCATCATCATCATTTTTAATTTGTTTTTTAAATATTTTTATTCTTTTATTTATTTGCTTATTTTCAAAATATTCTATTTAAACTTTTAGTTTTACTTATTTATTTACTTATTGTTTTTTTATTTTACAATTAGCTTGTTTTCATTTATTTATTTATCTTATTGTCATTTATTTTCGCTTTTATTATTGTCGTTCATATTATCGCATCTATTATTATGTTGTCACGCATATTAACACCATAATTTGTTTTACTACTAATTCGCATTGTATTAATCTTTACCCGATACATTTTTTTAATAAACGATATTTCGTATTTTGATATTCGAAAAGTCATTCCCTAACTTACAGGGTTTCAATTTTTTCGATAAATTCGAATAAACGAACTTTTTCAAATGTGAATTTTAAACATTCTCGGGAATTAGGAAAATCCGTGTTCTAACTTACGGAATACAATTTCTTTCTAAAACCGAAATAATCGAATGTCTTTCAAAATAAACAAATTTTTCGGTACTTATTCTCGTTTCGATGATTTAAGATATTGTGTCTTAACTCACGGGACGTAACTCTTTATTCTCGATTTACGTAAATATGCCATCTTTTCAGAAAAATTTTCTATTAAGCAATGTTTTAACAAAGGATCGTATTTTAAAATTCCTCCAAATTTTTAATTTTCGACACTAAGACATTAATTAATCAACTAGGTACCAATTTTGGGTGTTACGAGGGTGCTAATCCTTCTTTGTACGTAACCGACTCCCGAACCCGTTTTTTCAAATTTTGTAGACCAAAATCGTCGTTTTAATAAATCAAAATTTTTATTAAAATGATCAAATTGTGAGGTGATCCGATCACATCTCATAAAAAATAATTGGTGGCGAACTCCTATGTTCGTTTTTGTTTTCAAAATCAAAAGTCGACCCCATATTAAAAAAAAAAAAACAGTTTCGACAGCTTGGCAACTCCATTGGGGACAAACACGAGAGTCAAGCCGTAAATTGATTATTTTCTGTCCTTTTCTCGAAAATTAGAAATCTAATTTAAAATTACGATTTTTTTTCATTTCATTTTCGTGGTTTGTGTCATTTGATATGTTTGCTTTTGGTTCGAGTCTCTTAGTATACTTTCGCGCATCATATTGCATACTCGCTCGATTTTACCCCTCTTAAGTGGAAGCGAGAAGCTATTCCTTTGTGAGGTCTTCACCTCCGTATAGGATAGTGGGTCACTTTCGGGATACATCCGTACCTATGTCTTTGTGAGATTTTCATCTCCGTATAGCCATAGGGAAATGTATTCCCCTGAACTGAACTCGGTCTGTGTGAGCCTATAATAGGTGAGGATTGAGGAATCTACATGTTCAAGTACCTTTACTCTAGAGCCAAACCCCATATAGCGAGCCCCAAAAGCCCGCCCTAGGTAGAACTACGCCAAACCTTAGTGCTCACCCGAGTAGGTACTCTACTTATTATTCTTTGCTTACTTTAAACGGTGTATGAAGGACTAACTTGCTTTGTTTTTGCTTTGATTGTAATTGCCTGGCATTTTCAAAAAAGGTGTTGATTCACATTCGTTTCCTAAATAGATAACTTATCATGGAAAAAGGGTTTCGTGATAAAGTGGAGGATAATGAGGTCGTTCGGATTTGGGCCAAGACAACACAGTAAGAAAAAGGTGATAGTTTGACCGAGGGATACGTATCAGAGTTGTGGGATTTCACCCGCATCAGCGTGACTCAGAATAATCTTCAAGAATTAAAGGAGATATGAAACCAGTGGAATAATGAGATCAAGCAGCTGTTTTACTGTAACTATGAAGATTTGCCCTATCTTCTTGACATGAAGGTGGACAAACACTTACTTCGAGCCTGAGCCCAATTCTAAAATCCTGCTTACAGATGCTTCACTTTTGGGAAAGTTGATTTGGTACCTACCGTGAAGGAGTATATGGCCTTACTTCGTTGCCCGAAGATTCAAGTCGCCAAAGCGTATTCAAGAGCCGCTAATGTCCCGACCTTTTTGAAGAAATTGATGAGCATCACAGGGATGAGTGAAGTGGGTTGCAGCCCGGATCAAGCAAAAAGGAGATAGTAAGTGTATCCCTTGGAAAAACTTGAGAGATCTGATTCTAGCACATCCGGATATAAAGAAAAAGGTTGATGTTTTCGCTTTGAGTATCTACGGTTTGGTCGTCTTCCCCAATGCATTAAGGCACGTAGATGAGGTAGCCTCGGATCTCTTTGATCAACTCGACAAAAGGGTCACATCGATTCCTGCGATTTTGGCCAAAACTTTCAGATCCTTGAACACGTGCCAAAGAGCGGGCGAGGGCAGATTTATAGGGTGTGCGCAACTTTTGTTGGCATGGTTCCACGGCCATTTCTGGAAAGTGGAAAAGGTCTCATATTGAATATTCTCCGAAAGCTATTCTCCCCTGAAAGAGATAGTGGCTACGTTGAGACGGGATGATATTATGAAGGAAAAGTGGATGATGATTCTCCAAATTCTGCAATAAGAAGACATCAAATGGAGAGCCCCTTGGATGGTCCCCGACGAGATCTTGTATCGGTGTGGAGATTTTGATTGGGTCCCCCCTGCTTGGGATATGAAAAGCTGCCGGGTATGCCCCCTACTCTTATTAAGGCAATACAGGTCAAGACAGTTCATGCCAGCAACACAAGGGTTAGCTCAGTGCGAGTTCTTATATAAGGGAGATAATTACAAAAAAAAAAGTTCGTGAGATATCGAATGCCTGGAACCAAACTCGTAGAATGAAAAAGGTTTGCTGCTAATCCAATGACTACCCCTGAGTATGATCGGTGGTGGGGTCAGAGAATCAATAACAACATCCCTACGTCAAATCAAGAAAACATTCGGTCAATAGAAGAACACTTGCAGGTGGTCCCCTCTGAACTAGAGATCATCAAACAGGATTTTGAGAATAAAAGTTCAGAACTAGGAAAAAGGATCGAGCAATTGGAGGAGAAAGTGCAGCTGGGGCTAGATGTCGATGTCCAGAAACTAGAAGTTGAGAAACTAAGGAAGGGAAAGAATAAGGCCGAAGAAGATCTGGATAGTTTGAAAACGGATTACAAGAAGCTGCGTATGTCAATAAGAACCGCTGGTTTGGGTAAAACATTTGAGCAATGGCGGCAACAAATCCAAGAAGAAAAGACTAGAGCTGATCAGTGGGAGAAGAAGTTCCATGATACTCGAGTACGGGAGGACGCTTTAAAAAAGAGCTTATTGGAGAGCCAAAATGAAAAGGAGAAGTTAAAAGTTTGGGTGGCAGAGTTAGAAAAGTTACTACACCAGCATCATAGTCGCAACTTCGTAATCGAATTAAGGGCCAACCTAAGTAAGATTGAGGAACTAAAAGGGAGGATAGAATAACTTGAAACCACGTTGCAAAACTGTGAACTTCGGGGTTGAACTGCTGGAAGTAAATAATGAGAGGTGGAAAGAGAAACTTCACCGATCTCAAGACCAGGTCAGAGATAGAGATTACGTCATGGGTGAAGCTTTGGCTCAAGTGCGAGAGGTGGCTAATCATTTACAAACCTTAGAGGTCCAGGCTGATGTATTGAGTTAGAAATACAAGTCAGAGTCAGATTGAGGCCGAGAGTTAGCTTGGCTCCTTAAGCAAGTCAAGACCTTAAGCATTAGGGCAAAGCCATATATGTCCATATATATAATCCATTTTATGTAAAGAAATTTGTTTTCTAAAAAGGTTACTCTAATGAAATTGAATCAGAATCAATGTCTTTTTCTTTTCTGCATTCATTGCATTCACGCATTAGCATTGCATTGCATCGTGTGTACTAAAACTCACATAGAGACTCTAAAATCGTTGCAGTTACCTTGGAATATCATTATGGTACACGAAGAAAGACTAAAGCCATGGACCAAAGGTTAGAAAGATTGGAACAAATGAAAAGAAAGATATAAGATAAATTGCAAATACAGATGCAAGAACAGTTGGCCAAAATCCAACTGGATATGATGGATCAGATGCTAGAATCCCAGAGAAGCATGATGAGCCAGTTAATGCAATTGCTGGCCGGAGGGCTAGAAAAAGGAAAGAGCCCTATGATCAATACCGGAGATGACAACGAGGACCCTGCTTATCCTCTAGGCTTCACCCCAACGAACACCCAAGCACAACCACAAAGGGTGTCCGTCAACATCAGACCTCAATATCAGACCTGTACTTCAGTACTGATAAACTTCGTGACGGGTTCAGGCTCCAACCCTGAAGACAATCTAGAAAATCCTATTATCCCTAACCTTGATGATATAGCAGAAATGGGAAAGGCAAGAGTGGAGCTCTCAAAGCAACTAGAAGACAGATGCAAATGGCTAGAAGAGAAATTCAATGCGTTGGAAAGCACTGATTACCATTGTGGAATTGGTGCCAAAGAATTGAGACTGGTCCCAGATCTAGTGCTCAAAGTTCAAAATGCTGGAGTTTGAAAAATATAACGGGACCAGCTGCCCTAAGGCTCACATTACAATGTTCTGTCGGAGGATGACTGGATATGTCAGTAATGATCAGTTATTGATTCACTGTTTCCAAGACAGCTTGACTGGGGTTGCGGCCAAATGGTATAATCAGCTAAATTGTGCCCAAATTAATTCGTGGAAGGACCTGGCACAGGCCTTCATGAAACAATATGGCCACGTGACAGATGTGGCGCCTGATAGAATCACATTACAGAATATAGAGAAAAAACCAAATGAAAGTTTCAGGTAATATACTCAAAGGTGGAGGGAAGTCGCCACGCAAGTCCAACCGCCACTGCTAGAAAAAGAAAACAACCATGCTCTTCATTAATACCCTGAAGGCATCTTTTATTAATCACATGATGGGAAGCACAACTAAACGTGTCTCGGACATAGTGATGTATGGTGAAATGATAGAGAATGCAATAAGGTGTGGAAAAATAGAGGCCGAGGAAAACACAAAGAGGTCCCCCCCGAGAAAAAGAGAAAATGAGGTAAATAATGTGAGCACATATAACAGGAGTTATTCAAAACCAGTCACTGTGAACCAACCGAGAACGGTAACCATTGGCCATCAAGGCCCACCAAGACAAGAGTTCAACACAAGGCAAAATACGGAGAAACTCCAGTTTACGCCTATTCCAATGACGTGTAGGGAGTTATACCAAAGTTTATTTGACGCACATGTTGTATCCCCTTTCTACCTAAAACCAATGCAACCACCATACCCCAAATGGTACGACGCAAACGCCCAATGAGAATACCATGCAGGAATCACGGGACACTCGATAGAAAACTACACTGCTTTCAAAAAGTTAGTCAAAAGGCTCATCAAAATGGGCATTGTAAAATTCGATGATCCATCTGGTGTAGAAAATCCGTTACCCAACTATGCTGATAATGGGGTAAAAGCGATAGTCGAGAATACGAGGAAAAAAATAAAGAAGAATATTACAGAAGTGAAAACCTCGTTGAGAGAAGTTTGGAAGAGAATGGTAGAAAGAAGGTTAATCACACAAGACTCGAGGGACAGGTCCCGAGAAGTAAGGAACTATTATGAGTTCCATGATGAAGAAGATCACGAAATTCAGAAATGCAGTGAATTCAGGGCCCTAATACAAGGCCTAATGGACAACAATGAGCTAGAGTTCTTTGAGTATACCAAAGGAGAAGAGGTGTGTGCCTTAGAGGGAGGGTCGATAGAGAAGGTTTATAAGGCCAACCACCCGGTGGTAATCATCTCACGACCAAGAATCAACGAAAATTATGATGCTTGCACCAAGAGTTGTAATCCAAAAACCCGTTGCTTTTTCTTATAAAGATAGCAAAAGGGTACCTTAGAATTATGACTACAATGTGACAATCCCGAGAGAGGTGGGCTCGGTCAGCATGCTAAAGGAAGGTTAAGATGTGGGTTTCTATACACGTAGCGGAAAACGTTATGATGCCCAAGCTGAACCTATAAAAGGGAAATCCTTGGTGATCGAACAAAGGAAAGAGAAGCCAGAATTACCTGTTAATGAGCCGGTAAATGAGAAAGAACTAAGAAATTCTTGAAATTCCTAAAACACAACGAATATAGTGTCGTGGAACAACTACACAACCAGCCAGCTCGCATATCGGTACTGGCTTTACTCTTAAGCTTGGAGACACACCGTAACGCACTAATGAAGGTGTTAAACGAAACCTACGTCGCTGATGATATTTAAGTAAACAAGCTAGACCGTCTTGTCAACAACATAAGCGCCAATAATTTCATCTTTTTTAATGACGATGAAATACTGTCGGGGGGCATAGAATCCACAAATGTTCTGCACATCACCATCCGCTGCAAGGGGTATACATTACCGGGGGTACTGATTGACAATGGATCGGTACTGAATGTATTGCCCCTGTCCACATTGAACAGGTTGCCTGTAGACAGTTCTCACATGAAGACATGCCAAAACATAGTGAGAGCATTCGATGGCACCGAAAGGAAGGTAATGGGAAGGATTGAGATACCTCTCTTGATCGGTTCAAACATATACGAGGTAGATTTCTTAGTGATGGACATCAAGCCTTCTTATAATTGCCTATTGGGGAGGCATTAGATTCACTTAGCAGGGGTGGTGTAACATCTCGATTTTGGGCCTAGTTGGAACAGTGGTTTCGAAACCACAAATTCGATGTCGAAAAAATTATTTTTGATATTATTTTATGTGCTATAGCATGATTATATAGATATTTGAAAATTTTGGTGAATTAATTTTAGCAGTTGCATGCTTAATTTAAAAAAAAAAAGGACTAAATCGCATAAAGAGTGAAAATTATGTTCTACTAATCAAAAATGTTTTGTAGCTAAAGAAATTAAATGTGGAGGTCCTTATTAAGTAAATAGACCACTAATAATGAGTGGTGGATGTACATGGTGACAAAAAAAATTTAAAATGGTCAAAGTTGGTGGCTTTAGGTGACTTAATAAGTAGAATAATAGTAAAATAAAAAGAAAAGCTATCATCTTTTTATTTCTCTTTCTTCTCCATCTATTCTTACCCAAGGAAATGGTCATGGAACCTTGAAAATTTCAGCAATTTCTAACCCTCACAAGTAAGTGATTTTGATGGTCATTTTTGATGATTTTTGTATTTTTGGAACCCTTGTAGCTTAATCTAGCTAATGAGGGGACTATTTTGAAAAATGGTTTAAAGTCTAAGGTTTTTCCATGAGAATATTCATGTTCTTTGCTACATTTTTTTGTGGAAGAAAACAAATCTTGGTTGTTAAATAAACAACTTTTGTTAAGTGATTTTCATGAAAACACCTAAAATGGACCATTTTGTAAAAGTTGTAAAATAGGTGGTAAAGGTGTGAAATAGTGGAAAATGTGGGCTGCTATAAGCATGAAAAAGGTTCGACTATGCATGGGTAGTAAAGAAATTGAACACATTTCATTTAACGAGCCTAGGGGCAAAAGTGTAAATATGACAAAGTATAGAGGCAAAAATATAATTTTACCAAAAATGTGAAATTGGGCTAATTTGAGTTGCATGATGAATAAATAAATTAAATGTGTTGTCATAGGTCAAGGAAGATGAAATTTGGAATTAGATTGGGGGAAAAGTAAGATAATCGAGTAATTAACTTATTTCGTCATTCTATACCGAGGTAAGTTCGTATGCAAATAAGCATTAAATTTGATATGTTTAAATGCTTAACCGATATCATGTGTTATTTCGTATGCTATTATTGGATCATGAATAATATAAAATTTATGAGATTGTATTGAAAAATCAAATTAAGAGAAATGCAGGCAGAGTATGATCGAATTTCTACATGTGATGAATTGACGGTAAAGACCATGGTTGGACCATGACAATATGTGTGCTAGTGTAAGACCATGTCTGGGACATGGCATCGGCCACGATATGAGAGCCAGCGTAAGACCATGTCCGGGACATGGCATTGGCATTGATATGTGTGCTAGTGTAAGACCATGTTTGGGACATGGCATCGGCCACGATATGAGAGCCAGCGTAAGACCATGTCTGGGACATGGCATTGGTATGATACATCATGTACGAGTTTTCCCGAGTATCCTTAGTATCCCAAGAGGTTCAACGGGTAAATCCAAAGATGATGTCAAAGAAATGACAAGGTATGATTATGTTGAAATGGTACAAGTATGTATGCAAAATTCATGAGTACTGAATTCGATGTATATGAGACATTTGGTAAGAATGTAAATGAGTAAGTCATACCTATGAAAATGATCTTGTGATGACCTTGTGACGATAGGTCTATGCTTATGATGTATAAATAGGTGGTAAATTTGATTGATGATCATGTGTGAGGCTTTTAGGCCAGATTAAATTGAGACATGATAAGTTTAAGTTTTGTTGTTGATGTATAGGTTAAATGGGCAAACGAATGGCATGTAAATATTTGATAATGATTAGCTATTTGAAATGGCTAGTTAAGGATATGCTTTGGTGTTATGTATGATTAAATGGATGTTAATACAAAACAATCATGAAAGAGTAAAATTAGCAATAAAACAGTTTTGGACAGCAGCAGTTGTAGAACTTTGAAAAACCACCAAAAAATTGTGAAAATAGAATTAGAGGCTGAATAATATATGAAATTGACGCTTATTGAGCCTAGTTTCACATAGAAGAAACAGTGTAGCAAAAGAATTTCATATTATGAGATGTTTGATTTTTTATGGGATAGGGTTAGGATGATTTCGGAATCCCTTGTTTTGACTTTGGAAAATCATTAAAAATAGTATAAAAATAATTACGAGTTATAATTTATATTTTTGAAATTCTTAATGGATATATTCTCAAGAGAATCAAACAAGAACATCATCCGAGTCCTGTACTAGGAGAAAATCAATTTTTAGCGAAGAAGGGTCGAAACTATCGGACAGCAGAATAGAGACGACTTTAAAGAATAAACTATACTTATTGGCTAAACCAAAAATTCTGGAAATTTTATGGAAAGGAGATATGTGAGTCTAGTTTCAGGGAAAATTAGCGGAACTAAATTTAGAGTTCCGTAGCTGAAGACATAAATAATTTAGTGACTATAACTCGCATAGACAACTTAATATGCTCAAAAGTGAATAGTGGAACTTTGTGCAATTATGATTGTATTATCTTTAGAACTTATTATGAGGATTGTTAAAAGTATGTTAATAAATTGCTTATTATTTACATACCAACTTACTAAGCTATATAGCTTACTTTATTTATTTTCCATGTTTATAATGTCCTCAGGCTAGCTTGGGTTGGAGAATGCCGGAGATACCATCACACTACCAAGCTATCACTACGTGTATTGTTGAGTTCAAGTAGTTAAGTTGTGGCATGTATAGGAGATCTAATTATGTTGTTAAGTGTCATAGCTGAATTTGCTAAATGTGGGCTTATGTTATTTGATAGATCATTTTGTATAAAGCCATGGATGATGGCTAATATTTGTTATTGTTATATGCATATAATGATGTTTTTCATGAATGTGAAAATTCACATGGTTGAGCATATGGTATGTTAATGCATGATTGAGAAAGTTGCATGATTGAATTGATAAAGGATATGATAAGTGTTGCATGTGAATGAAGTGAAGTGGCCATGTTGTGTAAATATCTTAGTTGTGGTGAATTGGTCATGTACTTATGTGTGGATGGGTGTTACTTGATGTTGTGTATGTTGGTGCAAGTAAGGGTGGCAAAAGGCTTGTTAAATAGCCTTGTTTTTGCCAACACGGGTAGACATACGGGCGTGTGTCTGGGCCGTGTGTGACAAACGGTCTGCCCCATGGGCATGTAGTCCGACCGTGTGTCCCCTGCACCTTAATTGTAAAATTAAATTCACTACACAGCCTAGCACACAGGCGTGTGCCTTGGCCGTGTGACCTTAAAGGCTTGATGATGTCAGAAATAGAATGTCAAGGTTTTTGCACAAGGGTTGAAACACGGGTGTGTCACGGCCGTGTGAGGGACACGGGCGTGTTCCAGGCCATGTGAAAATCCCTGTAGGTTCGAAAAGAGAAATAAATCCACACGGGCTAGGAACACGGGCGTGTCCGAATATGCTCAGGCCGTGTGACCTACGTGGTACTTCAACATGGCCATGTTAAGAGGACACACAGACGTGTCATTCTTCCACATGGGTGTGTGCCCCTGATTTTAATGATATTTTCTAAAATTTTCCAAAGTGCTCGGTTTAGTCCCGAACCATTTTCAAAGTGTGTTTCGGGCCTCGTAGGTCTATATTAGGGACTTTTAAGGAAAAGTTTGAAAATTTTTAAAATTGAACGAAATTTTATGACTCGAAAATGTATGTTTGCACGTGTTTAAGATAGGTAACGCCCCGTACCCTATCTCGTCATTGGATATAGGTAAGGGGTGTTACAGGCGGTACCATCATCACTACACCAAAAGCTAAAGTTGGTAACGGAGGGCCGACTGATAACGATAAAAGCAGAAGAAGACATTATTGCATCCATTACCAGTAATGCGCCATACATAGAGGCTGATGGTGAAGCGATAGAATGTTCCTTTCGATCGCTGGAATTTGTGAACGCAACCTTCATCGTCGAGGGAAGAAAGATCCCAATGCCCAAAATATTCAAAGCTACGAGGATGAGCTTACAACTGACAGTGGGAAAAGGAGCATTTCTTAGAAGGGGACTCAGGAAATACCTCCATGGACGGCCGAAGTACCAAGCTTGACTGACAAATGGGATCGCTTTGGCTTGGGGTATAAGCCAGACACGAAGCAAAGGAAGAAGGAGTTGGAAAAGAAGCAAGAGAGAAGAAGAGCGCGATTAAGCGGGGTAGAGGTCAAATGGGATCCAATGACCTTCCCCCATATATCCAGAACATTCGTGTTAGGAGGAATTATTCACCTTGAAAGGAAGATGACAAGAAGAGAAATTGCTGAAGATATGATGGAAAATCTGAGCATCAACGTCATATCTGAAGAGAAAATGGTGGAAGAAAACTTATCGGGTATCCGCCCTTATGAGTCTGGAAGTGTTTTGAACAACTGGACTGTGGAAGAGATTCCTATAGTTTTTAGAGCTGATTCATAGTAATGTTCAAAACACACTTGTTTCTTTAAGCCTAGAAACAATAAAAATCCTTTTGTGAAATAGGCTTATGTCCAACATCTTTATTTCAATAAAAAATGCATTTTTGTGTATCACTCTGAGCAAATATTCTTTTATTCTTTCATTTCATTCATACTCACACCATACAAATAGCTATTCTTAGATTCATTTGTTATTTGGATATTCCTTCGTGCCTACAACAGATCTCCATATATCAAAGGCATGAGCAATGCTGCTATTGACCCAGAATCTCCTTTTGAGCGAGACATATGTCTAGAGGGATCTCAGGATTTTGAAGATGACAGAGACTGTAACTTATCTGCAGATTTGTTAAGGATGGTAGAACAAGAAGAGAAATAGATTCTACCTCACAAAGAGACAGTAGAGATTGTGATTTTGGAAGAAGGAAAAAAGTGAAAATTGGAACTTTGCATAGCCGAAGAAACAAAATGAGACCTCATTAAGTTACTTCAAGAATTCAAAGATGTCTTTGCATGGTCGTATCAAGATATGCCTGGGTTAAGCACTGATATTGTGGTACACCGGCTCCCCATAAAAGAAGAGTGCAAGCCAGTTCAACAAAAGCTTTGAAGGATGAGACCCAATGTTGTGATAAAAATAAAAGAAGAGATCAAGAAGAATTCGATGCTGGGTTCTTACAAGTGGTTAAATACTTAGAGTGGGTAGCCAATATTGTTCCCGTCCCTAAGAAAGACGGAAAGGTATAGATGTGTGTAGATTACAGAGACTTAAACAAGGCCAGCCCAAAAGACAATTTCCCATTGCCTCACATTGATACTTTAGTGGATAATACGGTAGGCTACTCACTGTTCTCCTTTATGGATGGCTCCTTTGGGTACAATCAGATAAAGACGCATCCTAAAGACATGGTAAAAACCATATTCGTAACCCTGTGGGGAATATTTTGCTATTATGTGATGCCATTTGATTAAAAAATGTGGGAGCAATGTATCAACGAGCCATGGTAACCTTGTTTCAAGACATGATGCACAAGGAAATCGAGGTTTACGTCGACGTTATGATTGCAAAATCTCGAACAGAAAATGAGCACGTGCAAGTTTTGAGGAAATTGTTCTTGAGGTTGAGAAAATTTCAGCTAAAGCTCAATCCAACAAAATGTACTTTCGCGGCTAGGTCAGGAAAATTACTAGGTTTCATAGTCAGTGAAAAGGGAATTGAGATCGACCCAGACAAAGTCAAGGCTATACAAGAATTGCTTTCACCGTGCACTAAAAAGGAAGTTCGATGTTTCTTAGGAAGACTAAATTACATTGCCCGTTTCATTTCAGAACTAACTGAAAAATGTGACCCCATATTTCGTCTTCTTGAGAAACACAGTCCAGGCGTATGGGATGACGAATGCCAGAAAACTTTTGACAAGGTAAAACAGTACCCGTCCAATACCCCAGTGCTGTCACCACCTAGTCCAGATAGGCCACTGATACTATATTTAACAGTATTTGACAATTCTATGGGATATGTGCTTGGCCAACACGCTGAGATAGGAAAGAAAGAAAGGGTGATATACAACCTCAGTAAGAAATTCATTGAGTGTGAAATGAGATATTCGCCAATTGAGAAATTATGTTGTAACAGCCTGATTTAGGGGCTAGTTGAAACCAGTGATCTCGGGATCACTAATTCGAGATTTGATAAATTTATTTTCATGTGATTTCATGAATTAGTATATGGTTGTATAAGTACATGAGAAGTTAGGAATTTAAATTCTAGTGATTTCATGTTTAATCGCGAAAAATGACTAAATCGCATAAAGTGCGAAAGTTCCATTTTAATTGCCAAAGGTATCAAATAGCCATAGATTGTTAAATTGAGGTCTTTAAAGGGAAATTTAGCCCCTTGTAATTGCTTGGCCAGCCATAGACTATGTGGGAGACAAAGATGGACAAAATTTAGTTAAAGTTAGTAAGAGTTGGTGGCTAATTTGACTAGTTTAATATTAGAAAAAGGCTATGTGGGAGACAAAGATGGACAAAATATCATCTTTCTTGTTCATCTCTTCCACCGAAATTGCAAGCAAAAATAGGGGTTTTGAAGGCTTAAATTTTCAACAAGCTCTCCTCCATTTTAGTAAGTGATTTTGATGATTTTTCTTAGTAATAGTTGTACTTTTGAGACCCCTAAAGCTTAAGCTTTCAAATGAGGGGACTATTGTGTAATATGGTGAAAAGTTTAGAGTTTTTCCATGAGAGCTATCATTGTTATTTGCTGCATTTTTATAGAAGAAATTGAGTCTTATTTGTTAGATGAACAACTTTTGTAAAGGGTGGTGTCTAGAAAACACCTAAATGGACCTTAATGAAAAGGTTATAAATTTGTAGTAAGTATGTGAAATAGTGAGTTTTGATGATAGCTATAAGAGTATTAAATGTTCACCTAGGCTTGTTGAAGGTAGAAATGTGATTAGAATTAATTTCCAAGCCTAGGGACAAAATGGTCATTTTGCCAAAGTCTAGGGGAAAAATTATAATTTTTCCTAAATATGAACTATAAGTCAATTTAGTCAATGTGTGAATTTAACAAGTTAAATTGTTATTATAGATCAAGAATTACGAAGCCTGAATCAAAACCGAGGCAAGAACAAAGTCGAGGACTAAATTGCATATCTACATACATTTTGAATACCAAGGTAAGTTTGTATGAATTAAAGTTTTACGTGTATTCTCATTTAATTACTTGTTATGTTGTATAATGTTTGTTATTTCTATGAAGTTAAATTATTGATATTATGATAAGAAAAGTAAATGAGAATATGTATGAGAAAGTCTCGGTTGAAGTCTCGAAATAATGAGGATACTAATATCACAACATGAGATAAGGAAAGTCTGTGTAAGACCATGTCAAGACATGGCATGAGCATAAGGTAAGGATTCCATGTAAGTCCAAGCCAAGGCATGGCATAGGAGAAATTATAAGGCAAAGATGTCATGTAAGACCATGTGAAGGCATGGCATTGGTAAGTTTCATAAGGCACTGATACCACGTAAGACCATCTCAAGACACGGCAATGGTAAGTTTCTTTAAGAAACACATAAGGAAGGTCTCGTATAAGACCATGTCTAGGACATGGCATCGACACCAAGTTAAGAGATCCCAAGTAAGACCATAACTGGGATATGGCATCAACACCAAGTTAAGAGATCCCAAGTAAGACCATATCTGGGATATGACATTGGCATCATGAGGCGATCCCATGTAAGACCATGTCTGGGGCATGGCATTGGCATCGAGATACATGTTTGATGAGATTGAGTAACCTCAATTATTCTGGGAAATTCATCGGGTAAAAGAGAAAAATATGAAAGAGGCGACAAGAAAGTCAAGCAAGTAAAGATAGTAACAAGTTAAGTTATCCAAGGTTGAGATGAAGAATAAGTTTACTTTTGCATCAGCAAAATGTACTAATATATGTGATCAAGTGACACAGGTACCATGATTATAATGCAAGTATGAAATTATTATGTAACATGTGTGGAGTAAGTAAGCTATGCACTTGAGTTTTATGTTGTTTTTAATTTGAAATGAATAAGTTATAATAAGTTAATATGTTGCTATATGAGTTTCATGCAAACTTACTAAGCTATATGCTTACCTCTCCCCTTTCTTCCTTCTTTGTAGCCACGCCAAGCTAACTCGTGGATCATTGACGTCGGAGCTCGGAACACACAATCAATCATTATTTTGGTATAGCCAAGTTGTTTTTATTAAGTATGGCATGTATAGGCATTATTCCATCTTGATGTAAGTCCTAAGAGGGGCCAAAGTGTTGGCTATTAAGGTTATTACTCTTTTTGTATATGGCTAAAGAGATTGGCCAATATTTGCTAAGTTTATATATCAATTGATGATGAGTTATGCATTGTTATTTATGTCTTGGATGAAGTATTTGAGTGGTTGGATTGAGTATATGAATGATTTTAGTTTCAGGGTGGTATTTGGCTTGGAAAATAGCCTTTAAGTGTTCACATGGGTAGACACACAGGCGTGTGTCTAGGCCGTGTGTGACACACGGTCAGTCCTTAGGCGTATGCCCAGGCCGTGTGAAGTCTGCACTGAGGATTTGGAATTTAAATCGCCATACGGTTGAATCACATGGGCGTGTGACCGGCCGTGTGGGTTTGTCAGAGAGCTCCACGGGTAGAGGACACGGGCGTGTCTAGGCTATGTGTTTCAACTCAGTGTCGTCCACAGGTGTCGAACATGGGCGTGTAAGACAATACACAGGCGTGTCCCAGGTCACACGGGCGTGTGACCCCTATTTAGATAAAACTTTTCAAAGAGAGTAAAAGTTTTCGATTGATCTCTGAAACCATAGGAATGTATGTTTGTGGCCTCGTAGGCCCATGAGATGATTGTTATGACCACGAAAGGGAAGTTTTAAATCAGAATGAAATTTTATAGCCCATTTACACATGTTTAAGTAAGGTTAAGGATTGTAATGCCTTATATTTGGTCTCGGCATTGGACTTGGGTAAGGGATGCTACGGTTTAGTCGATTCTAGGAACTAACATAGCGTGAATATGAGTTTAGCTATACATGCCACACAAAAGAGTATTTTCATAATGAAAGTGTGACGACTCCTGACGATTTAAATTGTGTTTTCATATAGTAAATGGATCCCGAAAGAGTTGTGGCAGATGATGTAGAAAGTAACGCGCCAGCTCCCGCTGGGGGGACGGTGTCGAATGAGGATTAGATTAGACCGACTACGGTGGGTCAGAGAGGAGGAGAAAAGGCTAGAGAAGCCTCCCTCCACATGATGAATACATGGTACACAGAGTTCGTTCGTACGAACCCAAATGCACAGTCCCCTCCACCCCCGCCTATTCCTCAGCCTACCTCTATAGCCCCTCAAGTGGTAGAAGTAGTAAGAAGAGAAAAACCTCCGATTGATAGGATTCAGAAACAAAGAGCAGAGGAATTTCGAGCTAGTAAAGATGATGATCCTGAAAAGGCAGAGTTTTGGCTTGAAAATACCATTAGGGTATTCGATGAATTATCGTGCACACCTGAAGAGTGCATGAAGTGCATAGTTTCCCTTCTGAGAGATTCCACTTGCCAATGGTGGAATACCCTTGTGTCGGTTGTACCAAGGGAAAGGATTACATGGGGATTCTTCTAAGAAGAATTCAGAAAGAAGTACATCAGCCAAAGATTTATCAATCAGAAAAGGAAGGAGTTCCTAGAGTTGAAGCAAGGCAAGACGTCAGTAACTGAGTATGAGCGTGAGTTTGTAAGACTCAGTAAATATGCTCGAGAGTATATATCCACTGAAGCCATCATGTGCAAGAGATTTGAGGACGGGCTAAACGAAGACATTAAGTTGTTTGTTGCTGTCCTAGAGTTGAAAGAGTTTGTTGTGTTAGTGGATCAGGCTTGTAAAGCCAAAGAGTTAGTAAAAGAGAAAAGAAAGGCTTAGATGGAGTCTCGTGACTCGAGAAAGAGACAGTGGAGTAAGTTCTTCCAGTCCTCGTCCAAGAAGTCATGAGATTTCTCCACCCGATCGGCTACTTCAACCGGGTTTTCAAGCAGAGGCAAGAGTAAACAACCTTTGGGGAATAAGGCTTAAACTACTTCGGTTGTGAGTGTTGGGAACATTCGATCTAATAGACTGGAATGCCCATAATGCAGCAGACGTCACCCCAGTGAATGTAGAACACATGAAAATGCTAGTTTCAACTGTGGTTCCTAAGATCATTTCATTTCATAAGAGAATGTCCTGAGATGATGAAAGAAGAGAAAGCTTAGAGTGCGAGGTCCGGGAGCGTTGTTAGAGGAAGACCACAAAAGAACCCTAGAAGTGGAGTGAGCAGTAAAGGTAACCCCAGAGAGCAGGCTGCGAGACCTGAGGGTAGGGCGCCTGTAAAGACTTATGCTATTTGCGCTCGCGAAGAGGCATCTTCAGCTGATGTTATTACGGGTACCTTTTCTCTTCATGATACTAAAGCTATTGCTTTAATAGATCCCAGATCTACCCACTCATACATTTGCATGAAATTAGTATCTAGTATGAATATTCCCATAGAGTCTACAGAGTTTGTGGTTAAGGTGTCAAATCCATTAGGCAAAAGCGTGTTAGTTGATAAAGTATGCAATGGTTGTCCATTAATGATTAGAGGTCGTTACTTTAAGGCCAATCTCATGCTCTTACCATTTGACGAATTTGATATTATTCTTGGCATGGACTTGTTAACCACTCATGATGTGATAGTAAACTGTGGAAAGAAATATATTGAGTTGAGATGTGAAAATGGGGATACCCTTCATATTAATTCAGTTGATCCAGATAGGTCACCGGTAATGATCTCTCATGTGACGACTCAAAGATATGTAAGAAAAAGATATGAGGCATATCTTGCCTTTGTGATGAATGCCAAAGAAACTGGGTCAAAGATTGAGACAGTACCGATAGTATGTGAGTACTTGGATGTTTTTTTCGCGGTGAGAGAGGTTGAGTTTGGCATCGAGCTAGCTCCCGGTACTGTACCGATATTGATTGATCCTTATAGGATGGCTCCAACTGAGTTGAAAGAATTAAAGGCACAGTTGCAAGAGTTGACAGACAAAGGTTTTGCTAGACCGAGTTTTCTCCATGGGGTGCTCCAGTGCTATTTGTGAAAAAGAAAGATGGCTATATGAGATTGTGCATAGACTACCGACAACTTAGCAAAGTAACAGTGAAGAACAAGTATCCATTGCCAAGAATCGATGATTTGTTTGATCAATTGAAGGGAGCCACTGTGTTTTCCAAGATAGACTTGAGGTCGGGATACTATCAGTTGAGGGTAAAAGAATCAGATGTGCCTAAGACGGCTTTTCGAACGAGGTATGGGCACTATGAACTTTTAGTCATGCCCTTCAGTTTAACAAATGCTCCTGCGGTTTTCATGGATTTAATGAACCGCATTTTCAGCCGTATCTAGACAAGTTTCTGGTTGTTTTCATTGATGATATACTGATATATTCCCATGATGAGAGTGAGCATGCTGAGCACCTAAGGATGGTTCAACAAATTTTACGAGATAATCAACTGTATGCCAAGTTTAATAAAAGTGAGTTTTGGCTTAAGGAAGTTGGATTCTTGGGACACATTGTCTCGGAAGATGGAGTCCGAGTTGATCCAAGTAAATTTCAGCTATTGTTAATTGGAAACCGCCAAAAAATGTGACTGAAGTTAGAAGTTTTCTAGGCTTAGCTGGCTACTATAGGCGATTTGTCAAGGGCTTTTCCATGATAGCGACTCCAATGACGAAACTGTTACAGAAGAATCTAAAGTTTGAATGGACAGAAAAATGTCAATAGAGTTTTGAGAAATTAAAGACAATGTTGACAGAGGCTCCAATCCTAGTACAACTTGAGTCGGGAAAGGAATTCGTGATCTACAACGATGCATCCTTGAATGGATTGGGTTGTGTGCTTATGCAAGAAGGCAAGGTGATAGCCTATGCCTCTAGACAGTTAAAGCCACATGAGAAGAATTACCTGACGTTTGATTTAGATTTGGCTGCCATTGTTTTTGCATTAAAGATTTGGAGACACCATTTGTATGGTGAGAGATGTCGGATTTTTACCGATCACAAAAGTTTAAAGTATTTGATGACTCAAAGGGAACTGAATTTAAAGAAGTGAAGATGGCTAGAGTTGATAAAGGGTTATGAGTTGGTAATCGATTACTATCCAGGAAAGGCGAACGTAGCCGTCGATGCTTTGAGTAGAAAGTCTCTATTTGCTTTGAGAGCATTGAATACGCAGATGACCTTGATAGCTGATGGTTCTATTCTAGCTGAACTGAGGGCTAGACCGATGTTCCTTCAAGAGATTTATGAGGCTCAGAGAAGCGGCAGTGACTTACAAGATAAGAGAGCTCAGTGAGAGTCAAGCGTTGAGTCCGATTTTCGGGCTAATTCTGATGGATGTCTGATGTTCAGAGATAGAGTTTGTTTACCGAGGAATGATGAGCTTATTCGGAGGATTTTGCATGAGACGCATAGCAGATTTTTATCTGTGCACCCGGGTAGCACCAAGATGTACAATGACTTGAAGCAACGGTATTGGTGGCCAAGTATGAAGAAAGATATTTCAGAGTTTGTGTTAAAGTGCTTAATTTGCCAACAAGTGAAAGCGGAAAACCAAGTGCCATCAGGCCTGCTTCAACCTATTATGACACCAGAGTGGAAGTGGGACCGTATTACTATGGACTTTGTGACAGGCTTACCGTTAACGCCGACTAAGAAAGATGCTGTATGGGTTGTAGTTGATTGACTCACAAAGTCAGCCCATTTTATACCGGTGCGAGTCGATTATTTGCTTGATAAATTAGCGGACTTGTACATGTTAGAGATAATAAGACTTCATGGTGTACCATTGTCGATCATTTCAGATAGAGATCTGAGATTCACATCACAGTTTTGGAAAAAGTTACAAGAAACCTTGGGCACGAAATTGAATTTCAGTAGAGCCTTCTACCCACAGATCGACGGGCAGTCGGAAAGAGTAATTCAGGTACTCGAAGACATGCTTCGATGTTGTATTTTAGAGTTCAAAGGTAATTGGGAAAAATATTTACCATTGGTGGAATTCGCCTACAACAACAGTTTTCAGGCAAGTTTTAAGATGGCACCTTATGAGGCATTGTATGGGCGTAAGTGCCAAACGCCTTTGTATTAGATAGAACTTAGAGAGAAACAGATACACGGGGTCGATTTGGTTGAAGAAACTGAAGAGAAAGTGATGATGATACGTGACCGTCTGAAAGCCGCCTCAGATAGGCAAAAGTCTTATTCAGATCTGAGAAGGAAAGAGATTGAATTCAAAGTAGGTGATAAGGTTTTTTGAAAGTATCACCTTGGAGAAAAGTCCTCAGATTTGCCCGAAAGGGCAAATTAGGTCTGCGCTTTATCGGACCTTATGAAGTTACCGAGAGGATAGGACCGGTAGCTTATCGGTTAGCCTTGCCACCTGAGCTGGAAAGGATTCATGATGTCTTTCATGTATCCATGTTACGCCGATATTGCTCAGACCCTACACATGTCATTGTACCGACAGAGGTAGAGATACAACCGGACTTGACTTATTGTGAAGAGCCGGTTAGAATTTTGGAGCGAGAGGTCAAGTAGTTAAAAAACAAAAGTATAGCCCTAGTGAAAGTTCTATGGCAAAGGCAAAGAACAGAGGAGGCTACTTGGGAGCCCGAGGAAACGATGAGAGATCAATACCCCAACCTTTTCACTGGTACGATTTTCGGGAACGAAAATCCCTAAAGGGGAGAATTGTAACAGCCAGATTTAGGGGCTAGTCGGAACCAGTGATCTCAGGATCACTAATCCGATATTTGAGAAATTTATTTTCATGGGATTTTATGAATGAGTATATGGTTGTATAAGTACATGAGAATTTAGGAATTTAAATTCTAGTGATTTCATGTTTAATCACGAAAAAGGACTAAATCGCATAAAGTGCGAAAGCTCCATTTTAATTGCTAAAGGTATCAAATAGCCATAGATTGTTGAATTGAGGTCCTTAAAGGGCAATTTATCCCCTTGTAATTGTTTGGCCAGCCATAGACTATGTGGGAGACAAAGATGGACAAAATTTAGTCAAAGTTAGTAAGAATTGGTGGCTAATTTGGCTAGTTTAATATTAGAAAAAGGAAAGAGCAAAATATCATCTTTCTTGTTCATCTCTTCCACCAAAATTTCAAGCAAAAATAGGGGTTTTGAAGGCTTAAATTTTCAGCAAGCTCTCCTCCATTTTAGTAAGTGATTTTGATGATTTTTCTTATTAATAGTTGTACTTTTGAGACCCCTAAAGCTTAAGCTTTCAAATGAGGGGACTATTGTGTAATATGGTGAAAATTTTAGAGTTTTGCCATGAGAGCTATCATTGTTTTTTGTTGCATTTTTATAGAAGAAATTGAGTCTTAGTTGTTAGATGAACAACTTTTGTGAAGGGTGGTGTCTAGAAAACACCTAAATGGACCTTAATGAAAAGGTTATAAATTTGTAGTAAGTATGTGAAATAGTGAGTTTTGATGATAGCTATAAGAGTATTAAATGTTCACCTAGGCTTGTTGAAGGTAGAAATGTGATTAGAATTAATTTCCGAGCCTAGGGGAAAAATGATCATTTTACCAAAGTCTAGGGCAAAATTATAATTTTTTCAAAATATGAACTATAAGTCAATTTAGTCAATGTGTGAATTTAACAAGTTAAATTGTTATTATAGATCAAGAATTACGAAGCCCAAATTTAACCGAGGCAAGAACAAAGTCGAGGACTAAATTGCATATCTACATACATTTTGAATACCAAGGTAAGTTTGTATGAATTAAAGTTTTACGTGTATTCTCATTTGATTACTTGTTATGTTGTATAATGTTTATTATTTCTATGAAGTTAAATTATTGATATTATGATAAGAAAAGTAAATGAGAATATGTATGAGAAAGTCCCGGTTGAAGTCTCGAAATAATGAGGATACTAATATCACAACATGAGACAAGGAAAGTCCGTGTAAGACCATGTCAAGACATGGCATTGGCATAAGGCAAGGATTCCACGTAAGTCCTAGCCAAGGCATGGCATTGGAGAAATTATAAGGCAAAGATTTCATGTAAGACCATGTCAAGGCATAGCATTGATAAGTTTCATAAGGCAAGGATACCGCGTAAGACCATGTCAAGACACAGTAATGGTAAGTTTCTTTAAGAAACACACAAGGAAGGTCTCGTATAAGGCCATGTCTGGGACATGACATCGACACCAAGTTAAGAGATCCTATGTAAGACCATATTTGGGATATGGCATAGACACCAAGTTAAGAGATCCCAAGTAAGACCATATCTGGGATATGGCATTGGCATCATGAGGCGATCCCATATAAGACCATGTCTGGGACATGGCATTGGCATCGAGATACATGTTTGATAGGATTGAGTAACTTCAATTATTCCGGGAAATTTATCGGGTAAAAGAGAATAATCTGAAAGAGGCAACAAGAAAGTCAAGCAAGTAAAGATAGTAACAAGTTAAGTTATCCAAGGTTGAGATGAAGAATAAGTTTACTTTTGCATCAGCAAAATGTACTAATATATGTGATCAAGTGACACAAGTACCATGATTATAATGCAAGTATGAAATTATTATGCAGCATGTGTGAAGTAAGCTATGCACTTGAGTTTTATGTTGTTTTTAATTTGAAATGAATAAGTTATAATAAGTTAATATGTTGCTATATGAGTTTCATGCAAACTTACTAAGCTATATGCTTACCTCTCTCCCTTCTTCTTTTCTTGTAGCCCCGCCAAGCTAACTCGTGGATCATTGACGTTGGAGTTCGGAACACACTATCAATCATTATTTTGGTATTGCCAAGTTATTTTTATTAAGTATGGCATGTATAGGCATTATTCCATCTTAATGTAAGTCCTAAGAGGGGCCAAAGTGTTGGCTATTAAGGTTATTACTCTTTTTGTATATGGCTAAAGAGATTGGCCAATATTTGCTAAGTTTATATATCAATTGATGATGAGTTATGCATTGTTATTCATGTTTTTGATGAAGTATTCGAGTGGTTGGAATGAGTATATGAATGATTTTAGTTTCAAGGTGGTATTTGGCTTGGAAAATAGCTTTTAAGTGTTCACATGGGTAGACACACGGGTGTGTGTCTAGGCCGTGTGTGACACACGGTCAGTCTTTGGGCGTGTACCCAGCCTGTGTGAAGTCTGCACCTAGGATTTGGAATTTAAATCGCCACACGGTTAAATCACATGGGCGTGTGACCGACCGTGTGGATTAGTTAGAGAGCTCCACGGGTAGAGGACACAGGCGTGTCTAGGCTGTGTGTTTCATGTCAGTGTCGTCCATGGACGTCGAACATGGACGTGTAAGACGATACACAGGTGTGTCCCAGGTCACACGGGCGTGTGACCCCTGTTTAGATAAAACTTTTCAAAGAGAGTAAAAGTTTCCGGTTGATATCTGAAACCATAGGAATGTATGTTTGTGGCCTCGTACACCCACGAGATGAATGTTATGACCACTAAAAGAAAGTTTTAAATTGGAATGAAATTTTATAGCCCGTTTACACATGTTTAAGTAAGGTTAAGGATTGTATGCCTCGTATTCGGTCTCGGCATTGGACGTGGGTAAGGGGTGTTACATATGTTGCCTTGATTTGGACAACTCAGAGATTGAGGCAGTACATGTTGTTCCATACAACTTGGCTAATCTCGAAACTAGACCCTCTAAAATATATGATGGAGTTGATTGCTTTGAAAGGAAGGATGGCCAGATGGAAAATTCTACTTTCTGAATTTGACATAGTCTATGTGAACTAGAAGGCTATGAAAGGGAGTGCAATAGCAGATTTTCTAGCCAGTAGAGCTCTAGAAGATTACGAGCCTTTGAACTTTGATTTCCCAAATGAAGATCTAATGTATGTGGCAACTACTGAAGAAGACGCTCCAAAAGATTGTCCTTGGAAACTGAACTTTTACGGAGCATCAAACGATGTTGGTAACAGAATTGGGGCAGTCCTGATATCCCCAAATGGAGATCATTATCCATTTACTTGAAAATTGGATTTTGATTGCACAAAAAATATGGCAGAGTATGAAGCATGTATCATGGGAATCCGTGTGGCCATAGAACGCAAAATCAAATTGCTAGAGGTGTATGGGGATTCTGCACTAGTGATCTATTAGCTCAAAGGTGAATGGGAAACAAGAGACCCCGAATTGATCAATTATCGAAAGCTAGATCTGGAATTAATTGAGGAGTTTGATGATATCACCTTCTGATACCTCCCGCGAGATGAAAACCAGATGGCTGACGCCTTGGTTACATTAGCTTCTATGATCAGAGTAAATAAATAGGAGGGTGTGAAGCCTATCTAAATGAGTATTTGCGAGGTTCCGACTCATTGCTACAACATCAATGAAGAGGAAGAAAAAGATGATCATTCTTGGTATCACGATATACAGCGATATGTGAAGAATTGTGAATACCTTGATCATGCAACTGAGAATGTAAAAGAACGTTGAGAAGACTGGCCAGTGATTATGTCATAGATGGGAGATACTATACAAAAGAAGAAAGGATCATGTGTTACTAAGATGTGTGGACGTTGTTGATGCTAAGAAAATCCTAGAAGAAGTCCATGAGGGTGTCTGCGGAACACATGCTAATGGTTTTACAATGGCCAGGAAAATCATGAGATTTGGGTATTATTAGTCCACCATGGAAGGGGATTGCATCAATTATGTCAAGAAGTGCCATAAGTGCCAAATTTATAGGGATAAGATTCATGTGCCTCCTTCACCTCTACATGTTATGACTTCTCCATGGCCTTTCTCTATGTGGGGCATGGACGTCAATGGGCCAATCTCACCAAAAGCCTCTGACGGGCATCAATTCATCTTTGTGGTCATTGATTACTTCACCAAGTGGGTAGAGGCTACTTCATATGCCAATGTCGCCAAGTCGGCAATCAGCAAGTTTTTAAAGAAGGAGATCATATGCCAGTATGGAATGCCAGAAGGGATCATATCAGACAATGCATTGAACTTGAACAACAGCACGATAGTGGAAGTCTGTAGTCAGTTCAAAATTAAACACCACAACTCGTCACCATATTGCCCAAAAATGAATGGTACAGTTGATGCGACTAATAAGAATATCAAGAAGATTGTGGAAAAGATGACTGAGACTTATAAAGATTGGCATGAGAAGTTACCATTTGCTATTTATGCTTATCAAACATCAGTCAGGACCTCTACTGGGGCAACTCCTTTCTCATTGTTCTATGGAATGGAGGCAGTGTTACCTATCGAAGTTGAAATTCCTTCCCTTCGAGTCTTGTCAGAGCTGAAGTTGGATGCAACAGAATGGATCCGATCCCGATATGATCAGCTAAATTTGATCGAAGAGAAAAGGCTAAAAGCTATCTGTCATGGCCAAATGTACCAGAAACGAATTATGCGAGCTTACAACAAAAAGGTTCGCCCCAGAGAATTCCATGAGGGGGACTTGGTATTGAAGAAAATCCTACCCCTACAAAAGGACTTCAGAGGAAAGTGGATGTCAAACTAGGAAGAACCTTATGTGGTAAAGAAGGCCTTTTTTTTCTGGAGGAACGCTGATATTAACTAAAATGGATGGCAAGACTTTGCCTAATCTAGTGAATTCAGACTCGTCAAGAAATACTTCACTTAAAAAAACACACAACAAAGAAAAGGAAAAGAAAAAGGAGTGGCCAAGGCGAAAACCCGCAAAGGGCGTTTTGAGACAAAAGGGGTTTTGAATTGAAAACCCGTGAAAGGGCAATTCAAATTTTGATCAAAGGTGGGGCATGCGGTAGTCTTGTTATGCCTGAATTAACAAAGAGGAGGTATGCTACATCTTGGGGCATCGACAAAGTACTCTAGATCTCCTAAACACATGTTGAGCTCAAAATGGTCCTCAAGAAGTTCGTACAGAGAAGCTCAGGCTGTGATATCTAGGGCACTTATTTGTCCCCTCACCTATCTTGTATTCCAGCAATGTTTGCTTTCATTAATTAATTCATTCTTTTCAAATTTTGTTCCTGATAAATTTTAGTTTCGTCCATCATTCCTTTTCAAGCGTTTTGCATTGAAATAACGATTAATGGAATAATAATACTTTCACAAAAGGAGTTTTGTGTATTACTCTGGAAGCTTCTAAATAGTACAAGAACTTGAAACAGGACTATTATTTAGAACTCACCAAGCCTAAGGGTTGGAAATATTTGAGAAAGAAGAGTCTAAATTGTGACTATTTCTTTGGATTTTCTGTATCAGCTGAACAATAAGATAGGATATTACGTCAATAATACAACCTTGATGAACAACGAGCAATGACAACCTAAGAATTAAAAAGGGACCATTCTCATGACATTCTGAATTCATAAAAATATCATTCATAACACATCTAGTTAGGAGCATTTGGTTCATTCTGATCATTGCATCTTAATCATTGGGCATAAGCATAGGCCCATGAAATCGATTCTACAGGTCATGTCCCCTAGAGGACGGTGTAGCAACATCGATGAATCCACAAATCTTATCTCCCTGAAGTAGCAGTGGAGCAGATTGAAGTTTATCTCCTTGAAGTTGCAATGGAGTTGTAACACCCCAAACCCGGCCCATGCGTTATGACCGGATCTGACTTGTCACATGAGAAAAACATGTTAAATCCTTTTTATTCGTACTAAAATAGGTATTGAATTGTTATAATCAAGAAAAACAAGTTTGATTTGAAACATTTGATAAAATACTACTAACCTTGAAGATTGATTGATAAATCGATAATTTGAACTAGAGATCTTATAAACCATGACTTTTAAAAATAGTTGATGATTCGAGAGAAAATTTCCGAGTTAAAATATTTGTAAAAGTTTGTTATGAAATCCATATGTTAATCTATTTTGGAAAACCTTTATTTAATTTTTTAGAAAAATCCTCATTTAAAACAATTCAAGCAAGATAATAAGTACGTTAAACATAAAGCAAAAATAAAATATTCCAGATGCATTATTACAACATAAAAACCCAAAATAGTAAAAATAAAGTAAATGGAAATAGAAATCTAAAGTTCATAAAAACCATTTCTTAAGTATGGCCTCCACCGAGTCATCCGTGGCCCAAGTCTCACGTCACTGAGCATTACCTGCAAGGGTTAAGGAAAAACGGGTGAGTTACTAGAACTCAGTGTATAACCCCCTTACCGTTGTCCACTGGGCCTGAACCCGTATAGCAATATCTTGGGCCTAAGCCCATATAGCATAATCTTGGGCCAAAACCCATTTACATAACAGAATATATATATGTGCAATGTATGCAACCCAACCCATCCATCCAATCACACCCCCGTACCAGCCAATCACACCTGTGGGGATCAAGTCAACCCACCTCGCCAATCACACCAATTCGCAGGCAAGTTGCCATTTATAATATTTTTGTTGTGGCCAAGCCACCAAAATCATAAGTAAACATAATAATAAACATTTTTGTGCAATGCCACCAGGCTACACTTCTCTTCAACATTTTTCCCAACCCATGCAATATGTAACATGCAACATACATAATTAAACATAATATTCACATATATGTACAATAATCATTAATCCAATATTTTATTACGATGAATCTACCCATTATAGCACTTTGTAATTTGGCCCACTAAGGAAATCTAGTAAATCGACCCATAGGGGCATTTTGGTAATTCGGCCCATAGGGCATTTTGGTAATTCAGCCCATAGGGGCATTTTCGTAAATCGCACAGTTTTAATACCGATTTTGACAAATCTATCGAAATAATATAATTTAAGCCAATTTCCTGGTTTATGCCATATTACGATTTTTAGTCGTATAATAATAACAATCTACCATCAAACATGTTACCAAATTATAAATCTACGGGATTATGGTGTGAGATTACGCACCTGATTACGGTAAGTATTAAACCCTCTTGATCGTCGGCACCTATGACAACATAATACTCGATTAACTCACATAAGAGGTTTTTTCTTAATCCAAATCTAAATCAACGATCTAAAATACTTACTCTCAATATCGTGAACGACCACGATTTGTTTATTCTCACCGGATGATGGACCACAACCCGGTGGGAAATCTCAAACCGCCGATACCGCTTTACGCTTGAACTTAGGAGTAGGAATCACAATTCCACCCATTTTGAGTTCTCCGATCGCTTTTCCTTTCAACTCGGTTCCACTTGCCTCCATTGGAAAAAGTCTTAATCAAAACGATATTACTATATATATCGATTGTCTAAGGAAAAAGGGTTCGGCTTACCACTATTTCCGTAGAATCAACAAGTGGAGGATATCGAGTGATTTCGTCCCTAACAACATAATCGATTAGCCAACTTTCAATCCGATTAACATAATAACCGAGTAGCGATATCGAATGGATTATGAAGAGACTTCTTACCTTAATCGATGATGATCCCAATTCCCACCGATTGGCTTATGACTAGAGATGAATAGGCAATGATGTGGTATTTGGCCAATCCACTAGAATACTACAAATAGAAGATTATCAAAATATGAGGGAGTATGGGAGAACACCATTTTGGTTTTAGAAACAAGATGAAACAACCGAATGATGGAGAACACTCATTCAGCTAGAGAGAAAAAGGGAATAAAAAGATTAGAATAAAGTCATTTTCCTGATTTAATCAAGGAAGAAATGTGCAACTTGTGAAATAGGGAAGAGAAGATGATCAATATTCGGCTATTAAAGAAAAAGAACAAGGATGATTCGGCTACTAAGTAAAATCGACCAAAGAAAAGAGAGAAAGGCAGAAGAATTAATGAGGAAAGTAAAAGAAGAGATGGACAAAAGAAATGTCAAAGTTTCGGCTAACTCTATGAAAGAGATGAACAAAAAGAGAGACTTGTGTTTTGGTAACCAAGGAGAAGATTGAAAGAAAAAAGGCACCAAAATGATAAAAGAATAAAAGATGGCTAAGGTAAAGATGAAAAGAAGAAAGGAAAATGCTCCTAAATGGTCTCGTTTTTTAGGCAAGGAAAAGAGGTACCAAATGAACAAAGAAAAGACTTTCAAAAAGAAATCAGAAGCTCTTCAAAATGCCTAACCAAAATTCGACACACCCCCTTACCAAAACTGATTATACCTTTACCAAAAAGATGCATGTTGACCAAAAATAATCTTTCCAAAACATTCTCCACATAATAGGCCAACATATTCCCTTCTCATAGCTTTTCTTTCATTTCTTTCCTTCTTTTTCCCTTACTTTCCTCCTTGCCATAATCCTTAGTCATCTTTCCAAAATTAAAAAGTCTCGCTTACCATATTAAAGCCATGACCGACGCATTGAAAATGAAGCACAAAAATTAATCAAAATGCAATAGATGGTATTCGAACCCTTTCCCTTCATGCTCTCCACTTAACGCCATAACCTCCTTGCCATATGCTCATTTATGATAGCAAAATACACACGTATTTCCTTAAGAATTGATGCCACTTACCTTCTCTCCTTAAAGTGCTTAAACACAAAAATTATACTAAGGCCCAACTTGAACTTGGAACTTCCTAGAAACCTCATAACTTTCCAAAATCAACTTCCTAATAAGTCCAACTTGAAATAATGCCGTTCTCTTGTTCAAAAAAAATTTAAACACTCCTACGCCTAAGGCCCATTGGGCCCAATTCTACTAGGCCCAAATTCGAGCCGTTATAGGAGTAGATTGAAGATGGCGAATATTATTTCCCTGAAGTTGCAGCAGAACAGATTGAAGCTACAAGTTGCAAACCTTATCTCCCTGAAGTTGCAGTGGAGCAAGTTGAAATTACCAATCCTTTTCTCCTTGAAGTTGCAGTGGAGCAGATTGAAAATAGCGAATCTTATTTCCCTGAAGTTGCAATGGAAAAGATTAAAGCTACAAGTCACAAATCCTATACCTTTGAAGTTGCAGTAGGTTGGATCAAATCTACCAAAACCAAACCTTATCCCCCTCAAGTTGCAGTGGAACATGCCTTATCTCCCTAAAGTTGCAGTGGAGCAGATTGAACCTACAAGTCTAATCTCCCTGAAGTGGATCGAAGCATTAGTTCCTATGCCCCTGAAGATGCAGTGGGATGGAATGAAGCTACTTAAAGAAGAGAGGCACCAAAACAAGTAGAGACTCAACGAGGCCGGCAAATTTGGCCCTTTAAAAGTCTTTGCTCCATTCCCGTCATACGAAAATAAGCAAAGAGGGGCAACTGTAAGGCCCAATTTTAGCCCCGGGCCCAATAAACAAATTAAAAAACAAGTCCAGTTTGTTTTTTTTTTACAAACCCAATTACAAAATTAAAACCCAAACCAACCCAAAACCCAAACAAACTAAATTGACCCAAACCTGAAGCCCAATCTAACCCTAGTCCAATACCCTAAATAATTAGAACAACCAAGAAACCCTACGACCAGCCTTCAGCCACCGCTCCTCAACGTCAGCACCTCTGTACCTCCATCGCCTAGCTGGCCTTCACCGTACTTGCAAGAAGGACAAGAAAGCAACAGAAAATAGTAGCAAAAAAATAGAAATTTTGTAACAAAATGATGTATTTTTCGGCTATAAAAGCCACAAACAACGAATGTAATTTTTTTACATTGAATACAGACATACATTTTGAAATACAAAAACAAGAGCAATCAACAGATTAAAGGTGCTTCCTTTTTTCTTTTTTTTTTTTGGTATTTCTTTCTCGAAATAAATAAGTAAACAAAAAAATTTAATAAGTAAATAAAAAATAAAGGAAATTTACCTGTCGATTCGTCCCCATCACCGTCGTCGAAGATTTCTCCGGTCTGGAGGGTGGTTGAATCAGTGGGCTCGCCGAAAACCCCACCAGTGGCACCAGGGAACCGAAAGACCCCTTCGTTTTCTCATTTTATTTCTTCTTCTTTTTTGAATTTTAAGGGCTTTTCGGGCATTTTGAGTGAAAAACGTTGAAAAGGTCCCCTTTTTATTTCGTCGACCACCGTGAACGGTGGTGCCGTCACTGTCGATCGACGGTTGTCACGGCGGCAAAGTGAACGAAGTTCAGCTGGTCAAAAGGGGGGTTGAGAGAATTTTTTAGGGTGTTTAGGTTTTTTTTTGTGTGAAATAAGGGAGAATGAAAATTTTTAAAAAAATTTGACTCTTATAAGCCCATGAAACAACGTCGTTTAAGACTGGCTTCCATAGCTCCAAAATGGTGTTGTTTAGCCTTGACCTGCGAGCGACCCGACCCGCTCTTGGGGGATCTGCATGTTTTTGACGGAAGGGCTAATTGCACCTTTAGCCCTTCCGCTTTTTTATTATTTTACAATTAAATTTCTTTCAATTTTAATTTTTGCCCATTAATTTATTTCGTTTCTAATTGGGTCCACCTCGAAGCTGGGCGTTTTGGAGAGAGGGGTTATTTCCCCTTTTGGTCCCTCTTTGTTATTCACACGTTCAATATGGTCCTTTTCCTTTCTTTTCCTTTCTAATTTGCCCCAAACTTATGTTTAAAGTTCAATTTAACCCTTTTTTTGTTATTTTTGATATTTTATTATGAAATTAATTATTTTAATATTATTATTTCTATTATTATATTTTCCTTTGCATTTACTTACTTTATTATTATTTTATTGTTAAATAAATTAATTTTACATTATTACTACTATTATTATATTTCTATTTGCTTATTTACATAATATTTTCTTTAAATATATTTATTTTATCATTTTATTATTTATTTACTTATATCCTTTTATAATTTCAAACTTAAATTATTTACTATTATTATCAATATTATTATTATTATTATTATTATCATTTTTAATTTGTTTTTTTAAATATTTTTATTCTTTTATTTATTTGCTTATTTTCAAAATATTCTATTTAAACTTTTAGTTTTACTTATTGTTTTTTTTATTGTACAATTAGCTTGTTTTCATTTATTTATTTATCTTATTGTCATTTATTTTCGCTGTTATTATTGTCGTTCATATTATCGCATCTATTATTATGTTGTCACGCATATTAACACCATAATTTGTTTTACTACCGATTCGCGTTGCATTAATCTTTATTTGATACATATTTTAATAAGCGATATTTCGTATTTTGATATTCGAAAAGTCGTTCCCTAACTTACGGGGTTTCGATTTTCTTGATAAATCCGAATAAACGAACTATTTTTAAACGTGAATTTTAAACATTCTCGGGAATTAGGAAAAATCGTGTTCTAACTTACGAAATACGATTTCTTTCTAAAACCGAGATAATCGAATGTCTTTCAAAATAAACAATTTTTTCGGTATTTATTCTCGTTTTGGGGATTTAAGATATTGTGTCCTAACTCACGGGACGTAATTTTTTATTCTCGATTTATGTGAAATATGCCCTCTTTTCAGAAAATTTTTCTATTAAGCAATGTTTTAACAAAGGATGGTATTTTAAAATTTCTCCAAATTTTTAATTTTCGACACTAAGACATTAATTAATCAACTAGGTACCAATTTTGGGTGTTACGAGAGTGCTAATCCTTCCTCGTATGTAACCGACTCCCGAACCCCTTTTTTCGAATTTCGTAGACCAAAATCGTCATTTTAATAAATCAAAATTTTTATTAAAATGATCAAATTGCGAGGTGATCCGATCACATCTCATAAAAAATGATTGGTGGCGACTCCCATATTCGTTTTCGTTTTCAAAATCAAAAGTCGACCCCATACTTATAAAAAAAAAGGTTTCGACACGCATATTATGCTGCCTCATTAAAAACCTTACTAGGGAAACCCAAACGGGCAAAACCTTGGTTAAGGGGAAAAACGTATAGTGCTATTTACTCCCCTTATGAAAACGTCATATACTTTCTCATATTTTACGTATTCAATCTTGAATACTAGTTTTTCGATTGACTATTTGAATGTATTTGTTAAGTATTTATATCACCATTCTTTTGAAAGTCATGAGTGAGGGAAAATTTGGGGGAATTATATTTTGATCTCTTCAGGAATTTTAACAATAATCATAACAAACTTTAATCATGATTCTTCTATAAAAATACAAATAGGTCTTTTGGATCACTTTATAATCCTCCTTCAACTAGGGGTGAGCAAATAATCTGATTCGATTTGAAAAACTCGATAAAAAATTTAAATTTTGAATTAAATAGTTTGAGTTATTTGTGTAACACCCCAAACCCGGCCCATACGTTTCGACTAGATCTGGTATGCTACGGGTTGAACGTTAAAATCTTTTGCTAAGTTGGTTTTAGAAAATCATAAGTTATTAGGCAATATTTGAATAAATAAGTGACATTTGAAAAGAAACATTGTATTATTATTATTTGGCATAAATAAACCCCTGACATAAATTCATAAGTTGCAAATATTAAAAAAACTACTTAGGCGAATATAAATTATGGGGCATTATTACCTAAATATTCCCAAAACAAAACTTAAAGGAAAACCGAAAATAATCTACAGAAATAAAAAACTTGATGGCCCCTCGAGTCCGTCTCGGCTCCCATGTCCACGATCTACTGCTCATCTGAAAAGTTAGGGAAAAATAATAGGGTGAGTCACGAAGACTCAGTGTGTAAATCCCAAAAACACATAAAAGGCTTGGGCCCACAAACACATTATGAGCCCTAGCCCATACACATTGGCAACAATCATAATCACATGACAGATAATAAATGATGCAAAGCCGAACCCATCCTAGAATTCCATCCTCTACACACACCAACCCGTACCAACCATCACACATTGGGGATTTCTACAATCAACCCACCAACCGCTACACACCATATCGACAGTCATACTGCCTACTCCTTATCAATCAGGAATTTTAACGTGGTTTTCTACCACCGATCACCAAGTGACCTAACATTTCATTACGTGGGTTTTCTACCACCGATCACCAAGTGACCTGAAATGACATTTCATTACGTGGGTTTTCTACCACCGATCACCATGTGACCTAACATTTCATTACGTGGGTTTTCTACCACCGATCACTATGTGACCAATCATGCTCTTCCCCTTTCCATATCAAACCCATCCCATGCATACATTCATGCAAAATTAAGCAATATACTACCTAAGAGATTTCAGTCTTTCACATACATCGATACACATAGAGAAGTTTCTATGGCACATACCTGGCATCCTTCGCCTACCCTTTCTGGGTAACCCGTCTGTTCATACAGCCTATTTTCCGGCTTTTAACCATCACATATATATACATATAGATTATTAGTGTGTTTAGAGATCTACACACCTGATTACCGTTAGAACGAGACTTTCTAAGTCAATGCTATTCGTAGCCAACACAGTTGCTATCTGCCCTATGTGTTGTTCAGAGGCTTGAAATCCCGAAAAGTGATATGAGATTCAGGAACTAGTGTTTCCGGCTTTTAGATCTAAGATATCTTACTAGAGAAGATTCGGCTACTCCTAGAGGATTCTGACTTTTTGCGAAAATTAGGAAGAGAAGATGATTCGAAGAAATCTATACAGATTCAGCTTTTAGAAGAAAGAAGAGAGAAGAATAATAGAGTTTTCGGCTTTTAGAAGAAAGAAGAGAAAAGAATAATGGAGTTTTCGGCTTTTAGAAGAAAGAAGAGAAAAGAAAAATGGAGTTTTCGGCTTTTAGAAGAAAGAAGAGAAAAGAACAATGGAGTTTCGGCTTTTGAATCAAAGTGAAGATGAGGGAATAGGGTTAGGAATTTCGGCTTCTACCCAGAGGAGAAGAGAAAGAAAAGATGGAAACCCTAAATGCCGAAATATAAAGAAGAGAACCTTTTCAATTTATAGAAATTTCGGCACTTACCAAAGAAAAACTGAAAGTGCCCTTCCTGATAACTAAAAATTAAGCAAATAAAAAGGGAAAATTCGGTACCCCTTTGCCATAAAGAAACCAATTTCTTCCCTCCTCTAGGTGATGGAATTTCGGCCAACACCTATCCTTGCAGATAGCTCCTATCTTTTCTCTTTTTATCTTCCATATTATCAACTATAATATCTACATTATCCCATTCACATAAATCCTCCTATTTTTGAGCCTTGTTGCCATCCACTCCACCTAACCCTAATGCCAAAAATTAGCTAACTTAAATTAAAATAATTGGGCTCTATGAAACTTAAATTTGGGCCCCTTACTCCCTTGTGTGGCGTCACCTCCTAATATTGGGCCACAAGCCCACTTTGGTATTTTAAACACAGATACTACCTTTTAAACCCTATAATGCCCAAAACCGATAATTTTAACCAAGGCCTCTACCTAAGCATGAGCCCAATTTGGACCCCTAACACTTAGATTAACACATTAAACATATCCACCCATTAAACGCATAGGCCTAAAAATTCAGGATGTTACAGTTCTACCCCCTTAAAGTAATTTTGTCCTCGAAATTTCCAACTAACTATTAATCGTACTACCCAAGTCTCACCACTATGCTTTCGCTGCGCACTCTAATAATATATAAACATTGCACGCATATGGTTTCTATACCCAAAAATATAGCATCCACACAAAACATACCCGACTTAATGGTGATTGAACAATCCCGAGCCTTATTCTCATCAGACCCTCATCTTAAAGACGTTCCTGACTTCCTCCAACATTCACCCGGATGACGCCTTCTGCAATATTCGCAAACCCGGAAGTTTGGACGTACCTTAACATGCTTCACAGAACGAGACTGCAACCCTAGAAAACTACGATCTCTTTTTTTCTTACAGTCCACGCACCCAAACCGAAGTGTTTCACCGATTTCTTTAACATCCTTCAGTACCTCCCTAACTAGCTGAGTCAGCACATCAGTCCTAATACTTCCACGGCCTCGGTCGCGGCCTCTTCTTCCTCTTCTAGCGCTCATCGTTGATTCTCTAAATTAGAAATTTTATGAACTATTAATTTCTTTCACTGATTAACCACGAACAATCTTATGGAAAGTAGTTTTAAGAGTGGTTCTTTCGAATTCGAACCTATCTATAGTTTCAGTCTCAAGTTTATCTCCTAATTCTAGAAACCACATACATTTATCGTATAAGGGTTTTTTTTTTTCATCATTTCTCTACCCGGGGGTATTTCCGTAGTTTTGTCCTACAGGGTATTTTCCAAAATAAAGTATCTTGGTGATTTTCTTTGAATTAGAAGTACTTCGGGTACATTTTTTTTCTTTTTATAAAGCAAGGGTCTTTTGGAAAACAAGTTTTTTTTTTGAAGTAGAGATATTTTGATGTTGTTGTTATTTTGTTCCTTTTTTTTTATAAACAGGGATACCTTGGAAGGTTTTTTTTTCTTTTGCAAACCGGGTTCTTTTGTAAATCTACTTTCGAGTAAATTTGCAGAACTTAGGTATTTTATAAAATCACGGTTGTTTGGAAATTTTCACAAACCAAGGATATTTTGAAAATTTTGCCAACAGAAGTGTTTCGGTAATTTTCACAAAATTTGGTAGTTTTACAATTCTGGGGTATTCTGGAAATTTTCACAAATCAAGTGTATTTTGAAAATTTTACAAAACTTGGGGGTATTTTAGTTGTGAAATAGGGTGGCTGGTCCCTTTCGGGTTTTAATTATAGATTTTGGCCCATCAACAAATCCTCGTGGCTAAGGTAAACAGTCACTAAGCACCAGGTAGGATTCCAGAAAAGAGGAGGTGAGTCACTAGGACTGCTTAAGTACCAAGCTCTTCCTAAATCCAATCCTAGACATGCGTATGCCTGTTGCCACACCCTAACCCAGCGATTTGTCACGGGTTTGTTTGGATAGATTGAGTCTTATGAATTTAAGGAGTTGTTTAAACTAACCCTAAAGTCCATCAATGCCTAACATACTATTCTACGTCCATCAAGCCCATCAAACCCAACATATACATCACATCAAGAGTTAGAATTATTACCTGTGTGGATCGGGTGCCGGTAGACTCGAAGGCCATTTCTTCTTCCGAATTTTTTTTTCCAAATTCACATCAACTTTACAAAACATTACTAGGTCCATTTCACAGCCCGAGTTTTGAACTGGGCTCTGATGCAAAAATTGTAACACCCCAAACCCGGCCCATACGTTTCGACCAGATCTGGTATGCTACGGGTTGAACGTTAAAATCTTTTGCTAAGTTGGTTTTAGAAAATCATAAGTTATTAGGCAATATTTGAATAAATAAGTGACATTTGAAAAGAAACATTGTATTATTATTATTTGGCATAAATAAACCCCTGACATAAATTCATAAGTTGCAAATATTAAAAAAACTACTTAGGCAAATATAAACTATGGGGCCTTATTACCTAAATATTCCCAAAACAAAACTTAAAGGAAAACCGAAAATAATCTATAGAAATAAAAAACTTGATGGCCCCTCGAGTCCATCTCGGCTCCCATGTCCACGATCTACTGCTCATCTAAAAAGTTAGGGAAAAATAATAAGGTTAGTCACGAAGACTCAGTGTGTAAATCCCAAAAACACATAAAAGGCTTGGGCCCACAAACACATTATGAGCCCTGGCCCATACACAACGGCAACAATCATAATCACATGACAGGTGATAAATGATGCAAAGCCCAACCCATCCTAGAATTCCATTCTCTACACACAACCCGTACCAACCATCATACCTTGGGGATTTCTACAATCAACCCACCAACCGCTACACACCATATCGACAGTCATACTGCCTACTCCTTATCAAACAGGAATTTTAACGTGGTTTTCTACCACCGATCACCATGTGACCTAACATTTCATTACGTGGGTTTTCTACCACCGATCACTATGTGACCAATCATGCTCTTCCCCTTCCCATATCAAACCCATCCCATGCATACATTCAAGCAAAATTAAGCAATATACTACCTAAGTTTCTATGGCACATACCTGGCATCCTTTGCCAACCCTTTCTGGGTAACCCGTCTGTTCATACAGCCTATTTTTCAGCTTTTAACCATCACATATATATACATACAGATTATTAGTGTGTTTAGAGATCTACACACCTGATTACCATTAGAACGAGACTTCCTAAGTCAACGCTATTCGTAGCCAACACAGCTGCTATCTGCCCTATGTGTTGTTCAGAGGCTTGAAATCCTAAAAAGTGATATGAGATTCAGGAACTAGTGTTTCCGACTTTTAGATCCAAGAGATCTTACTAGAGAAGATTCGGCTACTCCCAGAGGATTCCGGTTTTTTGCGAAAATTAGGAAGCGAATATGATTCGAAGAAATCTATAGAGATACGGCTTTTAGAAGAAAGAAGAGAAAAGAATAATAGAGTTTTCGGGTTTTAGAAGAAAGAAGAGAAAAGAATAATGGAGTTTTCGACTTTTAGAAGAAAGAAGAGAAAAGAATAATGGAGTTTTTGGCTTTTAGAAGAAAGAAGAGAAAAGAACAATGGAGTTTCGGCTTTTGAATCAAAGTGAAGATGAGGGAATAAGGTTAGGAATTTCAGCTTCTACTCAGAGGAAAAGAGAAAGAAAAGACGGAAACCCTAAATGCAGAAAAATAAAGAAGAGAACCCTCCCTATTTATAGAAATTTCGGCACTTACCTATGAAAAACCGAAAGTGCCCTTCCTGATAACTAAAAATTAAGCAAATAAAAAGGGAAAATTCGGCACCCCTTTGCCATAAAGAAACCGATTTCTTCCCTCCTCTAGGTGATGGAATTTCAGCCAACACCTAGTCTTGCAGATAGCTCCTATCTTTTCTCTTTTTATCTTCCATATTATCAACTATAATATCTACATTATCCCATTCACACAAATCCTCCTATTTTTGAGTCTTGTTGCCATCCACTCCACCTAACCCTAATGCCAAAAATTAGCTAACTTAAATTAAAATAATTGGGCTCCATGAAACTTAAATTTGGGCCCCTTACTCCCTTGTGTGGCGTCACCTCCTAATATTGGGCCGCAACCCCACTTTGGTATTTTAAACACAGATACTACCTTTTAAACCCTATAATGCCCAAACAGATAATTTTAACCAAGGCCTCTACCTAAGCCTGAGCCCAATTTGGACCCCTAAAACTTAGATTAACACATTAAACATATCCACCCATTAAACGCATAGGCCCAAAAATTCAGGATGTTACAGTTCTACCCCTTTAAAGTAATTTCGTCCTTGAAATTTCCAACTAACTATTAATCGTACTACCAAGTCTCACCACTATGCTTTCGCTGCGCACTCTAATAATATATAAACATTGCACGCATATGGTTTCTATACCCAAAAATATAGCATCCACACAAAACATACCCGACTTAATGGTGATTGAACAATCCCGAGCCTTATGCTCATCAGACCCACATCTTAAACACGTTCCTGACCTCCTCCAACATTCACCCAGATGACGCCTTCTGCAATATTCGCAAACCCGGAAGTTTGGACGTACCTTAACATGCTTCACAGAACGAGACTGCAACCCTAGAAACTACGATCTCTTTTTTTCTTACAGTCCACGCACCCAAACCAAAGTGTTTCACCGATTTCTTTAACATCCTTTAGTACCTCCCTAACTAGCTGAGTCAGCATATCAGTCCTAATACTTCCACGGCCTCGACCGTGGCCTTTTCTTCCTCTTCTAGCGCTCATCGTTGATTCTCTAAATTAGAAATTTTATGAACTATTAATTTCTTTCACTGATTAACCACGAACAATCTTATGGAAAGTAGTTTTAAGAGTGGTTCTTTCGAATTCGAACCTATCTACAGTTTCAGTCTCAAGTTTATCTCCTAATTCTAGAAACCACATACATTCATCGCATAAGGGTTTTTTTTCATCATTTCTCTACCCGGGGGTATTTCCGTAGTTTTGTCCTATAGGGTATTTTCCAAAATAAAGTATCTTGGTGATTTTCTTTGAATTAGAAGTACTTTGGGTACATTTTTTTTCTTTTTATAAAGCAAGTGTCTTTTGGAAAATAAGTTTTTTTTTTCGAAGTAGAGATATTTTGATGTTGTTGTTGTTTTGTTCCTTTTTTTTTATAAACAGGGATACATTGGAAGGCTTTTTTTTTCTTTTGCAAACCGGGTTCTTTTGTAAATCAATTTTCAAGTAAATTTGCAGAACTTAGGTATTTTATAAAATCACGGTTGTTTGGAAATTTTCACAAACCAAGGATATTTTGAAAATTTTGCCAACAGAAGTGTTTCGGTAATTTTCAAAAAATTTGGTAGTTTTACAATTCTGGGGTATTCTGGAAATTTTCACAAATCAAGTGTATTTTGAAAAATTTACAAAACTTGGGGGGTATTTTAGTTGTGAAATAGGGTGGTTGGTCCCTTTCGGGTTTTAATTATAGATTTTGGCCCGTCAACAAATCCTCGTGGCTAAGGTGAACAGTCACTAAGCACCAGGTAGGATTCTAGAAAAGAGGAGGTGAGTCACTAGGACTGCTTAAGTACCAAGCTCTTCCTGATTCCAATCCTAGACATGCGTATGCCTGTTGCCACACCCTAACCCAGCGATTTGTTCATGGGTTTGTTTGGATAGATTAAGTCTTACGAATTTAAGGAGTTGCTTAAACTAACCGTAAAGTCCATCAATGCCTAACATACTATTCTACGTCCATCAAGCCCATCAAACCCAACATATACATCACATCAAGAGTTAGAATACTTACCTGCGTGGATCGGGTGCCGGTAGACTCGAAGGCCATATCTTCTTCCGGAAATTTTTTTTTTCCAAATTCACATCAACTTTACAAAACATTACTAGGCCCATTTCACAGCTCGAGTTTTGAACTGGGCACTGATGCCAAAATTGTAACACCCCAAACCCGGCCCATACGTTTCGACCAGATCTGGTATGCTACAGGTTGAACGTTAAAATCTTTTGCTAAGTTGGTTTTAGGAAACTATAAGTTATTAGGCAATATTTGAATAAATAAGTGACATTTGAAAAGAAACCTTGTATTATTATTATTTGGTATAAATAATCCCCTGACATAAATTCATAAGTTGAAAATATTAAAAAAACTACTTAGGCGAATATAAACTATGGGGCCTTATTACCTAAATATTCCCAAAACAAAACTTAAAGGAAAACCGAAAATAATCTATAGAAATAAAAAACTTGATGGCCCCTCGAGTCCGTCTCGGCTCCCATGTCCACGATATACTGCTCATCTAAAAAGTTAGGGAAAAATAATAGGGTGAGTCACGAAGACTCAGTGTGGAAATCCCGAAAACACATAAAAGGCTTGGGCCCACAAACACATTATGAGCCCTGGCCCATACACAATGGCAACAATCATAATCACATGACATATAATAAATGATGCAAAGCCCAACCCATCCTAGAATTCCATCCTCTACACACCAACCCGTACCAACCATCACACCTTGGGGATTACTATAATCAACCCACCAACCGCTACACACCATATGGACAGTCATACTGCCTACTCCTTATCAATCAGGAATTTTAACGTGGTTTTCTACCACCGATCACCAAGTGACCTAACATTTCATTACGTGGGTTTTCTACCACCGATCACCATGTGACCAATCATGCTCTTCCCCTTTCCATATCGAACCATCCCATGCATACATTCATGCAAAATTAAGCAATATACTACCTAAGAGATTTCATTCTTTCACATACATCGATACACATAGAGAAGTTTCTATGGCACATACCTGGCATCCTTTGCCTACCCTTTCTGGGTAACCCGTCTGTTCATACAGCCTATTTTTCGGCTTTTAACCATCACATATATATACATACAGATTATTAGTGTGTTTAGAGATCTACACACCTAATTACTGTTAGAACGAGACTTTCTAAGTCAATGCTATCTGTAGCCAACGCAGCTGCTATCTGCCCTATGTGTTGTTCAGAGGCTTGAAATCCCGAAAAGTGATATGAGATTCAGGAACTAGTGTTTCCGGCTTTTAGATCTAAGAGATCTTACTAGAGAAGATTCGGCTACTCCCAGAGGATTCCGGATTTTTGCGAAAATCAGGAAGAGAAGATGATTCGAAGAAATCTATAGAGATTCGGCCTTTAGAAGAAAGAAGAGAAAAGAATAATGGAGTTTTCGGCTTTTAGAAGAAAGAAGAGAAAAGAATAATGGAGTTTTCGGCTTTTAGAAGAAAGAAGAGAAAAGAATAATGGAGTTTTCGGCTTTTAGAAGAAAGAAGAGAAAAGAACAATGGAGTTTCGGCTTTTGAATCAAAATGAAGATGAGGGAATAGGGTTAGGAATTTCGGCTTCTACTCAGAGGAGAAGAGAAAGAAAAGATGGAAACCCTAAATGCCGAAAAATAAAGAAGAGAACCCTCCCTATTTATAGAAATTTCGGCACTTACCTATGAAAAATCGAAAGTGCCCTTCCTGATAACTAATAATTAAGCAAATAAAAAGGGAAAATTCGGCACCCATTTTCCATAAAGAAACTGATTTCTTCCCTCCTCTAGGTGATGGAATTTCGGCCAACACATAGCCTTGCAGATAGCTGCTATCTTTTCTCTTTTTATCTTCCATATTATCAACTATAATATCTACATTATCCCATTCACACAAATCCTCCTATTTTTGAGCCTTGTTGCCATCCACTCCACCTAACCCTAATGCCAAAAATTAGCTAACTTAAATTAAAATAATTGGGCTCCATGAAACTTAAATTTGGGCCCCTTACTCCCTTGTGTGGCGTCACCTCCTGATATTGGGCCACAAGCCCACTTTGGTATTTTAAACACAGATACTACCTTTTAAACCCTATAATGCCCAAACAGATAATTTTAACCAAGGCCTCTACCTAAGCCTGAGCCCAATTTGGACCCCTAACACTTAGATTAACACATTAAACATATCCACCCATTAAACGCATAAGCCCAAAAATTCAGGATGTTACAATTTGAGTTAATCAAGTAATTCAGATAAACTCAAATAAAAACTTAGATTTATTTGGTTTAACTCGGATATGAATTACACAATTCAAGTTATCTGAAAATCCGAATAAGAAAAGGCAAAACTACGTCGTTTTGATAAATGTTTACCTTTTCTAAAGTTAAAAATCAAAACTATTAAGTTAAAAGGAAAAATTATGTTGTTTTGCTAAATATTTACTCATTAAGTTAAAATGTAAAGCAATTATATTGTTTATGTAGTTAAATAATCTTGTACTTAAATAATCTTGTACTTCGTCTACTAGTTAAATAATCGGTCCATGTAAATGCAACATTGAGTATAAATAGTACGATTAGTTAACTCGACTCGACTTAACTCGAATTTTTTTCATTCAATTCGATTCAATTAGAAAAAAAATTAAAATTGAGTTTGGTTGTTAAAATATGATTCACCAACTCGACTAATTCAAATTGATTTTTACTCGATTTGACTCCCTCGATTGAATACTCACCCCTACCTTCAACTACTATTCACTAAGTCAAATTTACCACATATGTTCAAATTATTTCAATTCATATAAATGAACAATTTCCTGAGAATTTTAATATGCTTTCAGCATCCTAAATCCTTCAATGATTTTAATATAAACTTTACTATATAGTGGTTCATAAAAAGGTTGTAACAACAACCATTAGACGCAAGTTAAATCTTTTATGAATTGTCAAAATAATATATCTAAGGGTTATTGCTTCCACCACAAAATAATATTATATTTTTTTCATAATCAATGTCAGAACTTGGCAAAAAACTTCATATTTTTATTCTGCTTTTGCAAAACTACTTCATTTGCACCCTCACTGGCTTTATACCTTTAGATATTTGGATTACTGATCTACAAACTCCATGAATTTAATTGTACTTACGTTACGTCTTTCTATTTTGATCAAATTATTTTATATCTATATTTCACAATAGATTTATTCAAGATCCTCCTTTTATTTCATTATTTCAATAATAATATTGCATGCAAAATCATTGTTGGCCACATTTATTATTCGGTTCCACATTTTTTCGAATTGACATAACTTATCGAGATCTCTTATTATTTTAATCTTCAGATTCAGGTACCTGAATATCTTCTAGAGTTTTACTTATTAGTTATGTCTTGGGTCTCTTCTGGAGCACCGCCTCTACTATATGACCATTTAGAAGAATTTTCATCTTTGGAACCAATGAATGTATTATTTATTTTAACTTATTGTCCTACTGGGACTTTGATTCCAATTAAAATATTATATGGTATACAACACTTGGTTATTCTCATCAAGTTTGTAAATACATCTGACAGTTAACTTGTAATGAGTTATCCTTGTTGAACTTCTGGTTAAAAATACTCTCCCCCTAACTCATTACAAGTTATTATTGTTGGAAAAATGGGTTTGGAAAACACGGCGGAAAATAAATTTAGGGAAAAACTAGAGTTTTAAAAAAAATTTCAAAACAAGATTTTGGTTTTGATATCTAAAGTAATAAACACTTAATCAAAATTGTATCTTTTTGCTCCAAATTAGAAAATTTTTCACAAAAATTACCAATGGGATAATTTTGCAATTTCTCTAAACTTTTAGGTCCAGTTGTAAATAAAAAATATATATTTAAAAATTTTCTGGAATAATCTCTTCAGAGAATTTTCTCTCTATAACTTTCTCTTAAATTCAAGTGTGTGTAAATAATGACCCAATGCTCTCTTTATATGGGGAGAGTTTAGAGAGTTCAACCATAATTAAATTTAATCACTTTAATATTAAATTTAATATTAAATCTAATTTAATATTAAATCTTATTAAAATAATAGAATGTTTATCAAACACCCCAAACTCGGCCCACGAGCCTTGACCGGATCTGGTATGTTCCCCGGTGTAAACCGTTTCAAATTCTTTTGTGACTTAGGAAAAACTTGGGTGTTTTGAAAGAAAGTTTGTTTTGGGTTGGGCTTGAGTTGAAAACGAGTTTATTTGAGGTGACAAAATATTTAGAGTTTATTTGAAAATAAATTTCACTTGACCTTTAATTAATAAAAATTTGTACCGTAATAAATAAAGGAAAAATAAAGTAGTTCAACTATGGCCTTATTACATCAAATAATTCCCAAAAATGAATTAAAGTGCTTAAATAAAATAAAAGTCCAAATAATAAAATTTTCCTTGCTGTGCATGGCCACCTTTAAGCTCCTGCTGACCCGGTCCATTACTGATCATCACCTGGAAGAAAAAGTTCCCCAACGGGGTGAGTCAAACAGACTCAATGTGTACACAAACACTAAGTCTTAACATTTCAGGCATGCATTATCATATCACATACATATTCAAATAACAGGTAAAAATAATAATGCAACCCAAACCCAAACCTAGTTAGCCATCCGCTACACTTCCCCGTACCAACCTGTACACCGTGGGGACTACTAAGTCGACCCTCCTTCCGCTACACTCCATCGAAGGTAGTCGCTGCAGTCAACGTGCTCATCGCCCTTATAAAATTCGTGGTCTTAGGTCACCACATTCAGATTTTGTGGTCTTAGGTCACCACATTCAGATTATCGCGGTCTTAGGTCACCGCATTCAGATTTCGTGGTCTTAGGTCACCACATTCAGATATCGTGGTCTTAGGTCACCACATTCACTTCCTCTTTTCATATAACCCGAATGCCCCATATCATACATATCATGCACATCATGCCTTAATTCATATTCTTATCACTTTTTCACATGTTACAAATAACATATATTCATAATCCTAGTAGGAGTAGGAAACGTACCTGAGTAATTTGTACCATTGCATGGTACTTTAGCCATATTTTCACATTCTTAATAACACATTTAATTTAAAACATAGCCATGAACATATTAAAGCTTAGGGTAGGGTACACACCTGATTCGCTTAGGGTTTCCAATCCAAATCCCGAAAAGCTTGATCTAATGCCTTAGATCTTAGATCTCTACATTAAATCAATCATTTAATACTTAGTAAAGAGCCATTCGGCCATAAATCCAAATCCTAGTAGGATTAGTACACTAAAACTTACCTTGGTGTCGAATTGACTATAGTCAAATCTCGAAACTTCGCAGAGTTGTCCCCTTGCAATCGGCTAGGCACTAAAATCACTTAACTAATTAGTTTCGGCTTTTAAACGAAATAAGAAATAGATCTTCATACCAAAATAAGCCTTGGCCAAATGCTATAGACACTTGCCTTGTGGATTTTAAATCCTGAAACTCACCGAATAACTAGGGAACACGCGGCCTATGGTGTACCTTCGGGAAAAGAACTTCTCCTTCCTTGTAGTTGACACTTAGTAAATCCCGAAAGATCTCCTCAAGGTTTCGGCAGCAAGAATATTGATGGGATTAGTCCTAGATTTTCGACAAATCTAAAAGAAAAGAATAGAAATCAAACTTGTTCTTACCTTTGAAGAAATCGACAGCACCTAAGCTTGAAGCCACTTGAGATATTCGGCTATGGCCTTAAAAGGCTTACTTCCGGCTTTTGGAGAGATTAGAAAGAAAGGAGAAGGAAGAATAAAGATGGAGGATTCGGCTAGAACACAAGGTATTTCGGCTTTGGCTAACAAAGAGAAGAAGAATAAAAACTGTAGGAAATTCGGCAGAGAGAGGAGAATTTGCTTAAGAAATTCGGCAAAGGAAAAGTGAATGAATGAATGGCCTCTCTTTTCCTTTTATAGCCGAATTTACCAGCTAGAGTCCCTTACTTGGCCACCACTCTTCTATTTTGATAGCTTTATCCCTTGAATTATCACTTTATTAAAAGAATTTAATCCAACAATTATCTCTTGAAAATAATGATAAATAAATCCTTTATTTATCCCTTATTTATCCACTAATTATAAAAGAATAAAAGCTCCTAGAATTTAGCCATGTGCCGTCCAACTCCCTTGCTCCTTGCAGTAAAATAAAACTCTTTTATTTGCTCCCCAAGTGACTCGAACTCAGGCCCACTTGCATAGCTTGTGGCTTCACCTACCTGGGCCTTAAGTGATATCTTCAGGCCACTTTTCCAAGCCTGTTTGTGTGTCAAATTCCTCTTATTAATTTTCTTAAGGCCACCCTGCCTTAGTTTCCTCTTTTTAACCTTTAAAACTTGACATTTCTTTACATTTCCAAGTTTCCAAAAATTTTCGTTTGCCTCCTTTAAACTTAACATTTCCATACATTTCCAAGTTTCCCGAAATGTTTACTTTCCTCTTTTGAATCATTTCTAAATCATTTCCTTACATTTCCTAGTTTCCAAAAATGTTCACTTTCCTCTTTTTACACTTAACATTTCCATACATTTCCAGGTTTCCAAAAACGTTCAAAATACATTCATAACACATAAGACATGTCATTTCATACAATTAAACCGAAAATGCATAGGCCCTTTTCAGGATGTTACAGTTTATCTACAAGATAAACATTAAAATAAATTTAATATTAACATAATTACTTCAATATTAAATTAATAAAATACTATTAAGATAAGTATTAAATTTAATTTAATATTAAACTATTAAACTATTATTATTGAATAGTTAATCTGAAATCAAATTCTCTGTTAGAGTCCCAGTAGGAGTGTAACTTTTCCACTGCTCAACCATAGACAATCAACTGCTGCTGGCCACCAGGACGTCGCTAGCCACTGGGACACCACCGTCGCAATCATCAACACCACCGTGTCCGGTGATGCAGGTGCGACACCCTTACGGCACCCTGAGCCGGTTCGGTCCAGGTTAATGACGACCTGACCGGTCCAATCTAGCCACCGGTTAGCCCGTTGGCCCGGTTTTACATTTCGAACCTAGTTCGACCAGTTCTGGGCCTTGTCTCAGTTTTGGGCTCTCGGGCCCAATTTACGATCTCAGGTTTAATTTTCAAGTACAATTACCCATTAGGCCAATTGTCTGACTTGAAAATTAACTTTAAAAAATATTATATTAATTTTAATTGATTTGATTAATTTAATTTTACTTGATTAAAATTAAATTTTCCAAAAATCATTTAGATTTTCCAACCTAATTTTTCAAGAAAATTCTTTAATCAAATTCTCTAGTTGAACAATTCTCACGATCACCTAATTTAATTTCACATCGAATAAATCGATTCAATTAAATTATTTCCAAAGTCATAGAATTTTCTTCTGATTCAAATGCAGTCAGATCGAGCTTTTGTTGAGTTAGCGAAGAGACTAATCAGACATATACAATTAGGCTCTGGTGATTGCAATTATATCTAGAAGCATCGTTTCGATAATTCGCAATTACTTAATCATGGAGTCAGTCCACAAGAAGTATTGAAAACCCCTTATTGTATACTCTTTACGAAAACAATTCATCCAACTGATTTGTCCAATGACTTCATCATGTGTGTGTTACCCTCATATGATATCCTCGATTCCTTTGGGTTAAATCCATTCACTCAATACAATCCTATTTTATCTCATTGTGACCATTGTGTCTTCTTAATGATTAATATGATAACTGTCAACAAATGACTGTGATAAATTACTCGTTCTAGAACAAGCAACCTTTGACCACGTTCCATATTTATCAATCCACACAATGCCAATGAGATGATATCATTAACTCTTTAATTGAGCTATGAATTCCACTGTTGCTAGTAAAGTCGTGCCATACACAAGTCATGTACCCAACATACTAGCTATGGGCTCGATCATCTTTAGAGCATAAGCATTCACTTATATCAAAGCACATAAGTTGCATATGCATAGTTAGTGACTAACTCAGGAATTAGGTAAATCACACCATAAATGTCATAAGTGAATTAATTCACAAACAGATTCAAAATTAATTCATCTTGGGTCCAGCCCAATGTATCATTCTACCAACATGTCCCTACTCATGGAGTCAACTGCTCCGATAGCCAAGACTAGCCATCTCCCCAATTGGAATTATAAACGACATAATAATCATTCTCAGTAATTGAATCAAATGCTCACTTTGATTCTTTTACTGGATTACAGAATCATTTAGATTATCTACTGAAGTAAGCTGTCTTTCTCGCAATGTAAACATTCTTTATAATGCCACTTATCTTCAGTTTGAACTTTAGAAAATCAATTAGCTAATATTTGCTTGTCACAATTTTGCTATGCATGCAAAATATAAAAGACAGAAAATACAAAAGATATAATAGTAAAATGTGAAATTAACTTTATTTATTCATCTGTAACACCCCAAACCTGGCCTAGACGTTATGGTCGAATCTGGGAGTGTTATGAGGAAGGGTTTTGAAATCAATCTTATTATGTTAAATTTCTCGCGTTTAATTGTTACTGAAAAGAATCTACATTTTTATCAAACATATTATTATTATTTTCGTTAAGGAAAATATTTTTAATTTGCTCTTTTAGAAAACTTATTTTGCAGTGGAAGTTTGATATTATTAAAGTTGAAAACTGAGTTTGTGTTTTCAGAAAAAACATTTGTCTGCGTAAAACCATGGTTTTGTCAAACATCACAGTATAAAAGTCAAAAACAAATCTAAAAACAAAATTTTAACAAACAGTCTAGAGAGTCCCAAAATTACAAAACTCTCAAAAATAATCCAGATTTTAAATAAAAATCGTTAATCAAAACAGTTCACGAACTAGTGGTCACCACTGAGACTCCGTCGCACCGACCCGCCTATGTTTGAGGATTACCTGAATAGAACAGACAACAGATGTGAGTTTACATAAACTCAGTGTGTAACTCAATGGACACATACATGCATCAAATTCAGAATTTCAGTATATCAAAACAGAAGTAGACATAAATCCTTATCAGAATCAGATTACCAGAAACATACAAATATGAAAAGTCCTACCCCCATCATCTACACACCATCTCCGACCATCCCAACACACCACGTGGGGTATAAAACATCCACCCAGCCCTACACACTACATAGTGTGTAACACCCCAAACCCGGCCCATGCGTTAAGGCCAGATCTGACATGTCACATGTGAAAATCCACTAAGTTTAAAAAAAATCAAGTAAAACAGATTACAAAATTTATACGAAATATTAAAAATAGATTTGATTGATAAATCGACAATTTGAGATGTAAAATCTTATAAATCGAAATTTTGAAAATATCGTTAACAGTTCGTGTAAATTTTATAAGGTATTAAAAATGTTTTAGTTTCGCAAAGAATTGATGAAAATTTTATGAGTAAATTTTCGAGTTAAAAATATGAAAATTTTTATGAAACCCTTTTTCTATATTCATTTTTGAATAGTTTGATTATTTAAGTTTTTAGAAATTAAAATCTCAATTAAAATACTTTAAGCAGTTTATAAATTCATCAAACAATAACAAAACCAAAAATTAATCCAGAGGCCTTATTACAACCTTAATTCAAAATAGCCAAGTAATTAAAAGTATTAAAAGAAATCCAAAATTTCAAATTAACCGTTTTGAAGTATGGCCTCCACCAAGACATCCACGGCCCAAGTCTCCTTCATTGATCATTACCTGAAAGGAATAAGGAAAACGGGGGTGAGTTACTAAAACTCAATGTGTAACCCACTTACTGTTGTCCACTGGGCCAAAATCCCATTAAGCAATTGTTTGGGCCATAGCCCGTTTACAATAATATAAAAGTGTCATATATATAATATGCATATGATATGCAATTCCCAAACCAAACCTAGTTTTCCATCCGCTACACACCACCCGTACCAACCAACACACCTGTGGGTGATCTTTAGTCAACCCACCCCACCAACACACCAAACGTAGGCATTAAGCCATTTATATCAAATTTGTGGTCAAGCCACCAGATTAACAGAATTTACATGGCATTGGTATTTTTCAGATTTGTGGCAGAGCCACCAGATTTATGTAGCAGAGCTACCAGAACTTCTCTTCATCATTATCCCATCCCATGCAAAACATGTATATGATGCATAACAATTTACAACCATGTATTCAGATATTTCTTACGATTTTATGGCCCATTATAACAATTTATTAACTTGGCCCATTAACCAGAAAATTATCTTGGCCCATTTCGCATATTATCAACCGGCCCATATAGTCAAATTATCATTCGGCCCATATAGTCATATATCAATATATATATCGATTTGGCCTATGTAAGGTATTTTCGTAACCTTTCACATTTTTATCCATTTTGTCAAATAATGAGATCTAAACTAATTTTTTCTGATTTCACCAAATTACGACTTAATCAAGCAATTTACTACCAAAACGATAATAGTCTTTAACGGAATACGGTGTGAGAATACACACCTGATTACTGTAAGTACTACGCTCTCTCGATCGTCGACACCTAAAATATTATAACGCTCGATTAGACAATGTACGCGATTTATCAACACTAAATGAACGATCTACGGTGCTTACCCTTGGAATCGCGAATGACCACAATTTGTAGGTTTTCCCCGGTTAACGGTTCACAACCCCGTGGAAAATCCCGAATCATTGATGCCTCAAAATTGTGAACGACCTCGAATAGTTGATTCTCAACGGATGAGGGTCCATAACCCGGTGGGAAGTCTCGAATTGCCGAAACAGCCCTTCGCTTGAATTTGGGAGTAGGGATCGCTAATCCGCTCCTTTTTCGATCTCCAATCACTATCCCTTTCGATTCAATATTGCTTGACTCCATTGAAATAAAATATTAGTCAAAACTAATATTATGTTGTTATGAATGATTGATTTAAGGAATAGGGTCGGCTTACCACAAAAATCCGTATGATCTCAAGATGAAAGATCGAGCGATAGAGTCCCTATAATAATATTGATTAATCATCATTGTCTTAACGAATAAAAAGTGATTATAGAATCTGTGAAGAACTCTTACCATAGAGATTTTAGGACCGAATTCTAGCGATTAAACGATGACTTCGGAAACTCCAAGATTCGGCCTTCCACTATATTTCTACGGCAAAGAAAAGTGATTTCGAATGAGAGAAAGTATGGTGATGGTCTAGGTCAATATGGCCATCCCACACCAAGGCATAGATTCGGCACTAAGAGAAAGAATAAAAATATATATAAAAAAAATGTTGAAATGGATCACTTACCAATTGATCAAAGTGAATAGAAATATAGTTGAGAAGAAAATATGTATGAAATAGAAGATTCAGCTATAAAGGAAGATGATCAATGATATTCGGCTATGGGGTAAAAACAAACAATAAAATTTGGTTCTGGAGATTATTGATTTGAAAGGAGGAAGAGAGGTGTTTGGAAAATTTTTTAAAAAGAGAAGAGAGAGGAAAAGAAGGGTTTGTGAGGTTTCGGTTTTTGAAAAGAGAAAGAGTGAATAATATGGTCTCAAAGGTTGATGTACATTTGGCAATCAAAAGAAAGAAAAGATGAGAATAAGTTCACCAATGACTTGAAGGATCGGCAAGAAGGAAAATTTAGAGAAAAAGGAAAATGACACCAATGTTGCATAGATGAATTTTGGCCAAAACAAAAAACCAAAACTTGCACCAATTGCTAAAGACCAAATTTGGCTAGGAGAAAAGAGTTTTGGAGAAAAACATGGTACACTTATTGCTAATGGAATTGACCAAAACAAGCACCTAAGCTTAACCAAAAATACTAACAAAATTCGGCCATCCCCTTTAGCCCCAAAAACTGTCCATATTCATAGCCAAATGGTCAAAAGTTTGGCCACTCAAACTTTCCAAAACGATCTCCATGAAATAAGCCACATGTTCCCCTTACATGCCACTTTCTTTTGATTCCTTTCCCTAACTTCAATCTTTCCTTAATCTCTTTAGCCATCTTGCCATAAAAATAAAAGTCCAACTTACCATAATAACATGCTTGGCCGACACTTGATGGATGAGTGCAAAAATAAAATTCTAAATTGCACACAAAGGGATTTGAACCTCTTCCCTCAAGGTGCTTGATGTGGTGCCATACCCTCTTTACCAATTGCTCATTTATGCTAACCATTTACTCAATTATTCCCATATGCTATAAGATTACTTACTCCATCTCTTTAAAATGCTAAATGCCAAAAATTTTACAAGGTCCAATTAAACCCCGAGTGATAACGGTCCGTCTCGGGTTAGGAGGCAAATCGTAAATGTTGCCCGATCGTAAATTAGGTCGTTTCTCTTTCAATTAACAAAAGGGATAATTTATTTAAAAAAATAATAATATCTTCGAAAAAGTAAAGATAGGTGATAGGTTGAATGGGTACGTATTTGAAACAAGAAAGAACCTTTAATAAAAATTAAAGACCCGAATCTTATAGGTTTCAAATTGATGGAATGAATTGTGAAATAAAACCGAGACCCACTATCTAGCGAGATAGGAACCAATGGTATAGGTAGATGAACGCCACACCCGTTAGGATGATAAGTTCGAAAACAAGGAAAGAACGACGCCACTAGAAAACTAGATAAGTCAGTTCAACCTTGAGAATCAGGAGAGTGAATACTCACCAAAAGAAAATTTTCTTTTATTCAAATTCAAGTTGTTTTTAAAATGAAATGTGCAAAATATTTATAGGCTTTTTTCTAATGATAGCCGAATAGGGAAAGAAAGTTTCTTGAAACTTCAATGTAAGTGGCTTGTTTCTAGATGTTCTCAATTGGTTGACAAAAAAAACTTCAATCTTCATTTGTGCGCACGAGTAGCCGCCCATAAGCTTCAAATTGCTCCAAATATTTTAATCAATTTCATTGAAATATTGGAGCATGCCGTTCCATTCTTTTAAGCACAATAAACAAATGATTCCTTGCATCAAAATGTGGAGCATTCCTTCATGTTTTCTTCATTGCCGTCCAACTCCCCATTATTGTCCATCATTTATTTAATTCAAGTCAACATGCCACATTTATTTATTCCATGTGTCTTAAATCTTTGTGCCGTTCATGCTTGGATCACATTAAGCTCCACTATTATCATGCTTTGCCGTTTATAACATAGGTGGTGCTTCATGTTTTTGGCCGTCCATCCACTTTGCTTACAACAGACAAAAATTCTCATTTTATGCTCCATTGTTTAATTCATCCCACATAGCTAAGCCTTCAAGCACTAACTCCCATCTTGCCGTCCATTCCTTGAAGCACTAAGTATTTTATTCCAAAAACATACATGCTTTATTCTTGTGCCGTCCAACATGCCCTTAATTTGCACATTTTTAATTTTCTCAATTGTTTATTTCATTTCCACTAGTGTGCCGTCCATGCCTTCATAGTTCTTTGCAATTCTAGCACTATCCAAGCTTCCATTATTTCTATTTTAATTTATCCCAACATCACCAAGCCGTCCATGTAACACCCTGGTTTTAGGGGTTAGATTTTTGGTGCTTAGTTCGGGTGTTGGCACACTTCAGTGTGTGGTTGGGTGAGTTTTAGGGGTCCTGAGAACCCTAGAAGGTGGGGCAATGCCTTAGAAAATTTTTAGTTTTTAGTGTTGAAAGGGGGGAGCTTGGCAAAGAGGGGACTTAAGAGAATTATTTGGGAGTTTATGTCACAAGAAAGGAGCTGGTGGAGTGGCAGGATGGGCGCCACTAAGGCCTTGTGTGTATGACGCCATTTGCAGGGGGAAGGGGCTCAGGTTCGAATCGCAAGGGCAGCATTTGGGGCTTTGTTTTTGCGTCATCTTGGTGGGGTGGATGGACGGTTTGAAAGGCTTAAAAGGTGGAGAAGACTTGGTCAATTTTTTTTAAATTTTGGCTAGAAGGTTTGACCCATTCAAACTATTTTGAATGGATGGTGGGGAGGTATTTTAGGAGAATTTTAGGGATTATTTTGGGGGGTTGGAGCTTGGCTTTTTAGTATAAATAGGGGGGGAGGTGCTCATTATTCATTCATCATTTTGGCTTTCTCTCCCTTGCCGAATTTTAGCCTTTCCTTTTAGCCTCCATTTTCATTTCCTCCTCATACCTCAACCTCACCAAAACGCCTCTCTCTCTCACTTATTCATCTGAGCCGAAACTTCAAGTCCCTTTCTCTTTCCATTTTTCTTATCCATTTCACTCGTTGGTAGACCATAAACTCTCCTCATTTCTCTGATTGCCGCAACACCTTTTGGAAGCACCTTAGCATCTACTTCTTGGTCTTATAGCTTTGCAAAGCCGAACCTACACCTTACCTCTGAGCCAAAATCCCTTTTCTAATTAGCGTACCTTTGCCGAATATTGGAAGTATCTCTTCGGGCCTCGGTTTGCAATCGGTTAGTGAAGGCACTTTGGGGATTTGTTGTATTCAGTCAAGTTTCCGCAATCGAACTCGGTAAGAAGGTGGTAAGGATAATGTTCGGCCAAGGGCCTCAAGTGTTATGTTTCTAAGTTTTGGGCCAATTCTAATATGGTATTATTATGGGTTGGTTAAGGTGGTGTTTCGGCAGAGAGTTAGTCAAGCAGCATTTCGGGATTGGATCGGTTGTATTTCTAAGGTGCGTAATCATCGCACTATTTCTGTGGTTTTGGTTGCTAACTTGTTACATGTGTATTATGTGTGGAAGCCGTTTATAATGGCATAAGTGATGAGAACTGGTGATGGTAAGTTTATTTGTGATGTATTTATGTATGTATAAATATTTATATACTTATGTGATATGATGGCTTAACATGTTGCATATATATATAGTTGCATGGGGTTTGGGCTTGATTCGATGAAGAAGGAAGTGTACACAAGGTGTACGTGGTCTAATGATAGCTTCGGCTACATTAGCGCTTGGGGATTTGCTGTGTGCTACCTCAAGGGAGGTGTTGGCTCGGTGCCCATCTCGGCGGTTGATTGCTATGTGCATCACCGTAGACAGATTACGATATTGGATCACTTGGGTTGATCGGTGGCTCAGCCACGGCCTTGAGCAGCGAGCTTGCCAAGGTAAGATGTTATGGATCACAATGTGATCGGTGGATTAGCCACGGCCTTGGGCGGGGAGTCCGCTAAGGTTGGTGTACGGTTGGACAATGGGTTGGGCTGAGATGCATTCTTGCATGATTTGTTTCGATGGCTGTGTGGGTATGGGCCAAGCCCATACGGATGGAAATATGTGTTGTGGTTATGCACTGAGTCAGTGGACTCACTCTTTCATTAACCATTTCAGGTGACGCGTAGTTGGATCGGGTTCGGAGAGGACACGAGGTGGCCCATGCAGAAAGAAGAATTCAAATATTTTTTTTTTAGTTTATTTATACTAAGTATTTGATCTATTAAATATTGGTGTAATAAGGCCTTTTTGTTGTTCATTTATTTTAGGAATTACTTTATTATTAATTTTAATATGGTTTGTTTAAATCAAATACTTTGTGAAGGATGATTTCATTTTAAACAGCATGCTTATATGCTAAAGTTTAATTTTGGGTTTTTTATAATATTTTATAACGACAAAAGATTTACTTATACTTTTCCCAATAAACACTATACTCAAAAGTTAGAATATTTCCATGTTTATTCCAAGGCAAAAGTTTTTCAACCGTCTTTTCGCACTAACATAACCAGATTCGGTCGTAGTGAATGGGCCGGGTTTGGGGATGTTACAGTTTGGTATCATAGCTCGGTTCAAAACTCGGCTTTGAGGGTTTTGGGTCCAAAAACATTTTCAAAAATGAGTTTTTCAAAAATATGGGTTTTTAAGAAACTTTTTCAGGTTTTTTTGGCATGGCACCTGTACCTCCGACCCGAAGTCCACCAGGTAAGTACTTCGAACTTTGGAAGTGATTTGTTATTATGAACTGTTATGGGCTTAGTTGGGCTCGTAGTTTAGAATAATAGGATCTGTTGGACCCTAGGACTAGACTACTCAAACACGTGCATAAGATTTAAAGTGCCTAATAAACAAACCTGTGAAGTAAGTCGCCGAGTTAAGGTGTGGTAACCACTGTACGCATGTCTAGGAGTGGCATTCAGTAAGAGCTTGGTATTTAAGCAGTCCTAGCGACTCACCTCCTCTTTACTTGAATCCTACCTGGTGCGTAGCTACGGTTCACCTTAACCAAGAGGACTTGCTCATAGGCTAAACCAGTTATTAAAACCCGAAAGGGAAATAGCCTTACTGTTTTTTTTTTTTAAACCTTCTGTTTTAAAATTTTAACTTTACCCCTTTTGTTTGTAAAACTCTAAATCAGATTTTGAAAGATGTTTTCTCAATTTATAAAATTACCAAAATGCCCCTAGTGGCAAAATTACAAAAAAGCCCTTGTGTTATAAAATTACCGTACTACCCTCAACTTTTGTTAAAATGGTTTTACTTTACAAAATACCAAAATCTCGAGTTTTACATATTAAGATACTCTGGTTTGGGGAAATTTACGATAATACCCCTGGTTGATAAAATTACCAAAACGCCCTTGGTTTCTAAATTTTCAAATTTCTTTCGACTCTTATGGAAATATTCCTATTTTATCAAGTATCAGAAAATCTTATTTTGTGAAATATTGTGATATCTCGATTTTGAGAATTTACGAAAATGCCCATGATTTCAAAAAATTACAAAAATAACCCTGATTTCTGAAATTTTTGCGATACCTCCGGTTTGAACAAAATTTTCAAGATGACCCTGAGATTTTGTGAATTTTGAAATATCTTTAAGTTGGAAAACTAATTTCAAAAATTGACCCAGAGTTATTACCTATATACCCTTATAGGAAAATGACGGAATTACCCCTGGGTAGGGAATGAAACTTTGATTGCTCGAAAGAACTACTCTCGGAAACTCCTTTCCATAAAATTGCTCGTGTATAAAACAGTGAAACAAGAATTTCTAATGCATAAAACTTTCTAAACAGACTAAGTCGAGGCGCTAGATATGAGCTCTAGGGGGCGTGGTCGCAATACTCGTGGACGTGGCAGAGGCAGGATGTTAGTATCGGAACCGATTGGGTCACGCCATGGGTCAGAAAGCGATGCTCCGCCACCAGCTGTTGAGGTTGAACAGCAGGATCAGACTGGAGGAGACGACGCAGTGTCACAAGCTGTGCTGCGAATGCTCGAACGAGTGGCAGGAGCCAATATGGGCAATAGGAATCGGAAGTCAGTGCCCGAAAGGCTTAGGGCGAATGGAGCCGAGGTTTTCAGAGGAGTGTCTGGGGTAGCTCCGAACGTGGCAGAATACTGGCTTGAGGCTGTTGAAAGGATTATGGACGACTTAGATTTGACTGCTGAGGAGAAGCTTAAGGGAGTTGTTTCGTTGCTACAGGATGAGGCCTACCAGTGGTGGCTCACGGTTAAGGAAAGTACCCCTGCGGATCGAGTGGACTGGGGTTATTTTAAGATCAAGTTTGAAGGGAAGTATGTCGGAGCAAGCTATGTTGATGCTCAGAGGAAGGCGTTCCTTAACTTGGTGCAAGGAAACAAGTCGATAGCGGAGTACGAAGCTGAGTTTCTGCGTTTGAGCCGGTATGCTCGGGGCATCGTGGCAACGGATTATGAGAGATGCGTTAGATTTGAAGATGGTCTGCGGGATGAGTTGCGAGTTTTGATTGCTCCGCATCAGGAAAGAGACTTCGCCGTTTTAGTGGAGAAAGCTCGAATAGCTGAGGAGGTCAAGAAGGCTGAGAGGCTCAATAGGGAAAGGAACCGTGATAAGAGAAGTGTTGGATCGCTAGAAGTGGTTGAGAGGGTCCAGAAAAGACCAAGGGTTGAGACTCCTGTTCATATTGCTAAGCCGGTCGCCGGAAATCCAGATCATCCGTGTGCGCAGTGCGGAAGGTATCATATTGGCGGGTGCTGGAATCGAGTTCGGGAGTGCTTCAGATGTAAGTCCAAGACTCATCTGATTAAGGATTGTCCCCAGAACCCGAATAGGACTCAGACAGTGAGTCAAGGTTATGTGCAACCAGGCAGAGAAGGTCAGCAAGCGACGAGAGGTCGTGGTTTGAACCGTGGAGGAAATGGTTCCGGCCGAGGTCGTGGAGTAGTAGACCGCGGTAATGGTGCCACTGAGGCAAGGCAGCCAGGACTGGTTTATGCAGTTCGTCGGAGAGAGGATAATGATGTGCCTGATGGGTCAACTGGTAAGTTCCTTAAGTCCGGAATGCTCTTTGTGGTTTTGTTCGTTTTGGTGATTGTTTGATCTGTTGCTCGTAAAGTAGTTGGAACCTTGAGTATGTTAGAATCCATGCCTAATAGTATGTTAGCTTTTTAAAGATCAGAGTGCGCAGCTATAGTGTAGTGGGAGAAATTGGATGGTTAGTCTAGACAAGTAATTTCGAGGACAAAATTATTTTAAGAAGGGTAGAATTGTAACACCCTGGTTTTAGGGGTTAGATTTTTGGTGCTTAGTTCGGGTGTTGGCACACTTCAGTGTGTGGTTGGGTGAGTTTTAGGGGTCCTGAGAACCCTAGAAGGTGGGGCAATGCCTTAGAAAATTTTTAGTTTTTAGTGTTGAAAGGGGGGAGCTTGGCAAAGAGGGGACTTAAGAGAATTATTTGGGAGTTTATGTCACAAGAAAGGAGCTGGTGGAGTGGCAGGATGGGCGCCACTAAGGCCTTGTGTGTATGACGCCATTTGCAGGGGGAAGGGGCTCAGGTTCGAATCGCAAGGGCAGCATTTGGGGCTTTGTTTTTGCGTCATCTTGGTGGGGGTGGATGGACGGTTTGAAAGGCTTAAAAGGTGGAGAAGACTTGGTCAATTTTTTTTTAAATTTTGGCTAGAAGGTTTGACCCATTCAAACTATTTTGAATGGATGGTGGGGAGGTATTTTAGGAGAATTTTAGGGATTATTTTTGGGGGGTTGGAGCTTGGCTTTTTAGTATAAATAGGGGGGGAGGTGCTCATTATTCATTCATCATTTTGGCTTTCTCTCCCTTGCCGAATTTTAGCCTTTCCTTTTAGCCTCCATTTTCATTTCCTCCTCATACCTCAACCTCACCAAAACGCCTCTCTCTCTCACTTATTCATCTGAGCCGAAACTTCAAGTCCCTTTCTCTTTCCATTTTTCTTATCCATTTCACTCGTTGGTAGACCATAAACTCTCCTCATTTCTCTGATTGCCGTAACACCTTTTGGAAGCACCTTAGCATCTACTTCTTGGTCTTATAGCTTTGCAAAGCCGAACCTACACCTTACCTCTGAGCCAAAATCCCTTTTCTAATTAGCGTACCTTTGCCGAATATTGGAAGTATCTCTTCGGGCCTCGGTTTGCAATCGGTTAGTGAAGGCACTTTGGGGATTTGTTGTATTCAGTCAAGTTTCCGCAATCGAACTCGGTAAGAAGGTGGTAAGGATAATGTTCGGCCAAGGGCCTCAAGTGTTATGTTTCTAAGTTTTGGGCCAATTCTAATATGGTATTATTATGGGTTGGTTAAGGTGGTGTTTCGGCAGAGAGTTAGTCAAGCAGCATTTCGGGATTGGATCGGTTGTATTTCTAAGGTGCGTAATCATCGCACTATTTCTGTGGTTTTGGTTGCTAACTTGTTACATGTGTATTATGTGTGGAAGCCGTTTATAATGGCATAAGTGATGAGAACTGGTGATGGTAAGTTTATTTGTGATGTATTTATGTATGTATAAATATTTATATACTTATGTGATATGATGGCTTAACATGTTGCATATATATATAGTTGCATGGGGTTTGGGCTTGATTCGATGAAGAAGGAAGTGTACACAAGGTGTACGTGGTGTAATGATAGCTTCGGCTACATTAGCGCTTGGGGATTTGCTGTGTGCTACCTCAAGGGAGGTGTTGGCTCGGTGCCCATCTCGGCGGTTGATTGCTCTGTGCATCACCGTAGACAGATTACGATATTGGATCACTTGGGTTGATCGATGGCTCAGCCACGGCCTTGAGCAGCGAGCTTGCCAAGGTAAGATGTTATGGATCACAATGTGATCGGTGGATTAGCCACGGCCTTGGGCGGGGAGTCCGCTAAGGTTGGTGTACGGTTGGACAATGGGTTGGGCTGAGATGCATTCTTGCATGATTTGTTTCGATGGCTGTGTGGGTATGGGCCAAGCCCATACGGATGGAAATATGTGTTGTGGTTATGCACTGAGTCAGTGGACTCACTCTTTCATTAACCATTTCAGGTGACGCGTAGTTGGATCGGGTTCGGAGAGGACACGAGGTGGCCCATGCAGAAAGAAGAATTCAAATATTTTTTTTTTAGTTTATTTATACTAAGTATTTGATATATTAAATATTGGTGTAATAAGGCCTTTTTGTTGTTCATTTATTTTAGGAATTACTTTATTATTAATTTTAATATGGTTTGTTTAAATCAAATACTTTGTGAAGGATGATTTCATTTTAAACAGCATGCTTATATGCTAAAGTTTAATTTTGGGTTTTTTATAATATTTTATAACGACAAAAGATTTACTTATACTTTTCCCAATAAACACTATACTCAAAAGTTAGAATATTTCCATGTTTATTCCAAGGCAAAAGTTTTTCAACCGTCTTTTCGCACTAACATAACCAGATTCGGTCGTAGTGAATGGGCCGGGTTTGGGGATGTTACAGTCCAACAACCATCTCATACTCCAATTTCCATTTGTTTATTCCTCCACCAAGTTCAATTAATCTCCATTACCTTGTAATAAGGAATTTCAATTTGTTTACATCCATGGTTGTGCCGTCCAAGACCATCTATTCATGCCCCCCCATATTTTAATGCTCCATTTCATGTTCCATAGCTTGTATCTTGCTTTTGCCGTCCATATAAGCTCCCATTACCTTGAATTTGAACTTTCAAAGACCCATGATATTCCTTAATATTCGGCCAAGAAGAGTAAGCTCCATAAGCTTGTGTCATCCCATGATCAATGAACCTACCAAGAAAATACGAGAACAATTTAATTCAAATGTGTGTTCAGCCGGAATAAACTTACTAAAAAACTTAGTCACCCTAATTATTTCATAAACTAAGCTAAAACAAATTTAATAAAGTCTTAACAAGACATATTAAATTTGGCTATGGCTAATACAAACATATTAAAACACGTAATACATATTAAACCAAATTATTTAATTAACTTAAACTAAGTTAATTAATTTTTATTCCAACAATTAATTAATTAAAATGAGCTAGGAATGAGCTAATTAATTTTTATTCCAACAATTAATTAATTAAAATGAGCTAGGAATGAGCTAATAACGAGCTCCACAAATTAAAATTCATTGGTGTTCCGGGCGTGCCCGTATCATCCCCTCCCTCTTCAAGGCGATTCGTCCTTGAATCGACCCATTGGTTATTCGAACAAAACTCCTTGTTCGTCTTTCCTCGATCAAATGGGAAGGATGATAATAGCAATACCTGAAAAGAAAATTCAAGGATTAGCAAGCAATGTTTTAAACATACTTGCAACCCGAATAAAATCAACACCAAAAAAATAAATCGCATGTGGTCAGGCATAAGCACTTTATCATACAAAAGGATCAATGCCTTGTCAAAATTTTGGAACAAAAGCGGATAAGCTTCAAAGCATACATACGATCTAATTAGATTCCACAAGACAAAATAATCATGCGAATAACTCATCAATTGATAGATATAATTGTCAAAAGCAAGTAATAAAGAAAAGGCATATGGCACTTGAAATTGAACATTTAAACCTTGCTTCATATTCGCACATGAATAAAAATTATCAAACACAAAATTCTTTTTGTCTTCTTGTAAAATAAATAGATCATAGAGAAACAAAATAGGGCATTTAAATAATTCATGATCTAAATGTTTTACAAAATGGCAATCATCATTATGAGCTTTTTCAACATCCAAAATGAACAAAAATGCTTCAACAAATACTTCATGACACTTATCGAAAACAATTATCTTTTTGACAAGAACCAAAACAGATAGTTCATTATCAGACAAGATAGAACGATGAAGAACATCACATTTTAAAGATTTTATAAGAATGGATTCAGCAACATGATTCTTGTCAACATCCGAAGAAAACAAAATGGGTTCATAGGTTTCAAGTGTCTTACCTTTGGGTGTTGAAAGAAAGAATTCGACCTTACCTCTATGTGCGGTATGACAAAAGTCATTCTCACCTTGCTTGTCTTCACAAGCTGAAACTCGAAGTTCGAATTTATCTTGCTTGATCAAGACGAACTTTCTCTCCTCGGGCATGTAATGTAGCCAATGCTTTATGCGCGAATCAACATTTTTCAAACAAAATGGGAAATCCATGTGCACGAATTGTATATACAAATATAAAATATGCTTAAGAAACGAATAAAAATTGAAAACAAGGTTGACAAAATTCGTTACCTTATTTAAAAACCAAGTATCAACACAATAGGAATTTTTCACACATATTTGGTGATACTTGCTTTTTCCACAAAACAAATCTAAATAAATTCCCAGTTTTGAGAAATCAATCACGTTGGACCAATAAGAATTATGTATGTTCAAGATAAAGCGATCAAAACTCTTAACATATTTCAAAATGTATTTATAAATACTCAATGATTTCATATTAGACAATGAATTAATCTCATAATATCTACAATCAAACAAATCGGGGTTAGAAGAAAAATCATCTTTATACAAAAAATTTGATGCTTCAAAACGCTTACCTTCCTTACCTTTTTTTAATCAAATGGAAACGTCGTTCTTCCAGGAGGTATTGGAGTGGGTATTTGTCATTTGGCTTCTCGGAATCCTGAAAAGAAGAAATAGAACAAGTACAAACTTTAAGCGGGTTAGTTGATTCAACATTCTCTCGTTCGTTTTGTTCTTTTTCTTTTTTTTCTCTTTTTCAATTTCTTTTTCTTGTTTCTCATTTTTATTTTCTTTTCTCTCGAACTCTTTTTCTTTTTGTTTTTGTTTTTCTTCTTTTTTTCTTCTCTCGAGTTCGTTCCATATTCGCTCGTTTTCTCTCATGATCTTCTCTTGCCTTTCTTTTCTTTTTAGTTCTTTTTCTCTCTTCCTTTCATTACAATAAGAAGAGGAGACGAAAGAATCAATATAAGTAAAATTTTGTTCAAGAGAAGGGTTAGCGTTCTCATAGACATCTCGATGAGTTCTTTGGGAATGTTTTTCCAATAGAGACTTAGAAGAGGAATAACTTGTTCGTTCTCGTTCGTCGCCTCGAAAGGATTCAAACTCGTATCTTTCTTCTCTCCGTCTAGAAAACTTTGAGGGATATGAATCTTGACAAGAGTCTCTTCAAGAATAGTTTCGGGATGTACATTGCTGTGAAGTTGACTCCGTTTTCCGACTTGAAGAAAGTCGATCTCGTTGGTCTCGTTCCTCGATCCGATCCAAGTGCTTTTCCAACTTGTTTATGGCTCTTCGCACTCCGTTCAACAAGTATTGGTAATTATTGGATGAGAACTCTTCTTGAGACATATTTATTGCTGAAAAAGAAACTATTATAACAAAGGGAATTAAACCGACAAAATTAAAATACCTTACTACAAAATCTCACAAGTCACTCACAAAGAAATTTCGCTCACACTCGTGTTTCACTCGTATAAGTTTTTTTTTTTTATGAATACACTCGTGCCTTTTACCGATATTTCTCACTCTCACAAATTCGTATTTCGTTTTCGAAAGACTTATTTGCTACTTGAGGGCCGGCTTCAAAATTGGTAACAAGGGTTTTATGTCGGGTATAAGATAGGCTGAACAAAAGAAAAATTTTGGGTATCCAGTAGGCTAAAACAAGAAAAAAAAATTTCGAGGGTCGGGTAGAAAGAAATAGGGTAGAGGGGTGGTTTTGAGATCGGGGTAAAAGTATTGTCCACACACTTTTTTTTAACTCTTTTTTTTAAATACTTTTTTTTTGTATTCGTATATTTTTTTATACGAATTTTTTTGTATCTCTTTTTTTTTTAACTTCAAATATACTATAATGAAATACAGGAAACAAAAATTACAACTTGAATATTTTTTTTTGAATTTTTTTTGAAACTTACTCGAAAAAACTCAAGACGATCAAAACGTGCCTAATTCTTTTTTTGAATCGTAAATGTTGCCCGATCGTAAATTAGGTCGTTTCTCTTTCAATTAACAAAAGGGATAATTTATTTAAAAAAATAATAATATCTTCGAAAAAGTAAAGATAGGTGATAGGTTGAATGGGTACGTATTTGAAACAAGAAAGAACCTTTAATAAAAATTAAAGACCCGAATCTTATAGGTTTCAAATTGATGGAATGAATTGTGAAATAAAACCGAGACCCACTATCTAGCGAGATAGGAACCAATGGTATAGGTAGATGAACGCCACACCCGTTAGGATGATAAGTTCGAAAACAAGGAAAGAACGACGCCACTAGAAAACTAGATAAGTCAGTTCAACCTTGAGAATCAGGAGAGTGAATACTCACCAAAAGAAAATTTTCTTTTATTCAAATTCAAGTTGTTTTTAAAATGAAATGTGCAAAATATTTATAGGCTTTTTTCTAATGATAGCCGAATAGGGAAAGAAAGTTTCTTGAAACTTCAATGTAAGTGGCTTGTTTCTAGATGTTCTCAATTGGTTGACAAAAAAAACTTCAATCTTCATTTGTGCGCACGAGTAGCCGCCCATAAGCTTCAAATTGCTCCAAATATTTTAATCAATTTCATTGAAATATTGGAGCATGCCGTTCCATTCTTTTAAGCACAATAAACAAATGATTCCTTGCATCAAAATGTGGAGCATTCCTTCATGTTTTCTTCATTGCCGTCCAACTCCCCATTATTGTCCATCATTTATTTAATTCAAGTCAACATGCCACATTTATTTATTCCATGTGTCTTAAATCTTTGTGCCGTTCATGCTTGGATCACATTAAGCTCCACTATTATCATGCTTTGCCGTTTATAACATAGGTGGTGCTTCATGTTTTTGGCCGTCCATCCACTTTGCTTACAACAGACAAAAATTCTCATTTTATGCTCCATTGTTTAATTCATCCCACATAGCTAAGCCTTCAAGCACTAACTCCCATCTTGCCGTCCATTCCTTGAAGCACTAAGTATTTTATTCCAAAAACATACATGCTTTATTCTTGTGCCATCCAACATGCCCTTAATTTGCACATTTTTAATTTTCTCAATTTTTTATTTCATTTCCACTAGTGTGCCGTCCATGCCTTCATAGTTCTTTGCAATTCTAGCACTATCCAAGCTTCCATTATTTCTATTTTAATTTATCCCAACATCACCAAGCCGTCCAACAACCATCTCATACTCCAATTTCCATTTGTTTATTCCTCCACCAAGTTCAATTAATCTCCATTACCTTGTAATAAGGAATTTCAATTTGTTTACATCCATGGTTGTGCCGTCCAAGACCATCTATTCATGCCCCCCCATATTTTAATGCTCCATTTCATGTTCCATAGCTTGTATCTTGCTTTTGCCGTCCATATAAGCTCCCATTACCTTGAATTTGAACTTTCAAAGACCCATGATATTCCTTAATATTCAGCCAAGAAGAGTAAGCTCCATAAGCTTGTGTCGTCCCATGATCAATGAACCTACCAAGAAAATACGAGAACAATTTAATTCAAATGTGTGTTCAGCCGGAATAAACTTACTAAAAAACTTAGTCACCCTAATTATTTCATAAACTAAGCTAAAACAAATTTAATAAAGTCTTAACAAGACATATTAAATTTGGCTATGGCTAATACAAACATATTAAAACACGTAATACATATTAAACCAAATTATTTAATTAACTTAAACTAAGTTAATTAATTTTTATTCCAACAATTAATTAATTAAAATGAGCTAGGAATGAGCTAATTAATTTTTATTCCAACAATTAATTAATTAAAATGAGCTAGGAATGAGCTAATAACGAGCTCCACAAATTAAAATTCATTGGTGTCCCGGGCGTGCCCGTATCATCGAGCCTTCTCAGGACCTCCTAAACATACACAATTAATAATTTAACAAGCTTAGCACCAAAATAATGCAGCACATAAAATTCCAAATTTTAGGATGTTACATAGTGTTTGTACGACACTTATTAGAATAATTTGCAGCTGTGCTGTTAGAATAATGGTGAATTATCGCCTTACAGAACACTTCCTCCAACAAATAGAACCCACCCCATATACAGATACATAATACATATATACAGAATAACAGATTTAACATGACCCGCATGTTTGTATACAAATATCATACATGCTTATACAACACAATCAGGCATACATATTAATTTTCCTAAACTAAGATCAGTCTACCAGAATAGCAAATCTCGTGCATTAGGTTTTGTTCTGACTTTACTGACTCTACGAAGGCCTACAGTCGATCGGAACGACACGTGCGATCCTAGGAAAAAATTTAGAACTTTGGGCCCACATGCCAGTGTGGACCACGTGTCCAAATTGGCCTTGCTCGTGTGGCCCACACGGCATTTCCCACACGCCCGTGTGGCATGACCGTGTGCCCCACACACCCAAATCGGCCTAACTCGTATGACCCACATGGCCACACACTCATCCGTCACACGACATACGGCCGGGCTCACACCCGTGTGGCGTCGACAGGCCATTTTTCAGCTTTAACTGAACTTTGATTTTTCGTATTTTCATTACACACCTGGTTCGTTTTCGAAACAAAAGCACCCCCGAAGTGAACAATACCCATAATCGACAATAAAATGTCCATAATCAAATTCAATTCCTTAATTCAAAACGAATCACCACTCGAATACAATGTAACCAAACGCGAACTTTCAACAAAACAAACTGCACTAAGACATTTCAAAAGCTTACCCTCATTTACAGCGACCTCTACACTTTACTACGCAATCGAAGGGTCTTAATTTTCCTGAAGAACACCTAGCAAAATGATATATCGAATTAATCTCACACCCTAACAAAAACTAAAGCGTTAATCAAAATTCCCTAAAAATGACAACGAACCCCTTTCCTACGAAGCAGCATGATGGAATCAAAAAGTTAAAGTATCACAATTTGAAGGAAAATTTCGGTAAAAACCAAAAAAGGAAAAAAAATAGAAGTTCATAGTGGAAACATGGAAAAACATCAGAGAGGGAAAAACTTTTTGGGAAAAGAAAATAGAAATTAAAAAAATATATTTTACTAAGATATTCCTAATATCCCTCCAACTCCCCAGTAATCCACTAACCAACCTAATCCCACCAAATCCGACACCTCAATCCACATCCAACCACCACAAAATTCGAGCTCCACCTAAACTCTATCAGACAATCGAGATAAAAATTACCATCCCGCTCATGCAAGGACTCGAAAACGAGACCTCAGGGCAAGCTAACCTTTACCACTCGAACCAGCAGGCTCATTATACTATGAGTTTACCAAAATTATAACATAAGCCCATCTAAGAGGGATAAGGCTAGGACCAAAAATAACAGAATTTTCCAGAGAGTGAGACTTGAACCCAAGACTACAAACACCCAATCAAAACACTTAACCACTGAAGCAGATACATATTTATGTCAAATTTTACAAAAATAAAGTTAAATAATTCAGGGCGTTACATCATTGTTCAAATAAATAGAAAATAATTACATGTTTACTACAATATGGGCACATTTCCGAACAATTATTTCTCTCCCCGTAAAGTTGGGAAAACTATCGAATCAAAATGGTAATCACAAATCATGTCATAATTGAATCTCCAATACATACAAAGAGACTTGTAATTAATATATATTCCCAACTTTCTTTGAGGATTCACTCATCTTTGTGCGTTGTGGTGGAGCAATTGGAACATATACGCACATACAAAAATTCAAAGATGAGAAATATTAATCAAAAACCAATTATAATGGGGAATATTTATAACTTATTAGTTTGATGTGTACAACATGTAAATCAACATAATCTCATGTTGAAATAGGAAGTTTATTCTCACAAGTATTGATTTAGACATTAATTAGAGGCGTTGAATCAATAATTTCTCTAAACCATTATGCGCATAAATAACAAACTTTTACAAAAAAATTCAAACTCAATCAATAAAAGGCTGACATATAAAATCATCATTATTAGCAACATGAATTGTCTTAATTACATTATCTAAAATTAATTATTTAAACAAGAAATCTTGCAAACAATAGGTTGCAAGTTGATAACACATACATGATTATTTTGTAGATGCATCTACTAAAATCATATAATATGAAAACCACCCACATGGTGGATGAATGGGCCCATATTCATTTCAGAAATGTAAGACATTAAATCTCAACTTTAGCTAGTGAGTTTCTAATAATCAACTTTCATTGAGAACAAGCAACAAATGAGAATTCTTTAAATTAAAGAATCTTTTGGTTCTTTAATGAATGTTCATGTGAATTCTCAATTAACTTTTGCACCATATATGATCCAAGATAGTCTAACTGGTCACGCCAAGTAGTAAATGCATTTGTATCAGTAAACTTCTAGTTTACTTTAGCATACGTTTCGGTTGTACTAAATTGTAACAAATCGATAATTTTACTATCATTCATTTTACTTTGTATTTGTAACAACCCGATTTTAGATAAATTGGAACAATGGTTTCAGAACCACAAATTCGAAGTCGTAAAATTATTTTAATATTATTTTTGGTGTTTACAGCATGTTATTTGATATGTGTGAAAATTTCGTGATTTAATTTTATCGATTGATTAGTTAATTTGATAGAAGGACTAAATCGCATAAAATGTAAAAGTGGCTTTCTAGTTGTTAAAGTACTTATTTGATATGGTTTCTTGATTTTAAAGTCCTTAAAATGAAATTAGGCCATTGAATACATGAATGGACGGTAATGGCATGCATTATCTGGTTTTATTATTAAATCATTAAGGTTATTAAGGTATGTTCTTTGCACGTTTTTGATATTTTTTATGTTTTTGAGATCGTTGCTTCGTATACTAGCTAGCCCATGCTTTAATTTTTGGATTTGATGATGAATTTTTGATTTTCCATTGTTGATAGCTTGATGTTTTTGTTGTTTGATGATGAAAAATAAATATTTGTTATTGGATTATCATAGTTTATTAAGTGATTTTTGATAAAAAAATGCTTATTAAGGATTAAATTGTGAAAATTGTAAATTGAGGGGTCAGAATGTGAAATTAATGAAATTAATGGGCTGCTAGGGACCTAAGGAAAATTTGGCCTAACATGAGCATGTTGAAATTTTGTGTATTTTGAGTTGTTTTAAAATAGGGACTAAAATTGAGAAAATGTAAAATGTTAGGGGCTAAAGTGCAAAATGCTCATTTATGTGTTTTTGGGTGAAATTGAATGAATATGTAATTAAATAAGTTAAATTTAAATTGATTAAAATCAAGAAAGGAAGAAATCAGATTTGGATCGGGGGAAGTCTTAAAGTTGTTGAATAGTCGTCCCGATCCGTTCGTTTTCATACGAGGTAAGTTCATAAGTAATTAAATGTTCTTAAATTCAAATGTATATATATTATATGTAGCCTAATTGAATTGTATGTATTAAAATATATGATGCCGAATTGATTTGAGCATTGGTTGACTAGTTTTGTGCATGGATTGATTTAATTACGAAGCTGTAAGCCCCAAACGAACCTTAGGAAATGCATCGGATACTGATGCCATGAAATAAGGCTTTCAAGATGTGATTTCGTGTAAGACCATGTTTGGGACATTGGCATCGAAGTGAGAAAATGTGTAAGACCATGTCTGGGACATTGGCATTGTATATGATTCGTATAAGACCCTGTCTGGGACAATGGCATCGATATGTGTTAACATGTAAGACCATATTCGGGATATGGCATTGTATGAGCTTTATATGATTTTCGTGTATCCCTGACAATTCTGAATGGTTCATCGGGCAATGTCAAATCGAGACCGAAGGTGAATTTGATCTAAATAATTTAGGTACGTATGAGGTTTATATGTTCATTGAAAAATAAGGTAAGTAGAGTTAATTGATGTGGTAATATGGATTATATGAGAGAAGTGATTGTATATGTGTATAAGATTAGCTAAAAGTTGGCCTATTCGAATTCTGTTATATGTGTTCTTGTGATGAATTATTTGCTTATGGCTTACTAAGCTTTCAAAGCTTAATTTGTGCATTCTTTCTCTGTTTTATAGATATATTAAGCTAGCTTTGAACTCAGGGATCGTCAAGGATCATCGTCACACTATCGACCATTATTCGGTACTTTTGAAGTTTGTAACTAAGACATATGGCATGTATGGGCTAGTTTTGTTATGGTTAGTTTTGAATTGTTTATAAATAGCCATGCGAAGATGGCTTGATAATGATGTTCAATATGAAGTGTTTTTGGTCATGATATAAGCTCATTTTGCGAAGTATGTTTCATGGTATATATGTATGGTGTGTTCAGTTATATGATTCGTCTTGAATAATGATTAGTTGATGGATGTGTTTTTGATATAATGCATATGTTCCTATAAGCTAAGTATGTATAAGTGATTGCTTGTGAAAATGGTCATTTGGTATGGTATTTAGTGGCAAAAGATGACTATGTTTTATGGATGTTTGGTCGGTCATTTGAGCAAGTATAATATGTCTAGTTAATAATTTTAATTAACTATGAAATGGTATAACCTATTGAGCTTAAATTTGATGACCAAATAGATGGCTAATTTATTGGTTGGGAATATGTATTTTTGGGCATGATAATTAGTCTGCGAATTAAGTGTACTTTGATTTGTTATTTGTGTTAAAAAATGTTTAATGTGGCTTTAGTTTAATGCGCATGAGTTGGCAATAATTATAATTGTATTTGGTTATTAAGTGATGTTTGTTTATGTGTTATATAAATGTATCACTATAAAGACGTATGGATAGTTTAACTTAGATTAATGTGTGAATGTGCATAATATACAAATTGGTTTGTTCATTAAATAGTTAATAGAGTGGGATAATTATGGCTAGGTATTTGAGATTAGAAATGACTTTTGTTTTTAGGATGATATGCGTATAATATGAAAGCTTTAAAAGTATAGTTGGCCATGATGTAATGTTAACGGTAGTCTTATATGTTAATGAATATTATGCCATGTGATATGGTTGGTATGGATTAAAAGGCAGATGTGTATAGATAAGCAAAATGGTATGTTTAGTATTTAGTTAAAGTAATGAAATTGTACTAAAGGGAGTATTAATTCATGTTTGGTACATGAGATGAAAAATGTTGGTTAATGATTTAGTCATTGCATGCTATGAAATTTGATGCTCATAAGGTTCGAATTATGTATTTATAAAGCATATGTAGTATGGTTCTGATGCAAGTTAATTGGTTCAAAAATTTGATTATATCCAAGATATTGATATGGCTGAATTTTGAAGCATGGTTCGTATATGTAATATGATTAATAATGCATGTTTAATTTTAATTGGTTATGTGCTTTATATATACGAATTTGACTTGTATGAACAAGAGGATGGTTATTAATTTGAGTATGGAAAAATTTTGTAAAGGAAAATATATCACTTTATGCATAAATAGTAATAAATGACTGTTCTGAACTATATTTTGACCGGTAATGCCTTGTAACCCTAATCCGGCGACAGATACGGGTGAGGGATGTCATATAAATACAATTATGACATTTACTACTAGAAATGTCTAAATAAATGTGAAGTCTATAATGACACTAAGTCAATAAATATAGTTTCCAAATAATTATATGCAATAGGGAATATGACAAAATCTTGAAATGCAAAGCATTTGTTCTAGTGGTATGATTCTCGCTTCGGATGTTAGAAGTCCCGAGTTTGAATTAAAATACTTTTTAAACTCTTTTAACAAGAGTTTTGCATAATTAGTTAACTACCAAGAATAACTGCCTAGGTCATGTATAGAAACAAGACTATACTAAATATATCAATAAATGTCATATCTCAAACATAGAAATATGACATAATGAAAAACTATCATTGTTTTTTATAATCATAATCATAAACATGCATGAAATTTAATTTAAAAACCAAACATTCAAGCTCATAGAACTTTTCATTTACAATTGCTCATGTCATTTCTCTAAATAATTAACAAATGGAATAATATAAAATATATGAACTACTACCTTTAACAATTCTTTGAACTAAATCAAATCTGAATAACCATAAAATTCATTGGTTTGTTAACATAAATTTGCATACTAGATATGTTTTAGTCAAATATATTACTTAATTATAAAATCTACTATAGCGCTATAAATAAATCAGTTAATATTCATTTTCATGAACAAATGAGATGCTTAAAATAATATGTAACACATGTAATCAAAACTTAAAAATAAGACCATCTCAAAATATTTAAATCATATATCAAGTTGATTTAATATTTAAAGACGTACCTTTTTTTTATGTTGAGACTTGATGATTAGAAGTAAGCAAATTAAACTTTAATAATAGATTTTGAATCCGATCAAAATCTATTAATAGCAAACTTTGAGAATGGATCTTATTTTCTAAGTGTAACACCCATACCTGAGACCGAAGTTGGAACTGGATACGGGACATTACCATACTTGAAACATGCTTAAACGAGTACTTACGGGCTATAAAATCTCGTTTTGATTTAAAAATTTTCTTTCTTAATCATAACGTGCATTTCATGGGCCTACGAGGCCTTAAACTCACATCCAGAAACTTTTACGAACTTAGAAAACTTCTCACCAAAGCAGGGGCCACACGCCCATGTGAAAGGGGACACGCCCGTGGGGTTACACACTCCCATGTCCCTACCCCGTGTATAATAACTTGGGTATTTTGTTTGTGTCACACGGCCTAGGAACACACTCATGTTCACTACCCGTGGTGAACACTGATTCTCTCACACGGCCTAGGCACGCCCATGTGACTAGCTCGTGGTCTATTCTGACTTAAAACACTAACATGTAGGGGACACACGGCCTATCAACACCCCCATATGGGTTGACCGTATGTCACACATGGCCTAGACACACGCCCGTGTGTCTACCCATATGGACACTTAAAGGCTATTTTCCAAGCCAATTGCCACCTTGAAATCAAAATCAATCATATACCCCATTCAACGGCTCAAATACTTCATCAAAACATGAATAATAATGCCTAATTTATCAACCTTGATATAAATATAAACTTAGTAAATACTGGCCAATCTCTTTAGCCATATACAAAAGAATAATGAACTTAATTTCTAACACTTTGGCTCCTCTAAAGATATCACACAAAATGAGATGTTTCCTATACATGCCATATTTAATATAAACAACTTGGCTATACCAAAATAGTGATTGATAGTGTGTTCCGAGCTTCGACGTCAATGGTCCACAAATTAGCTTGGCGAGACTATAAGGAAAGAAGGAAATAAAGAGGTAAGCATTTAGCTTAGTAAGTTTGCATGCAATGCATATAGCAATATGAATACTTAACATAACACATCCCTTATAAAACAATCGCATTGCAGTTCTCAAGTGCTAGAGCTTACTTACCCTTACTTGTTCATACTCATTTCATATTACTTACTCGTCTCATGCTTATAATGTAAACAAGATACCTGTATCACTTAATCATATAGATTAGAATACATTGCTAATGTAAGCATAAACTTAAACTTCATCTTTCTTAACTTGAAGGATACTTTTATTCAACTTTGACTTGATAATAGCTTTACAAGCTTAACTTTCTTGTTATCTCATTCATTCTTTACTCTTTTGCCCAATGAATTTACTGGAATAACGGAGGATACTAAATCTACCATACATTTGTCTCGATGCCAATGTCATATCCTAGATATGGTCTTACATGGGATCTCTTAACTTGGTGTCGATGCCATGTCTTGACATGGGCTTACACGAAATCATCCTTTGGTGTTTCCTTGGAAAATTACCATTGCCATGTCTTGACATGGGCTTACGTGGTATCTTTACTTAGTGAAACTTGTCAATGCCATGCCTTGGCTTGGACTTACATGAAATCTTCCTTGGGTACTCCCCAATGCCATGCCTTAGCTTGGACTTACATGGGATCTTTATCTCATGATAACTTTTCAATGCCAAGACTTGTCTTGGACTTATATGAAATCTTTGCTTTATTATCGATGCCATGTCTTGACATGGTCTTATACGGGCTATTTTCCAAGCCAATTGCCACCCTGAAATCAAAATCAATCATATACCCCATTCAACGGCTCAAATATTTCATCAAAACATGAATAATAATGCCTAATTTATCAACCTTGATATAAATATAAACTTAGTCAATACTGGCCAATCTCTTTAGCCATATACAAAAGAATAATGAACTTAATTTCTAACACTTTGGCTCCTCTAAAGACATCACACAAAATGAGATGTTTCCTATACATGCCATATTTAATATAAACAACTTGGCTATACCAAAATAGTGATTGATAGTGTGTTCCGAGCTTCGACGTCAATGGTCCACAAATTAGCTTGGCGAGACTACAAGGAAAGAAGGAAATAAAGAGGTAATCATTTAGCTTAGTAAGTTTGCATGCAATGCATATAGCAATATGAATACTTAACATAACACATCCCTTATAAAACAATCACATTGCAGTTCTCAAGTGCTAGAGCTTACTTACCCTTACTTGTTCATACTCATTTCATATTACTTACTCGTCTCATGCTTATAATGTAAACAAGATACCTGTATCACTTAATCATATAGATTAGAATACATTGCTAATGTAAGCATAAACTTAAACTTCATCTTTCTTAACTTGAAGGATACTTTTATTCAACTTTGACTTGATAATATCTTTACAAGCTTAACTTTCTTGTTATCTCATTCATTCTTTACTCTTTTGCCCGATGAATTTACTGGAACAACAGAGGATACTAAATCTACCATACATATGTCTCGATGCCAATGTCATATCCTAGATATGGTCTTACATGGGATCTCTTAACTTGTTGTCGATGCCATGTCTTGACATGGGCTTACACGAAGTCTTCCTTTGGTGTTTCCTTGGAAAATTACCATTGCCATGTCTTGACATGGGCTTACGTGGTATCTTTACTTAGTGAAACTTGTCAATGCCATGCCTTGGCTTGGACTTACATGAAATCTTCCTTGGGTGTTCACCAATGCCATGCCTTAGCTTGGACTTACATGGGATCTTTATCTCATGATAACTTTTCAATGCCAAGACTTGTCTTGGACTTACATGAAATCTTTGCGTTATTACCGATGCCATGTCTTGACATGGTCTTATACGGGCTTTCTTGTCTTATGTTGTAGATTAAGCATCCTCAGAAATCCTACTTCATTCGGGGCTTTCATGTACTTAATTTCATTAATTTCCTCGTTTAAACATATTTAAACAACTTCATGGAAATAATGTACAATAACAATATAATAAGCAATTCAATGAAAATACTCATGAAGCTTAAAAATCATACAAAATTACCTCGATATACAAAATGTATGAAGATAGTCAACTTAGTCCACGACTTTATTCTTGCCTCGGTTACAATCCGGGCTTCGTTTTTCTTGATCTATAATAATAATTTAACTCATTTAATACTTACATTGACTAAATTGACTCATAACTCATACTTTGGCAAAATTACTATTTCCCCCTAAACTTTCTCATATTTACACTTTTGCCCCAAGGCTCGTAAAGTGATTTTTATTCAACTTTCTTGTATTTCATGCATAGCTAATTCATTATCTCAACTATAGCAATATTCAATTCTCACTATTTCTCTCATGTGTGACGAATTTCATAACTTTTACAAAATAGTCCTTACTAGTATTTTTCATGAAATTCACTTAGAAAAAGATGTTTATTCTACATCAAAATACATGCATATCATATATAGGTATATTTTTGAACATGGATCCTAGCTCAAACTATAGCTAAAAATAGCTAAATCATGTTACGAGGACTTCAAAAATATGAAAAGTATTAAAAACGGGGCTAGGATGCACTTATTAAGAGCTTGAAAAATTGAACAAACCCTAGCTATGGAGTTCTTCAAAATTTCGGATAAGCTTGAAGAAGATGAACATGAATTTTGACTTATTTCATCCTTTTTAATCATTAATTGGCCAAATGACCAAAATACCCTTTTTACTAAACTTTCAAAAATTACTCTCATGTCCATTTTTGTCCAAAAATTAGAAATTGGGCAAATTGCTATTTAAGGACCTCTAATGAAGAATCCAAAGCTATTTCATACTAACAGCTTCTAGAATCTCATATTTTGCAACTTTTGCAATTTAGTCCTAATAGACCATTCAATCACAATTTAATAGAATTTCTTTATGAAACTTTAATACTATCATGTAAACATCTCATAAACCTTAAAACTCACATTTCTACCTTGGATTTGTGGTCTCGCACCACTATTCCGACTAGGCCCTAAATCGTGCTATTACACTGAGTGTACAATAGGTACATAACCAATGACTTTTCATAAATAAATTGTCTCTCTTCTTAAAAAGTTCTTGGAAATTCTTGTTCTTTTCTTGCTTTCTTCATTTTTCCACTTCTGGTGGTGAGAAAATTTATTACGACCATTCCTCATGACTATTATTATAATCTAATTTACTATATCCATGTCAAAGAAAATGTTTTTCAAAATTATTACATATTGTTACATTCTCTTCAAGGAATAGTTAGGTTTTGTGGTTAAAACTTTTGTTCAATCATAAGTAAATTTTTTTCCATGATATTGCTACCGTAGGAGCACATTTGAATCATGAAAAGTTGAATAAGTTCTCTCTTGCAAGGTTCTTATCAATAATTTTTTCCACATAATTTTAATTGAGAACTTATTCTAAATACTGTAGAGTTATACTCACAGTTTAAAAAAAAAAACTTGCAACTTCAAGTGCATCCAACCATCGAGCTTTAGATAGATTGGCCATATTCTATTGCCCATTGTTAGCTTAGAAGGATCAACTCGAGATTGACGATAGAGAGGTTGAATTGGCCTTTGAGAAGTTGTGGTGGAAGCAACAAAAATTGTGCAACAAAGATCACAAAGATTTATAGTGGTTCGGCCCTAATTGCCTACTCCACTACCTTAACTTTCCACAACTAAGGGTTTTCCCAAATTCACTAATTTGGCAATCTTTGAGGACAAGATTTAATCTTACAATCTCTCTTAACACTTAGACAACAAAATCTTAAGATACAACTCCCTTAAGGTTTCTACCCAAACCTTAAGAATAAACCCTCTCTCAAAAGAGATACAAATAAGAAAACAAAGAAAACAATCCTCACAAGATCAGGGTGTTTTCCAATTAAGCACAAATAGAAGGAAGAATACTTGAGCTAAATGAATACAATGAAAACTTACAGGTGTCTACAAGAAAAGGTATGAAAGAATTAAGCTCTAGGTTGTTTTGATTTATCTTTAAGCTTTGCACATTGCTCTTCTTGTTGCTAGACCTTTGGAAGATGGTAGTTATACCCTCTAATTGATTTCCAACCGTTGTAATTGTTGTGGAAGTAAATAGAGTCGTTGGGGATGAAATACCAAGTCATTAACTGCACCTGCAACAACGAGTATCGATACCCCACTAAAAGGGTATCAATACTTTTTGTAATTAATGCAGATTTCAGTGATAGTTGGAGTAGGAATATCGATACCTTAGGAAACATATCGATACCTTAAGAAAAGTATCGATACCAGATCGATACCTGCAAGGGTTTGAAAGAAACAAAATATCAATTTGGTATCAATTATTAGAGGGGTCTCGATATCTTGTAAAATAACGATACTTAGACAAAAAGTATCGATACTTTTTGTCCTGGAGCAATTATAACTTGTTTGAAAATTGTTATGACATAATTGAAAATGTTTGTCTCAATTGAAACCATTTCAACTTGATTTTATCAAATTGCTCAACTTTACTTTTATTCAAAAATACTTTAATTTGTTATATCAAAACATATTATCCAATAATTCTTAGTTTAACAATCTCCTCCTTTTTGATATAACGAAACATTTTGTAAATTTGTTCTTAAATAGATTACTCCCCCTTAATAAAAGTCATTTTCAACTTAAGATCCCCATATATAAAAATCATTTTCAATTTAAGACAAACATTTGGAGCATAAATACTTGAAATAAGCAGAAATTTGACATTGATTTTGATTTGAAATTCTGGTCACTAATCTTGGCATATAAGTAATCAATCAGCCATTAAAATGTAACACCCCAAACCCGGTCAATACGCCATGACCGAATCTGGTATGCCACGAAGGAAAACGTTTTGAAGAAAAACAAGTTACCGATTAAAATTTTGTAAAAAAAAACTCTTTGTTGAACTTTGTTTGTAGAAAACAAGTATATAATAAATTGAAAGCTGATAATTTACTTTTGAAAACCTCAAAATAAGTCTTAAAAACTTAGTTGCAAATCCATAGATTAGAAAGCCTTTAAATATTTTAATGAAACCAAAGTGATTAGGTTGAAAACTGTATCTAAAAGAAATTTGGAAAAGTTGAGCTTTATGAAAATAGTATGAGTTATCGAAAATACTTAAGATGTTAAAATTATCAAATGATTTATGTTACCCGATGGTAACGTTTTAAAAACCATCGCATTTTGTAATTTAGAAGACTTTATGCTCAAATTATTATTTCAAACATGTAATTTGTAAGCCAAATTTAAAACAAATCCAAAACATATAAATAATCCAAAACATAATTAAACAGCCCTTATTACAAATCCATAAAAATATGAAAACCAAATTAAAATAAAGTACCCAAATGGTAGTTCATGTAAAACCAAATTTTATTGCATGGCCTCCTCGAGTCCTTCCGGCTCCTCATCCGCGATCTCACGAATCACCTGAAACGATAAGGGAGAAGGTGAGTCACCAAGACTCAGTGCATATTCCCTCTCCCGGGTAAATGCCACATACTTACACAAATTATAACAAAGCAACATATATGTATAATGCACCCAACCTAGCCATCCATAACTCCTTTTCTACCCCGTGTGGTACCAAACCACTGGTGGTGCCAAACCACTGGTGACCGAAGTCACGATATTCAATATTGTGATACCAAATCACTGGTGACTCAAAATCACAAATAATCCATATGTGGGGCCAACCCACGTGTGATACCAAATCACTGGCGACAATCCCATATCTCAAAAGTGGGGCCAACCCACGGTGGAATTAAACCACAGGGACGAGTCGCTATGAGGTGCCAAACCTCTGGTGTCCCAAAGACACAAATGTGATACCAAATCACTGGTGACCAAAGTCACGAATAATCAAGTTGTGGGGCCAACCCACGTGTGATACCAAACCACTGGCGACGATCCCATATCTCAAAAGTGGGGCCAACCCATGGTGGTGTTAACCATAGGGACGAGACGCTATGAGGTGCCAAACCTCTGGTGTCCGAGGACACAAATGTGATACCAAATCACTGGAGGTACCAAACCTCTGGTGTCCGAAGACAAAAATGTGATACCAAATCACTGGTGACCGAAGTCACAATATCAATCTTCCCCCTCCTCTCATGTTGCCCATACCAATGCATTAGATAAACAAATCATGTCAATATACTTTGATATGAATCACATAACAAAAATATCATAAATCGTAGATCATGATTTCAATCCACATGTATTAACAACATATCGAAACGGACTTACCCGAATCCTCATTCATACCATCATGGTATCATCTCAAAATCTCATCATTTCGGCTTTAACAACATGAATAGTTATTTATCACACATATATACATATATGAACCAAGTTATAAAGTGTGTAAGATACACACCTTTCACCAACGCAAGAATTATCTTCCAAAGATCCGATCTATCGCACTAGATCACCTTGTCCTACAATCGGCCAATACTAAAATTATAAACAAAGGCCATTCGGCCAAACCACAACACTTTAATCCCAAAAACTTAGTCTTTTCAAAAGAATGATGAATCGACAAGAATCCTTACCCCTTGACTTACCAACCTTTGATTGCTAGAGAGATAGGGCTTAAATCAAATGCTTCCAAAGTCCCAAAGAGCCTATCTTTCAAAACCGATTGAATAAATCAAAAGAAGTCCTACCCTTGAATATTCGGCCAAAGCAAACCAAAAGGATATAAGAAGTTTCGGCTATGTTTTTTTTTTTTTGAATGAAGAAAACAATTGTCATACGGCTCGAAAGAGATGAAGAATTAGTATGGCAAAGAAAAGAAAATGAAAAGGGAAGAAGGAAGATTCGGCCAAGAGAAATGAAAAGAAATGTGGTTTGAACAATATTGAAAGAAAGAAAAAGAGAGAAAAGGGAGTAAGAGATTCGGCCAACACCTAATTACCAAAGAAGAAAAATGCACAAAAGTTCCAATGTTGTTTCGGTTTCAAAAGGACAAATGAAAGAAAAGAAATGGTATTTGGTTCACATGAAATGAGGCTAAAACCAAAAACAAAATTGCACCAAAATGCACAAGACACATCCGGCCAATAGAGGGAGTTTTTGGAGAGGAAAAACAATTGCAAAAAGATGTTCAAATGACAAAAATTGGCCAACTATTCCCCCCAAGCTACCTATCACATTCGGCCACCCCCCTAGCCACACATGCCGTCCACATTCAATCACTAAAGGCCTAGGAATACTTTCCAAAACATCATCCTAAAGCCTAGCCTTATGTCTCCCCAACCTTCCATAACCTTAAGATTCTTATCCCCAATTTCATGCTTTCCTTAAACCAATATTCAACTTACCAAAATTAATAGTCCAACCTATCATGAATAAGGTTTGACCGTCCATCAATGCTAGAATGTACAAAAATACAATCCTCAAAATGCTTTCCAAGCTACTCGAACCACTTCCCTCAAGCAACCTTTCAAGCTCCTTAACCACTAAGCCACTAACTCCTCATGTGCTATAAATTAACACTTAAATTAACTTAAGTGTCAAGCTCACTTACTCTACTTCATTAAATAAACCATACTAAAAAAATTATTCTAACTTCCTAAATAAAAATCAAGCCTTCACAAGACTATGCTAACACACAAAATTCATACTCAAGCCAACACAAATAATACTTCAAATTTTTGGATGTTACATAAAATTTACCTTTCTCTTCTCACCTTTTTGTTATATAAAAAAATAAAGTAAAACTTAAGAGGAAAAGAATGTGGTTAGTTCAAAGATAAATATTATCAAATATCATTAAGGTGCAATCACATAGAATTTGCATCTGTTCACCTTAAAGTAATGCACCTTACCTACAAACATATAATTAAGTTTTTGGTACCCAATTTATTTTGGGTCCATAATCATTAGTCTTCAAAATCTTAGTCCCTTTAAGTATCCATTTTAAAGGAGCATCCTTGTCTTGAGCAGCACTAAGTCCTTTAGGGACCCATACACTCTTAACAAGTTTTCCCTTATAAAATCTTGAGGGACCTCTATGTTTATAGTAATTAAAGCTATTTTTAACAAAGTTTTGTTTTTAATTTTCTCCTTTTTCAAAAACTTTGTTAGAGTGAGCTTTTTCACTCTTAAGCAACTTGAGTTACTTTTGATGATCCTCAAGAACTTTTTTTAAAAGTAAATTATGCAAGTCTAAATTTTTATTTTCAAAGTCATTAATAATTTCTTGCATTTTGTTTACTTTCTCTTCAAGTTCATGATTGGTTTTGGAAAGTAAGTCATTTTCATTTATCAATTTTGAAACATTTTTCTTGTGTTTTGACATCATGACTTCAAATTTCAAACCCAATTCATCATAGGCATCTTGCAACTCATGTAACACCTCAAACCCGGCCTAGAAGTTAGGCTATAATCTGGCGTCTCACATTGAAGTGTTTTTTGAAAACCATGTTTTCATTGAAAACCCTCCTTGTTTAAAAGCTTAAGTAAAATCCCAGTTACGTTAGTTTTATTCCCAAAACATTTTTTTCAGTTACGGAAGCTAATTTTGAAAGTAATTGAGTAAGAAAAGATTAAGTCGTAAAGCCATTTAAAAAATGTTGCGAGAACGTAGTGTTGTTTTAAAACAGTTAACATTTCAGAAAACTACGATTTACTTCTAATAGATATAAATTAAAATAAAACCAATCTAAAATTTGAAGTGCGAAAACTTTAAAAGGCCTTATTACAACCCAAATCAAAATATTTCAAAGTAGATAATCAAAATGGAAAACATAAGCAGTGTGTGGTCTTCTCCGAGTCCCTCGCAGCTCTGAACTGTCAAAGGCTAGGGATTACCTACACAGTAAAAACGGGGTGAGTTTATGAAAACTCAGTGTGTAATCCCCTTTATAGAGTAACAGTCAGTATACAGAAACAGAACCCGAAGTAGTCTAGGCCAAAGCCCTTTAACAGAAACAGTATAGTACAAAACAGAGCATACGTGGGCCAAGCCCACTACAATATCATTTGGGTCGCAACCCATAACAAAATCAATTGGGCCTAGCCCAAACCAATAACATATCTCATAATAGATATGCAATAGTATGAGGATGCATCCCATCCCAAATCCAACCCTGCACTCCATTTCCCTTCCAACCCTACACTCCTGTGGGGATATGAATATCAACCCACCCATCCCTACACTCCAAAGGTAGCACCAATAGCGGCACTACTCAAACGTTGCAGCAAGGCTGCTAAGCATATATATAAGGCTCTATGTAACATCCTAAAATTTGGAATTTATGTGTTGCATTATTTTGGTATTAAGTTAGTTAAATTATTAATTTTGTATGTCTAAGGGAGGTCCGAGAAGGCTCAGGGTCTATTTGGACCTAGTAAAAATTTTGGCATTTAGCACTTTAAGGAGATAGAGTAAGTGACTTTAAGGCTTATGGAAATAAAGGAGTAAATAGCTTGCATAAATGAGCAATTAGTAAAGAGGTTATGGCGCCACATGATGTACCTTGAGGGAAGAGGTTCAAATCCCATTGTGTGCAGATTTTGACTATTATTTTTGCACTCTTTCCTCAAGTGTCAGCCAAGCATGTAAATAAGGTAAGGTGGACTTTTTATTTTTGCAAGATGGTTAAGGAGAATAGGGAAGAATGAAGTTGAGGAAAGAAATCAAGAAAAAGGTGAAAGTAAGGGGAACAAGTGGCCTATTTCAAGGGAAATGTTATGGAAAGTATGGTTGGCTAATTTTGACCATTATGGCCATGTATGTGGACGGTTTTGTGCGTTAAAGAGGTAGCCAAAATTTTGTTGGTGTTTTGGTAAAGCTTTAGTGCTTGGTTGGTCAAATTCCTTTAGCATCAAGTGTGCCATTTTTCTCCAAATTACCATATTCTTAGCCGAATTTTGTGTTTGGCAATTGGTAAAAATTTTGGTATTGTTTTTGGCAAAAATTCCTATATGCAACTTTGGTGTCATTTTTCTTTTCTCTCCAAATTTCCTTCTTGCCAAATCTTCAAGCCATTGGTGAGATTATTCTCTTCTTTTCTTTCTTTTTGTTTCCGAATGTACCCAAAATCTTTGAGACCAAAATTTGTTCACTCATCACCTTTTGAAAACCGAAACTAGTGAACACCGATTTTCTCTTTTCTTTTCTTTTAATCATCCTTTCAACCCTTCTTCCATTTCTTAAAAGCAAAACTTCATTTTGATCAAATCCTTCTCTTTTATTCATTCTCCTTATAGCCGAATACCAATTTACCTTTTCCTCTTAACCAAACTTACATCCCTTCTCTATCTCTTCTTCTCATCCATATTAACACTCAATCCTTGATCAATCGGTAAGTGTTCTTTTCAACTTTTTATTTCCTTTCTCTTATTGCCGAATCTATGTTTTGGTTTGGGATGGTCATTTTGACCGAGATCAACACCTTATTCTCTCTCAAACAAGATCTTTTTCTTCTCCGTAGTGATATAGTGGAAGGCCAAAACCTTAATTCTTCCGAAGTCATCGTATAATCGTTGGGAATCGGTCCTAAAAATCTTCAAGGTAAGGAGTTATTAAAGGATTCTATAAATCGTTCTTTATTCGTTAAGAGGTTATTGGGATGGTGATGATTAACCGATTATAATTATAGGGATTAAATTGCTTGATCTATCCAACCGTTGGTTACTCGGAATTAGTGGTAAGTCGATCTTTACCCTTTTGATAATCCATATTTTATCATAATATCGATCTATATAAGATCTAACCGAATGGAGGCTTGTGGTACCGATTCAAATGGATAGTCGAGTGGAGATCTTAAAAGGAGCGGGTTAGCGATCCCTACTCCTAAATTCAAGTGAAGGGTGATTTCGGCGAATCGGGACTTTCCACCAGGTTGTGGACCGCCAACTGGGGAAAACCGACAAATCGTAGTCATTCACGATTCCGAGGGTAAAATTTTAGATCGTTTGTTTTAAAGTAGATTTATTAAATCGCGTACGTTGACTACTCGAGCATTATAATATTTTAGGTGTCGACGATCAAGAAATCTTAGTGCTTACCGTAATCAGGTGTGTAATCTCACACCGTATTCAGTGGGTTAAAGATTAATATCATATTGGTAGTAAATCGCTTGATTAAAATCGTCTTAAGGTGAAATTAGAAAAATTTGACTTAAATCTCATTATTTTGATAAAATTCACAAATTCGGTATTAACACCGTGAAAGATTACTAAAACGCCCCTAATGGGCCGATCTGTTAATTTGCTATATGGGCCGATCTGTTAATTTGCTATATGGGCCAATCTGATATTTTGCTAAATGGGCCAATCTGATATTTTGCTAAATGGGCCAATCTGATATTTTGCTAAATGGGCCAATCTGATTTTTTGCTAAATGGGCCAATATGATATTTTGCTAAACGGGCCAATCTGATATTTTGCTAAATGGGCCAATCTGATATTTTGCTTAATGGGCCTATTTGATAAATTGTTAATAATGAGCCATAATTTTGTAATAAATGTCCGAATAAATTACTGTTGATATATTGTGATTTGTTATGGATTATATACATGATTTTGCATGGGATGGGATAATATTGAAGAGAAGTTCTGGTGGCTCTGCCACGTAATTCTGGTGGCTCTGCCACAAATCTATATAGTGGCAATGCCACGTAAATTCTGTTGTTCTAGTGGCTTGTCCACAATTAAATTTGTTATAAATGGCTTAATGCCTGCGATTGGTGTGTTGGCGGGGTGGGTTGACTTGATCCTCACAGGTGTGTTTGTTGGTACGGGTGGCGTGTAGCGGATGTGTAACATCCCCAAACCCGGCCCATTCATTACGACCGAATCTGGTTATGTTAGTGAGAATATTTTTGTCTTAGAATAAAATAGTAAAAATTTATTTGCTCTTGGAAACCATGTTCTTTTGAAATTATAGCCACATGTTTAATAATTCCATATTTGAATAAGTAAGTTATAAAAAAAATATAACCATCTTCACATGGTGTTTCAATTTAAACAAACCATAATAGAGTTAATAATAAAATGATACCAAAATAATAAGATAAATCCTTGTTACAACTATTATTTAAATGAAATACTTAATATTTAATATAACCAAGAAAAACATCTCCTTCGGCATGGGCCACCATGTGTCCTCTCCGATCCCGGTCCATCTCATGAATCACCTGAAATGTTAGGAAAATAATTGGGTGAGTCCACTGACTCAGTGCATAATCAAAACACAGATTTCCACATGTATGGGCTTGGCCCATACCCACACAGCCATCGAAACAGTTCATGCAAGAATGCACTTCAGCCCCACCTAATATCCAACCGTGACACCAACCTTAGCAGACTCCCTGCCTAAGGCCGTGGGAAACTCCCCACCGATCACATCGTGATCCCTAACATCTTACCTTGGCAAGCTCACTGCTCAAGACCGTGGCTGAGCCACCGATCAACCAAAGTGATCCAACAACATACTCTGCCTACGGTGATGCACATAGCCATCGACCGCCAAGATGGGCACCTAGCCAACATCTCCCTTGAGGTAGCACAGAGCTAACCATCAAGCGCTAATGTAGCCTGAGCCAACATTAGACCACGTACATCATGTGTACACTTCTTCCTCCACCGAATCAATCCACCTCCCATATATGTATGAAAAAGGTAATATGTCAGATCATAACAAAAGAGAAGGCATCTCATGTTAAATACCAAATCATGTATTTATCATAAATAATTTCATACAAAAGACTTTACTCACCTGACATATGGTTACCCAAAATAACCATTCACCACACAAGCCATCACATTCGGCAACCACACATCACATATATGTAAACACATTTAACAAACCAACAATCGTAGAAATAGTGCGTTGATTACGCACCTTAATAGCACAAACGATCCAATCCCGAAATGCTGCTTGACTAACTCTCTACCGAAACACCACCTTAAACAACCCATAATAATACCATATTAGATTTGGCCCAAAACTTAGAAACATAGCACTTGAGGCCCTTGAGAACATTCGGCCACACCAAGCTAAGGCCAATCCTTCGGTTTCGGCCATTAAAACAAAGAACTCAAATCAACTGCTAAGGCCGAACACATTACCTTCCCTTAAACCGAATGGAGCAGAACTAGGAGAGGTCGCCCTTGCTGATATTCGGCCAACCACACTAGGCTACTAAGAGGATATTTCGACAAGGGTGAGAGGAGATTCGGCTAAAACATAAAGAAGAGAAAAGGAGAAGAGGCTGTGGATATTCGGCTTAGGCTAAAAGAAAAAAGGGTTAAGAGGTTTCGACAATGGTGCTCAAAAGAAGTTTCGGCCTATGCAAAATAAATGGGGAAAGAAGAGGTTCTCTCTTGCTTACAAATTCGGCAACAATAACTAGAGAAGAACAAATAAAATTCGGCACAAGAGGGAGATGAGAGAATGAACTTTCGGCAAAAACAACAAAAGGAGAAAAAACTATTTTCAAAAGGGTGCCCCTCCTATTTATAGGACTAAGGTTCGACACACACCTATACACATCCCACAAAACCGAAAAACCACCCCCAAGACTCCCACATTCGGCCAAAGCTTCAACCCCTCACCAAATCCCTTATTTCTCTCCCCTTTTTCCTCCCTAACACTCATTCAAAAAGGTTTGAATGAGTCAAACCTCTTCCTAGCTGAATTTAAAAACAAAGACCAAGTCTTTGTCCATCTTTTAAGCATCCAAAAGCCACCCAACTTCTTACCTCTCTGACGCCAAAAATAAAGGCCAAAGTGCTGCCTTCGCAGCTCGAACACTGGCCCCTTCCCTTGCACCTAAGATGTCACCTCCCCAAGCTCTTAGTGGTGTCTCCCTTGCCACTCCACCAGCCCAATTCTTGTGTCATATTCTCCCAAATAATTCTCTTAAGACACCCATCGCCAAGCTCCCCTTTTTGCACTTAAAAATCCAAAATTTTCTAAAGTCTTCCCCTTGAGTCCAAACATTCTTAACACCTCTCAAACACATCCAAGCATACCCAAAACCTACTAGAACATGAATTATACCCAACATGCATAGCCCCTAAACCAGGGTGTTACAGGATGGATTACTAGGTTTAGTTTGGGAATTGCATTTCATACACATGTTATAATTGATACATTACTATTTTTGTAAATGGGCTTAGGCCCAAGTTATTGCTTAATGGGATTAAGGCCCAGTGGACAACGGTAAGGGGGTTATACACTGAGTTCTAGTAACTCACCCCGTTTTTCCTTACCCCTTTCAGGTAATGATCAATGATGGAGACTTGGGCCATGGATGACTCGATGAAGGCCATACTACAAAAACGGTTTAATTTGGAATTTGGATTTCTTTTAGTACTTTTAATTACTTTGCTATTTTGAGTTAAGGTTGTAATAAGGCCTCTGGATTAATTTTTGTTTTGTTTATTGTTGACGAATTTATAATTTGCTCTAAGTACTTCAAATTGAGTTTTTTCTAAAAAGTTAAATAAATGTTTTCTTAAAATGGATATACAAAAAGGGTTTCATAATAAACTTTCATAAATATATTTTAACTCAGAAATTTCTCTTAAAATTTTCATCAACACTTTTCAAAACTTATTTTCAAATTCTTCTCGAACTATTAACAATATTTGCAAAGTTACTATTTATAAGATTTTCATATCTCAAATTTATTGATTTATCAATCAATCTTTTATTCAAATATACTTTATCAAAAAATTTTAAATGGGAGTTGTTTTTGAAAACTAAATCCATTTATGTACAAATGAAAAAAAAAAGACTTAGCAGTATTTTCTCATGTGACATGTCAGATCTGGCCTTAACGCATGGGCCGGGTTTGGGGTGTTACATTTTATGGTATCAGAGCCCGGTTCAAAACTTGGCTGTGGTTTGGGTTCAAAAATATTTTCCAAAGCTGTTTTAAATTTTAAACGTATGTTTTAAAAGAAGTATGGCACCACGGGTATCTGGCACCAAGTCAAGTAAGTATGTTATTGTATGATTATGATTATTGTGATATGACTGTAGGAATACTCTAGAACTTCTAGTTTTAGGTATTGAAACTATAGAGATTGAGACTATAGGATGCGTTTACGAAAATGACTTTACTTCTTATACCTCATAAAATATTGTTTAATAAATATCGAAATAGCATACTGATTCATAAGACTTCTAATCAGATTAAATCGAATTAGCCAATATGAGCGCTAGAGGACGTGGACACGGTAGACGTGGCCGTGGTAGAGGCCGAGGTGCTAGGGTTGCGTCTAAAACATCGGGACATATGCCGAAAATGGACGCACCTGTGTCACCCGTGACTGAAACTGGATCACATGACCGTATGAGGGAGGACATTGCTCTGTCCCAAGTGATGTTGCGAGTCTTGGAAAGGGTTGCTGGGGCTAGAACTGGGCCAGCAACTCGTGGATCAATTTCGAAAAGACTTAGATCAAATGGTGCTGAGGTTTTTAGGGGTATCTCGGGTGTAGCCCCAAATGTAGCGGATTATTGGCTCGAGGCAGTGGAGCGAATCATAGATGATCTGGATTGCACCGTCGAGCAGAAACTGAGAGGAGCTGTGTCTTTGTTGAGAGACGAGGTGTATTAATGGTGGCTCACTATTCGGGAAGGCACTCAGGCCGATCGTGTTACTTGGGATTTCTTCAAAACTGCATTCCATGGAAAGTATGTTGGGGCTAGCTATGTGGATGCCCGAAGGAAGGAATTCCTAAATCTAGTCCAAGGATGTAAGACTGTGACAGCTTACGAAGTAAAATTTCTGCGTCTGAGTTGTTATGCTAGGGGTATAGTGCCAGCTGACTACGAACGCTGCGTGCGTTTTGAGGACGGGTTGAGTGATGAGTTGCGGGTACTGATAGCCCCACAACAGGTGTAACACCCTGGTTTAGGGGCTAAGTAATTTAAGTATAATTCAGGTGTTGGTAGGTTTTTGGGTGTGTTTGGAGGTGTTTTAGAGGTTTTAAGAATGTTGGGATGAAAGGGGAAGGCTTAAGAAAATTTTGGATTTTTAGTATAAGGAAGGGAATCGGGCCAAGGGAGGCCTTAAGTGTATTTTCCGGTAATTTATGGCACAAGAGAGGCTTTGGCAAAGTGGCTCCATGCGCTGCTTAGGGGGCTGGGAGTAGCGCCATTGAGGGCCTGGGTTCGAGACCAAGCGGCAGCAAAATGGTTTTAATTTTTGGATTATGGCGTTGCAAGGTAGAAGGCCTTAAAATAATTTGGGGCGTGTTTTGTCACAAGCAGCAGCTTGGCCAAGTGGTGCCCGTGCGTCACATAGGTGCTAGAGGTGAGCAGGGGCGCTGGTTCGAGGGCCTGCAGTAGCATTTTTGCGTGTTTATTTTTTTTCATATGCAGTTATGGGCTTAGATAGGAAGGTGTTATAAATAATTGTTGGGGCTTTATGGCATAAAAACCAAAGTGGCCGAATGGCCTGAGGCGTTAAAGGGGAGGCGTGCAGCGGTTAATCCCAGGTTCGAGCCAAGAGGATTGCGTGGGGAGTTTAATTTTTATTTTAGTTCTTTTTGGCAGCAGATTTGAAGGTGGACGGCACATTAGATAAGGATTAAACTATGTTGTTTAATCACTTTTGAAATCGGCTGAAGGAGTGATAAGGGAGGGTTTTATTTATTGTTTAGTTATTTTAGATAATGGTAGAATAATGGTAGGAGTAGTGTATTTAGTTTAAAATTTGTAAATAGAGAATGGCTGGTGGTTTAATTTATTAATAGGATTAGGTGATGGCTTTTGTTATTTTATTATTTTAGATAATTATAGGATTATCTTAGTAGTTTTAAAGTAGAAATAGGAGATAAAGGGCTGCTATTAGATTGTTTTTTTTAATTAGATTGAAGTGATAAAATAGGGGTTTAATATAGGAAGGGGATTGGGTTTAGAATTAAAAAAAAAAAAAGAAGTGGTGGCCGGCCAAGGGGTGGTCTTTTGTTTTGATTAAAATAGGGAATTGGACTAATTCAATTTAATTTGAATTAGTAGGTGGTGGCCGCATGTTGGCTTCTTCACGTGGGAGTAGTGATCGAATTTTATAAATAGGGGGGAGCATCCTTTTGAATGTTTTTTCTTCTTCTTGCTTCCAGGACCGAAAGTCTTTCTTCCATTCCACCCTCTTGTGCCGATTTTCTTTGTGAAAGATCACCTAGTGCAATTTCCATTTTCCTTGCCTAGTGACCGAAACTTTAAGGTCCCATAAAGGTACTGTTGGTTTTCTTCTTCCCCTTCCCTATTTTGTGCCTTGGCCGAACCCCATCCCTCTCCCAAACTTTTTGCAAAAATCCATAATAACATCTAGTGTTGGCCGAATGCTTCATTTTCATTTGGAAGCCTAGCCGAAACCTTGAGCTTCTCTTTTATTTCACCAAGCTTAAAGCCAAATCTTGTTCACCATTGAGTCTATTTTGTTCGTGATTGAGGCAAACTCCCCTTGAATCTCTTCAAAGCACATAGGTGGTAAGTGTAGTCTTGTGATCAATCGATTTATGTACTCCTCCTGAAGTGGCCAAAACCGAATGGTTGGCCTTAGTTTTTGGGTATGGCCGAATGTCCTTAGGGCCATGTTGATGCGTTCTTTTGTTGTAGCTAGCGCGAGGGAGCACTTAGGGACTGTTTGAATTTGGTTACTCATCAAGGGCAAATCGACAGAAGCAAAGGAAGGCCTTCGGGATCTCAGTTTATTTCGGTAAGGATATTAGTAAGTAACTTAGATTCGTTAATAGTAGATTATGACTTTGTTGATTAATCGTGTGGTTCTGATTAAGTATTGTCGATGGATGCCAATACCAGTAAAGGAGGGCAAGAGAAAGTCCCTGTCCCGAAGTTTAAGAAAAGAGCCGTCTCGGCAGTTCGGGATTGGCCACCGGGGTGTAGTCGTGCAGCAGAAAACGATAGGCAGATAGTTGTAGTCTCGCTAAGCGATAGCGTCAAAATCGAGGGTTTAGAACTTCAGGTTATAAGGTGTGTAGTTAACCATTGTTTCCGGGATTTGCGTGATATATATGTATTTTATATGTATGCTAACCAGTGCAGTTAAATGTGAAAATGGTACCCTTAAGGGGTATGAAGATGATCAGGTTAGTAGCAAAGTTTGTAAATATGTGATCACTGATTTTATTATGTGAGTATGCCTATGATTGTGTTTAATATGTACATGCACCACCTTATCATCATTTTATGTTACATGTGCATGGGTGGGTTTTGAAAGAAGGTACGGGTGTACTTCGAGTACGTGGTTGATGTCAGCTTTGTGCTACATCGTGGATTGGCGCTGACTGAGGTCGCGTTGTGGATCTTTGCGATTTAGTTCGCGTGGTTACCTTGATTGATATCGGCTCTATGCCATATCGTGGCTGATGGGTGCTGTGTGCTCCATCATGGTTGATGTTAGCTACGTGCTACATCGTGGATGGCATTGGTTGCCTTTTTGGAGGGAAAAGGAGAGGGTGACTCGATAGTCCCCTGGTGTGTGGTAGGCTGGATAAGGGGGTGTGTAGCGGATGGACCCTAGGTTGGGTTGGGAATCATGTTGCATTATTTTTGTAATAATATGGAAATGGGCCAAGCCCAATATGACATGTGGATCGGTATGTTTTGGGAACATACGTGGAAATGGGCCAAGCCCAGTTGATATGTGGTTTATTGAGGAATGGGCCTAGCCCAGTATTTGAGTATGATTTGAATGTGGGCCAAGCCCAGATTGTGGTAATTGTTAAAATGAATATATATATTACTTGTTGCATTTGATAATTGGGATATTATGTGGCTAGCATGTGGGTGGATATCAGTGGTTTAATTACACACTGAGTCATGATGACTCACCCAATTATTTATCCAACATCGCAGGTGACAAGATGATCGGACCGGGTTGGAGTGGATACAAGGTGGCCCATGTAGAGGACGTTTTTAATCTTTTCTTTAAGCGTTTTATTATCGAGTACTTGGATTAATTATTTTTGTAATAAGGGCCTTATTATTATTATTTTTTTTATCACTATTTTTGATATTACTTGATATTATGGTTTACTTAAAAGAAATTATTATGTGAAGATAATTTTAGTTTTAGCAACCTATTTAATCAAAGTATTTATATATTTTTATACTAAAGTTTTAATATGGATTATTTTTAATAACAAAGCATTATTTATAATTTTGAAAGAAAAGACATGGTTTCCAAAAGTTAATAAAATTTTCAAGTTTTATATGAAAGTCAAAGATTTTGCAAATGGTTTCCGCAGTGACATAACCAGATCCGGTCAGGACTTGTGGGCCGGGTTTGGGGATGTTACAGTTTGGTATCAGAGCCCGGTTCAAAACTCGGCTTTGAGGGTTTTGGGCCCAAAAACGTTTTCAAAATGGGCTTTTCAAAAATATGGGTTTTTATGAAGTATTTGCAGGAATTCTGGCATGGCACCTGTACCTCCGGCCCGAGTCCACCAGGTAAGTACTTCAGACTTGTGAAGTAATTTGATATATGAACTGTTATGGGCTTAGTTGGGCTCGTAGATTAGTGAACTAGGATCTGTTGAACCCTAGGGCTAGTCTACTCAAACATGTGCATAAGACTTAAGGACTCTTAAACTAACCTACGGCTGAGTCACCGAGTTAGGGTGTGGTAACCCCTGTGCGCATGTCAAGGATTGGATCCGAAAGAGCTTGGTACTTAAGCAGTCCTCGTGACTCACCTCCTCTTCGCGGGATTCCTACCTGGTGCGTAGCTTCGGTTCACCCTAACCAAGAGGACTCAGTCATAGGCTAAACACACTGAATAAAACCCGAAAGGGACTAGCCTTACTGTTCTAAAACCCTTAATTTTTAAAATTTTCAAACTTACCCCTTTGACTTGTAAACCCTAAATCTGATTCTGAAAAACGCTTTCTCAATTTACCAAAATTACCAAAATGCCCTAGCGGTAAAATTACAAAAATACCCCTGTGTCGTAAAATTACCACACTACCCTCAACTTTTGTTAAAATAATTTTTACTTTGTAAAATACCAAAATCTTTAGTTTTTAAAATATCGAGATACTCCGATTTGCAAAAATTTACAAAAATACCCCTATGTTGAAAATTACTAAAATGCCCCTGACTTTTAAAATTTCTGGTTTAACCCCAAACTTAATAAAATTTTCTTACATTGCAAAAGTATCCAATTTTTTGTATTTCAAAATAATAACCCTGACTTTGGAAATTCACAAAATTACCCTGATTGACAAAATTAACAAAATACCCCTGGTTACCAAAATCCTGTTATACCTTTAATTTGCAGAATTTTCGAAAATACTCTTCAGTTTTGGGAATTTTAAAAAGATCCTGATTTAGTAAAGTTTTCAAAATCGCTTTGATTTATTCACGAAAATACCCGGTAGAAAAATGACGGAAATACCCCTGGGGTGGAAACGGGCAGAAAGGTCCGAATAGTGAATGTGGGTGGTAGATACCACTGAATGTGCCTCTATTGAGGGAGAAATGTGTTCTTGTGGACGAATGAATGTGTGTGTGTAAATGTGATTCTTTGAATTAGGGTAGCAAACTGGAACTGAGACTTTGTGTGATCGAAAGAACTACTTTAAAATACCCTTCTTTCATAAAAATTTGCTCGCGATTAAATAGTGGAACAAAATTTCTAATGCATAAAATTTCTTAAATCAGATTAAATCGCGACGATAGAGATGAGTTCTAGGGGACGCGGTAGAGGTAGAATGGCAGCTTCGGAACCAGTAGGGTCTGGCCATGGGTCAGAAAGTGAAGTGCCACCGCCAGCAGTGGTCGCGGAGGAGCAAGATCAGACGGAAGAAGATGACGCAGTGTCGCAAGCCATGCTACGAGTGCTACAGCAAGTGGCAAGAGCTAGTAGGGGAAATGGAACTCGAAAGTCAGTGTCCGAGAGGCTCAGGTCAAATGGGGCTTAAGTTTTTAGGGGAGTATCTGGAGTGGCCCCGAACGTAGCGGAATATTGGTTAGAAGGAGTCGAAAGAATTATGGACGACTTAGATTGTACCCCAGAGGAAAAGCTAAAAGGTGCTGTTTCGCTTCTTCGGGATGAAGCTTATCGTTGGTGGCTCACTGTCAAACAAGGTGTACCGGCAGATCGATTGGATTGGGAGTACTTTAAGGAAAAGTTTGAAGGAAAGTACGTTGGAGCAAGCTACTTAGATGCGCAGAGGAAAGCGTTTCTAAATCTAGTACAAGGCAATAAGTTGGTAGCGGAGTATGAAGCGGAGTTTGTGCGACTAAGTCAGTACGCCAAAGGAATCGTGGCTACTGATTATGAAAAGAGTGTTCGATTCGAAGATGGGCTGCGAGATGAGTTGCGGGAGTTGATCGCGCCACAAAGAGAAAGGGATTTTGCCATTCTGGTAGAGAAAGCTCGGATTGCCGAAGAGGTTAAAAAGACTATAAGAGAAAACTGAGAGAAGAATAGGAACGAGGATAAGAGAAATATTAGACCGTCAGCATCGTTTGGTAATGTCCAGAAAAGACCAAGGATCGAGAATCCTGTGCATGCACTTGCACCAGTGGATCGGAATCATTCATGTGTTAAGTGTGGGAGAACCCATCTAGGAGAGTGTTGGGGAAATAGTAAGGAATGCTTTCGGTGCAGATCTAAGGCACATTTGGTTAAGAATTGTCCTCGAGCAACGAAGGGTCGTGGTTCTAGTCAAAGTCAACCAAGGATGTGATATCGGGTAAGCTCATTTGTTTTGGAATATTCTTTAATTGATTTCCTTGTTTGTAAGTTAGCTCCTTCTTGTATGATTTGGGTCTTGAGTGAGAACTTAGGGACTGAGTCGGGAAGTATAATAGATTAAGATCGGAGTGCGCAGCAGAGGCGTAGAATAGCGAGTTATGATTGTTCGGCAATAAGTAATTTCGAGGACGAAATTATTTTAAGGAGGGTAGAATTGTAACACCCTGGTTTAGGGGCTAAGTAATTTAAGTATAATTCAGGTGTTGGTAGGTTTTTGGGTGTGTTTGGAGGTGTTTTAGAGGTTTTAAGAATGTTGGGATGAAAGGGGAAGGCTTAAGAAAATTTTGGATTTTTAGTATAAGGAAGGGAATCGGGCCAAGGGAGGCCTTAAGTGTATTTTTCGGTAATTTATGGCACAAGAGAGGCTTTGGCAAAGTGGCTCAATGCGCTGCTTAGGGGGCTGGGAGTAGCGCCATTGAGGGCCTGGGTTCGAGACCAAGCGGCAGCAAAATGGTTTTAATTTTTGGATTATGGCGTTGCAAGGTAGAAGGCCTTAAAATAATTTGGGGCGTGTTTTGTCACAAGCAGCAGCTTGGCCAAGTGGTGCCCATGCGTCACATAGGTGCTAGAGGTGAGCGGGGGCGCTGGTTCGAGGGCCTGCAGCAGCATTTTTGCGTGTTTATTTTTTTTCATATGCAGTTATGGGCTTAGATAGGAAGGTGTTATAAATAATTGTTGGGGCTTTATGGCATAAAAACCAAAGTGGCCGAATGGCCTGAGGCGTTGAAGGGGAGGCGTGCAGCGGTTAATCCCAGGTTCGAGCCAAGAGGATTGCGTGGGGAGTTTAATTTTTATTTTAGTTCTTTTTGGCAGCAGATTTGAAGGTGGACGGCACATTAGATAAGGATTAAACTATGTTGTTTAATCACTTTTGAAATCGGCTGAAGGAGTGATAAGGGAGGGTTTTATTTATTGTTTAGTTATTTTAGATAATGGTAGGATAATGGTAGGAGTGGTGTATTTAGTTTAAAATTTGTAAATAGAGAATGGCTGGTGGTTTAATTTATTAATAGGATTAGGTGATGGCTTTTGTTATTTTATTATTTTAGATAATTATAGGATTATCTTAGTAGTTTTAAAGTAGAAATAGGAGATAAAGGGCTGCTATTAGATTGTTTTTTTTAATTAGATTGAAGTGATAAAATAGGGGTTTAAGATAGGAAGGGGATTGGGTTTAGAATTAAAAAAAAAAAAGAAGTGGTGGCCGGCCAAGGGGTGGTCTTTTGTTTTGATTAAAATAGGGAATTGGACTAATTCAATTTAATTTGAATTAGTAGGTGGTGGCCGCATGTTGGCTTCTTCACGTGGGAGTAGTGATCGAATTTTATAAATAGGGGGGGAGCATCCTTTTGAATGTTTTTTCTTCTTCTTGCTTCCAGGACCGAAAGTCTTTCTTCCATTCCACCCTCTTGTGCCGATTTTCTTTGTGAAAGATCACCTAGTGCAATTTCCATTTTCCTTGCCTAGTGACCGAAACTTTAAGGTCCCATAAAGGTACTGTTGGTTTTCTTCTTCCCCTTCCCTATTTTGTGCCTTGGCCGAACCCCATCCCTCTCCCAAACTTTTTGCAAAAATCCATAATAACATCTAGTGTTGGCCGAATGCTTCATTTTCATTTGGAAGCCTAGCCGAAACCTTGAGCTTCTCTTTTATTTCACCAAGCTTAAAGCCAAATCTTGTTCACCATTGAGTCTATTTTGTTCGTGATTGAGGCAAACTCCCCTTGAATCTCTTCAAAGCACATAGGTGGTAAGTGTAGTCCTGTGATCAATCGATTTATGTACTCCTCCTGAAGTGGCCAAAACCGAATGGTTGGCCTTAGTTTTTGGGTATGGTCGAATGTCCTTAGGGCCATGTTGATGCGTTCTTTTGTTGTAGCTAGCGCGAGGGAGCACTTAGGGACTGTTTGAATTCGGTTACTCATCAAGGGTAAATCGACAGAAGCAAAGGAAGGCCTTCGGGATCTCAGTTTATTTCGGTAAGGATATTAGTAAGTAACTTAGATTCGTTAATAGTAGATTATGACTTTGTTGATTAATCGTGTGGTTCTGATTAAGTATCGTCGATGGATGCCAATACCAGTAAAGGAGGGCAAGAGAAAGTCCCTGTCCCGAAGTTTAAGAAAAGAGCCGTCTCGGCAGTTCGGGATTGGCCATCAGGGTGTGGTCGTGCAGCAGAAAACGATAGGCAGATAGTTGTAGTCTCGCTAAGCGATAGTGTCAAAATCGAGGGTTTAGAACTTCAGGTTATAAGGTGTGTAGTTAACCATTGTTTCTGGGATTTGCGTGATATATATCTATTTTATATGTATGCTAACTAGTGCAGTTAAATGTGAAAATGGTACCCTTAAGGGGTATGAAGATGATCAGGTTAGTAGCAAAGTTTGTAAATATGTGATCACTGATTTTATTATGTGAGTATGCCTATGATTGTGTTTAATATGTACATGCACCACCTTATCATCATTTTATGTTACATGTGCATGGGTGGGTTTTGAAAGAAGGTACGGGTGTACTTCGAGTACGTGGTTGATGTCAGCTTTGTGCTACATCGTGGATTGGCGCTGACTGAGGTCGCGTTGTGGATCTTTGCGATTTAGTTCGCGTGGTTACCTTGATTGATATCGGCTCTATGCCATATCGTGGCTGATGGGTGCTGTGTGCTCCATCGTGGTTGATGTTAGCTACGTGCTACATCGTGGATGGCATTGGTTGCCTTTTTGGAGGGAAAAGGATAGGGTGACTCGATAGTCCCCTGGTGTGTGGTAGGCTGGATAAGGGGGTGTGTAGCGGATGGACCCTAGGTTGGGTTGGGAATCATGTTGCATTATTTTTGTAATAAAATGGAAATGGGCCAAGCCCAATATGACATGTGGATAGGTATGTTTTGGGAACATACGTGGAAATGGGCCAAGCCCAGTTGATATGTGGTTTATTGAGGAATGGGCCTAGCCCAGTATTTGAGTATGATTTGAATGTGGGCCAAGCCCAGATTGTGGTAATTGTTAAAATGAATATATATATTACTTGTTGCATTTGATAATTGGGATATTATGTGGCTAGCATGTGGGTGGATATCAGTGGTTTAATTACACACTGAGTCATGATGACTCACCCAATTATTTATCCAACATCGCAGGTGACAGGATGACCGGACCGGGTTGGAGTGGATGCAAGGTGGCCCATGCAGAGGACGCTTTTAATCTTTTCTTTAAGCGTTTTATTATCGAGTTCTTGGATTAATTATTTTTGTAATAAGGGCCTTATTATTATTATTATTTTTGTTATCACTATTTTTGATATTACTTGATATTATGGTTTACTTAAAAGAAATTATTATGTGAAGATAATTTTAGTTTTAGCAACCTATTTAATCAAAGTATTTATATATTTTTATACTAAAGTTTTAATATGGATTATTTTTAATAACAAAGCTTTATTTATAATTTTGAAAGAAAAGACATGGTTTCCAAAAGTTAATAAAATTTTCAAGTTTTATATGAAAGTCAAAGATTTTGCAAATGGTTTCCGCAGTGACATAACCAGATCCGGTCAGGACTTGTGGGCCGGGTTTGGGGGTGTTACAACAGGAAAGGAATTTTGCCACATTGGTGGAGAAAGCAAAGATAGCTGAAGAGGCTAAGCACTTGGAGCGGCAAAACCGAGAAAAAGATAGAGGCAAGAGTAAGAGGGACTTTAAGTACTCAGGTCCTGCTAGAAGGTTTCTGAAGAGGCCCAGGAATGATGAGCCAGCTCGAGTTAGAGTACCAGCTACTACCAATCAGATACAGCCATGTACGGATTGCGAAAAATGACACCTGGGTGAATGCTGGAAGAGAACCGGTGGTTGTTTCAAATGTGGTTCCAAGGACCATCAACTCAAAAATTGTCCTATACAGACTGCTCAGACTCAGGTGCTCGTAACTATGATGCACAGCCAGCTAGGGGCGCTCAACAGCCACCAAGAGGCCGTGGGCCAGGTCGAGGTGTTATTGGTGTAGGACGAGGTCAGGGTGCACCGGGTAGAGGTACTGGTTTTAGAGGTAACACAGAGGTGAGGCAGCCAGGGTTGGTTTATGCGGTAAGACGTCGAGAGGATGGCGACGTACCTGATGTGATAACCGGTACGTTCTTCATATCTAATGTACCTGTTACTGCTTTGATAAATATCGGATCCACCCATTCGTATGTTGTTAGTGCTGTATCTGGAAATCTAAACATTAGATTTGAGATTACTGCTAGAGAGATGACGGTAATTAGTCCTTTAGGATAGTCAGTGATAGTAAATAGATTTTTTAGAGATGTACCCTTAGAAGTTCAGGGAGAAACATTTTTGGCGGATTTGATGGAACTGCCATTCGGCGAGTTCGACCTTATTTTAGGCATGGACTGGTTGGTGAAACACCGTGCGAACATGGATTGTGCTGTAAAGTGGATGACGTTAAGGACTCTGGAAGATAAGGAAGTGGTGATGATAGGTGAAAGAAGAAACTATCTATCAAATGTGGTATCTGCCTTAAAGGAAGAAAAGTTGGTGCGAAAACGATGTGGAGCATTCCTAGCATTCATTAGTGCGTTGGATGCCAAGGAATTGTCAGTGGAAGGTGTTAGAACGGTGAAAGAGTTTTCGGACGTCTTTCCCGAGGAACTTCCTGGATTACCTCCGGATCAGGAGGTAGAGTTTGGCATTGAGTTATTACCAGGAACGGCTCCAGTGTCCATTGCTCCTTATAGAATGGCGCCGAAGGAGTTAGCGAAGCTTAAAGCTCAAATTCAGGAGTTGTTGGATTGGGGATTCATTCGACCGAGTGTGTCACCGTGGGGAGCACCGGTCTTGTTCGTCAAAAAGAAGGATGGGTTGATGCGTATGTGCATTGATTATAGGAAGAATAGATATCCGTTGCTGAGAATTGACGATCTGTTTATCAATTGCGAGGAGCTTCAGTTTTCTCGAAGATAGATTTGAGATCGGGTTATCACCAACTTAAAGTCAAGGAGGCGGATATTCATAATACTGTGTTTCGAACTCGTTATGGACATTATGAGTTCTTGGTGATGCCGTTTGGGTTGACCAATGCGCCAGCTGCATTTATGGACATGATGAACCAGGTCTTCCAACCCTATTTAGACCGGTTTGTGGTAGTGTTCATAGATGACATCTTGGTGTACTCGAAGAATGAAGAAGAGCACGATTCACATCTGCGGGTAGTATTGCAGATATTGTGGGAAAAGCAACTTTATGCCAAATTCAGTAAGTGTGAATTTTGGCTGAAGGAAGTGACCTTCTTGGGGCATGTTGTGTCAGCCGAAGGAATTAGAGTTGATCCTTGGAAAGTAGAGGCTGTGTTGGATTGGAAACCACCGAAGTCAGTGGCCAAAATTCAGAGTTTCCTAGGATTGGCTGGTTACTACAGGCATTTCGTTGAGGGATTTTCGTTGATTGCTGCACCTCTAAGTAAACTGTTGCGCAAGGGAGTACCATTTGTGTGGTCAGACTAGCAGCAGGAGAGCTTTGAGAAATTGAAGAAGATTCTGACGGAAGCGCCAGTATTGATTCAACATGAGGCTAGAAAAGAGTTTATTGTTTACTGTGATGCGTCACACACGGGCTTGGGATGTTTGTTGATGCAAGGTGGAAAAGTGGTGGCTTATGCATCCCGTCAGTTAAGGTCGTACGAGGTGAATTATCCCACTCATGATTTGGAGTTGGCTGCAGTGGTGTTTTCTTTAAAGATTTGGAGACACTACCTATACGGTGAGAAGTCGATCATCTATACGGATCATAAGAGCATAAAGTACCTCCTTACCCAAAAGGAGTTGAACTTAAGACAGCAAAGGTGGATAGAACTGTTGAAGGATTATGACTTCTCAATCGAGTATCATCCCGGAAAGGCTAACGTGGTGGCAGACGCGTTGAGTCATAAGGTGATATCAGATTTGAGAGCGATGTTCGCTCATCTCATCTTGTATGAAGATTGTAATATCCTAAATATAGGCCTGTGCATTTATATGTGGTGTTTGTTTCATATGTTAAAATTTGGAAATTTAGGTTTAGAGCTGAGGCTTAAATTAAATATTTTGTTTAAGCTTACTTGGGTTAAAATAAAGTTCTAAGTAGTTTAATGAGCATTTTGGGCTTGAGGCCCAGAAGGAAATGATGCCATAAGGAGGAAGAGAAGTTGGCGTCAAAAGGCAAAGGGAAGAGGCCCAATTTGTGGCCACCTGAAGCCCAAGTTTTGGGTCTAAAATTTGGCACCTATGAGCCTTAGGGGTGGACGGCACACTTGCTACAATTTAGGGATTTTAATTCTTTTATTTTATTGATAAATAGGAAGATAATAAAGAGAAAGATGAGGGCTATTTTTAAGGAGATAAGGGATTAAGATAACAAGAAAGATAAAAGCTATCAGATGACAGCAGAGTTGGCCAAAACTCCAACTCTGGGAGGGGGAGTGTATTGCCGAAATCTATATAAGCCAAGTGATCATCCTTTCATTCAATTTTTCTCTCTTCTTCCTCACCTAGCTGAAATTCTGCTAACAAGATCTCTTCATCTTTTTCTTCCCTCTGCCGAAATCTTCACTTGTTTCTTCCTCTGAAATTGTTCTTTCTTTTCTTCCTCTATTAGGCCGAATTCTCTGACAACTCTTTTCTCATTCTTTTCAAACACTTAAGCCGAATTCTCCTTGCCCATATTTCTTCCTTCCATAGCCGAACCTTCAAGGATTCATCCCCTTTTCCTGAAGTTACACAAAAGCTGAAAACACGAGATCTAGTCTTCTGTAGATGTGCCGAAATCATTCTGAGGAACCTACCTGTGCCAAAATTTTGAAGAAAACAATAGGGAAGTACAACGCCTAGATCTTTAAGTCAAGAGATCAGTAATACTCAAGTCGTGTTATTTCAAGGTAAGGGATCTATTAGTAGTTAACGTGTAAATTGAGATTTTATTAACCTTGGCCGAATATTGAAGGGCTAAATCTTCGTATGATTTTCCGATTTTTGAGCAAGGCTTTACACTGAGGGTAGTAGATTTGAATATCAACTAAGGATAGTAGATTTCGTGATATCAGGTGTGTAATACTTCCCCACCATCTAGAACTGATTATTATTTTATGTTCATAAGTTTATATGTTGTGATAAATGCCGATATCTCAGTTTAATGTTGGAAACCCGAAAAGGGTGAAGCAAATCACCAGGTCAGTGAATGTTTTGACTTTATATGATAAAAGTATACTGATTTTATGATTGCATGGGTTGGGTTTGATGAAAGGAGGAAGTTATACGTTATATGTGTAGTGGTTTATACCGTGATCTATTATATGTTGTAGCGGTTAATGCTGTGATCTGTTATACGGGCTTCGGCCATAATATGTTGATGAGCAGCATGACTGCCATCTTGGCATGTAGCGGTGTGGGTCAATTGTAGAAATCCCCAATGGTGTGAACGGTTGGTACGGGGGCGTGTAGCGGATGGAAACCTAGGCAAACAGGTTGGGCCTTTCATATTATTTGTTATTTAAATGAATGAAATTATTAATCTGTTTTATGGGCCTAAGGCCCAAAATCTAGTGGTGCATGAGAGTTGCACACTGAGTCTCGCGACTCACCCTTTTAATTAACATTTCAGTAGTGCTTCGGACCGGGCTGGAGAGGAATGCAAGGTGGCCATGCAAAAGAACATTTGGATCCAGCAAAAAGACTCAAGTTATTATTTTATATTTTTAATTAATGGATTTTAAATCTCGTTGTAATAAGGCCATGGGCCACTAGCTTATATTTAGTTTTATTATGGGCTTTATTACTTTTAGTTATCTAAATTTTTATTTTAATTAAACTAAGGCATGTAATTAAGTATGGGTTTTATTGTACAAAGGCATATTCTTTATAAAATATATTTGGGCTTTTCTGAAAATTCGACATGTTTGACAAAAAAATTTTTTTAGTGACATACCAGATCCGATCGTGGTGTTTGGGCCGGGTTTGAGGTGTTACAAATTGGTATCATAGCCTGGTTCAAAACTCGGCTTTGGGGTTTTTGGGCTCAAAACGTTTTCTGAAAAGGGGCTTTTGAAAAATATATATTTTTAAGGATAATAGGTCTGTTAGCTCAGCATGGCACCTGCGTCTCCGGCCCAAGTCCGCCAGGTAAGTACTTCGAACCATTGTGTGATCTTTATATATGTGGGCTTAGTGGGCCCAGTGGGACGTAGACTAAGTTAGAATTAGAACTTGATGGACTTTAGGCTTAGTACAAACTACTTCTTAAAAATTCATAAAACTTAATTTCACTGAACAAACCCGTTAACGAGCCGCAAGGCTAGGGTGTGGTAACCATCATACGCATGTCTAGGAAGGATCCGGAAGAGCCTGGTATTTAAGCAATCCTAGTGACTCACCTCCTCTTCGCTGGAATCCTACCTGGTGCGTAGTGACTGTTCACCTTAGCCAAGTTAGGGTGTGGCAATGGGCATACGCATGTCTAGGAGTGGATTCAGGGAGACCTTGGTACTTAAGTAGTCCTAGCGACTCACCTCCTCTTTACTAGAATCCTACCTGGTGCGTAGTGACTATTCACCCTAGTTACAAGGACTTGTGGATGGGCTAAACCTTATGACTAAAACCCGAAAGGGACCAACCACCCTATTTTCTTTTTGAAAAAAAAATATCCCAAGGTTTTGTAAAAATTTTTCAAAACATATTTGATTTGTGAAAATTTCCAATCAACTATGAACTTATAAAATACCTATGTTTCGAAAATTTACCCGAAAATCTCACGTTTACAAGAATAACCCGGACCATGAAACTAGATTTTACCAAAAGTACCCCGGTTTAAAAGAAAACAACAACATCAAAGTTTGAAAAAGTACCAAACTACCCTTATTTTGCAAAATGACCAAAATGCCCCTAGTGGGTAAAATTACCGAAATACCCCCGGATTTCAAAATTATCGAAATACCCCCGAATTTCAAAATTACCGAAATACCCCCAGATTTCAAAATTACCGAAATACCCCCAGGATTGTAAAATTACCAAAACACCCCTATTTCACAAAATCACCAATGACCCTATTTTGAAAAATTACGAAAATACCCCTGTAGGATAAAATTTCAAAAATACCCCTGGGTAGCGGAAAACAACAACAATGACAACAACAACACTTTTCTGTAATGAACGCGAGTTCATGAATGTTGATGATTGAATGAATGAACTTGAGACTGTAGTGTGTGTATGAATTTGAAAGAACTACTTTTTAAAACTATTAATCATAAGACTGTTCGCGATAAATCATTGGAAATAAATAATGATTCATAAAATTCTTAATCAGATAAACGCAACTCAGAAGAATGAGTACAAGGGGTCGAGGACGTCCGCCGCGTGGACGTGGTAGGGGTAGGATGACCTTGTCTGAGCCAGTAGGGTCTGGCCATGGGTCAGGAAATGAACTGCCGGATCCCCCAGCTGTGGAGGGAGAGTTACGGGATCAAGCGACCGGAGATGATGCTGTATCCCAGGCGATGTTACGAGTCCTTGAGAGAGTTGCTGGAGTAGACATGGGCACAAGAGCCCGGAAATCTGTGCCAGAGCGGCTTAAGGCCAATGGAGCAGAAGTGTTTAGGGGAGTTTCTGGTGTAGCCCCTAACACAGCTGAGTATTGGATGGAAGCGAATGAGCGTATAATTGATGACTTAGATCTTACGGTGGAGGAGAAGTTGAAAGGGGTCGTGTCTCTTCTTCGAGACGAGGCTTAGCAGTGGTGGCTCACGGTAAAAGAAGGTACTATTGCAGATCTGATTGACTGATATTTCTTTAAGGAGTCATTCCAGGGAAAGTATGTTGGGGCCAGTTATATCGATGTACAAAGGAAGGCATTCTTGAACTTGGTACAGGGAAGTAAGACTGTGACTAAATATGAGGCAGAGTTTCTGCGTTTGAGCCGCTACGCTCGAGGAATAGTAGCAACGGAGTATGAACGTTGTGTTCGGTTCGAGGATGGGCTGCGAAATGAGTTAAGGGTTCTGATAGCACCGCAGCGAGAGAGAGTTTTTGCTGTTTTGGTAGATAAGGTTAAAAGAGCTGAGGAAGTGAAACGGGTTGAGAAATAAGAAAGGGATAAGGATCGGGGTAAGAGTAAGAGGAGTTTTGGGCCATCAAGAGCATCTGGGAATTTTCAGAAGAGGCCTAGGACTGATGGGCTAGTTCGTGCTCCGACAAGTCAAAACAAAGCATGTTCTACATGTGGGAGGACGCATTATGGGGAGTGCAGAATAAAAACAGGTGGATGCTTTAGGTTTGGATCCACAGAACATCTGATTAAGGATTGTCCCCAGATGGATCGAGGGCAGTCAGCGGGCCGAGGTACTGATCAAGTGAGGAGAGGTGATCAGCCTAGACCAAGGGGTCGGGGTGCAGGTAGAGGAGGAAATGGGGCTGGTTGTGGTCGTGGAGCACCTGGTAGAGGTGCCGGTAATGTAGATACAAGGCAGCCGGGTCTAGTTTATGCAGTTCGACGACAGGAGGATGGCGACGCACCGGATGTCATAACCGGTACGTTTCTTATTACTGATAGGCCTCTGCTTGCTTTGATTGATATTGGGTCAACCCACTCCTATGTTGCATGTTCGATATCTGAGACCTTAAGTATAGATTCTGAAATAACTAGTAGGAAGATGACTGTGGTTAGTCCCCTAAGACAATCTAGGGTAGTGGACAAGCTATTTAAGGATGTACCTTTAGAGACTCAAGGGGTAGTGTTTTCGGCAGACTTAATGGAATTGCCATTTGGAGAGTTTGATCTTATCCTAGGAATGGATTGGTTATCAAAGCATCATGCTAAGTTGGATTGTGGGACTAAGCGCATGGTGTTAAGTACCCCGGAAGGCGGGGAGGTGGTTGTGTTAGGAGAAAGAAGGAACTATTTGTCCAACGTAATGTCGGCCTTAAAAGCTGTTAAGATGATTCGGAAGGGATGTAACGCCTTTTTAGCTTTTATTAGTGCTTTGGATGCTAAATAGGTGACTGTCGATGAGGTTCGAACAGTCAAGGATTTCGCAGACGTCTTTCCGGAGGAGTTGCCAGGATTACCCCCGGATCGCGAGGTGGAGTTTGGAATAGAACTACTCCCGGGTACGGCTCCGATATCTATTGCCCCTTATCGAATGGCGCTGAAGGAGCTGGTGGAGCTCAAAGCTCAGATTCAGGAGCTATTGGATCGAGGATTCATCTGACCGAGTGTGTCTCCATGGGGAGCGCCGGTTCTATTCGTGAAAAAGAAGGACGGATCCATGCGTATGTGCATGGACTATCGTCAACTGAATAAGTTGACGATTAAGAATAAGTACCCATTACCGAGAATCGACGATTTGTTCGACCAGCTCAAAGGAGCTTCGATCTTTTCTAAGATTGATTTAAGGTCGGGATATCATCAATTAAGGGTTAAAGAAGGAGATAATCATAAGACAGCGTTTCAGACGCGGTACGGTCATTATGAGTTTTTGGTAATGCCGTTCGGTTTGATGAACGCGCCAGCAGCATTTATGGATATGATGAATCGGGTGTTTCAGCCATACCTTGATCGGTTCGTCGTAGTGTTTATCGACGATATATTGGTTTATTCCAAGTCTGAGAAGGAGCATGATGCACATCTCCGAGTGGTGTTGCAAATTCTGAAGGAAAAGCAACTGTACGCAAAGTTCAGTAAGTGTGAGTTCTGGCTGAAGGAGGTGACTTTTCTAGGGCATGTAGTTTCCGTCGAGGGGATTAGGGTAGACCCTCGGAAAATCGAAGCTGTGTTAAATTGGAAATCGCCGAAGTCTGTGGCGGAAATTCGAAGTTTCTTAGGATTAGCGGGATATTATAGAAGGTTCGTTGACGGGTTCTCTTCAATCGCGACACCATTAACTAAGTTGTTGAGGAAGGGAGTATCTTTTGTATGGACTGACAAACAACAAGAGAGCTTTGAGAGGCTGAAGAGAATTCTGACGGAAGCACCGGTGTTAATTCAGCCAGAAGCGGGAAAAGAATTTACCGTCTATTGTGATGCGTCACACACAGGGTTAGGGTGTGTGCTGATGCAAGATGGGAAAGTTGTGGCATACACATCTCGACAGTTGAGACCGCATGAGTTGAACTACCCTACGCATGATTTGGAATTAGCGGCGGTAGTGTTTGCTCTGAAGATTTGGAGGCATTACCTGTACGGGGAAAAGTCAGTAATTTACACCGACCATAAAAGTTTGAAGTATCTCCTTACTCAGAAGGAGTTAAAATTACGACAACATAGGTGGATCGAGCTCTTGAAGGACTATGATTGCTCGATTAAATACCATCCCGGCAAGGCCAATGTGGTGGCGGATGCGTTGAGTAGACAGGTGATAACAGACCTAAGGGCGATGTTCGCTCATCTTAGTTTGTATGAGAATGGTAGTTTGGTGGCTGAGCTACAAGTAAGACCTATATGGACAAGTCTAATCAAGGAGAAGCAACTTTTGGATGATGTTTTAAGTACTCGAATCCGACAAGTGCAACGCCTAGATCTTTAAGTCAAGAGATCAGTAATACTCAAGTCGTGTTATTTCAAGGTAAGGGATCTATTAGTAGTTAACGTGTAAATTGAAATTTTATTAACCTTGGCCGAATATTGAAGGGCTAAATCTTTGTATGATTTTCCGGTTTTTGAGCAAGGCTTTACACTGAGGGTAGTAGATTTGGATATCAACTAAGGATAGTAGATTTCGCGATATCAGGTGTGTAATACTTCCCCACCATCTAGAACTGATTATTATTATATGTTCATAAGTTTATATGTTGTGATAAATGCCGATATCTCGGTTTAGTGTTGGAAACCCGAAAAGGGTGAAGCAAATCACCAGGTCAGTGAATGTTTTGACTTTATATGATAAAAGTATACTGATTTTATGATTGCATGGGTTGGGTTTGATGAAAGGAGGAAGTTATACATTATATGTGTAGCGGTTTATACCGTGATCTATTATATGTTGTAGTGGCTAATGCTGTGATCTGTTATAAGGGCTTCGGCCATAATATGTTGATGAGCAGCATGATTGCCATCTTGGCGTGTAGCGATGTGGGTCGATTGTAGAAATCCCCAATGGTGTGAACGGTTGGTACGGGGGCGTGTAGCGGATGGAAACCTAGGCAAACGGGTTGGGCCTTGCATATTATTTGTTATTTAAATGAATGAAATTATTAATCTGTTTTATGGGCCTAAGGCCCAAAATCTAGTGGTGCATGAGAGTTGCACACTGAGTCTCGCGACTCACCCTTTTAATTAACATTTCAGTAGTGCTTCGGACCGGGCTGGAGAGGAACGCAAGGTGGCCATGCAAAAGAACATTTGGATCCAGCAAAAAGACTCAAGTTATTATTTTATATTTTTAATTAATGGATTTTAAATCTCGTTGTAATAAGGCCATGGGCCATTAGCTTATATTTAGTTTTGTTATGGGCTTTATTACTTTTAGTTATCTAAATTTTTATTTTAATTAAACTATGGCATGTAATTAAGTATGGGTTTTATTGTACAAAGGCATATTCTTTATAAAATATATTTGGGCTTTTCTGAAAATTCGACATGTTTGACAAAAAAAATTTTTTAGTGACATACCAGATCCGGTCGTGGTGTTTGGGTCGGGTTTGGGGTGTTACAAAGATGGTAGTCTACTAGCCAAACTTCAGGTGAAGCCTGCGTGGGTAGGTCAGATTAAGGAAAAACAGTTATCAGATGAAAAATTGGGTTCTTTACTTCAACAAGTGGAAGGTGGTGTGATAGGGGATTTTGGATTGAATAATGAGGGAGTATTGTGTTTCCGCGGAAGAATTTGTATGCCCAAAGATTCGGAGTTGAGGAATTGATTTTGCGTGAGGCGCATAGTAGCCCATATGCTATGCACCCCAGGGGAAATAAAATGTATCGAGACCTTCATGAGCAGTATTGTTGGCCAGGGTTGAAATGGGAGGTTACTGATTTTGTGAGTAGGTGCTTAAGATGTCAACAAGTGAAGGCGGAACATCAATTGCCGTCAGGATTGCTTCAATCGGTGAAGATTCCATTATGGAAATGGGAACGAATAACGATGGACTTTGTTAGTGGGTTACCCTTGTCCCCTACTAAGAAAGATTTCGTCTGGGTAATAGTAGATCGGTTGACGAAGACTGCCCATTTCCTACCTGTTCGTACGGATTACTCATTGCAGAAGTTGGCCAAGTTGTACGTAGCAGAGATCATGAGGTTACATGGGGTACCAGTGTCTATTATTTCGGACAGGGACCCTAGGTTTACATCGTGGTTTTGGAAAGCCTTACATGAAGCTTTGGGAACAAGATTGAATTTCAGTACGGTATTTCATCCTCAGATAGATGGTCAGTCGGAGAGAGTAATCCAGATTCTGGAAGACATGTTAAGGGGCTCTGTGATTGACTTCAGAGGTAGTTGGGAGGATTTCCTACCATTGGCAGAGTTTGCTTATAACAATAGCTATCAATCCAGCATCCAGATGGCACCCTACGAGGCGTTGTATGGTCGTAGGTGTCGCACTCCTACTTGTTGGACCAAATTGGGGGAGCGACAATTATTGGGTCCTGAGCTGATATCAGAGACGGAGGAAAAAGTAATGATAATTTGGGCACGATTAAAGGAAGCTTCGGATAGACAAAAATCGTGTGTGGATCTGAAGCGTAAGGATATTGAGTTTGCTGTGGGAGATCAAGTTTTTCTAAAGGTCTCACCTTCGAAGAAGATCTTCAAATTTGGAAGGAAGGGCAAGTTGAGCCCTAGGTTCATTGGACCGTACCGTGTTTTGAAGCGTGTTGGGCCAGTGGCTTATCAGCTTGAGTTACCTCCGGAATTGAGTCAGATACATAGTATATTTTATGTCTCAATATTAAGGCGTTATCGATCGGATCCGTCTCATATAGTACCAGTAGAAGAAGTTGAGATAAGACCTGACTTGTCATTCGAAGAAGAGCCAGTGCGAATTTTAGATCGGGATGTCAAGGCGCTGAGAACGAAGTCGGTACCGTTAGTCAAGGTATTATGGCACAATCACGGAGCGGAAGAAGCTACGTGGGAGCCTGAGGACTCGATTCGGCAGCAATATCCCCATCTCTTTTAATCAAGTAAATTTCGAGGACGAAATTTTCTTTAAGGGGGTAGAATTGTAACATCCTAAAATTTGGAATTTATGTGTTGCATTATTTTGGTATTAAGTTAGTTAAATTATTAATTTTGTATGTCTAAGGGAGGTCCGAGAAGGCTCGGGGTCTATTTGGACCTAGTAAAAATTTTGGCATTTAGCACTTTAGGGAGATAGAGTAAGTGACTTTAAGGCTTATGGAAATAAAGGAGTAAATAGCTTGCATAAATGAGCAATTAGTAAAGAGATTATGGCACCACATGATATACCTTAAGGGAAGAGGTTCAAATCCCATTGTGTGCAAATTTTGACTATTATTTTTGCACTCTTTCCTTGAGTGTCGGCCAAGCATGTAAATAAGGTAAGGTGGACTTTTTATTTTTGGCAAGATGGCTAAGGAGAATAGGAAAGAATGAAGGTGAGGAAAGAAATCAAGAAAAAGGGGAAAGTAAGGGGAACAAGTGGCCTATTTCAAGGGAAGTGTTATGGAAAGTATGGTTGGCTAATTTTGACCATTATGGCCATGTATGTGGACGATTTTTTGGGTTAGAGAGGTAGCCGAAATTTTGTTGGCGTTTTGGTAAAGCTTTAGTGCTTGGTTGGTCAAATTCCTTTAGCATCAAGTGTGCCATTTTTCTCCAAATTACCATATTCTTAGCCGAATTTTGTCTTTGGCAATTGGTAAAAATTTAGGTATTGTTTTTGGCCAAAATTCCTATATGCAACTTTGGTGTCATTTTTCTTTTCTCTCCAAATTTCCTTCTTGCCGAATCTTCAAGCCATTGGTGAGCTTATTCTCTTCTTTTCTTTCTTTTTGTTGCCGAATGTACCCAAAATCTTTGAGACCAAAATTTGTTCACTCATCACCTTTTGAAAACCGAAACTAGTGAACACCCATTTTCTCTTTTCTTTTCTTTTAATCATCCTTTCAACCCTTCTTCCATTTCTTAAAAGCAAAACTTCATTTTGATCAAATCCTTCTCTTTTATTCATTCTCCTTATAGCCGAATATCAATTTACCTTTTCCTCTATAACCGAACTTACATCTCTTCTCTATCTCTTCTTCTCATCCGTATTAACACTCAATCCTTGATCAATCGGTAAGTGTTCTTTTCAACTTTTTATTTTCTTTCTCATATTGCTGAATCTATGTTTTGGTTTGGGATGGTCATTTTGACCGAGATAAACACCTTATTCTCTCTCAAACAAGATCTTTTTCTTCTCCGTAGTGGTATAGTGGAAGGTCAAAACACTGATTCTTCCGAAGTCATCGCATAATCGTTGGGAATCGGTCCCAAAAATCTTCAAGGTCAGGAGTTATTAAAGGATTCTATAAATCTTTCTTTATTCATTAAGAGGTTATTGGAATGGTGATGATTAACCGATTATAATTATAGCGATTAAATAGCTTGATCTATCCAACCGTCGATCACTCGGAATTAGTGGTAAGCCGATCTTTACCCTTTTGATAATCCATATTTTATCATAATATCGATCTATATAAGATCTAACCGAATGGAGGCTTGTGGTACCGATTCGAATGGAAAGTCGAGTGGAGATCTCAAAAGGAGCGGATTAGCGATCCCTACTCCTAAATTCAAGCGAAGGGCGGTTTCGGCAATTCGGGACTTTCCACCGGGTTGTGGACCCTCATCCGGTGAGAATCGACTATTCGAGGTTATTCAAAATTTTGAGGCATCAGCGATTCGGTACTTTCCACCGGGTTGTGGACCGTCAACCGGGAAAAACTGACAAATCGTAGTCGTTCACGATTCCGAGGGTAAAATTTTAGATCGTTTGTTTTAAAGTAGATTTATTAAATTGCGTACATTGACTAATCGAGCGTTATAATATTTTAGGTGTCGACGATCAAGAAAGCTTAGTGCTTACCGTAATCAGGTGTGTAATCTCACATCGTATTTCGTGGGTTAAAGATTAATATCATATTGGTAGTAAATCGCTTGATTAAAATCGTATTAAGGTGAAATTAGAAAAATTTGACTTAAATCTCATTATTTTGATAAAATTGACAAATTCGATATTAACACCATGAAAGATTACGAAAATGCCCCTAATGGGCCGATCTGTTAATTTGCTATATGGGCCGATCTGTTAATTTGCTATATGCGCCAATCTGATATTTTGCTAAATGGGCCAATCTGATATTTTGCTAAATGGGCCAATCTGATATTTTGCTTAATGGGCCTATTTGATAAATTGTTAATAATGAGCCATAATTTTGTAATAAATATCTGAATAAATTACTATTGATATATTGTGATTTGTTATGCATTATATACATGATTTTGCATGGGATGGGATAATATTGAATAGAAGTTCTGGTGGCTCTGCCACGTAATTCTGGTGGCTCTGCCACAAATCTGTATAGTGGTAATGCCACGTAAATTCTGTTATTCTGGTGGCTTGTCCACAATTAAATTTGTTATAAATGGCTTAATGCCTGCAATTGGTGTGTTGGCGGGGTGGGTTGACTTGATCCCCACAGGTGTGTTGGTTGGTACGGTGGTGTGTAGCGGATGGATTACTAGGTTGGTTTGGGAATTGCATTTCATACACATGTTATAATTGATACATTACTATTTTTGTAAATGGGCTTAGGCCCAGGTTATTGCTTAATGGGATTAAGGCCCAGTGGACAACGGTAAGGGGGTTATACACTGAGTTCTAGTAACTCACCCCGTTTTTCCTTACCCCTTTCAGGTAATGATCAGTGATGGAGACTTGGGCCATGGATGACTCGGTGGAGGCCATACTAAAAAAAGGGTTTAATTTGGAATTTGGATTTCTTTTAGTACTTCTAATTACTTTGTTATTTTGAGTTAAGGTTGTAATAAGGCCTCTGGATTAATTTTTGTTTTGCTTATTGTTGACGAATTTATAATTTGCTCTAAGTACTTCAAATTGAGTTTTTTTCTAAAAATTTAAATAAATGTTTTCTTAAAATGGATATACAAAAGAGTTTCATAATAAACTTTCATAAATATATTTTAACTCGGAAATTTCTCTTAAAATTTTCATCAACACTTTTCAAAACTTATTTACAAATTCTTCTCGAACTATTAATGATATTTGCAAAGCCACGATTTGTAAGATTTTCATATCTCAAATTTATCGATTTATCAATCAATCTTTTATTGAAATATACTTTATCAAAAATTTTTAAATGGGAGTTGTTTTTGAAAACTAAATCTATTTATGTACAAATGAAAAAAAAAAGACTTAGTAGTATATTCTCATGTGACGTGTCAGATCTGGCCTTAACGCATGGGCCGGGTTTGGGGTGTTATACTCTAGGTCTTCAGTAGCTGTATTACAATTGGCACAAAGCCATTAGTAACTGTATTTTGTTTGGCACATAGCCATCAACGACGGTAATATAATCGGCACATAGCCTTGGGTAAATATGATCAACACAGAGTCATCGATATATATGTTAGGCACATAGCCACGTGTAAATACGATTGGCACAAAGCCATAATCAAGATGTCACAGAGCCATATTTAGATTACGCGGCTTTAAGCCGTTCGTTGGTCCACAGTCGTCGTGCGACCCGTGTGACCTTAACAAATAAATATTGGATCTACAGTCGTCATGCGACCCGTGCAAACCTATTAGAACTTCCTCCGTATCAATGTCCCAACCCCATGCAATATGTCGTGTATGTCATGCTCAATCATTACACGTGTATGCAAAATGGCCATGCTCAGTAACAGTCATTTCAACACATATTAACAGCATATCAGCCACACGCCCACAGTCAAGTCAATTAAAACACAGTCATACGATCACAGTCAAATCAGTCATTTACCCAAAGGGCAAAATAGTCATTTACCCTATAAGGGTATTTCAGTAATCCTACCCTTCAAGGGTATTTCGATAATTCTACCCTACTGAGGTATTTCGGTAATTCTACCTTAAAGGGGTATTTCAGTGATTCTACCTTATAGGAGTATTTCGATAATTTCGCAAATTGGGGGTATTTCGGTAATTTTGCAAATCGAGGGTATTTTGGTAATTTCACAAATCGAGAGTATTTCTATAATTTTGCAAATCGAGGGTATTTCGGTAATTTCACAAATCAAGGGTATTTTGATAATTTTGTAAATCGTGGGTATTTCGGTAATTTCACAAATCAATGGTATCTTAATAATTTCGTAAATCGAGGGTATTTCGATAATTTCACAAATCGAGGGTATTTCGATAATTTTACAAACCGGGGGTATTTCGATAATTTTGCAAATTAGGGGTACTTTGGTAATTTCGTAAACTGAGGGTATTTCGGTAATTTTCCAAACTGAGGGTATTTCGGTAATTTTCCAAACTGAGGGTATTTCAGTAATTTCACAAATCAGGGGTATTTCGATAATTTTACAATCCAAGGGTATTTCGATAATTTCACAAATTAGGGGTATTTTTGTAATTTCACAAAACAGGGGTTTTCGGTAATTTTGCAATCCGAGAGTATTTTGGTAATTTCACAAATCAGGGGTATTTCTGTAATTTTGCAAAATAGGGGTATTTCGGTAATTTTACAAACCAAGGGTATTTCAGTAATTCTGTAAACCAAGGGTATTCTAAATAGAGATAACAATGCGAGTGGGCCTTAAGTGGGCCCACACGCTCGTGTGGCCTATTTAGCCCAAATCTAACCGCAAATATGAGATTCACATAGACCAGTACAATATCTACTACACAATCATACAATTTATTCATATGGGCCCACGGGCCCATTGCCCCACATGGCCCATTTCAGCCGATCGAGGCATAAACAGCCTAACCCACAAGAACACTCATGATGGCCTCGACTATCGCGTCGAATCCCCCACACGTGCGCTCACACGCTCGTGTGGCTACCATTGCCGTGTGACCGGCATTTTGGCATTTGCCGCTCTACAACTAGAGTAGTGCGAAATACACACCTAATAGGAATCTGGAGTTGCTAATCCGCGCTCCGAGCACTCCTATGCCCAAGCGCCCACGAAGGTATCCTTACTCTCCTCATAGATTGCTCTATTTAAAGCCAGCTTCTCACCTTCCCTCACGCTAGCTTTCCGATGTGGGATCCTACCTTCAGCAAAGTTTAATTCCATCTCAAACACTTGCCGCCCCATCTTAGCAAAATAAATATCCCCTTTTTGCTTGCAATGGGATTCGAACTTAGGCTCCCTTGTAACATAATCCACGCTGCTAGCCACTTTACCAACTAGCTCCTTGTTGTCTTAAAACATGCGCAACTAAATATAAGTCTATGGCCAAAGTCTAAGTTCCTTTAAAAAAAGAAATCAAAATGAAATGCAAGCGCCAAGACTTGAACCTTGGACCCCTTGCTTCCTTGTGTGGCGTCATTCCCTTGTCTCCTATGTGGCGTCATTTGCCACTAGACCACAACTCCTTTTGTGTCATTTTTCTCCACATTTTATTCTTAAAGCCTACTTACTAACTCCCAGGGCTTTACTCACCTAAAACCAAAATTTTCCTAAAGCCCAAGTTTGATCCCGAGACTTCATAGAAGCCCCCTAACCTTCCAAAATCACTCACCTGATAGGTCCAACTTGCATTAGTGTCGTTCTCTCATTCTCAAAAATTTTAAACGCTCCCACGCCCAAGGCCCAATGGGCCCAATTCTACTAGGCCCAAATTCGGGGCGTTACAACTCATCAAAAGAATAATCATTTAAAGTAGATGAGTTAGAAGTTACCTTAGGATCATTGATGGCCATAAGGCATAAGTCGGCTACTTCATCATCGGATGAATCTTCATCACTCCAAGTAGCAACATAGGCTTTTTGTTTGCTAGACCCCTCCTTTTTAAGTTGAGGACAATCATACTTGATTGTCCCAGTTTCTTGCACTCATAGCAAATAATATGATCTTTTTTCTTGGTAGATTTAAGCTTAAGTCCTTTCTTCTTTTGAAATTCTCTTCCTTTGTTGGACCTTATGAATCTCTTGAATCTTCTAGGAAACATCTCCATCTCTTTATCTTCATCCACCTCTTCACTTGATTCATTATCGTTATTAGTAGTGGATTTTAGAGCTTTACCAACATTCTTCTTCATAATTCTTATTCACTCCCTTTGTTAAGTCTCATCTCATGTGTAAGCAAAGAATCGATAAGCTCGTCAAGGAAGAGTGATTTGAGATCCTTTGATTCTTCTATTGCTCTCACATTAGCTTTTCAAGACGTTGGGACACTATTGAACATCTTCTTCACCATCTCTTTGTTGGGATAGATCTTCCTAAGGGCTTTGAGACCATTGATGATGTGGCTGAAGTGATCAGACATCTCATTGATTCCTTATTCTGATTTTTCTTTAAACAACTCATAATCAAGGGTGAGAAGACTTATCATGGACTCCTTAACTCTCCTTGTCCCTTCATGGGTGACTTCAAGCTTTTCCCATATTTATTTGGCATTGTTGTACAAGGAGACCCTATTGTACTCATTTGCACCAAGAGTACAAAATAGAGTGTGCATAGCTTTTGTATTTAATTGTATCTTCTTATTATCTCTTTCATTCTATTCCTTTGGGATGTAACACCTTCGACCCTCTTCATTGGAATGAATGGTCCATTTGTAATTATCCTCCAAACTTCATAGTCATTGGCTTGGATGAATAGTTTCATTCTTGTTCTCCAATATGAGTAGTTGGAGACATTAAATAGGGGAGGCCCCATTGTGGAATGCCTTTCTCCCAACATGGTGGAATTTGGCTCGGAAGTGGACATTATTTTGTAGAATGAGTAGATAGTCGGTTAAGCTTCTTCGAGGATCTTCTCTTGGTTGTTAAACATTCTTTAGAGACTAGCTCTGATACCAATTGTTAGCTCGAAAAGATCAACTTGAGATTGATGATAGGGAGGTTGAATATGCCTTTGAAAATTTGTGATGGAAGCAACAAAAATTGTGAAACAAAGAACACAAAGATTTATAGTGGTTCGACCCCAATTGCCTACTCCACTACCTTAGCTTTCCACAACTAAGGATTTTGCCAAATTCACTAATTTGACAACCTTTGAGGACAAGGTTTAACCTTACAATCTCTCTTAAGACTTATACCAAAAAATCTTAAGATACAACTCCCTTAAGGTTTCTACCCAAACCTTAATAATAAACCCTCTCTCAAAAGAGATACAAATAAGTAAACAAAGAAAACAATCCTTACAAGATCAGGATGTTTGCTAATTAAGCACAAATACAAAGAAAAACACTTGAGCTAAATGAATACAATGAAAACTCACAAGTGTCTACAAGAAAATGTATGAAAGAATTAAGCTATAGGTTGTTTTGATTCATCTCTAAGCTTTGCACATTGCTCTTCTTATTGCTAGACCTTTGGAAGATGGTATTTATACCCTCTAATTGATTTCCAACCGTTGTGGTTGTTGTGGAAGTAAATATAGTCATTGGGGATGAAATACTAGGTCATTAACTGCACCTTCAGCAAGGAGTATCGATACCTACTAAAAGGGTATCGATATTTTTTGTAATAAATGCAGATTTCAGTGACCATTGGAGCAGGAATATCAATACCTTAGGAAATATATCAATACCTTAAGAAAAGTATTGATACCGGATCGATACCTACTAGGGTTTTAATGAAACAGAATGTCAATTTGGTATCGATTATCATAGGGGTGTCGATATCTTGTAAAATATCGATACTTAGATAATAAAAAAAAGTATCAATACTTTTTGTCCTAGAGCAATTCTAACTTGTTTGAAAATGGTTAAAACATATTTGAAAATGTTTGACTCAATTGAAATCATTTCAACTTGATTTATCAAACTACTCAACTTTACTTTTATTCAAAAACACTTAATTTTTATATAAAAACATATTATCCAATAAGGCTTAGTTTAACAATTTCTCATAAGAAGATCTTTCACAGTCAAATATTTCGTTCTCAACTCTTTAACGGGGATGATGACAAAAGAATATTACAAAGATAGTCACGATCAATTCAATTTATAACAAGAGTAATAAATATAAATCAATAATCCAATTCTCTTTTTATTCATATGAAATATAATTTTTCCTCATTTACAATCTCAATATGAGATCCATTTTAAAACCAATGAATTAATCATCACAAGATATTAATATATTAACTCTTCTGGAGCTTTCAACTAATTTTGTACTATCAAATATTGGAATAATATTTGTTTGTTTCAGTACTGAATAAGATAAATATTTTCTATCTGTAATGATAGAATTCATTAATACATTCTCGTATTCAAATAATATTAACATAAACAAAATATTTGGGCATACACCACATATGTGGCCAATAATCTTTCATATTACATTGATAACATAAGTTATCTTTACCCTTTGAAGAGTTGTCTTGAGAACTCTTATTATTCTCTTATTTATTACTATGTTCACACTTTTAGTGGTCTATGATTATATATTTTATTTTCTTTATATTTGCATTTAGTTTAGGGAATGAAACATGTCGTAACCATTTTTTCTTGGAAAACGGAGGACGACTTCAGTTTTGGAAATGAAAACTAAAAAACGGGAGTCGCCACCGATCTTTATTTGGTGTGATCGGATCACCTTTGTTTTAATAAAACGTTTTGGTTTACTAAAACAGTGTTTTTTGGTCTACAAAGTTTTAAAAAATCGGGTTCGGGAGTCGGTTACGTGCGAGGAAGGGTTAGCACCCTCGTCACGCCCAAAATTGGTACCAAATTGATTAATCAATGTTTTAGTGTCGAAGATTTGAAAACTTAAAAGAATTAAAAATACGATCCCTCTTTTATGGTGATGCTAAAAAAATTTGTTTTAAAAGATCAAAAATGTGTGCCAAAGGCTGTCTCGTTTCAAGGTAAAATGTTATATCCAATACGTTAGGACACCACACCTTGACCTTCGAGGTTAAACTTGCCTTTTATTCAAAATTTATGGATTTAATTAGAAGGATATTCTGTTATTTACAATGGACGAGAAAATCGCAAACCCAATACTTTAGGGCACGTTTTCTCGAGCTTCTAAATACAGAACATTACCTTGGTTCAGAAAATCTTATCTCGAAAATACAAAACATCACATCCAATGCTTTAGGACGCGACACTTCGAGTTCCCAAGAATAAGCTTTTTGTTTAAAAATGTATTTGTTTTAAAAGGATATTTGATTATTTAGATCAAATGAGAAGAATTGCAACCCAATACTTTAGGGCACGATCTCTCGAGTTTCTAAATGCGGAATATTGCCTTTAGGAAAGAAAGCAATTTTGTGTCGGACGAAAGTTGATGTAACGCAAGTTTATAAAATGTAAAGAAATAAATCATAATATTGACAGGTATAACAAAATAATGATAAACGAATAGTACGCATGACAAGAAGAAAATGAAATTAACAAGCTATGTAACTTAAAAGAAAATAATAGGTTAAAGTGACAAAAGGTAAATATGACAATAAATAAGAGTAATAAAAATAAAAGAACTTTAATGGTAAAACCGATAAATAAGTAAGTCATATATAAAGTAGTAAAATAATAATAATACTAATACTAATAATAATGCAAAAATGATAATAATGGAATAATAATAGAAATAATAATAATAATATACGTAAAAAATAATATGAGTAATATGATAATGAAAATAACGGTAACAATAATGGTAATAATAATAGATAGCAATAATAATAAACATATAAATAATAATAATAATAATAATAATAGAAAATAATAATAATAATAATAATAATAATAATAATAATAATATAAATAATAACACGTAATATAGTATCAAGTATAATGCTAAATATAAAGTGATAATTATATATATATATATATATAAAATTAATTTAACAATAAATAAGTGAAAATAGCCAAAAAAAATAGGACTAAAATTGGATTAAAACAGAATATTGGGGCAAATTCGAAACAAATGAAAGAGGGAAGGGCCTTATTGAAACGCGCGTGAAAGCAGGGGGACCGAAATGGAAATTGTTCCCTTCTCCTAAAACGCTGCGTCTTGACAGGGACCAAAATGAAAATCAAAATAAATTATTGGGCCAAATTTAAAAATAAGGAAAACCTGACCATAAAACAATAAAAAATGGAAGGGCTAAAAATGAAATTAGCCCTTCCTTGAAAAAACACACGGATCCTATGCTCCGGGTCGGGTCAAAATCGGGTCGAAGGCAAAACGACGTCGTTTTGGGGCTTATGGACGCCGACCAAAACGACATCGTTTTGCAATGTTTATAAAAGTCAAAAAAATAAAAAAAGGGTCATTTGTTTTCAGATTTAAAAAAAAATCTTCTTCATTTCTTTTCTCTCCAGATTGAAGCTTCCGTCATTGCTCCGGTCGGCCACTGTTGCGGGCTCCGTCGCCGGCGTCGCCGTGCACGGCGGTCGGAGCTCCGATGAGGTAAAAATTTTCATATATTTTTTTATTCTTTTTGTATTCTTTAATAATATGTATATATATGTCGAAAGGAAAGACAATAGTTACCAGAGTTAGCAGAGTTTGCTTACAACAATAGTTACCAGTCAAGTATTCAGATGGCGCCCTATGAAGCTTTGTACGGGCGGAGGTGTCGTACTCCTACCTGTTGGACAGAACTAGGGGAACGTCGGATTCTGGGTCCGGAGTTGGTGACCGAGACAGAAGAGAAGGTTTAGTTAATTCGGGTTCGACTGAAGGAGGCGTCAGACAGACAGAAGTCCTATGCTGATTTAAAGCGTAAGGATATAGAGTTTGCAGTGGGTGATAAAGTATTCCTAAAGGTGTCACCGTGGAAAAAGGTATTAAGGTTTGGTCGAAAGGGTAAATTAAGTCCCAGATTTATCGGACCATATCGAGTGTTAAAGCGAGTAGGACCAGTAGCCTACCAGCTGGAGTTACCTCCGGAGTTAAGTCAAATCCACGATGTATTTCACGTCTCCATGCTAAGACGTTACCGTTCGGATCTGTCTCACGTTGTGCCTGTGGAGGAAATCGAGGTAAAACCTGATCTATCCTTTGAAGAGGAACCAGTAGAAATTTTGGATCGTGATGTCAAGGTGTTGAGAAGGAAAATGGTTCCTTTGGTTAAGGTGCTGTGGAGGAATCATGGTTCTGAGGAGGCTACGTGGGAACCCGAGGAAGCAATGCAGCAGCAATACCCCCATCTTTTCTGATCAGGTAATTTCAAGGACGAAATTTCTTTAAGGGGGTAGAACTGTAACATCCTAAATTTATGGCCTATGAATTTAGTGTAGGGATAGGTTTAATATGTTAATTTAAGTGATAGGGGTCCAAATTGGGCTCAGAATTAGGCAAAGTCCTTAGTTAAATTATTAGATTGGGCATTATAGAGTTAAAAGGTGGTAATTATGTTAAAAATACCAACGTGGGCTTATGGCCCAACAATAGGTGGCACTGTAAGGGAATTAGAAGGTGGCGCCATTAACAATTAAAGAGGCCCAAGTTTTGGCCGCAAGGAGCCCATGTTTTTGGGCCATTTTCGACACTTAAAATAGAGCAAGGAGTGACGCCACACACAAGGAGTTAGGGGCCCAAAATTTAAGTTTTATGGAGCCCAAATCTTTTAATGTATGTTGTTAAATTTCGGCATTAGGGTTTGATGAGGTGGACGGCTACAAGGCTCAAAAATAGGAGGATTTATATGGATTTTATAATTGATAATTTAGAAGATAAAAAGGAGAAAAGATAGGAGCCTATCTACAAGGAAGGTGATGGCCGAAAATCCACCACTTAGAGGAGTAAAGAAATCGGCTACTACATGGCAAAGGGGTGCCGAATTTTTCCTTTCATTTAGCTTGAATTTTAATTAATTAGGAAGGACGTTTTCGGTTTTATACAGGAGGTGCCGAAATTCCTATAAATAGGGGGGATAGCTCCTTGATTCTGGCATTTAAAACCCTAATTCTCTCCTTATTCCTTGTGCAGAAAATCCCTAGCCTCTTCCTCTCCAATTTCTTTTCTTCAATTTCTTCAAAAGCCGAAACCTCTTCTCCATTATTTTTCCCCTTGAGCCGATTTCTCTAAAAAGCCGAAATCTCCATAGTTTTTCTTTATTCATCCTATTTGAGAATTATTTCTATTCTTCCGGCATTTAAATTTTTTTTTTGGCATTGCCGAATCTTCTCTCTAGTGCTAGCCGAATCCCTGTGTTAAGGTAAGTGTCGACTCCTGTTAGTTTCTCACGTTCTATTTCGGTTCTTGAAAGGCAAAAGCCGAAAAGCTAATAGTTTAATGGTTCCATGTTGGGTGGCATTCCGAGATTTGAAGGAAACTTGGTCGTCTAGATCTAAAAGCCGAAAATCACTAGTCTTCAATTTCGAGATTTTAAGGTAAGAAGATTTTCCCTAGATTTTTACTAGATTCGTTCATTATATGCAAGATCTTAACTTTATGATGAGGATTAACGATCATAAATTGTGATAGTAGTTCTAACAAGGACTTGTGATGGAATTAAATATGGATCAGGCAAAGGAGAGAATCCCTATGTTTAAGAAACGAGCGGTATCTGCCGTTCGAGATTGGCCACTTGGTTGTGGACCGGCTTCTGAACAACACCTTAGGCAGATAGCAGTTGTGTCGACTAAGGATAGCATCGACATAGAAAGCATTGTTTTATCGGTAATCAGGTGTGTAGATCTCTAACACACTATTAATCCTGTATGTATGTCTATATATATATATATATATATATATATGTTATGGGCTAAAAAGCCGGAATGAGGCTGTATAAACAGTCGGATGGAACCCTAAAAGGGTTAGGCAAGGATGCCAGGTACGTAAACATAGAACTCTCTATGTGTATCGAAATATATGTAAGTCTGCATGATGTTTTCTTTATGTGTGTATGCATGGGGTGGGAATTATAATATTGAAGGGGAAATGCATGATAGGTCACTTGGTGATCGATGGTAGAAATCCAACAAAAGTAAATGTTAGGTCACATAGTGATCGGTGGCTATGCCACGTTTAATGATTCCTGAATAACAGGAATAGGCAGTACGGCTGTCGTTATGGTGTGTAGCGGATGGAGGGTTGATTGTAGAAATCCCCAAGGTGTGATGGTTGGTACGGGTTGGTGTGTAGAGGACGGAAACCTAGGATGGGTTGGGTTATTATTATTCACTATTTATTGTTTATCATGTGATTATGATTGATACCTTTATGTATGGGCCAGGGCCCATAATGTGTTGGTGGGCTCAGGTCGTTGTGTGCTTTGAGATCTATACACTGAGTCTTGGTGACTCATGCTTTCCTTTTTCTCTACTCTTTCAGATGGACAGTAGATCGTGGTCATGGGAGCCGAGACGGACTCGAGGGGCCATCAAGTCTTTATTTCTACAAATTAATTTGGGATTTCTTTAAGTTTATTTTATTTCATTTTGGGATTATTTATGTATAAGGCCCCTAGTTTTTATTCAACAAAGTAGATTCAATGTTCTGAAATTATGAATTTATGACAAGGTTTATTTATACTTAATAATAATAATAATACAAAGGAGTTTATTTTTAAAATGTCATTTATTTAGTCAAATTATGTCTAAATAACTTACGACTTCCAAAACCAACAAAACAAAAGTTTTTACTGTACAACTCGTAGCATACCAGATCTGGTCAAAACGCATGGTCGAAAAGGAGATCCTTTTTATTATTTCCCTTTCTTTCCTTTCGACATATATATACATATTATTAAAGAATACAAAAAAGAATAAAAAATATATGAAAATTTTTACCTCATCGGAGCTCCGACCGCTGTGTACGGCGACGCCGGGGACGGAGCCCGCAACGGTGGCCGACCGGAGCAATGACGGAAGCTTCAACCTGGAGAGAAAAGAAATGAAGAAGATTTTTTTTAAATCTGAAAACAAATGATCCTTTTTTGATTTTTTTTTTTACTTTTATAAACATTGCAAAACAACGTCGTTTTGGTCGGCATCCATAAGCCCCAAAACGACGTCGTTTTGCCTCTGACCCGATTTTGACCCGACCCGGAACATAGGGTCCGCGTGTTTTTTTCAAGGAAGGGCTAATTTCATTTTTAGCCCTTCCGTTTTTTTATTGTTTTATGATCAGATTTTCCTTATTTTTAAATTTGGCCCAATAATTTATTTTGATTTTCATTTTGGTCCCTGTCAAGACGCTGCGTTTTAGGAGAAGGGAACAATTTCCATTTCGGTCCCCCTGCTTTCACGCGCGTTTCAATAAGGCCCTTCCCTCTTTCATTTGTTTCGAATTTGCCCCAATATTCTGTTTTAATCCAATTTTAGTCCTATTTTTTGGCTATTTTCACTTATTTATTGTTAAATTAATTTTTTTTATATATATACTATTATCACTTTATATTTAACATTATACTTGATACTATATTACGTGTTATTATTTATACTATTTTATTATTATTATTATTATTTATATGTTTATTATTATTGTTATCTATTATTATTACCATTATTGTTACCATTATTTTCATTATCATATTACTCATATTATTTTTACTTATATTATTATTATTATTATTATTTCTATTATTATTCCATTACTATCATTTTTGCATTATTATTAGTATTACTATTATTATTATTTTACTACTTTATATATGACTTACTTATTTATCGGTTTTACCATTAAAGTTCTGTTATTTTTATTACTCTTATTTATTGTCATAGTTACCTTTTGTCACTTTAACCTATTATTTTCTTTTAAGTTATATAGCTTGTTAATTTCATTTTCTTCTTGTCATGCGTACTATTTGTTTATCATTATTTCGTTATACCTGTCAATATTATGATTTATTTCTTTACATTTTATAAACTTGCGTTACATCAACTTTCGTCTGACACAAAATTGCTTTCTTTCCTAAAGGCAATATTCCGCATTTAGAAACTCGAGAGATCGTGCCCTAAAGTATTGGGTTGCAATTCTTCTCGTTTGACCTAAATAACCGAATATCCTTTTAAAACAAATACATTTTTAAACAAAAAGCTTATTCTTGGGAACTCGAAGTGTCGCGTCCTAAAGCATTGGATGTGATGTTTTGTATTTCCGAGATAAGATTTTCTGAACCAAGGTAATGTTCTGTATTTAGAAGCTCGAGAAAACCTGCCCTAAAGTATTGGGTTTGCAATTTTCTCGTCCATTCTAAATAACAGAATATCCTTCTAATTAAATCCATAAATTTTGAATAAAAGGCAAGTTTAACCTCGAAGGTTAAGGTGTGGTGTCCTAACGTATTGGATATAACATTTTACCTTGAAACGAGACAGCCTTTGGCACACATTTTCGATCTTTTAAAACAAATTTTTTTAGCATCACCATAAAAGAGGGATCGTATTTTAATTCTTTTAAGTTTTCAAATCTTCGACACTAAAACATTGATTAATCAATTTGGTACCAATTTTGGGCGTGACGAGGGTGCTAACCCTTCCTCGCATGTAACTGACTCCCGAACCCGATTTTTCAAATCTTCGAAGACCAAAAAACACTGTTTAAGTAAACCAAAATGTTTTATTAAAACAAAGGTGATCCGATCACACCAAATAAAGATCGGTGGCGACTCCCGTTTTTTAGTTTTCATTTCCAAAACCAAAGCCGTCCTCTGTTTTCCAAGAAAAAATGGTTACGACAGCTTGGCGACTCCACTGGGGACCCATTAAGAGATTCAAGCGACGAGTTGATTGCTCTTTGTCTTTTGGTCGAAGATTGAAAACTTGTTTTAAATATACGATCCTTTTGTTGTATGTTATTCATCTTTTTCGCGACTTTATTTTGGTTCGTTTTTCTATTTTGATTTTTGATATACCTCTGTGCATTGCATCGCATGATTGCACGATTACACCCTCTAAGTGGGAGTGAGAAACTACTCCTTCATGAGGTCTTCACCTCCGTGCAGGATAGTGGATCACTTTCGGGATACATCATTACCTATGTCTTTGTGAGATCTTCATCTCCGTGCAGCCATAGGGAAATGTATTCCCCTGAACTGAACTCGGTCCATATGAGCCTATAATGGGTGAGGAACGAGGAATCTGCTAGTTCAGGTACCTTTACTCTAGAACGAAACCCCATATAGCAATCCTTAAGAGCCACCCTAGGTAGAGCCACTCCAAGCCCTAGTGGTTACCCGACTAGGTGTTTTATTCTCTGCTTACTGTGTATGAAATACTGACTCACTTCATTTTATGCATGACATATTCATCAGAAAAGGCGTAGATTCACATTCGGTTGCTAAATAGATAGCTTATCATGGAAAAGGGGTTTCTTGATAAAGTGGAGGACAACACGGTTGTCCGAATATGGGCCGAGATAGTGCAACAGGAGAAGGGCGATAGTCTTACAGAGGGATACATGTCGGAGTTATAGGATTTCACACGCGTCAGTGTTACCCAAAATAATCTGCAAGAAATGAGAGAAATATGGAGTCAATGAGACGATGGGACCAAGGAATTATTCTACCATCATTATGGGGATTTGCCCTATCTACTTGATATCAAGGTAGACCAGCGCCTATTCAGAGATGTAGCCCAATTTTGGAACCCTGCCTATAGTTGCTTTACTTTCGGGAAAGTGGATTTGGTTCCTACCATTGAGGAATATACAGCTTTGCTCCGTTGCCCAAGGATTCAAACTAACAAGACTTATTTGAGAGCCGTTAATGTCCCCACGTTCGTAAAAAAGTTGATGAATATTACGAGGATGAGCGAGTAGTGGGTTACAGCCTAGATAAAACAAAAAGGGGATTGTAAGTGCATCACTTGGAGAAATCTAAGAGATTTGATAATAGCGCATCCTGATGAGAAGAAAGACGTTTTAGCCTTGAGCATTTATGGGCTGGTTATCTTCCCCAAAGCTCTGGGGTATGTGGATGAGGCGGTCTCTAATTTATTTGAAAAATTAGATAGAAAGATCACTCTTGTTTCTGCAATTCTAGCTGAAACCTTCAGGTCCCTAAGCGCATGCCAAAGAGCGGGCGAAGGGAGATTCATCGGTTGCGCCCAACTCTTACTAGCATGGTTCCACGGCCATTTTTGGAAGGTGGAAAAGGTATCGTGTCAAATCTTCTCCAAGGACTATTCTCCACTAAAAAAGATAGTAGCCATGCCAAGACGGGACGATATCACGGAAGAAAATTGGATGATGATTCTGCAAAATCTACAAGAAGAATATATAGAGTGGAGAGCTCCTTGGATGGTTCCTGACGAGATCTTATATCAGTGCGGAGATTTTGACTATGTTACTATGCTTGGAATATGGGGAGCTGTCGGGTACGCTCCTCTCCTTATGTTAAGACAGTACAGATCGAGACAGTTTATGCCACCAACACAAGGGTTAACTTAATGCGAGTTTGAATATAAAGGAGGCAATTACAAAAGAAGAGTTCACGAGATATCAAATGCCTGGAGCCAAATTCATAAAATGAAAAGGTCCGTTACTAACCCGATGACAACACCTGAGTATGACCGGTGGTGGAATCAGAGAGTCAATGACAACGTCCCCACATCAAGCCAAGAAGGCACCCGATTGCTAGAAGAACACTTGCAGGTGATCCCATCCGAGCTCGAAATCATCAAACAAGACTTTGAGAATAAGAGTTTGGAATTAGGGAAAAAGATAGAGCAGTTAGAGGAAGAGAAAATGCAGCTTGGATTGGATGTCGACATTTAGAAGCTAGAAGCCGAGAGACTAAGAAAGGGGAAGAATAAGGCTGAAGAAGATTTGGACAGCTTAAAGACAGACTACAAAAAGCTGCGAAGGTCGATGAGAACTGTGGGACTAGGAAAGACGTCAGAGCAATGGCGTCAAGAAGTTAAAGAGGAAAGGAATAGATCCAGTCAATGGAAGAAGAAATTCCGAGAAGCTCAAGAGCAAGAAGATACTCTAAAAAGAAGTTTGGTAGAAAGTCAAAACGAGAAAGAGAAATTAAAAAACCGAGTGTCAGAGCTAGAAAGATCATTATATCAGTATCGTAGCCGTAATTATGTGGTCGAGTTGAAGTCCAGCCTAAGCAAAATTGAAGAGATGAAGGCTAGAATAGAAGAGTTAGAGTCTGCCTTACACGATTGCGAGCTTCGGATGGAACTTCTTGAAGTCAATGGAGAAAAATGGAAAGCACAACTTCATCACTCCTAGAGTCAGGTCAGAGATAGGGATTACATCATGGGTGAAGCCGTGGCTCAGGTGCGAGAGGTGGCGGATCATCTGCAAACCTTAGCAGTCCAAGCTGACGTACTAAGTCTAAAGTACGAGTCAGATTCAGATCGAGGCCGAGAGTTAGCATGGCTTCTCAAGAAAGTCAAGGCCTTAATTATTAAGGCTAGGCCTTATATGTAATCCGTTTTATGTAAAGAAACTTATTTTCTGGAAAAGTTATCTTAATGAAATTGAATCAAAATCAACACTTTTTTGTTGCATACATTTCACGCATCTGCATTACATTCCATCATACGCATTAAAACTCACAAAGGGACCCTAAATTATGGCAGTTACCTTGTAACATCGCTACGGTACACGAGGCAAAACGAAAATAATGGATCAAAGAATAGAAAGGTTAGAGCAGATACAGAAAGACATGCAGGATCAGATGCAAGAAGGACTGGCTGAGATGCAACAGGACATGATAGAGCGAATGCAGGAATCACAGAATAATATGATGAGCCAGCTGGCGCAACTACTATCCAAAGAACGCGAGAAAGGAAAAAGTGTTGCTACTAGTCCAGGGAATGATAATGACGACCCTGTTTACCCCTGGGTTTTACCCCGCCAAACACACAAGCACAACCAGATATGTATCCCCAAAGGACGCCTGTCACTATCAGGCCACAATATCAAACCAGTACTGCAATACATACACACCTTCCGACAGGCTCGGGATCTAACCTAGGTGAAAGCCCAGCTAACCCTGTGATCCCTGATCTCAACGAAATCGTAGAATTAGACAAAGCAAGAATGGACCTACCAGACAACTCGAAAATCATTGTAAATGGTTAGAAGAGAAGTTTAAAGCGATGGAGACTGCTGACTACCGTTACGGGGTAGACGTTAAAGATTTAAGTTTGGTACCGGACCTGATGCTTCCACCGAAATTCAAAACCCCAGATTTTGAAAAGTACAATGGGACTAGCTGTCCCGAGGCGCACATCATGATGTTCTGTCAACGGATGGCGGGACATGTTAATAACGACCAATTGCTGATTCACTGTTTCCAAGACAGTTTGGCCAGGTCTGTGGCCAAATGGTACAATCAGCTTAGTGGTGCCCAGATTAAGACCTGGAAGGATCTGGTGCAGGCCTTCATGAAACACTATGGCCATGAAACCGATATAGCTCCCGACAGGATTAAGCTCCAAAATATGGAAAAAAAGCCAGGCGAGAGTTTTAGACAATACGCCTAGCGATGGAGAGAAATAGCAACACAGGTTCAACCACCGCTCTTAGAGAAGGAGGCAACCATGCTTTTTTATCAATACTTTGAAGGCTCCTTTCATTAATCACATACTGGGCGGCGCCACTAAAAGTTTCTCAGATATCATGATGTCGAGAGAAATGATAGAAAATGCGATCAGATGTGGCAAGATAGAGGTGGGAGAAAGCACTAGAAAAATGATTCCGAAGAAAAGAGAGAACGATGTAAGCAACATAAGCACCCATAACAAAAGCTATTCAAAGCCTATTACTGTGAACCAGCCCAAGACTGTAATCGCCGATCATCAAAGCCCGTCTAGACAGAAGTCCAATGCAAAATAAAATACGGAGAAAATCCAATTCACGCCAATCCCAGTCACGTACAAAAAAATGTACCAGGACTTGCTCGATGCACATGTGGTTGCCCCGCATTACTTAAAACCTTTGCAAACCCCGTACCCTAAATGGTATGACCCGAATGCACAATGTGAATATCATGCAGGGATTATGGGGCATTCAATAGAGCATTGTCTCGCCTTCAAGAAATTGGTAGAAAAACTCATACAGATGGGCGTTGTAGAAGTAGATGACACCCCTAGCACGGAACATCCATTACCTAATCATGGGGTTAATGTGATAGGCGAGAGTATAGGGAAAAGAGTTAAAATGGATGTTCAAAAGGTGAATGTAACACCCTGGTTTAGGGGCTAGGCAATTCGGGTATAATTTAAGTGTTGAAAGGTTTTTGGGTGTTTTTGGATGTGTTTTAGAGGTTTAAGAATGCTTGGATGAAAGGGAAAGGCTTTGGAAAATTTTAGATTTTTTAGTGTAAAAAGGGGAAATATGGCAGGAAGGCCTTAAAATAAATTGGTGGAGTTTAAGACACAAGAAAGGAGTTGGCAGAGTGGTTTCCTTGCGGCACTTAGGCGCTGGAGGGAAGAGAGAGCGCGGGTTCGAGGGCTGGAAGCGGCATTTTGGCGTTTTATTTTTGTTATTTGGTGATGGGCTGGAGTAGAAAGGATTTAAAAATAAATGTGGGGGCTTTATGGCATGAAAGTCATTGAGGCCAAGTGGCCTGGGGCGTTGGGGGAAGGGTGTGAAGCAGATTGGTCCCAGGTTCGAACCAAGAGAGTTGCGTTTTGGAGTTTAAATTTTTATTCCTTTTTGGCAGCAATTTTGAGGGTGTTGGACGGCACATGCAAGCCTCATTAGATAAGGATTAGATTAATGTAGTTTAATCATTTTTTTTCTTATTCGGCTGAGAGGTAGGTGATAGCTTTTGTTATTTTATTATTCTAGATAATTATAGGAGTATTTTATTCAGTTTAAAATTTGTTATAGAGATAATGGCTGCTGGTGGTTTAATTTTTTTTAATATGATATGGATAAATTAGTTGGCTAATTCAAATCAATTTGAATTAGTGGCCTGGAGCTTTTGAAGTAGCAGCCGAAAGTGGGAGTCTTCAAGGGGGGAAGCATGTGCCGAAATTGCTATTTAAATGGGCAGCCTTCTTTCATAAATTTCTTTTGACCTTTGCCGAATTCTTTTAGTCCACATTTGGTGCATTTTGGTCAGCCATAGTCTTGTGTACCTAGCCGAAGGTTCAAGTGGAATTTTCTTCTTTTTTTTTATTCTACCTTGAAACCGAAATCCTCCCAAGCAGCATATCCCCTTGCCGATTTCTTCTTTGACCATTTAATCAATGGTTGCTTTTTATTAATTCTCTTTTAATCCCTTGGTAGCCGAAACTTCTCCTCTCCTATTAGTTTGCACCTTGGTCGAATTCTAGGTGTGGTGTGGATCTCTTCGGTTTCTTCTCCTCAATCGTTGGTAGTCAGATTCGGTAAGTGGTGGTAAAGATCTATGTTGTAATTATTCTTTCATTATTCAAAAGCCGAAGGCTATTAAGGCTAATCATTTATGCGTTTTAGGGTGTGGTCGATTACAAAAAGGGACCATTCCGTAGTCTTGAGATTTGTTTGGAAATCAAATCAGCCTTGAGGAGCAAGGATATTTAGGGACATAGATCAATTCTCCGGGATTCAAGATATTTTGGTAAGCAATATTTGGTAAAGGTTCAATATTTAGTTTATGACGATTTGGTTAACCGGTTGATTCTGATTAAGTGACTTTCGATGGAGGCCAATACCAGTCTTGAAGGAAAAGGGAAAGTCCCCATCCCGAAGTTTAAGAAGAGGTCGGTTTCAGCTGTTCGGGATTGGCCACCGGGGTGTGGGCCAGCAGCAGGAGAGAGCTATAGGCAGATAGCGGTAGTCTCGCTAAACGATAGCGTCGGGATCGAGGGTTTAGAGCTTCAGATTATAAGGTGTGTAGTTAGCCATTGTTTCCGGGTTTTGTGTGATATCTGCTTATGTTATATGCTTACTAATAAGTGCAGTGGTAAGAGTGTAATAGATACCCTAAACAGGGTATGACGCTGATCAGGTAAATAGCAAATTGTTACTATTGTTGTCATTTATTTAAATATGAGTGTATGCCTATGTTTGTGAATGACATGCACATGCATCATATTGTCATTATATCATGTTACATGTGCATGGGTGGGTTATGAAAGAAGGACAGGGTGTACTTCGAGTACGTGGTTGATGTCAGCTTTGTGCTACATCGTGGATTGGCGCTGACTGAGGTCGCGTTGTGGATCTTTGCGATTTGGTTCGCGTGGTTACCTTGATTGATATCGGCTCTATGCCATATCGTGGCTTGATGGATTGCTGTGTGCTCCATCGTGGTTTGATGTTAGCTATACGCTACATCGTGGATGGCATTGGTTGCCTTTATGGAGGGAAAAGGAGAGGGTGACTCGATAGTCCCCTGGTGTGTGGTAGGCTGGATAAGGGGGTGTGTAGCAGATGGACCTTAGGATTGGGTTGGGTTTCATGTTGCATTGTTCTGATATGAAATGATATGGAAATGGGCCAAGCCCAATATGACATGTGGAAAGGTATGTTTTGAGAACATATGTGGAAATGGGCCAGGCCCAGTGATCAGTGGATTGATGAGAAAAGGGCCTAGCCCAGTGCTTGAATATGATTTGATTGTGGGCCAAGCCCAGATTGTGGTAATGTATAAATGATTATATTTACATGTTGCATTTGATTGGGTTGATTTGTGGTTAACATGTAGGTGGATATCAGTGGTTTAATTACACACTGAGTCATTATGACTCACCCAATTATTTATCCAACACCGCAGGTGACTTGTTGACCGGACCAGGTCGGAGAGGATGCAAGGTGGCCCATGCAGAAGGAGATTAATTTAATTATTTTTATGAAATTTTTAATACTGAATGTTTTGTTTAATATTGGTTGTAATAAGGGCCACTTTTGTTTAAGTACTCCTTTTATGGATGACAGAATTTATATCGTACTTAGAAATATCTTTTCCAAATAATTTATATTATAATAAAATATAATAAAGTTTTAATTCAAACCAAGCTTATATTATTTAATAGTTTTAATGGAATTACTTCCCGAAAATAAACACGAATTTTCAAGTTTTATTCTAAAGACAAAGATTTTCAACCGTCATTCCGCAGTGACATAACCAGATCCGGTCAAGGCTCGTGGGCCGGGTTTGGGGATGTTACAGTTTGGTATCAGAGCCCAGTTCAAAACTCGGCTTTGAGGGTTTTGGGCCCAAAAACATTTTCAAAATGGGCTTTTCAAAAATATGGGCTTTTAAGAAATTTTTCAGGTTTTTCTGGCATGGCACATGTACCTCCGGCCCGAGTCCACCAGGTAAGTACTTCAGACTTGTGAAGTAAGTTGTTATATGAACTGTTATGGGCTTTGTTGGGCTGGTAGATTAGAATATTCAGGCTATTGGACCCTAGGACTAGTCTACTCAAACACGTGCATAAGATTTAAAGTGCCTAATAAACAAACCTGTGAAATAAGTCGCCGAGTTAAGGTGTGGCAACCTGTGTGCGCATGTCTAGGATTGGATCCGGAAGAGCCTAGTACTTAAGCAGTCCTTGTGACTCACCTCCTCTTCGCAGGAATCCTACCTGGTGCGTAGCTACGGTTCACCTTAACCAAGAGGACTTGTTCATAGGCTAAACCGATTATTAAAACCCGAAAGGGAATTAGCCTTGCTGTTTTTTAAAAAAAAAAACTTTCTGTTTTAAAATTTTTCCAGATTTACCCCTTTGGTTTGTAAACCCTAAATCTGGTTTTGGAAAAGACATTTTCTTGATTTACCAAAATTACCAAATTGCCCTTGTGGCAAGATTACAAAAATGCCCCTGTATTATAAAATTACCACACTACCCTCAACTTTTGTTAAAATGATTTTCATTTTGCAAAATATTAAAATCTCTAGTGTTCAAAATATCAATATACCCCGATTTGGGAAAATTTACGAAAATACCCCTATGTTGAAAATTACTAAAATGCCCCTGACTTTCAAAAATTTCTGGTTTAACCCCAAACTTAATAAAATTTTCTTACTCTGCAAAAGTATCCAATTTCTTTTATTTCAAAATAATAACCCTGACTTTGGAAATTTACAAAATTACCCTGATTGTCAAAATTACCAAAATACCCCTGGTTACCAAAATCCTGTTATACCTTCAATTTGCGAAATTTTCGAAAATACTCTTCAGTTTTTGGAATTTTAAAAAAAAAATCCTGACTTATTAAAGTTTTCGGAATCGCTTTGATTTAGTACCAAAATACCCCTGTATGAAAATGACGGAAATACCCCTGGGGTAGAAACGGGCAGAAATGTCCGAATAGTGAATGTGTGTGGTAGATATCACTGAATGTGCCTTTACTGAGGAAGGAATGTGCTCTTGTTGATGAACGGATGTGTGTGTGAATGTGATTCTTGAACTAGAGTAGTAAATTAGAAACTGAAACTCTGTGTGATCGAAAGAACTACTTCTAAAATCTTTCTTTCATAAAATATGCTCGTGGTTAAATAGTGGAACAATTTCTAATGCATAAAACTTGTTAATCAGATTAAATCGCGACGATAGAGATGAGTTTTAGGGGACACAGTAGAGGTAGAATGGCAGCATCGGAACCGATAGGGTCTGGCCATGGGTCAGAAAATGAAGTGCCGCCAGCAGTGGACGTAGAGGGGCAAGATCAGACAGGAGAAGATGACGCAGTATCGCGGGCCATGTTGCGAATGCTAGAGCGAGTAGCGAGAGTTAGTAGAGGAAATGGAACTCGGAAGTCGGTGTCGGAAAGGCTTAGATCGAATGGAGCCGAGACCTTTAGAGGAGTGTCGGGAGTAGCTCCTAACATAGCGGAGTATTGGCTAGAAGCAGTTGAAAGAATCATGGACGATTTGGACTGCACCAATGAAGAAAAGCTGAAGGGTGCTGTTTCGTTGCTTCGCGACGAAGCTTATCGTTGGTGGCTCACTGTCAGGCAAGGTGTCCCGGCAGATCGACTGGATTGGGACTTCTTTAAGGCTAAGTTTGAAGGAAAGTATGTAGGAGCCAGTTATTTGGACTTGCAAAGGAAAGCGTTTCTAAATCTAGTGCAAGGAAGTAAGTCGATAGCTGAGTACGAAGCGGAATTTGTGTGGTTAAGCCAGTATGCTAAGGGAATTGTGGCCACTGATTATGAGAGGTGCGTCCGGTTTGAGGACGGATTGCGAGATGAACTTCGAATGCTGATTGCTCCGCAGAGGGAGAGAGACTTCGCGGTGCTAGTGGAGAAAGCTCGGATTGCTGAAGAGGTTAAGAAGACTATAAGAGAAAACCGAGAGAAGAATAGGAACGAGAAGAAGAAAAATGTTGGGCCATCAGTATCGTTGGGTAATGCCCAGAAAAGACCAAGGACCAAGAACCCTGTACGTGCACTTGTACCAGCTGATCGGAATCGTCCTTGTGCTCGGTGTGGAAGACCTCACACAGGAGAGTGTTGGGGAAATAGTAAAGAATGTTTTCGGTGTGGATCTAAGGCACATCTGGTTAAGAATTGTCCTCAAGCGACGAGGGGTCGTGGTTCAAGTCATGGAAGGAATGGTTTTAGTCAGAGTCAACCAAGGATGTGATAACGGGTAAGCTCCTTTGCTTTGGTACATGCTTTGATTTCTTTGCTTGCTTGTGAATTAGCCTTTTCGGTGTTGCTAAGAGAGGTGTTTTGAATTTTGAGTGCGAACTTAGAGACTGTGTTGGGAAGGTAGGATAGTCTTAGTAAGATCAGAGTGCGCAGCATAAGCGTAAGGTGGTAAGATAGGTTGTACGGACGTTCGTTAGTAAAGTAATTTCGAGGACGAAATTATTTTAAGGAGGGTAGAATTGTAACACCCTGGTTTAGGGGCTAGGCAATTCGGGTATAATTTAAGTGTTGAAAGGTTTTTGGGTGTTTTTGGATGTGTTTTAGAGGTTTAAGAATGCTTGGATGAAAGGGAAAGGCTTTGGAAAATTTTGGATTTTTTAGTGTAAAAAGGGGGAAATATGGCAAGAAGGCCTTAAAATAAATTGGTGGAGATTAAGACACAAGAAATGAGTTGGCAGAGTGGTTTCCTTGCGGCACTTAGGCGCTGGAGGGAAGAGAGAGCGCGGGTTCGAGGGCTGGAAGCGGCATTTTGGCGTTTTATTTTTGTTATTTGGTGATGGGCTGGAGTAGAAAGGATTTAAAAATAAATGTGGGGGCTTTATGGCATGAAAGCCATTGAGGCCGAGTGGCCTGGGGCGTTGGGGGAAGGGTGTGAAGCAGATTGGTCCCAGGTTCGAACCAAGAGAGTTGCGTTTTGGAGTTTAAAATTTTATTCCTTTTTGGCAGCAATTTTGAGGGTGTTGGACGGCACATGCAAGCCTCATTAGATAAGGATTAGATTAATGTAGTTTAATCATTTTTTTTCTTATTCGGCTGAGAGGTAGGTGATAGCTTTTGTTATTTTATTATTCTAGATAATTATAGGAGTATTTTATTCAGTTTAAAATTTGTTATAGAGATAATGGCTGCTGGTGGTTTAATTTTTTTTAATATGATATGGATAAATTAGTTGGCTAATTCAAATCAATTTGAATTAGTGGCCTGGAGCTTTTGAAGTAGCAGCCGAAAGTGGGAGTCTTCAAGGGGGGAAGCATGTGCCGAAATTGCTATTTAAATGGGCAGCCTTCTTTCATAAATTTCTTTTGACCTTTGCCGAATTCTTTTAGTCCACATTTGGTGCATTTTGGTCAGCCATAGTCTTGTGTACCTAGCCGAAGGTTCAAGTGGAATTTTCTTCTTTTTTTTTTTTTTCTACCTTGAAACCGAAATCCTCCCAAGCAGCATATCCCCTTGCCGATTTCTTCTTTGACCATTTAATCAATGGTTGCTTTTTATTAATTCTCTTTTAATCCCTTGGTAGCCGAAACTTCTCCTCTCCTATTAGTTTGCACTTTGGTCGAATTTTAGGTGTGGTGTGGATCTCTTCGGTTTCTTCTCCTCAATCGTTGGTAGTCAGATTCGGTAAGTGGTGGTAAAGATCCATGTTGTAATTATTCTTTCATTATTCAAAAGCCGAAGGCTATTAAGGCTGATCATTTATGCGTTTTAGGGTGTGGTCGATTACAAAAAGGGACCATTCCGTAGTCTTGAGATTTGTTTGGAAATCAAATCAGCCTTGAGGAGCAAGGATATTTAGGGACATAGATCAATTCTCCGGGATTCAAGATATTTTGGTAAGCAATATTTGGTAAAGGTTCAATATTTAGTTTATGACGATTTGGTTAACCGGTTGATTCTGATTAAGTGACTTTCGATGGAGGCCAATACCAGTCTTGAAGGAAAAGGAAAAGTCCCCATCCCGAAGTTTAAGAAGAGGTCGGTTTCAGCTGTTCGGGATTGGCCACCGGGGTGTGGGCCAGCAGCAGGAGAGAGCTATAGGCAGATAGCAGTAGTCTCGCTAAACGATAGCGTCGGGATCGAGGGTTTAGAGCTTCAGATTATAAGGTGTGTAGTTAGCCATTTTTTCCGGGTTTTGTGTGATATCTGCTTATGTTATATGCTTACTAATAAGTGCAGTGGTAAGAGTGTAATAGATACCCTAAACAGGGTATGACGCTGATCAGGTAAATAGCAAATTGTTACTATTGTTGTCATTTATTTAAATATGAGTGTATGCCTATGTTTGTGAATGACATGCACATGCATCATATTGTCATTATATCATGTTACATGTGCATGGGTGGGTTATGAAAGAAGGACAGGGTGTACTTCGAGTACGTGGTTGATGTCAGCTTTGTGCTACATCGTGGATTGGCGCTAACTGAGGTCGCGTTGTGGATCTTTGCGATTTGGTTCGCGTGGTTACCTTGATTGATATTGGATCTATGCCATATCGTGGCTTGATGGATTGCTGTGTGCTCCATCGTGGTTTGATGTTAGCTATACGCTACATCGTGGATGGCATTGGTTGCCTTTATGGAGGGAAAAGGAGAGGGTGACTCGATAGTCCCCTGGTGTGTGGTAGGCTGGATAAGGGGGTGTGTAGCGGATGGACCTTAGGATTGGGTTGGGTTTCATGTTGCATTGTTCTGATATGAAATGATATGGAAATGGGCCAAGCCCAATATGACATGTGGAAAGGTATGTTTTGAGAACATATGTGGAAATGGGCCAGGCCCAGTGATCAGTGGATTGATGAGAAAAGGGCCTAGCCCAGTGCTTGAATATGATTTGATTGTGGGCCAAGCCCAGATTGTGGTAATGTCTAAATGATTATATTTACATGTTGCATTTGATTGGGTTGATTTGTGGTTAACATGTGGGTGGATATCAGTGGTTTAATTACACACTGAGTCATTATGACTCACCCAATTATTTATCCAACACCGCAGGTGACTTGTTGACCGGACCAGGTCGGAGAGGATGCAAGGTGGCCCATGCAGAAGGAGATTAATTTAATTATTTTTAAGAAATTTTTAATACTGAATGTTTTGTTTAATATTGGTTGTAATAAGGGCCACTTTTGTTTAAGTACTCCTTTTATGGATGACAGAATTTATATCGTACTTAGAAATATCTTTTCCAAATAATTTATATTATAATAAAATATAATAAAGTTTTAATTCAAACCAAGCTTATATTATTTAATAGTTTTAATGGAATTACTTCCCGAAAATAAACACGAATTTTCAAGTTTTATTCTAAAGACAAAGATTTTCAACCGTCATTTCGCAGTGACATAACCAGATCCGGTCAAGGCTCGTGGGCCGGGTTTGGGGATGTTACAGTGAAAACCCCGATGAGAAGGGTTTGGAAGGAGATGATGAAGAGGGGATTAGTTGTATCGGATCTAGCCAGAGAATATGAGGAAATGAGAAACAGGTGTGAATTCCATAACATAGAGGGGCACGAGATCCAAAACTGTATCGAGTTCAGAATGCTGGTGCAAAGGTTGATGGACGATAAAGAAATGGGATTCTATGAAAGTGAGGAAAGCCAAGAAAGAGCAAACATTTGCGCGTTGGAAGACGTGTCAATAGCAAAGGTCCCAAAGTTGCCTATCCATTGGTCATCATCTCGAGACCAAAGAATAGTGAAGTAGGGGCAAAGGTAACGCCAAAGGCCGTGATTCAGAAACCTGCGGCCTTTTCTTATAAAGATAACAAAAAGGTTCCTTAGAGCTATGACTGTCATGTGACAATTCATGGGAAGGGGGACTTGCCCGGCACTTCAGAGGAAGATCGAGAGGTAGGCTCCTATACTCGCAGCGGAAAGCATTATGATGCGAGAAACGCACGAATAGAACCCATGAAAGAGAAAGCCTTGATGGGTGAACAAAAGAAGGAGAAAGTGACCAAGCAAGGACCACCTATAAATGAGCCAGTAAAGGAAGAAGAGGCTAAGGAGTTCCTAAAATTCTTAAAGCATAGCGAGTACAATGTTGTGGAGCAGCTGCACAAACAACCAGCTCGCATATCTGTGCTAGACTTGCTATTAAGCTTGGATATCTCTGCGCTGATGAAAGTACTGAATAAAACCTATGTTGCTAATGATATCTCTGTTAACAAGTTGGACCGTCTGATTAGCAATATAAGTGCTGATAACTTCATTTTCTTTAATGATAACGAGATCCCGCCAGGGGGTATGGGCTCTGTTAAAGCTCTTCACATCACCACGCATTACAAGGGATACACACTGCCAGGAGTACTGGTTGACAATGGATCAGTGCTAAATGTCTTGCCACTATAAACACTGAACCAATTACCCATAGATAGTACTCACATGAAGGCTTGCCACAATGTAGTGAGGGCATTTGATGGAACTAAAAGGAAGGTGATGGGGAGGATTGAAGTACCTCTGTTAATTGGCCCGGGCACATATGAAGTGGATTTCATAGTAATGGATATCAGGCCATCTTACAACTGCTTGCTGGGGAGACCCTGGATACACTCAGCAGGAGCAGTGCCCTCGTCGTTGCACCAAAAGTTGAAGTTAGTTATGAAGGGTCGTCTAGTGACAATAAATGCAGTAGAGGACATCGTCGCGACTGTAACTAATAGTGCGCCATATTTAGAGGCAAGTGACGAAGTGACTGAGTGTTCCTTCCATGCTCTGGAATTTGTCAATGCAACATTCATTACCGAGGGGAATAAGATCCCAGTGCCTCAAATATCCAAAACCACTAAAATGGGTTTACAACTGACGGTCGGAAAGGGAGCTTTACCTGGGAAAAGACTTGGAAGGTATCTCCAAGGAAGTACTGAGGTCCTAAGACTGAAAGAAAAACGAGACCTCTTCGGCTTAGGATTCAAGCCGGACGCAAAGCAAAAGAAGAAAGGTTTAGAGAAGAAACAAGAAAGAAGGAGAGTGCGATTGAATGGGGATGAGACTAAATGGAAACCGATGATAATTCCTCACATTTACAAGATATTTATTTCAGGAGGGATCATTCATCCGGAATGAGGAACGCAAAAGGAAGAAACACGGGGAAATATGCACGTCAATGCTATATCCGAAGGGAAGACTGAAGAAGAAAACTGGAATGGCATCCACCCCTATGTGCCAGGCAGCGTTCTAAACAACTGGACTGCAGAAGAAATCCCTGTAGCTTATAGAACTTATTCAGAGTAATACTTGGAACATACTTGTTGCTTTAGGACTAGAAGTAATAAGATTCCCTTTTGTGAAGCACGACTTATGTCTAAATATCGTTATTTTCAATGAAATGCATCTCTGTTACCTTTTGAGCAAATCTTCTTCTATACTTTTCACTTCATTCATTATCATGACTATTCTTTTATTCTTTAGATATTCTTTTAAATATTTTCATTCTTCATTCATGATCATACCATACCAGTAAATATGCTTAGATTCTTTTGCTCTATGAACCTTTATTCATCTCCATAACAGGTCCCTAAATATCAATGATTTGAGTAGCACTACCCGTGACTCAGAATGTCCTTTTGAGCAAGATATGGGTACGGAGGATTTTCAGGATTTTGAAGATGACCAGGGTTGTGGCATGTCTCCTGAACTGTTAAGGATGGTAAAACAAGAGGAGAAACAAATCCTACCTCACAAAGAGTCAGTGGAAATAGTGAACCTGGGAGACGGACAAGAAAAGAAAGAAGTGAAGATAGAGCTGATATTACAGCAGAGACAAAGCGAGACCTCATTAAGTTACTCCAAGAATTCAAATATGTCTTCGCATGGTCGTATCAAGATATGCCCGGACTAAGCACTGATACCGTGGTACATCAGTTGCCCATAAAGGAAGAGTACAAGCCAGTCCAACAGAAACTTCGAAGGATGAGGCCAGATGTTTTGCTAAAAATAAAAGAAGAGATCAAGAAGCAATTTGACGCAGGTTTCTTGCAAATGGTTAAATACTCGGAATGAGTAGCCAATATTGTCCCCGTCCCTAAGAAAGATGGGAAAGTACGAATGTGTGTAGATTACAGAGATCTAAATAAGGTTAGCCCGAAAGACAATTTCTCGTTACCTCATATCGACACCTTAGTGGACAATACGACAGGTTATTCGTTGTTCTCCTTTATGGATGGCTTTTCAGGGTACAATCAGATAAAGATGCATCCTGAAGACATGGAAAAGACCACGTTCATAACCATGTGGGGAACTTTTTGCTATAAGGTGATGCCATTTGGGCTGAAGAATGCGGGAGCGACATATCAGAGAGCCATGGTAACCCTATTCCATGATATTGTGCACAAAGAAATTGAAGTTTACGTCGATGATATGATCGCCAAATCCCGAACTGAAGAGGAGCATGTCCAAGTCTTGAGGAAATTATTCTTGAGGTTGAGGAAATTCTAGCTAAAGCTTAACCCAACAAAATGTACCTCGGAGCCAGGTCAGGGAAACTGCTAGGATTTATAGTCAGTGAAAAGGGGATCGAGGTTGACCGAGACAAAGTCAAAGCCATACAAGAATTGCCTCCACCGCGCACCCAAAAAGAAGTTAGAGGTTTCTTAGGAAGATTAAATTATATCGCTCGGTTCATTTCACAACTAACTGAGAGATGTGACCCCATATTCCGTCTTCTTAAGAAACACAATCCAGGCACATGGGATGAAGAATGCCAGAAGACCTTTGACAAAGTGAAGCAATACCTGTCCAATGCCCCAGTATTGACGCCGCCTCATCCAGACAAGCCATTAATCCTTTATTTGACAGTGATGGATAGTTCAATGGGATGTGTGCTTGGTCAGCATGACGAATCGAGAAAGAAAGAGAAGGCAATATACTACTTTAGTAAAAAATTCACGGAATGTAAAACAAGGTACTGGCTAATCGAGAAACTATGTTGCGCCTTGATTTGGACGACTCGAAAATTGAGGCAGTATATGCTATACCATACGACTTGGCACATCTCAAAGCTAGACCCTCTGAAATATATGATGGAGTCGACGGCTTTGAACGGAAAGATGGCCCGATGTCAAATTTTGCTTTCCGAATTTGACATAGTTTATGTGAACCAAAAGGCAGTGATGGGGAGTGCAATGGCAGATTTTCTTGCCAGTAGAGCCCTCGAAGATTACGAACCTTTGGACTTCGATTTCCCTAATGAAGACCTAATGTACGTGGCAACGACCGAAGAAGGTACCCCGGGGAGTCGTCCTTGGAAACTAAATTTTGACGGGGCATCAAATGCTGTGGGCAATGGAATTGGGGAAGTTCTGGTATCCCCGAACGGAGATCATTATCCATTTACCTGCAAATTGGATTTTGATTGCACAAATAATATGGCAGAATACGAGGCTTGTATCATGGGTATCCGTGCCACCATAGAACACAAAATTAGGATATTGGAGGTATATGGAGATTCCACGCTTGTAATTTATCAACTCAAAGGGGAATGGGAAACAAGAGATCCCAAGCTGGTCGACTACAAAAGATTGGCCCAAGAATTGATCAAAGAGTTCGATGACATCACTTTCAATTATCTGCCAAGAGACGAAAATCAGATGGCTGATGCCCTGGCCACCTTAGCTTCCATGGTCCGAGTAAACAAAAATGAGGTTATGAAACCTATACAAATGAGCATTTCACTAAAACAAAACAGACTTTTAGCGGCGTTTTTTTTGGCCTTTAGCTGCGTTTTTAAGCGCCACTAAAAGTGTTTGCGGTGCCTTTGTAAGCGCCACAAAAAACGCCGCTATTACAACCGCCGCAAAATTTTGCGGCGTTTATGTAGAAAAAACTCCGCTAAAGATCATGACCTTTAGCGGCTTGTGATAAAAACGCCGCTAAAAGTCATGGTCTTTAGCGGCGCTTTTCCAAAAACGCCGCTAAAAGTCAGGGTCTTTAGCGGCGTTTTTTTTTCAAACGCCGCTAAAAGTCATGGTCTTTAGCGGCGCTTTTCCAAAAAACGCCACTAAAAATACGAAAATAAGAAAAATTAAAATATTATACTTTTAGCGACGCTTTGACCAAAAACGCCGCTAAAAGTCCTAAAAAATAAAAAAATTAAAATATTACACTTTTAGCGGCGCTTTTACCAAAAATGCCGCTAAAAGTCCTAAAAAATAAAAAAAATTAAAATATTACACTTTTAGCGGCGCTTTTACCAAAAACGCCGCTAAAAGTCCTAAAAATAAAAAATTTAAAATATTATACTTTTAGCGACGCTTTTACCAAAAACGCCGCTAAAAGTCCTAAAAAATAAAAAAAATAAAAAATTATAAAAACGCCACAAATCCAATTTAAAAATATATAATTTAATTTGAAGACGTATTAAAATAAAAATTCACGAACAATATGTATTAAAATGAAAATTCATGAACAAGACATATAAGGAATCGCGATCGAGGTACGTTGATACCAACAGCATGATCAAAGAACTTAATCACATAAGAAAAACACATGGTTAGACAGATCTTTTTACATTTTAATAAATCATAACCATAATTGATACAATTTTATACCCTAATTGCTGCACCAGCTGCAGTTTCCAGTTGAAGAACCTTGATTAATCAAGGTATGACATGTCATTACAAGGATAAAACAGAAAATTTGCACTTACTGATGGATTCAATTTATCCACGATCATTTCTAACAAATTGCTATCAGCTAACCATTGCATTACATCCAAAAAATTAGGATACACATGATCATCAGCACCTACTAACCGAACCAAAACCTGTGAAAAGGCACAAACTTATATCAAATTTCACTCAAAAATATTTAATGAAAACCATATGAAACCCACTGCTGCAATAAAATAACAAAGAATATCTTGGTTACCTCCATGATGGAAGTGATTCCTATCAAATCAACCAGTTGGCGCAACACCTCTTGATGTGTCAGTTAACAAATTGTCTCAGTAAATCCCTATAAATAGATTAAAAAATGTATTCTATCTTTTGTAGTTAATGGATCATAAACTACCAACAAGCTCAATTTTGTCATGCAAATTACTAGGTTTACAGCATTTTACCATGCCAAATCCAGAGAACCAGCTCACTAGAGAAAAAGATGTTTCTAATGGAAGCATACACTACTAAAAATGGGCAGAAGTAACAGCAAGACTACCAACTTGTACCATATAAATTGGATATATATATATATTGGAAATCAATCAAGCTGGTAAGAAAACTTCAATTAATTTAAATACCTTACCAGAAAGCTTATAAAAAAAATTAAACAGATAGAAAAAGAAACAGGTGACTATGACACATAACACAGCAGTTATGATCACTATTGTCAAAAGAAAATAAAGGAAGGGCACTTGAATTAGAATATGCCTAGTTGCTTACTAAAACTAAGAATTATTCTGACATGTCAAAGAGAAATGGAAAAGTAACAACAGTGTAAACTGCAGGATTTGCCTCCTGATATCTAGCAATACTGCAAAAAGTTCTCATGTTAGTATCCTGCTAAAAATGTAAAAATTTCAACAGTAAACATATAAAAAGTTTATCCTGAAGGCAGTATGATTCATTTAATTGATCAAGAACACATGAAGCTGCAGTCAGAAAACGGAAGCATAAACCACCCAATGAACCCAATAAGATTCTTAATACTGGACAACCGTTCAATTTAAAGTGAGTAGCTTATACAAATTAAATCAATGAATTCAACTTAAACCCAACTATTTCATGAGTCAGAGAAAGAAGAAAATTATAGTTTCTGGTCATCATCAATTTCCAGCTTTTTTTGGCAACCAGTAGTCGGATTTGCAATGTTGAACTGAGAAAAAAAAAAAGAAAAAAATCAGCAAAATAAAAAGCCAGGGTACAGTCACAAGTAAATACAAATATATGTCAAAGCAAGTATAATGTAAATAAATATAAAGCAAAACAAACACGTATGTATATTAAAATTCAGACATTGCTGTAATCATCTTTTAATTTATAAGTTATAATATGTACAATAATATAACTTCAAATTATCAAAATTATACACCAACCTTGATTCATTTTACATTTTAAAAAACCAAAAAATTTATAGTGATACTTGGACTTAAAAACTGGTGTGGTGACAATGAAGCCAATAGGATCCTTTGACTATTTTAAACTACAGATACGAAAGCTAATTAAAATTCCTAAATCAAACATTATAAAATAAGACAACCAACCAACCAAATACTAAAATCGATGACACAGTCAATCAGATAATACCAGAAAATAGAAAACAACTCCTTATATAACAAAATTAGCATAATTTTGCCATTGGATAGGCTTCCAAAAAATGACCATTTTCCATTTTCATCAGTTTGTTAGGTAAAAGAAAACTACTGATAAAAATCATCGAAACAAAATATTAACAGCACTACAGTGTTCAAACCCTAAAAATTCTAAATGAGAACTTAAACAGATTAGGCATCTTCAAACAAAAAGTAAGTAAAAAAGGATACTGAAAAGGTAACGCTCCCACCAATCCAACATGTAGAGTCCAAAGGTGACATTGTAGAGATAGATCTTGCGTTGAACCCAATTCATATCTCTAACCCCTAAAAACAAATACAAATAGATGCATGGAAAAATCATTGCAGACACAAACGATGATCAATTCAAAATAATCCATTAAAATTAAAAGAACACAAATTCATTGAAAATGACAATATAGTTATAAAATGTGCTATATACGTTGCTAAAATCATTGTAACTTATAATTCAATTTCGGTCAGCTGCAACATCTTTTTCCTCAATACAACGGCCATGAACCACATATTCATACATGATTATCATAAAGATGTCTTTGGATCAAATAAGAATATAAATTTAAATGCAAGGATTGAAGGAATTCTACGCTAATTTCATTAAGAAATAGCTTCAGATTTCTCGAACAACTTAGCAAAAAATCAAAACAAAATCTTGAGGAGAAATGAATCAAAAGCTTACCTAACCAATGAATACGCCGCCGATGGTCACGAAAATTACGGTTCCGGTTATCGGATCGAGAGTACAAAGCCTATGATTTAGTTCCCGTAACCCTTTGTCACCATCACCATCAACATTCATCTAGACGCTTCCCTGTAAATCAAATTAGACAATACTGGTAACAAACAATAAGGACAGTCCAAGATTGGAACAGTAAAATCCTTCAACTCAAAAAAAAAAAAATAGTACATAGCTTTGTCTTTGAAAAGTCAAACCTCTGAAAATACAGACAGTTCAACTCCCACGTTGTAATTTTGACTAGATTCTTCTCCAAAGGCTGAACTTTGAAGTTTAGGGCAATCCATTGGCTTCCAAACTTGATATTTTCAAATTCGAAATGGAAAAACGATTGGAAGAGCAGAATGGGATGAAAGAAGGAGAGGGTTTTGTAGAGAAGGAAACAGAAGTGGCCGATTTTAACAAGAAAAATTGGATTTTTGACTTTGAAGGGAAAGACAGGAATGGTGTTGAAGTATTTGCTGTGGGGTTTTCGTTTAAAGAGAGATTGAGTTTCATTTGAGGGAAATCTGGGAGAAGAGAAATGAAAGAGGGGAAATTTTAGGAATTGGGGGGAAATTTTAGGGGGAAATTTTAGGAGGTGAAAATAATACGTAGTTTTTGTTCTGATTTTTTTTTTTTTAACATATTTGTTTATATGTTTTTCATATTTTTTTAAATTTTGAATATTTAATTTTTTAACAGAAATATGGATTAAAATATTAAATTTTAAATTTTTAAATATTTTTAAAGATTTTTATAATTTTTAAATTAACATATAAAATAAATAGTATCATGTTAGATTAGAGCCGATTGATAAAGAGAAAGGTTACTTAAAATAATCATGAAAATATATAATATTAATATAGAATTTAATATATTTTGAATAATAAAATAAAAGTTCAAATTTATTATTAGTCATTGTATTATGCCATATTTAATTTCTATATTATAATTTGATCATTTTTAGTTTATTTACTTTCTACATTTTAAAATTTTAGTATTGATCAAATACTAAAAGTTAAATTTGTTAAGTTAAATTATGTTATTTTTGAAAACATATATTAATCTTATTTTTATATAATATGAGAAAAAATTATGTTATTTTAATTAATGAGTTTAATGGTAGACGAAAATAAAAATAAAAAAGCCTAAATTTCAAAAAGTTTTAAAGAAGTATAAAAATTCAAAACAATTGCCAAGAATTTTCCCTAAATTTTTAACAATTTACAAAAAAAAATCGTTGTAGATGGTATATCATAATTTATTAACTTTTAGGAAATATCAGGCAAAAATACGTTTCAATCCAAAAAATATTGGGAAATCCTAAAACTATACATGAATTCTGATTTAATGTGCAATTGTATACATAAACTTTGATTTTGTATAATTTTATACATAAAATTTTAATTCGATCCAATTACTATAATTTATTAACACAATTATTGATATATCGTCATTTTATGTTTACATAAAATGGCCAGTTACTGGTCTGACCGAATCAAAGCCATTCTTCAGACTAGTAATCCCGGCTAGCTCCCAATCCGACCAGCCAATATTATCCGGTTCAAACATCATTGACCAACACTTAAATAGTAAATTGATTTCTAGAATGGTATCATTATCCAGCCTGACAATGAATGAGAAACCGAAAAACCTAGTCAGACCGAACTGATTAATTTTAATTAGATTAGTTCGATTTCTAACACGATCACGAACATATGACATTCTAAGAACCCTACAAATAAGGGTGAAAAAGGCTTGACTAAAAATAGCTCAGTTCCACTGACATCGGTTAACTGATTTACAGACCAAACCGTTCTTTAGTAGCATTGGCCTCTCGTTCACTCGCGTCTTCATTTGATCTACCATAAACCCTAAACCTTATAACCCTAAACACCAAATTCTAAAACACTCGCTCTAAACCATAAACCATAACCCTTAAATATTAGAACCCTAAACTCAAAACCATATCCCATAAACTACAAACCCTTAAACCTTTAACTCCAAACCTTAAACCCTAAATTAATCAGATAAAATTTTAATATTATATATTCTTTCAATATTTTAGGAAATTTTATTTCTTTAGAGATGCATGGGTTATCATTTTTTTTAATTTTAATATATATAAAGTTTATCTATTATTTCTTAAATAATTTCAACTATAATTTTAATATTATATATTCTTTCAATATTTTAGGAAATATTGTTTCTTTAGAGTTTAGGGTTTAGACCGTGTAAGGTTTATAATTTAGGGTTTAAGGATAAAGAGATGTACAATCAGATTTAATTTATAGCATATATTTTTATAATTTCTTAATGATTAAATGAAATTTGATATTCTATCTTCATTCGATAAACCCTAAACCTGTGAACCTTAAACCATACACCCACAAAACCCATAAACCCATAAACCCAAGCCATAACTAATCCTAAACCTGAAACCCTAAACTCTAAACCACAGACCCTAAACCCTAATTCCTAAATCTTGAAATACTGAACTCGAAACCCTAGTCAGCCCATACAAATAACTAAAGTACCCTTAATATATTATAGCCTTAAACCTTAAATTATTTAGATAAGTTTTGAATATTATATAATATTTCTTTCAATATTTTAATAAATTTAAATAATATTTTCAATTTACTAATTAATTTTGTTTCTCTACAGATGCATGGGTTACAATTTTTTTTAATTTTAATATATATAAAGCATATCTATTATCTTTTAAATAATGTAAAATATAATTATAATTTGGTATAAGTACTCTTTATATTCACAAATTTGGAATTTGGTCAATATGCTTTTATTTTTAGGAGTTTAATCTCGTTGCTTTTCTTATTTCAAAATTTAGGTTCAACTATTAACACTCATGAAACCCTAACACATCCCCCTTAAACCTTAAACCGCAAATCATAACCCACATATAATCCCTAAACATTAAAATAGTAACTCCTAAACCTTACACTCTAAACTATATATATATGCTAAACCATAAACCCTAAACTATGATGATAATTAATTTAATATTTTCAAATTAATATATATCTTTTACGATTATATAATAAATTATTTAATATATAAATTTAAAAAATCCAAAAAATGGCTAAAGAAATGGTCGGACTTTTAGCGGCGTTTTTCCAGAAGCGACGCTAAAGGTCGGACTTTTAGCGGCGTTTTTCCAGAAGCGCCGCTAAAGGTCGGACTTTTAGCGGCGTTTTTCCAGAAGCGCCGCTAAAGGTCTCACTTTTAGCGGCGTTTTTGCGGAAGTGCCGCTAAAGGTCGGACTTTTAGCGGCATTTTTGCGGAAGCGCCGCTAAAGGTCGGACTTTTAGCGGCGTTTGAGCAATAAACGCCGCTATATATCATTTTTAGCGGCGTTTTTTAAATAAACGTCGCTATTACTCATTTTTTAGTAGCGGTTTCCTTCAAACGCCGCTAATGTATAATATTTGCGGTGTTTTTCTTTAAAACGCCACTAAAAATGCCGCTAAAAGTCTATTTTGCTGTAGTGTTTATCAAGTCCCAGCTCATTGCTACAGTGTCGAAGAAAAGGAGAAAATTAATCACCCATGGTACCACGACATACTGTAATACGTGAAATCATGAGTACCCTGATCAAGCGACTGAGAATGACAAAAGGACACTGAGAAGACTAGCCTGTGACTATGTCTTAGATGGAGAGATCCTATACAAAAAAGAAAGGATCAAGTACTACTGAGGTGTGTGGACGTCGCTGAAGCTAAGCAAATCCTAGAAGAAGTCCATGAGGGGGTCTGTGGAACTCATGCCAATGGTTTCACAATGGCCAGACAAATCATGAGATTCGGGTATTATTGGTCCATTATGGAGAGAGATTGCATTGAGTATGCCAAGAAATGTCATAAGTGCCAAATTTACGGGGACAAAATTCACGTGCCACCTTCACCTCTGCATGTTATGACTTTCCCCTGGCCTTTTTCTATGTGGGGCATGGACGTCATTGGACCAATCTCGCCAAAAGCTTCCAATAGACATCAGTTCATCTTTGTAGTAATCGATTACTTTACTAAGTGGGTAGAGGCCGCTTCCTATGCTAACGTGACGAAATCGGCAGTCAGCAAATTTTTAAAAAGGGAAATCATATGCCGATATGGAATGCCTGAGAGGATCTTATCCGATAATGCGTTGAACTTGAACAACAGCTCGATCGCAGAGGTCTGCAGGCTATTCAAGATCAGACATCACAATTCATCACCATATCGCCCAAAGATGAACGGTGCAGTAGAAGCAGCTAATAAGAACATCAAGAGGATAGTGGGGAAAATGACTGAGACCTACAAAGATTGGCACGAGAAGTTACCATTTACCCTTTTCGCCTATCGAACATCAGTCAGAACCTCCACCGGGGCAACTCCTTTCTCACTGGTTTACAAAATGGAGGTAGTTTTACCCATCGAAGTTGAAATTTCGTCCCTTCGAGTCTTGTCCGAACTAAAATTAGACGAAGCAGAATAGATCCAGGCACGATATGATCTGTTGAATTTAATTGAAGAGAAGAGGCTGAAAGCTATCCGCCATGGTCAGATATACCAAAAGCGAATGATGCAAGCGTACAACAAAAAGGTGGACCCAAGAGAATTCCACGAGGGAGACTTAGTTTTGAAAAAGATCCTCCCCATACAAAAGGATCTCAGAGGGAAATGGATGCCAAATTGGGAAGGACCTTATGTGGTGAAAAAGGCTTTCTCTGGAGGAGCACTAATCTTGGCCGAGATGGATGGGAAAAACTTATCCAATCCTATAAATTCGGATTCAGTCAAGAAGTATTATGCTTGAAGAGGGAAAAGGCTAAAGTGGAAACCCGCAAAGGGCGCTTTAAAACCTAAAAAAAGCGAAGAGGCCAAAGCGAAAGCCCACAAAGGGCGCTTTGCGACCAAAGGGGTTTTGGGTCGAAAACTCGACAAGGGCGGCTCAAATTTTGACAAAAGGAAGGGTATGTGACGATTTGTTCTCTCAGAATTAGCAAAAAGGAGGAATGTTACACCTCAGAACATCTACAAAGCACTGTAGATCTCCCAATATCTATTCAGCTCAAAATGATCTTAAGAAGGATCAGATAGTGAAACTCAGGCTGCGATGTCTGGGGCACCTACTTTTCTTTTTACCCATTTTTTGTATTCCAATAATGTTTGCTTTTGATTAATTCAATTCCATTCTTCATAAATTCCATTGTTATTCATCATTTAAATCTTTTAAGCTGTTTGCAATTGAAATAACGGTCGATGGACCCATAATGCTTCCATAAAAGGAGTTCTGCTTATTACTCTGGAAGCCTTTAAACAGCGCAGGAACCTAAAACAGGACTGTTGTCTAGAACCACCACACCTAGGGGTTGGAAACGTTCGAGGAATTGGAGTCTAAAATCATAACTATTTCCCCAGATTCTCTGTCAAGGATATCAGACGAGATATTGTGTCCATGCTGTGACCTTGACAAGCGAACGAGCAATTACAGCCCTAAGCTTTTAAAAAAGAGATCATTCTCGTGACATCCTGCATTCATGCAAATGTCCTCTATAATATCATTTAGTTAGGAGCATTCGATTTATTATGATCATTGCATCTTAATCATTATGAAAAATCATGATTCTCATGACCTTCTGTATTCATGTAAATGTCATCCATATCACACGTAGTTAGGAGCACTTGAGTCATTCCGATCATAGCACCCGCATCATTTGGCATAAACACAAGCATATAAAATCGAGTCTACAGGACATGTCCCCAGAGGACGGTGTAGCAACACTGGTGAAGCCACCATCCTATTGCCACTGACCAGCATTGGAATAGGTTGAAGATTATCCTATTGCCACTGACCAGCAGTGGAATAGGGTGAAGACCATCCTATTGCCACTGACCAGCATTGGAATAGGTGGAAGATTGTCCTATTGCCACTGACCAGCATTGGAATAGGTTGAAGATTGCCCTATTGCCACCGACCAGCAGTGGAAAAGGTTGAAGATTGTCCTATTGCCACTGACCAGCATTGGAATAGGTCAAAAAAATTGTAGATCTTGTCGCCCTAACCAGTAGTGAGGCAAGATCGAAGGCAAATCCTGTCTCCCTAAACAGTAGGGAACATGATTTAAGCCATCATCCTATTGCCCTAACCAGCAGTGGAATAGGTCAAAAGATTGCAAATCCTGTCTCCCTAAATAGTAGGGAACATGATTTAAGCCACCGTCCTATGTCCCCGACCAGCAGTGGAATAGGTCAAAAAAATTTGTATATCTTGTCGCCCTAGCCAGTAGTGGGGCAAGATCGAAGGCAAACCCTAAACAGTAGGGAACATGATTTAAGGCATCATCCTATTGCCTTGACCAGCAGTGGAATAGATCAAAAGATTGTAGATCCTGTTGCCCTAAACTGTAGTGGAACATGATCATCATGTCTTCCTAACCAGCATTGGAAAAGGTTGAAGATACAAATATCATCTCCCTGAGATCACAATGGTGTCGATCGAAGCACCAATTCTCGTACCTCTGAAGTTGTAGCGAAGTAGAGCGAAACCACAAATCTCATCTCCCTGAAGTAACGGTGGAGTGGAGCAAAATCACAAGATGTAGTGGACTGGAATGAGACTACCTGAAGAAAAGAGCACTAAAGAAGTCAAGACTCGGCGAGACCGGGCAAAATTGGTCTTTCTTGAAAGTCTTTACCCTATTCCCGTTACACGACAACAAGCAAAGAAGGGCAGCTGTACAAACCAATTTTGCCCGGGGCAAATAAGCCCAATCACCCCAGCCCAACTTCTACAACAAGACCAGACCCAAACTAAAAACCAATTAATCAGCCCGAATACAAACCCGAATGGCCCATTTCACAACCCAAAACCCTTATCAGCCTACTAAGCCCAATACCCTAAAATTAGCAGAAAACCCTAATCCCCTTAAGCCTCTACACCACCGAACCTGCCCCCTGACATTCTTGACACCCACCTGCTCCCTGCACCACTGGCCACCGTCAGAGTCACATCTCCACTTGCGCCGAATACCTGCAAACAATAAATAGGAAAGGACATAGCATTTATCAAGTTGTAAATGATGGCTATAAAACCATTGAAGAACCGATTGTATGGGTCTCTTTTTTTACAATAAGAACAGATTCGAGAATTTTCAAACACCAAAACAGAAGATACAAACGCTTGCAGAACAAATATTACACACTTAAAATCTACTAAAAATCGAAAACAGAGGCAAAGAAGGTGATTTCTTTTTCCTTTTTATTATTTTCGAAATTTTGTTTCCCTTTTCTTTCCTTTCGACATATATATACATATTATTAAAGAAAACAAAAAATAATAAAAAATATATGAAAATTTTTACCTCATCGGAGCTCCGACCGCCGTGCACGGCGACGTAGGCGACGGAGCCCTCAATGGTGGCCGATCGAAGCAATGATGGAAGCTTCAACCTGGAGAGAAAAGAAATGAAGAAGATTTTTTTTAAATCTGAAAACAAATGACCCTTTTTTGATTTTTTTGACTTTTATAAACATTGCAAAACGACATCGTTTTGGTCGGCGTCCATAAGCCCCAAAATGACGTCGTTTTGCCTCCGACCCGATTTTGACCCGACCCGGAGCATAGGATCAGCGTGTTTTTTCAAGGAAGGGCTAATTTCATTTTTAGCCCTTCCGTTTTTTATGGTTTTATGATTGGATTTTCCTTATTTTTAAATTTCGCCCAATAATTTATTTTGATTTTCATTTTGGTCCCTGTCAAGACACTGCGTTTTAGGACAAGGGAACAATTTCCATTTCGGTCCCCCTGCTTTCACGCGCGTTTCAATAAGGCCCTTCCCTCTTTCATTTGTTTCGAATTTGCCCCAATATTCTGTTTTAACCCAATTTTAGTCCTTTTTTTTTGCTATTTTCACTTATTTATTGTTAAATTAATTTCTTTTATATATACTATTATCACTTTATTTAGCATTATACTTGATACTATATTACGTGTTATTATTTATACTATATTATTATTATTATTATTATTATTATTATTATTATTATTATTATTATTATTATTATTATTATTATTATTGTTGTTGTTGTTGTTGTTGTTGTTGTTGTTTATATGTTTATTATTATTGCTATCTATTATTATTACTATTATTGTTACCGTTATTTTCATTATCATATTACTCATATTTTTTTTTACTTATATTATTATTATTATTATTATTATTATTATTACTTCTATTATTATTCCATTATTATCATTTTTGCATTATTATTAGTATTACTATTATTATTATTTTACTACTTTATATATGACTTACTTATTTATCGGTTTTAACATTAAAGTTCTTTTATTTTTATTACTCTTATTTATTGTCATATTTACCTTTTGTCACTTTAACCTATTATTTTCTTTTAAGTTACATAGCTTGTTAATTTCATTTTCTTCTTGTCATGCGTACTATTCATTTATCATTATTTCGTTATACCTGTCAACATTATGATTTATTTCTTTACATTTTATAAACTTGCGTTACATCAACTTTCGTCCAACACAAAATTGCTTTCTTTCCTAAAGGCAATATTTCACATTTAGAAACTTGAGAGATCGTGTCCTAAAGTATTGGGTTGCAATTCTTCTCGTTTGATCTAAATAACCGAATATCCTTTTAAAACAAATACATTTTTAAACAAAAAGCTTATTCTCGGGAACTCGAAGTATCGCGTCCTAAAGCATTGGATGTCATGTTTTGTATTTCCGAGATAAGATTTTCTGAACCAAGGTAATGTTCTGTATTTAGAAGCTCAAGAAAACGTGCCCTAAAGTATTGGGTTTGCGATTTTCTCGTCCATTCTAAATAACAGAATATCCTTCTAATTAAATCCATAAATTTTGAATAAAAGGCAAGTTTAACCTCGAAGGTCAAGGTGTGGTGTCCTAACGTATTGGATATAACATTTTACCTTGAAACGAGACAGCCTTTGGCACACATTTTCAATCTTTTAAAACAAATTTTTTTAGCATCACCATAAAAGAGGGATCGTATTTTTAATTCTTTTAAGTTTTCAAATCTTCGACACTAAAACATTGATTAATCAATTTGGTACCAATTTTGGGCATGACGAGGGTGCTAACCCTTCCTCGCACGTAACCGACTCCCGAACCTGATTTTTCAAAACTTCGCAGACCAAAAAACACTGTTTTAGTAAATCAAAACGTTTTATTAAAACAAAGGTGATCCGATCACACCAAATAAAGATCGGTGGCGACTCCCGTTTTTTAGTTTTCATTTCCAAAACCAAAGTTGTCCTCTGTTTTCCAAGAAAAAATGGTTACGACATAACAAATCTAGTAGGATAGACTTCTAAACACCTCCATTGATTCTTTATTTCATAATCACCATCGCAAAACATGTGTGGATTTCAAATTAGAATATATCTATTCATGTTGTCATGATTAGTCTCCAATTATAATAAACATGATATAATAAATAAATCATAATAAAATACACCTGAGATTCTTTAACATCATTATTATCACCTTGGCTATTATCACGAGTACCATTACAAGTAGTAAAAGAACTTTGTTTTCGTAATAACATTTATAATCTAAGAGTAAAAAAATCATTTAATAAACAAAATCAAAATTTTCGTGTACGATACTTGAAAGTTATTTGATACACATTGTACCAAATTTCAATACCACATATATATTATAAAATCTTATGAAGCTTCTAATCAAATATATATACATTCAATTTAAAAGATATAATACAATCATTCAACATTAGCAAGTTAATAAGACTTAGTAGTTCCTATCAAAATTCCCTTTAATAAACTATGGTAGGTTAATAACACTTTCCACCATAATTTTAATCAAATTATAAGAATATTTAATGACAAGAATTTAATAATCAAATCTTTAAACATATATATATTATGCATTTATAATTTAATAAAAGAATCTTAGTTTAAAAGAAACCTTAATTTCGGGACAATCTTGTAATCTTTGGCTTATACTTGTGATGTGTAAATATGTAGTAAATCTACCATTGTTAAATCAAGAATGTTGTGGTGGTTTATAATATGCTATGTGTTTAAAGATGCATGGTTGATGTTGCTACTTATTTACATGCAACTTACTAAGCTTTATGCTTACTCCCTCTCTTTTCTATTTTCTTATAGTGTCGCCAAGCTAGCTCGGGGATCAACAGACGTCAGAGGCATCGATCACACTATCAATTGGAGCATTTGGTATAGTTAGCCTTATTATTTTAAGTGTGGCATGTGTAGGGACTGGGTCTTTTTGTTAAGTGTCATATTGTTTTGGCCATATGTGTTGGCTTGTCATGAAGTTGATCCATTTTGTCTAAGGCCATGGATAATGGCTAATATTTATTGTTGATTTATGTAATTGATGGTGTTTTTCATGAATGTGCAATTTGCATGGTGAAATATGTGGTTTGTTAATGCATTAATGCGTAAGTTGCATGATTGGATTGATAAAGTATGTGATAAATTTTGCATGTGAATGGAGTGTAGTGGCCATGATGTGTGTATGTCTTGGTTGTGGCTGATTTGGTCAGATGTTTATGTGTGGATTTGTGTTACTTGATATGGCTTATGTTGGTGCAAGTAAGGGTGACAAAAGGGCTTGGTAAATAGCCTTGTTTTTGTCCACACGGGTAGACACACGGGTGCGTGTCTTGGCTGTGTTTGACACACGGTCTCCCCCATGGGTGTGTAGTCCGGTCGTGTGTCCTCTGCACCTTAATTTGGTAAAACAGAATACCTCGTAGTAACCACACGGGCTGAGGCACGGTCATCTGTCTCAACCGTGTAGATGACACGGCCATAATACAAGGGCATGTGCCCAGGCCATGTGAAGTTTGCACCTTAAATGTGAAATTAAATTCACCATACGGCCTAGCACACGAGTGTGTGCCTTGGTCGTGTGACCCTAAAATGTTTCTGACGTTAGAAATAGAATGTTAAGGTTTTAACACACGGGCTGAGACACGGGCGTGTCATGGCCGTGTGAGGGACACGAGCCATGGACACGGGCATTTTCCAGGCCGTGTGAAAACCCCTGTAGGTTTGAAATGAAAAATAAATCCACATGGCTAGGGACATCGGCGTGTGTGACCACACGGTCTGCCCACACGGGCATGTCCCTTGCCACACAGGCCTGTGCCCTTATTTTCAGTGAAATTTTCCAAAGTTTTCTAAAGCGCCTGGTTTAGTACCGAACCATTTCTAAAGTATGTTTTAGGCCTCGTAGACCTATATTAGGGACTTTAAGATAAAGTTTGAAAAGTTTTAAATTTGAGCGAAATTTCATAACCCGGAAATGTTTGTATGCATGTTATTAAGTAAGGTAACGCCTCATACCTTGTTTCGGCATAGGATAGGGTAAGGGGTGTTACATTTAGTGGTATCAGAGCTATGGTTTAGTTAATTCTCAAACAACCTAGCGTGTGTAAGAGTCTAGCTATACATGCCATATATGAATTATGATAGTGTGGCGACTCTTGACAATTTAAAATGTGTTTTTATATAGTAAATGGATATCGACGGAGCAGTGGTGGATGATGTCGAAAGTAATGCGTCGGCTCCCGCAAAAGGGATTGCGCCAGTTGAAAATGGGCTCGTGACACTGAGTCAAGGCGGAAGGGCTAGAGAAGCCTTCCTCCATATGATGAATGCTTGGTATTCGAAGTTTGTTCGTGCAAACCCGAATGCTCTAACTCCTCCACCCCCTCCAATCCCTCAGCCTGTCCCTATAGCTCCCCAAGTAGTGGAAGTGATTAGAAGGAAAAACATCAAGTTGACAGAATTCGGAAGCAAGGGGCTGAGGAATTTCGGGCGGATATAGACTATGACCCAAAAAGAGCAGAGTTCTAGCTAGAAAATACCATTAGGGTATTCGACGAACTATCTTGCACACCTGAGGAGTGTATAAAGTGTGTTGTGTCACTCTTACGAGACTCGGCTTACCAATGGTGGAGCACCCTTATGTCAGTTGTACCAAGGGAAAGGGTAACATGGGAATTTTTCCAAGAATAGTTCTGAAAGAAGTATATTAGCCAAAGGTTTATCAATCAGAAAAGAAAGGAATTCTTTGAGCTAAAAAATGATGGTAACCGAGTATGACCATGAGTGTAACACCCCTAACCCGTATCCATCGTCGAAATTGGGTTACGAGGCATTCTAAGTTAACCCAACCTGAATATGCTCAAATAAACACACACCAGTCTTTATTTGAGTACACTGAATGTATTTAACCTATTTAAAAAATATTCATCACTAATAAACAAAATCAAATTATCCATACATTCAACCGTACAACATTTGCATACATAGACTTCACTACTATTTTTGACCTTTCCTATTTTACTTACATGTGATATTTATAACCAAAACAATGAATTCATTTGCAACATTATTCCTGCTATATTCGGCATTATCACATATAGGTGGTTATTCGAACATTCAAGCCATCTCATTAACAATTCTTTACGTTATTTGTTTACTCCTTTAACATACAGTCCGAACATATAATGATATTAGCATACGGGTATAAGATGTGTATAAGTCTTATCAAATTGTATCTAGTCACTTAGTTACTCCTACAATAGCATGCCAAAACGATCTATTACCATTCAAAAATCTTTTAGACATTTGTACCATATCACAATATCAAGTGTGGTTAAAAATCATTCATCAAGACATATAAACTTATAATAGAATTTAACCATGGCATAATTCATACAAGTTGAAATGACATAGTTTAGCCATCTTTACAAGATTTCTATAAATATTCCAACCCAAAAGATACTATAAAGTGTCTAAGCTTATACATGCCATAATTTCAAAGGTTAAAAGCTAATAATATTAATACCAAGTAGGTGATAATGTGCTTGACTTCGACAAGGATCCCCGAGTGCGAGCTTGATCCAAAAATCTATACTCAAATAAATGAAATACAAACGGTAAGCTATTTAAAGCTTAGTAAGTCATAAGCAAAAGAAGTATACAATTAACCAAGCAATTTTAATAGCTTCTAAATGACTCAACTTTTATCTTTGGTAGCTTGCAATAGCAAAAACACATATTAGGTCATCATTAACCAATATTGAACTTACTTACCATCCAAACCAAAACAGAATATCTACATGCTACATATTCGAACCCAAAATGACTTACCAAAATTTTACTCCAAGGAAATTTAACCATCATACAAGACGTTTATACCTGTCACATCGTTTAACTCCACGAAATATTTTCGTCTAGTAGGAAAATTCAAACATCCATACCGGTAGTACAAATCCCGTAACGTATTGCCCACACAGAGCCGTTACTTACATTTTCGCACACATAGTGCCAACCTTCCGTAACGTATCGCTCACTTAGAGCCATTACTTAACCTGTCCACACACGTGGTGCAAATTTCCCGTAACGTATCGCTCACTTAGAGCCGTTACTGAACCATTCCGCACACACAGTGCCAATTAGCAATCCCCACTTAAACATAACATATGACTTCACATATTATAACATTTAACATACATAATTATACAGATTCAACCCCAAATTCTTCTCTCTTTTTCTTATCATTACAATCGGCCTTGTGCATTTAAACCCATATTTATCCATTTTATCACTACTATCCCTCATTTCATATTCTCTAATTAACTACAAATCAACCCAAAAATATTTATTCAATCCAAACATATTTACCTTTCTTACCTATGGCAACATATCTTTATACTTACCTCAACCATCCAAAACATTTCAATATATATACATACATATACATTCTCATGGTATTAACACATTCGGCAATCACATTTAAATCAACCTATCCCATTCGACATTCTCAAGGATATATATATATATAGGTATAAATGTATATGTATTTACATGCACTCATATCCGTACAATTACCATGTATATAAAATAGTGTGTATTCGACTCCTTATCTCAATTGTACATAAGCATGTATCTATAATTCCACATTAACTTAACTACCATGTATAATATACCATATGCCATATTCGGCCAAATTGAAAATGAGAGCATTTATGTTACTTAAACATGTACATATACATAGAGAAAATTCACATTAATCTAATTGCTTAGGGACTTACATTGGAAGTCGATAAACTTGAGTTTCCCGGCTATTCGTTTACTTTAGCTTTTCCCCGGTCTAGCTCCTTCTCTTTTTGTTCATGATCTATGAAATGCCAAATAAAGCTTGTTCATATGCACTTTTACTTAATCTAATTCAAAACTCAAGATTATATAATTTTTACTATTTTACCCCTATAATTTTACAACTTTTTCAATTAAGTCCCAAGTATAAAATTCACAAAATATACTTAATTCGAATTTAATTCTTCATGGTTGAATGCTATTTACCCCTATTCGAATCCATACAACTCAATTTTTGTACAATTTAACCTTTCACTAATTATTTACAAAAATTGCAATTTACCCCCTAGTTTCGGCTCCTTGCAATTTAGTCCCTAAACAAAATCACAAGAATTTCATGAAATTCGGACCTCCTTAAGAGACGAATCTTCTTCCCTCATTCACAAGTTCATATAAACCATTTATTTATGCAATTATACTCCCAACTATTTATTTCCATAATTCAAACCTTCATACATTGTAACACCCCAAACCCGGCCCATTCGTTACGACCGAATTTGAAATGCCACTGCGGAAAAGCGTTTGAAAATATTCTTACTTAAAAGTGAAAACCGTTCAAGATTTGTTGCCTTTAATAAAACAATTTCGTAATTTAAAACATTCTAAGTAAAAATTAAGTTGTTATAAAAATATCCGGATTAAAACTTTATTATATATATAGATTTAAATAAAATCGTTTGCAAATGATATTTCCATTATCAATCCATAATAAATCAAAATATTAAACTTAATGAAAAACACTTAGACAAAATTTAAATACTTTTAGGGGCCTTATTACAATAATTGAATTATCAAAATACTGAAAATATAAATACTTAATTAATTAAAAATATCCTTCTGCATGAAAATCTGCTTCTGCATGGCCACCCTTGTATCCACTCCAACCCGGTCCAATTTCACGATCACCTGCGATGTTGGTAAATATTTGGGTGAGTCATACAGACTCAGTGTGTAATTAAACCACTAAATTCCACCCACATGTTAACCCCATATTAACCCATACATCAGATAACAAATATCATATTCACATATTTACCACATTCTGGGCTTGGCCCACATTCATATCACATGCATATAATAGTGTAAATAACCATATATTTCCACACACTGGGCTTGGCCTGTAATATCCCGGGTTAGGGGCTATTTTGTTGTTGCATGATATTGCATGTGTTTGGTGTGCTGTGTTGTTGTTTGTGTTGTATCAGGGCTTAATTGTAGTCTAGGAGTATGCCTGAGTGAATGGGAAAATTTTGGTTTTTGGGTGTTAAGTGAAGGGAGCTGAGGAAGCTGGGGTTTAAGAATTTTATTTGTTGTTTTGTTGCACAAAAAAAGTGAGCTGGAAAGGTGGCAAGCATGCGTTACATGGGGAGCTTGGTGTGGCGTCATCTACATGTGGTGGAGGTCTAGTGTTCGAGCTGCAGAGTCTCCATTTTTTGGCTCATTTTGGACGGCATGGAGGAAGAGGTTGAGAGCAATTTGGATTCTACTTGGACCAAGTCTTCACATTCAAACGTGTGGTGGAGAGGAACTTTAGGAGAAAGTCTTGGTCTTGTTGTTTGAACGTGAGGATGTGAGCATGGGGGGATTTGGCCGAATTGTTGGGGGGTGTGTGGGGGAGTGGACGGCATAGTGTGGGTTAGGGGGGAGGCCGAATGTACTCTTGCATTTGGTACATTTTCGGTCAAGCTTTGGTAAACAAGAAAGCTCTCATTTTGTCAGTTTTAGCCGAATTTTCAAGAGTGTTCTTTTGTTTTTCTTCCTTTTGAAACAGAAAGTCAAGCTCTCATCTTGCCGAAATTATTTGCCTTTTGAATTGGGTGGCCGAATGTCATTTTGAAGGCACATCTTCGGGTGAATCTCTTCTTTTTTTTATTAGCCGAACCATTTCCCCTACATTCTTCTTCTTCTTCATTTGAGCTAAGCTGAATCTAGCATCCCACCTTCCTCTCTTTTCTTCTCTTAACCTCTTGTAGCCGAAACACTCACCTTCTCAAGCACCTTCATCTTTTCTTTTCTTGTTCGAAACCGAAAGTTTCTACCCTCTATCCATCTTTTGTTTCTTCTTTCCAAAAACCATTAGCCGATTTCTCCAATTGTTCTTCTTATTTCTTTTGTGCCTAACCTAGACTTTCATCAACATTTTCTTTATATCCTTTCTCTCGAAACCGAATTTGGGTTGTGTGTTAAAACACTGTGGCCGAATCCTTCTCCCTGTTAAAGGTGTTAGCCGAATCCATTTCCTCTCCTAGAAGTCCCCTTTTGGCCGAATTTTGGGTGTTGGTAAGTTTTTGGCCGAATGGCCATTCCTTTTTCTCTCTAGTGCTATGTCGATTTTGGATGGTGAAAGGAGTTAACCTCTTATTTTGGAACTTAATGCTTGATAGGGCATTCGGGATTCAAGCAGTCAACAAAGCCTTCTCACAAGAACTTGATCGATTGGTAAGTAGTGGTTGTGGTAAGTGATTGGTATTGGCATTGATCGTTCAATCTTTTGGTTTCGGTTAAGTCAAGGTTATTAAGGTTTAACTGTTCTCTTTTAGGGGTTGGCCGATTGTTGGAAAGAGAACTACTGTGGTTCGGGTTTGATAAGAAATCAAACCAATAGCAAGGTAAGGGTGATTCGACAAACCCTTTTGGTCTAAATGATGTTGGCCGAATGGTTTATATGTACTAACCCCCCCTATGTTTGACCGATTCTAGGAGCAAGTTAATCAAGGGACTTAGATCGCTTTGTCAGGATTTCTAGACTCGTATTACCAGGTGTGTAAACTAACACACTGTTACTTAGTAATGTTATTAATAAACCTGTTTGCCTGTTAAAAACCATAACAGTATGATGGATAGTTGGATACCCAAATGGGGTATATGTACGGATCCGGGTAAGTCTATTTTATTACAAGTTCTATTATGGATACCTTGGATATTATGATCTATGTTATATATATGCTATGAGATGCAATGTTGAGTAAGCTTGCATGAGTTACATGATTTGCATATTGTGCATGAGTCAGTATGACATGTACGGGATTGATGAGAGGAGGGGGATATGATATGATATCCGTGTCTTTGGGACACTGTGTCTTTGGGACACCAGAGGTTTGGCACCTCCAGTGGTTTGGTACCACAGTGATATTTTGTGACTTTGGGTCACCAGAGGTTTGGCACCTCAGCGTCTCGTCCCAGTGGCTTAGTACCATGGTGGGTTGGCCCCACAGTTGATTATACGGGATTGACGCCAGTGATTTGGTATCACACGATGGGTTAGCCCCATCACTCGATTATCGTGACTACGGTCACCAGTGGTTTGGTACCACATTGTGTCTTTGGGACACCAGAGGTTTGGCACCTCATTGCGACTCGTCCCTGTGGTTTGACACCACCGTGGGTTGGCCCCACTTGAGATATGGGATTGTCTGCTAGTGATTTGGTATCACACGATGGGTTGGCCCCATCATTGGATTTGTGACTTCGGTCACCAGTGTTTTGGTAACACGTTGTGACTATATATCACCAGTGGTTTGGCACCACAATTATGGATATCGTGACTTTAGGTCACCAGTGGTTTGGCACCACCAGTGGTTTGGTACCACACGGGGTAGAAAAGGCGATACGGATGGTTAGGATCGGGTTGCATTAATTATGTTGCTATGTATGATGTGTGTTAGCATGTTGTTTTACCGGGAGCGGGATTTATGCACTGAGTCATTCGACTCACCCTCTCTTTTGACATTTCAGGTGACTCGTAGGCGCGGACATGGAGCCGGGGTGGACTCGGGGTGCACATGCCATGCTTTAATAAAAGTTTTGCTCAGACTATTCAATTTGGGTACTTTAACTTATTTACTTTTAGTTGGGTTTTAATTTGGATTTGTAAAAGGCCTTTGATTTATGTTCTATGATGTTTATGTTTGATTAGATTTTGATATGCCTTAACAAGATAACCTAGTATGAATTTTTCTAAAATTTGGAAAGACAATGATTTCAAAATTATAACGCAACGTGTTTTTAAACTATACCATCGGGTATCTCACGATGTTTCGTTATAAAGTAAACTCAAATGATTTTCAAACCAAACTCGATATTCTACTAAGTCAAAAATGTTTTAAAATAGCACTAAGAAACTATTGGAAATGCTAAATGGAATCAACTCATTTTTAACTATATACTTTGGATAAGTTTCAAAATCTAATCAAACAAGCCTACTCCAATTTTCTTCAAGTTCACTATGTTTTCACCCCGCTTTTAAACGAAAAATCTTACCTCTCAAAAACGTTTTCCCCCGTAACATACCAGATTCGGACGTGGTGTCCTGTCCGGGTTTGGGGTGTTACAATTGTGGACCCAAAACCCTCAAAGCCGAGTTTTGAACCGGGCTCTGATACCAAACTGTAACATCCCCGAACCCGGCCCATTCACTACGACCGAATCTGGTTATGTTAGTGCGGAAAAGACGGTGGAAAATCTATTTAACTTAGAAAAATTTAGTAAAACTTGCTAACTTTTGAAAAATCCATGTTTATTTCAACTTATGAGTAAAACTTTGTTATTAAAATGAGTATATTTTAATAACAAAGTTTTACTCATAAGTTGAAATAAACATGGATTTTTCAAAAGTTAGCAAGTTTTACTAAATTTTTCTAAGTTAAATAGATTTTCCACCGTCTTTTCCGCACTAACATAACCAGATTCGGTCGTAGTGAATGGGCCGGGTTCGGGGATGTTACAGTTTGGTATCAGAGCCCGGTTCAAAACTCAGCTTTGAGGGTTTTGGGTCCAAAAACATTTTTAAAATGGGCTTTTGAAAGGTTTGGGCTTTTATAAAAAGTTTTCAGGTTATTCTGGCATGGCACCTGTACCTCCGGCCCGAGTCCACCAGGTAAGTACTTCAGACTTGTGAAGTAGTTTGATATATGAATTGATTTGGGCTTAGTTTGGGCTCGTAGAATAGAATAATAGGATCTGTTGGACCCTAGGACTAGACTACTCAAACATGTGCATAAGACTTAAAGCTTTTAAACAAACCTGTGAAGTAAGTCGTCGAGTAAGGTGTGGTAACCTTGGTACGCATGTCGAGGCTTGGATCCGGGAGAGTTAGGTACTTAAGCAGTCCTCGAGACTCACCTCCTCTTCGCGGGAATCCTACCTGGTGCGTAGCTACGGTTCACCTTAACCAAGAGGACTCGTTCATAGGCTAAACCGATATTAAAACCCGAAAGGAATTTGACCTGATTGTTTTAAAATCTCCTGTTTTAAAAATTTTTCAAACTTACCCCTTTGGTTTGTGAAACCCTAAATTTGATTTTGAGGGACGTTTGTCGATTTACAAAATTACCAAAATGCCCCTGTGTTATAAAATTACCGTTTTACCCTTAATTTTTGATAAAATGCTTTTTACTTGGTAAAATACCAAAATCTCGAGTTTTCAAAATTAAGATACCTTGGTTTGTGAAAATTTACAAAATTACCCTGTTGACAAAAAATTACCAAAATACCCCTGGTTTTTAAAATCCTGCTATATCTTTAATTTGCGAAATTTTCAAAAATACTCTTCAATTTTTTTTGAATTTCAAAAAGATCCTGACTTATTAAAGTTTTTGAATCGCTTTGGTTATTACCGATATGCCCCGATAGGAAAATGACGAAAATACCCCTGGGTAGGAAGTGGAACTTGATTGCTCGAAAGAACTACTCTCGGAAACTTCATTGCATAAAATTGCTCGTGGATAAAACAGTGAAACAAGAATTTCTAATGCATAAAACTTGTTAATCAGAGTTGCGCAGCATAAGCGAAGGTGGTAAGATAGGTTGTGCAGATGTTCGTTAGCTAAGTAATTTCGGGGACGAAATTATTTTAAGGAGGGTAGAATTGTAACACCCTGGTTTTAGGGGTTGGATTTTTGGTGCTTAGCTCGGGTGTTGGCACACTTTAGGGTGTGGTTGGGTAAGTTTTAGGGGTCCTGAGAACCCTAGGTGATGGTAGAACGCTTTGGAAAATTTTTAGTTTTAGGGGCTAAAAAGGAGAACTTGGATAGAGGGGGTCTTAAGAGAATTTTTGGTGGAGTTTTGGCACAAAGAGTGGCTTGGCAGAGTGGCAAGGAGGCGCCACTTAGAGCATGGAGAAGTGACGCCATTTGCAGGGGGAAGGGGCTCAGGTTCGATTCGCAAGGGTAGCTTTTGGGGCCTTGTTTTTGCGTCAAAGAGGATAGAAGCTGGGCGGTTTTTGGATGCTTGAAAGGTGGAGAAGACTTGGTCATCTTTTTTTTAAAATTTGGCTAGGTAAAAGTTTGACTCGTTCAAACTTTTAAAATGGATGGAAGGGAGGTGTTTTAGGAGATTTGGGGATTGTTTTTTTGGGAGTTTGGGGCTTGGCCGAATATTATAAATAGGGGGGAGGGAGGTGCTTGTTTCATTCATCATTTGTTTCTCTCCCTTGCCAAAAATTTCTTTCCTTTGTTTGTATTTATTTTCCCTTGTCCATTGCCGAAAGTTAGTCCAAGCAAACCCCTTTTTCATGCCATTTCTTTGTAGCCGAAAGTAGCAGAGGGCTTAACCTTTTATGAACCTATATCCCTCTCCCTTCTCACCTTTTTTCTTTTTAAACCTTGCTTAAAACGTAACCATCCATAGAAAACTACCATTGCTGAAATCCCAAACACTATCTAAGAGCCTTGCCGAATCATCCATTCTCACATTCTCTTCACTTTGGTTACAAGTCCCTGAGCCGGACCTTACTTCCTTGGTGGTGGTCGTTTGTAGCTGGAGCAAAGGGTAGTGGTTAGCAAGGCCGATTGTAGGCGAGAAGAGCCTAGCGTAGGAGACCTTTCGAGAGGCGATTAGTCAACGGTTGCAGAAGCAGAAGTAGCGTTTCAGGTTTTTGGTATCATTTAGGTGCGTAATCATCGCACTATTTCTGTGGTTTTGGTTTGCTAACATGTTTATATGTGTATTATGTGTGGAAGCCGTTTATAATGGCATAAGTGATGAGAACCGGTGATGGTAAGATTAATTGTGATATATTTATGTATGTATAAATATTTATATATTTATGTGATATGATGACTTAACGTGTTGCATATATATAGTTGCATGGGATTTGGGCTTGATTCGATGAAGAAGGAAGTGTACACAAGGTGTACGTGGTCTAATGATAGCTCCGGCTACATTAGCGCTTGGGGATTAGCTGTGTGCTACCTCAAGGGAGGTGTTGGCTCGGTGCCCATCTCGGCGGTTGATTGCTATGTGCATCACCGTAGACAGATTACGATATTGGATCACTTGGGTTGATCGGTGGCTCAGCCACGGCCTTGAGCAGCGAGCTTGCCAAGGTAAGATGTTATGGATCACAATGTGATCGGTGGGGAGTTTCCCACGGCCTTAGGCGGGGAGTCTGCTAAGGTTGGTGTACGGTTGGACAATGGGTTGGGCTGAGATGCATTCTTGCATGATTTGTTTCGATGGCTGTGTGGGTATGGGCCAAGCCCATACGGATGGAAATATGTGTTGTGGTTATGCACTGAGTCAGTGGACTCACTCTTTCATTAACCATTTCAGGTGACGCGTAGTTGGATCGGGTTCGGAGAGGACACATGGTGGCCCATGCAGAAGAAGAGATTAAACGTTTTAGGCTTACTTTAAGTATTTGGGTTTAAATAGAATATGTAATAAAGGCCTTTTTACTCTTATTTATTTTGAGTTATTATTTTATGGGTATTTATTATGGTTTGATGAATTTTGAAACACTATGTGGAGATGATTATATTTTTCCAACCTACTTATTCAATTTGGGTTTGTATGTATATATTATTAAAATGAGTATATTTTAATAACAAAGTTTTACTCATAAGTTGAAATAAACATGGATTTTTCAAAAGTTAGCAAGTTTTACTAAATGTTTCTAAGTTAAATAGATTTTCCACCTTCTTTTCTGCACTAACATAACCAGATTCGGTCGTAGTGAATGGGCCGGGTTTGGGGATGTTACATGGCCCATTACCACATTATTCCACATATCATATACTGGGCCTGGCCCATTTCTCATTCCAATCCACGTTCACATTTTGGGCTTGGCCCATTTCCACATTAATACCTCATTTCACAGGTCACATAGAATTATGCAAAGTGCACCCAACCCAATCCTAGGGTCCATCCGCTACACACCCCCTTATCCAGCCTACCACACACCAGGGTATTAATAAATCACCCTCTCCTTTTCACTCCAAAAAGGCAATCAATGCCGTCCACGTGTAATAAAGCACAAAAATCCACAACGTGACCTCAGTCAGCGCCAATCCACGATGTAGCCGTAGCTAACACCAAAACCACGATGATAAATATATCATCTACCACGATATGGCACATAGCCGATATCAACCACGACGAGGCACACAGCCACTCATCAAGCCACGCGAACTAAATCGCAATTAATCCACAACGTGACCTCAGTCAACGTCAATCCACGATGTAGCTCAAGGCTAACATCAAACCACGCACTCGAAGTGCACCCGTACCTTCTTTCATATTCAGATCCCATCCCATGCACATGCAACATATATGATGACATGATGAATAAAGCATGTACATGATATTCAGGCATACAATCATAATCATAGGCATACTCACATATATAAATTAATAATCACATCCCAACAGATTCGATACTAACCTGGTCATAGACATACCCTTTAAGAGTATCCATTTCACATTAATCACTGCACTTATGAGTAACCACATAACACATGCAAATATCACATAAATCCTGGAAAACAGTAGGCTAACTACACACCTGATCACTTGTAGAACTACGCTTTCAAGATCGACGCTATCACTAAGTGATACTACGGCTATCTGCCTATTTTGCTGCTCTGACGCTGGTCCACACCCCGGCGGCCAATCCCGAACTACCGAAATGGCTCTCCTTTTAAACTTGGTAATAGGAACTTTCCCTTTACCTTCTTGATTGGCATCCATGTCCATTAATGATATCTTAATCAGAACCAAACGGTTAACTGATAACATCATAATCTAAATATACCAAATCTCAACTATACTTACTAAATATTCTTACCAACGAATCGAATCCCGAAAGACTCCCTCAATGCACCTTGACGTTAGCTACATATAAGAGAATATATCACTTATTGCCTTAAGAAAACATTCGGCCAACCCATAGCCAGAGTTTAATCACTTGATTCGGCACCCTTAAGAAAAATATCCAAAACCGATTACTAAAGGAATACTTACCACTATCGTTGCTTACCCTTAATGGTCAATCTTAAGGCCTCTTCAGCCTAATTTACTCTTCTCACTTAAAATTCCAAAAATTTCCAATGCATTCCCTTTTAATCCTAGAGTTTCCAAAAACTCCTAAAATATATCCAAACACACTCCAAGCCTACTATCACTTGAATTATGCATTGAATGCATAACCCCTAATCTAGGATGTTACAGTTCTACCCTCCTTAAAAATAATTTCGTCCTCGAAATTACTTACTAAATCGTACCTCTTAACTCATCACCCTACTCTATCGCTGCGCACTCTGATCTTAACAAAACTAACACATTCCTTAGATACTAACTCGAAATTCGCATTCAAGGTTCCATACACTTTGCTAGCATACAAACACAAACTATCTCATAACAATCAAGTCAATAAAGAGATTCCAGGGTTAGGAAACATACCTTGGTTGCCTAAGCCAACCTTGGTTGCCTCACATCCGAAGCTTTAGCACCACCGCTTGGTGTTCCATGACCTTGACCTCGAGCTCTATCCATCACTTGAGGACATTTCTTAACCAAATGAGCCTTAGACCCACACCGGTAACATTCCTTACTATTTCCCCAACATTCTCCTAAATGAGCTCTTCCACACTGGGCACATATACGACTCCGATTCTCAGCCACTGGTACAGGTGCACGTACAGAATTCTCGATCCTTGGTCTTTTCTGCACATCTCTGAACGATGCTGACGGTCCAAAACTTCTCTTATTCTCGTTCCTATTCTTTTCCCGATTTTCTCTTACCGTCCTCTTAACTTCTTCAGCTATCCGAGCTTTCTCTACCAAAATGGCGAAGTCTCTTTCTCTGTGCGGAGCAATCAACTCTCGCAACTCATTTCGTAGCCTATCTTCGAACCGGACACACCTTTCGTAATCAGTAGCCACGATCCCTTTGGCGTACTGACTTAACCGTACAAATTCAGCTTCATACTCTACTACTGACTTGCTTCCTTGAACCAAGTTTAGAAATGCCTTTCTCTACGAGTCTAAGTAGCTGGCTCCTACGTACTTCCCTTCAAACTTAAGCTTAAAATATTCCCAATCCACTCGATCTGCCGGAACACCTTGCCTGACAGTGAGCCACCATCGATAAGCTTCATCTCGGAGCAACGAGACAGCACCTTTCAGCTTTTCCTCAGGAGTACAGTCCAAATCGTCCATGATTCTTTCGACTGCCTCCAACCAATACTTCGCTACATTCGGAGCCACTCCCGATACTCCTCTAAAAACTTCGGCTCCGTTCGACCTAATCTTTCTGATACTGATTTTCGAGCTCCATTTCCCACACTAGCTCCTGCCACTCACTCGAGCACTCGTAGCATAGCCCGTGATACTGCGTCATCTTCTCCTATCTGATCTTGCTCCTCCGTGCCCACTGCTGGCGGCGGCACTTCATTTTCTGACCCATGGCCAGACCCTACCGGTTCCGATACTGCCATACCTCTACCGCGTCCACGACGACCACGTCCCCTAGAACTCATTTCTAACGTCGTGATTTATCTGATTAAAAATTTTAATACATTAGTACTTTTGTTCCACTGATTAACCGCGAACAATTTTATGAAAAGAGTTTTAGAAGTGGTTCTTTCGTATTCATACATGCACACAGTCTTCACATTCATTCATCCATCAATCAATTATGAACTTTCGTTCATTCAGAGAAATGTTGTAGTTCTCATTGTTGTCGTTTTTTTTCCGCTACCCAGGGGTATTTTCGTAATTTGCCCTACTGGGGTATTTTTTCGAAATTTTTCAAAGAAAAAGTTCCTTGGTGATTTTATCAAAAAGTATTTTAGAATTTTTAAATTCCGAGGGTATTTTGGAAAATTTGAAATCCGGGGGTATTTCGGTAATTTTGGACCTCGGGGGTATTTTGGTAATAAACCAGGGTAAATTTGTAAAGCTTAATAATTCCGGGGTATTTCCAAATTTTGCAAAACTTTGAAAGTTCTTTTTGAGAATTGTACTTTCCAAAATGATAATATTGCAAAAATTTTGGAAATCAGGGTCATTTTGGTAATTTTGTAAGTTAGGGGCAATTTTGTGATTTTCCAAAATCAAGGTATTTTGGTATTTTGTAAAATATGGTTTTTGAATACTTTTACAACGTAGGAAAATTTTATTAAAATCGAGGGTAATATGGTAATTTTAGAAACCAAGGACATTTTTGTAATTTTACCACTAGGGGTATTTTAGTAATTTGGCAAACCGAAAAATTTTTTCGAGAAATTTTCAAAATAGATTTTGTTACAAATCGAAGGGGTAATTTAAGGATTTTAAAAACTAAGGTGTTTATAAAACAGTATGGCTAGTCCCTTTCGGGTTTTAATTATCGGGTTTAGCCTGTGAATAAGTCCTCTTGGTTAGGGTGAACCGTAACTATGCACCAGGTAGGATTCGAGTAAAGAAGAGGTGAGTCACTAGGACTGCTTAAGTACCAAGCTCTTACAGAATCCACTCCTAGACATGCGCACAATGGTTGCCACACCTTAACTCGGCGACTTAGACACAGGTTTGTTTAATTATCCTTAAGTCTTATGCATGTGTTTGAGTGTACTAGTCCTAGGGTTCAATAGCCCTATTCTTCTAATCTACGAGCCCAAATAAGCCCATAACATTCACATATACAAATCACTTCAACAATTAGAGGTACTTACCTGGTGGACTTCGGGTCGGAGATACAGGTGCCATGCCAGAATAAACTTGAAAAATTTCATAAAAGTCCATATTTTTGAAAAGCCCATTTTCAAAAATGTTTTTGGGCCCAAATCCCTCAAAGCTGAGTTTTGAACCGGGCTCTGATACCAAACTGTAACACCCCAAACCCGGCCCATTCGTTATGACCGAATTTGAAATGCCACTGCGGAAAAGCGTTTGAAAATATTCTTACTTAAAAGTGAAAACCGTTCAAGATTTGTTGCCTTTAATAAAACAATTTCGTAATTTAAAATATTCTAAGTAAAAATTAAGTTGTTATAAAAATATCCAGATTAAAACTTTATTATATATATAGATTTAAATAAAATCGTTTGCAAATGATATTTCCATTATCAATCCATAATAAATCAAAATATTAAACTTAATGAAAAACACTTAGACAAAATTTAAATACTTTTAGGGGCCTTATTACAATAATTGAATTATCAAAATACTGAAAATATAAATACTTAATTAATTAAAATATCCTTCTGCATGAAAATCTGCTTCTGCATGGCCACCCTTGTATCCACTCCAACCCGGTCCAATTTCACAATCACCTGCGATGTTGGTAAATATTTGGGTGAGTCATACAGACTCAGTGTGTAATTAAACCACTAAATTCCACCCACATGTTAACCCCATATTAACCTATACATCAGATAACAAATATCATATTCACATATTACCACATTCTGGGCTTGGCCCACATTCATATCACATGCATATAATAGTGTAAATAACCACATATTTCCACACACTGGGCTTGGCCCATTACCACATTATTCCACATATCATATACTGGGCCTGGCCCATTTCTCATTCCAATCCACGTTCACATTTTGGGCTTGGCCTATTTCCACATTAATACCTCATTTCACAGGTCACATAGAATTATGCAAAGTGCACCCAACCCAATCCTAGGGTCCATCCGCTACACACCCCCTTATCCAGCCTACCACACACCAGGGGATTAATAAATCACCCTCTCCTTTTCACTCAAAAAAGGCAATCAATGCCGTCCACGTGCAATAAAGCACAAAAATCCACAATGCGACCTTAGTCAGCGCCAATCCACGATGTAGCCGTAGCTAACACCAAAACCACGATGATAAATATATCATCAACCACGATATGGCACATAGCCGATATCAACCACGATAAGGCACACAGCCACTCATCAAGCCACGCGAACAAAATCGCAATCAATCCACAACGTGACCTCAGTCAACGTCAATCCACGATGTAGCTCAAGGCTAACATCAAACCACGTACTCGAAGTACACCCGTACCTTCTTTCATATTCAGATCCCATCCCATGCACATGCAACATATATGATGACATGATGAATAAAGCATGTACATGATATTCAGGCATACAACCATAATCATAGGCATACTCACATATACAAATTAATAATCACATCCCAACAGATTCGATACTAACCTAGTCATAGACATACCCTTTAAGGGTATCCATTTCACATTTATCACTGCACTTATGAGTAACCACATAACACATGCAAATATCACATAAATCCCGGAAAACAGTAGGCTAACTACACACCTGATCACTTGTAGAACTACGCTTTCAAGATCGACGCTATCACTAAGTGATACTACGGCTATCTGCCTATTTTGCTGCTCTGACGCTGGTCCACACCCCGGTGGCCAATCCCGAACTACCGAAACGGCTCTCCTTTTAAACTTGGGAATAGGAACTTTCCCTTTACCTTCTTGATCGCATCCATGTCCATTAATGATATCTTAATCAGAACCAAACGGTTAACTGATAACATCATAATCTAAATATACCAAATCTCAATTATACTTACTAAATATTCTTACCAACGAATCGAATCCTGAAAGACTCCCTCAATGCACCTTGACGTTAGCTGCATATAAGAGAATATATCACTTATTGCCTTAAGAAAACATTCGGCCAACCCATAGCCAAAGTTTAATCACTTGATTCGGCACCCTTAAGAAAAATATCCAAAACCGATTACTAAAGGAATACTTACCACTATCGTTGCTTACCCTTAATGGTCAATCTTAAGGCCTCTTCAGCCTAATTTACTCTTCTCACTTAAAATTCCAAAAATTTCCAATGCATTCCCTTTTAATCCTAGAGTTTCCAAAAACTCCTAAAATATATCCAAACACACTCCAAGCCTACTATCACTTGAATTATGCATTGAATGCATAACCCCTAATCTAGGATGTTACATACATACCTTTCATCTAAAATTCCTATTCAAACATGTTGATGTCCTAAATATGCTTAATGTTCTTTTATCAAACATAACAAAACCAAGATGTTCATCCATGGCAATGAGCTTTAAACTCCAACATTTCCACATGTATTTGATAAAATTCAAGATAACCCACACAACCATGCAAGAATCTATCAAAATTACGCTTAATATCTCACCTTAGGAGCACATGCAATGACCAACTATGGAAGCTCAAAATTTCTCTTCTTCTTCTCTTTGTTTTCGTGAAGATGGTGAGGAAGTGGAAATAGAGGAATAAAAAAAATGTATTTCTTATTTTTATTATTCTTTATTCATTTCATAACATAAAATAAATAATTAAAATTCCATCAACATAAAATCAACTTAATTTATATATATATTCTAATCATTGCCGTCCACTACCTTAATTTTTGGGTTATTTGACATGCAAATCCCTTTTTTTCAAACAACACTCAAATTAAACCCTTCAATTTAATGAATGCTACTTTTATACTTTACCTATTTGATCCTTTCTCTTAATTCAAGCATACCAAGCAATCAAAATTGCACAATTCAACACACAACACATAAAATAAATAAATATCATGAGATTTCCTACTCGGATTCGTGGTCCCGAAACCACTGTTCCGGTTAGGGTCGTAATTGGGCTGTTACAACTCCCCCCTAAAAGAAATTTTTGTCCCCGAAAATCTTACCGACGAATAAGTGTGGATAATGTTCTTTCATTGATTCCTCTGTCTCCAAAGTTGCTTCCTCAACCCCATGTTTATGCCACAGTACTTTAACTAGTGCTATTTTCTTATTTCGCAACTCTTTCACTTCATGAGCTAATATGCGAATCGGTTCTTCTTCATAAGTCAAATCGGGCTGAATCTTGATTTCTGATGGACAAATCACGTGAGAAGGATCGAATCTGTATCGTCGAAGCATCGACACGTGGAAAACATTATGATCCTGTCTAGCTCAGAGGGTAACCTCAATCTATACGCCACTGGCCCGATACGCTCAATAACTTCATACGGCCCAATAAATCTCGAACTCAACTTTCCTTTACGACCAAATCTAAATATCTTTTTCCACGGTGAAACTTTCAAAAACACCCGATCTCCAATCTGAAACTCAATGTCCTTACGTTTCAAGTCTGCGTCAGACTTTTGACGATCCGATGCTGCTTTCAAACTATCACAAATTACTGCTACCTTCTGTTCAGCTTCTTTGATCAAATCAACCCCGTGTATCTTGTTTTCACCGAGCTCGATCCAGTACAAAAGGTGTACGGCATTTACGACCGTACAAAGCTTCATAGGGAGCCATTTTGATACTAGATTGAAAGCTATTATTATACGCGAATTCAATCAAAGGCAAGTATCGCTCCCACGTACTTTCAAACTCGAGAACGCAACATCTCAACATATCCTCGAGTATTTGGACAACACGCTCGGACTGACCATCCGATTGAGGATGAAAAGTTGTACTGAAGTGTAACTTAGTACCCAAAGCATCTTGTAATTTCTTCCAAAACTGCGATGTGAATCTCGGATCTCTATCCGGCACAATAGAAATAGGTACTCCATGCAGCCGTACGATCTGTGATATGTATAACTCCGCCAACTTATCAAGTGAGAAATCTGTACGTACCGGGATGAAATGGGCCGATTTCGTCAATCTATCAACTATCACCCAAATTGAATCCTTTTTACTCGATGTCAAAGGTAAACCCGATACAAAATCCATCTAACACGATCCCACTTCCATTCTGGTATCCTGATCGGCTGAAGTAACCCCGATGGCACTTGATGTTCGGCTTTCACCTGTTGGCATATTAAGCATTTCGACACATAATTCGAGATGTCACGTTTCATCCCATGCCACCAGTAGAATTGTTTTAGATCGTTATACATTTTTGTGCTACCCGGATGAATCAAAAATTTACTGTCATGAGCTTCGTCACAAATCATTCGAATTAATTCAGGGTTCTTCGGTACACAAATCCGATTCTTGAACTGTAAGCATCCTTCAGTATCTATCTGAAAGTTTGAATCCGCACATGAGCCACATTGGCTTTTCTTTGCTTGCAAATCTGTTGGAACGCCTGCACCCCCATGGCGCAGCAAAATAAAATTAATCCGGCGATCCAAACCATGAATCCATGATACCGAAATTTCAATCTGAGTAGACAGCGACGCCTCGGCAACAAGAGTTCTGATCTACTGTCGAACCAAGCCGCAACCTTTACGATGTTGGCCTCTACGTAATCCACCCGGTTTGACTATGAACGGCAAAAATCTCTAAAACTGTTTTAGAGGTTTTTATTTGCTTGACGGCTGTTAGACTTTTTTCAAGCAAATTCTTAGGGTTTTTTCTTTTTCAGTTTTTTATCACTTATTACCTTTTATAATCGGTATCTCTTTAATGAATTATAAAATTAAATAAATATAATAATGTTTTAACCGAAAATTATAATTACATTAATTATACCCAAAAAGTTATAATTATATTAATTATAACATGGATTTCGATAAACTATATTTATTTAAATTTATATACGAACTAAATTCATAAATTAATTCTCATTATGTGTACAACATCCTTGTACATATAATATATTCAATATTTGATTGCCCAATTAAATTAATTCTTTAATTAATTTAATTCATGTGACAATCAAACACAATACCAACTATGTTTTATTCCATTCATTTCAACCATAGGGCGTGACCCTGTAGGTTCTTGTAACGTTAGCAGTAATACTAGAACGATTCTAATGTCACAAACAATGAGTGACATCTAGTAATGCATCATTGCTACCTAAGTTACAAGAAGTCATGATTCGACATAACTTTTTGTGATTAACCTTTCATGCATTAATCCTTAAGTCCTTTATCTCTGGAATGGACACAAGTCATGGAATAGTCACACTTGTATAGTCCATCCAATGTTTCTTGATATCTTGAGTAGACTATGATATACAAATTAGTATGACATCTCATGTCAACTTATTTGAGCATGGCCATGCATTTCTAGTCTCACTCAATCAAGTGGCCTAAGATATTACTCCCATTATGTGGGAGGGACTTATCCTATATTGATCAACAATATCCCTCTACATAGATTGTGGTATATCCAACATCAGCCTTTATAGAACAACCAGTTACGGTGTACGTTTGACTGTATCAAAATATACGACTCACGATGTTGGGATAATGATTATCTCAAGTCTGAGGATCATATACATATTAATCACTATGAGTAATGTTGTGACAATTACATAATAATCCAAGAAACATACTCATAGTGGGTCAGTCCAATATGTTGTTCTCTAACACACATATTCATGCATTGATTTTGACACTCCATATCAATGACAACTCTTTATCATCAATCAACTACATGTTAGTCTTAATGCATCATTGTTGTCCTAGTCAACAATAATACTTGACTAAGGATCTTTTAAGAATAATCATATTATTCTCAGGACATTATTATAAAACAGTTTATTTGTACACACAGAAGGAAAAACTGAAATAATAATGACAATGCTTTATATTAATAAACATGGTAAATCAAGTATGTTATTACAACCATCTCATGATTGATCTTTGGGCATACTCTTACAAAATCATCATCAACTTCTTGAGCTTCTCGAATTTGCTGCTCAAGCAATGGTCTCACTTTTAACTCAGTAACGATCGTACCATCTTCAGTCATATCTAAATCTGTTTATTGCACGCAAAACAAATAACGACTTCCGGCTGAGTGCGTCTGCAACCACATTAGCCTTTCCCGGGTGATAATCAATCACGAGCTCATAGTCTTTCAACAATTCTAACCATCATCGATGCCTCAAATTCAGATCCTTTTGAGTCATTAAATACTTCAGACTTTTATGGTCCGAATAGACGTGGCATTTCTCACCGAATAAATAGTGACGCCAAATCTTCAAGGCAAAGACTATAGCGACCAATTCAAGGTTGTGCGTAGGATAATTTCTCTCATGTGGTTTCAACTGTCTCGAAGCGTAGGCTACGACTTTACCTTCCTGCATCAATACACAACCCAATCCATTTAGAGATGCATCACTGAAAATAACAAACTCTTTACCCAATTCTGGCTGAACGAGCACTGGAGCTTCCGTTAACAGGGTCTTCAGTTGATCAAAACTCTTTTGACACCTTTCTGACCACTCAAATTTCACATCTTTCTGAAGTAGCTTCTGTAACAGTCCAATTTTAGTAGTGTCGGAACAGTGATTCGAGATCACTAAATCTGACGAAAAAGTTAGAAAACTTTGTTAATCAATAATTATAAGTTAAGTGTGATTTTAGAAATATTTTTGAAATAGTAAATTTTGTGATTTAAAAAGATAAATTGGGTCGAAAACGAGGTATTTAGACCTTGATATTATAAATTGAGGTGTAAATATTTTTATAAATATTTATGAAGTTAGTTGTGTGTTTAATTAAATGTTGATTAGGTGAATTTGACTTAATTAGGAGAAATTAAGAAAAAAAAGGATTAAATTGCAATAGAGGTAAAAGTTTCATTATAGATTAAAGAAAAGCTAAAGGGACTAAAAAGGAAATTATGCCATTCTCTATAGTTGAGGCGGCATACACACAAAAATATCAAAGATTTTTATGAGTAATATATATATGATTACTTAATAAATTAAGAATATTATTATTTATTTATATTATATTATATTATATATTATATTATATTATTATATTATATTATAAATAGGTAAAACAAAAGGAGGGGAAAAAAGAAAGGAAATAGAAACAGAAACCCAAACGAAGCAGAGAGCAGGGGAAGGAAAGAAAGAAAAAGAGAAGAGAAAGAAGAAAAGGGGCAAATTTGGAAAAATTGCCAAAATTAGCTAAATAAAAAGGGGATTAAATTGGAATATCTAGAGTTTTTCTTCATTTCTCTTCATTTTCATCAGCTAAAAAATAGCCATGGAAGAGGGCTTAAGCTGGTTTTCATACTTTGGCTTCATGTAAGTTTAATTCTTGCTTTCTCCTTGAAATTTCTATGTATTTAGATTTTTACAATTGGGTCCAACTTATTAATTCATTAGTTTTTTATTCTATGGCTAATTTTTAAAGTTGATGTGGGTTAGTGATGGAAGAATATGATGAATAAATATTGAATTGAAGCTTTAATTTTGTTATATGATGATTTTATCAAGTAAAATTGATGGAAATTGGTTTTAGGACCTAATTGTGAAAGAGTTGAAATTAAGGCCTAGTGTTGAAATTCTGATTTTCAAAGGTTATGAAGTAGTTTAAAATGATAGAGAAAAGTATTAAATGAGAAAATTATCTCAATTGATGGGTTAATTGAGCAAGGACTGAATTGTATGACTTGTGGAATTTGCGGCAAAATAGAAATCAACATGTTACACTAAAGCAGTTTTGGACAGCAGCAGTTGTCTAACTTTGAAAAATCACCAAAAATGGTAGAAATTGAACTAGAAGTTGAGTGAGATATAGAATCAAATCTTGTTGAGTCTAGTTTTATATAAAAGAAACAGAGAAAGTAAAGGAAATCTACATATTGAGATATTTAAAGTTTTGTAAGACTGGTTTAGAATAACTTCGTGATCCCCTGTTCTTACTTTAGAAATTCGTTAAAAATTGTAGAAAAAGAATTATGAGTTATAATTTATATGTTTGTATTCCTTAGTGAGTCTATTTTCATTAGAAATGATCAGAAACACTATATGAAAATCGTACTATGAGATAATTGATTTTTAGTGAATAAAGGTCAGAGCCATCGGACTGTGTAACAGGGGAGAACTTAACTAATAAACTGTACTAATTGGCCACACCAAAAATTTCGGAAAAATTATAGTAAAAATATATGTTAGTCTAGTTTCAAATGAAATTAGCGGATCTTAATTTCGAGTTCTGTAGCTCAAGATATAAATAATTTAGTAACTATGACTCAAATGGACAGTTTTGAATATACATATGAGTAATTAGTGAAATTATTGATAATGTTACTTATAGCATGTTATATACATTAAGGATGTGGAATGGAGAGGAGGAGGAGGAAAATATGTATGAATATTCAACTAGCATGGCTAATTTGTAATGTTTTAGGCTCAGGGACTAAATTGAATAAAAGTAAAATTTTATGATTAGTTTTGTAAAAAATGTTGGAAATGATCAATTTGCATGAAATAGATTATTTTTTATTTAAAATTTCAAAATTGAATGAAATTATTAATTTAGATTAAGATCGGTTGTAAAATCGATGAAAATAGAAAATTCCAAAATGCCCCTGAATCTTGATATTTCTACAAATTTAGCCAGGTAAGTTCATGTAACTTAATTATGTGATATAAGGAAATATGAGTTGATGGTACGTGAAATATTGATATGATGAATTAACTGATTTATGTTTATAAAGAAGAGACAAGTGAATGATATTTGTCATGATATGTAAATATGTGATTATCTTTAATATGTTAATACAAGGTAACTAAGTATGTTGAGACGAGTAATAAATTTAAGTAAGACATGACAAGAAAAATAAATATGTTTAAGGGACAATATGTTTGATTTTGATTGGTTTCAAATATAAATGCTAAATGAAATAAAATGTCTGATAAATAAATTTGTAATTCCAGTAATGCCTCGTACCCTATTCCGGCGTCGAATACGGGTAAGGGGTGTTACAGCTTCGTCATCGGAGATGCTATCATAGAAAACCCTTTCACAAAGCGTTTATAATATCCGGCAAGTCCGAGGAAACTACGAATCTCAGAAACGTTCCGCGGGGGTTTCCAATCAAGTATGGCTGAAACTTTACTCGGGTCAACCCAAATGCCTGATGCTGAAATAATATGTCCCAGGAAATTAACTTCGTTCAACCAAAACACACATTTACTGAATTTCGCGTATAATTGTTTTTCACGCAAAATCTATAGCACTAACCTCAAATGTTCAGCATGCTCGATTTCTTCTCGTGAATATATCAGTATATCATCTATAAATACCACCACAAACTGATCTAGATACGGTTTGAATATTCTATTCATCAGATCCATAAAAACTGCAGGGGTATTAGTGAGCCTGAATGGCATCACCAAAAACTCATAATGACCGTATCTGATCCGAAAGGAAGTCTTCCATATGTCTGATTCTCTAACTCGCAGCTGATAATATCCCTACCTTAGATCAATTTTTGAGAATACCGAGGCTCCCTTAAGCTGATCGAATAAATCGTCAATACGTGGCAACGGGTATTTGTTCTTTACGGTTACCTTATAAGCTGTCGATAGTCAATGCACATTCTCAAGGTTCCGTCCTTCTTTCTCACAAATAAAACGGGCGCACCCCAGAGAGAAAAACTCGGTCGGGTGAAACCTTTATCCGTCAATTCTTGCAACTGAATCTTCAATTCTTTTAATTCGGTCGGTGCCATTCTATACAGAGATATCGAGATCGGGGTGATCCCTGGCGTTAGCTCAATACTAAATTCCACCTCACGTTTACCTGGTAATTCCTCCGGAAATACATCCGTATATTCACCAACAACTAGTACTGATTTGATCCTCTTTTCTGTTACCTTCGTATATTCATAACCCTTTCTCAAATATTGTCGAGCCATCATTGAAGATATCACAGTAGGTAGTCCATTCAAATCCGCAGATTCAATTCGGATTATCTCGTTATTTTGGCATCTTAAATCAATGGTCTTTTGTCTGCAATTTACCACCGCATCATAAACTACCAACCAATCCATACCGAGAATAATGTCGAACTCATCGAACAGTAGTAGCATCAGATCAGCCGGGAAGCACATATCTTGAATCATCAATGGGCAGTTCTTACATACTTTATCGACTAACACACATCGACCCAGAGGGTTTGAAACCCGAATCACAAACTCAGTAGACTCAACAGGTAGAGTCTTACTGGATACTAATACTTCACACATATACGAATGAGTCGAGCCGGGATCAATCAAAGCAGTTACATTAGTATCAAAAAGAGTGAAAATACCGGTAATGACATCGGGGGATGAAGCCTCCTCTCTGGCACGGATGGCGTAAGCTCTAGCTGGTACACGAGCATCTGATCAAACAATCGCATCTGAAGCCCCCCTCTGCGAACCACTCCTACCTCCCCAAAACGAGATAATTTACCTCGAGCCGTAGCGCTGCTCGATCTCGTACTCTGAACAGTACCCCTCCCAGTGATCTCCGGGCAATCTCAAATGAAATGATCCTATGAGCCACACTTATAACATGTGCGGAAAATAGATTTACCCCAACACTATCCAAGATGTTGTCTGCCACACTGCTGACACTCCGGTTTGCTCAATTTCTCATTGCCCACACTTGCAACTGATGTAGCCCAAGAACTCACTGGCGGTCGTTCTCGTATAGAAATCCCGGTGTTGGGTTTGAATCGACCACCGTCATTCTTAAACTTTTTCATAACTATCTGTGAAAATTTGCTTGCGGACCTCTTCCGAGTGTCTTTAGATTCAAACTCGGCTTTCTGTTTTTCCTTTCCCAATTCTTCAGCCTTACAAGCTCGTTCAACCAGCACAGCGAACTCATTAATTCCCAGAATACCCACCAGAAGCTTTATATCCTCATTTAAACCACATAGCAGCTTCCGAGGAAGCGCACTCACGAGCATAGCTACTAAGTCGCACAAATTTGCACTTGTATTCGGATACAGTCATGCGGCCCTGTTTGAGCTCGAGGAATTCTTTGCTCTTAGAGTCAATAAAGTGCTAGCTTATATATTTCTTACAAAATTCTGTCTGGAAGAAATCCCAAGTAACTCTTTCTTTCGGGACAACTGACACAAGCGTACTCCACCAGTAGTAAGCAGAATCCCGTAACAAGGATATAGCACACTTCAAACATCCATCGGGTGTGCAGGATAGTTCGTCGAATACACGAATGGTGTTATCGAGCCAAAATTCGGCTCGCTCCGCATCCTCGTAATCTTCAGCTCTAAATTCCTGAGCTCCATGCTTCCTAATACGGTCAACCGGAGGTTTAGTTACTCTATCAAGATCAGCAACCGGAGGTACCACAGGTGTTACTGGGGGTACATTCGGATCTTGAGGTAGTTGAACAGCCGGAGTGGTTCGTATGTAATGACTGAACCAATCGTTCATCATATTATAGAAGGCTTGCTTTGCCCTCTCATCTGGGTCACTCGCCGCAGGTCGAGATTCTTCCGGCGTGGTCCCTTGCACGGGAGCAGGCGTCACACTCTCGACATCATCAGCAATTTCTTGCTCGGGATTCGGATCCATTACTATACGAAAGAAACAAATACATTTAATTGTCAGAAGTCATCACCTTATCTTATCACAAAATATGGCATGTATAGCTAGACCCTTACGCGCTACGTTAGTCCAAGAACCGACTAAACCGTAGCTCTGATACTAATCAAATAGTAACACCCCTAACTCGTGTCCGTCATCGAAATTGGGTTACGAGGCATTCTAAGTTAACCCAACCCGAATATGCTCAAATAAACACATACCAGTCTTTATTTGAGTACACCGAATGTATTTAACCTATTTAGAAAAATTTCATCACTAATAAACAAAATCAAATTATCAATACATTCAACCGTACAACATTTGCATACATAGAATTCACTACTATTTTCGACCTTTCCTATTTTACTTACATGTGATATTTATAACCAAAACAATGAATTCATTTGCAACATTATTCCTGCTATATTCGGCATTATCACATATAGGTGGTTATTCGAACATTCAAGCCATCTCCTTAACAATTCTTTACGTTATTTGTTTGCTCCTTTAACATACAATCCGAACATATAATGATATTAGCATACGGGTATAAGATGTTTATAAGTCTTATCAAATTGTATCTAGTCACTTAGTTACTCCTACAATAGCATGCCAAAACGATCTATTACCATTCAAAAATCCTTTAGACATTTGTACCATATCACAATATCAAGTGTGGTTAAAAATCATTCATCAAGACATATAAACTTATAATAGAATTTAACCATGACATAATTCATACAAGTTCAAATGACATAGTTTAGCCATCTTTCTAAGATTTCTATAAATATTCCAACCCAAAAGATACTATAAAGTGTCTAAGCTTATACATGCCATAATTTCAAAGGTTAAAAGCTAATAATATTAATACCAAGTAGGTGATAATGTGCTTCACTTCGGCAAAGATCCCCGAGTGCGAGCTTGATCCAAAGATCTATACTCAAATAAATGAAATACAAACGATAAGCTATTTAAAGCTTAGTAAGTCATAAGCAAAAGAAGTATACAATTAACCAAGCAATTTTAATAGCTTCTAAATGACTCAACTTTTATCTTTGGTAGCTTGCAATAGCAAAAACACATATTAGGTCATCATTAACCAATATTGAACTTACTTACCATCCAAACCAAAACCGAATATCTACATGCTATATATTCGAACCCAAAATGACTTACCAAAATTTTACTCCAAGAAAATTTAACCATCATACAAGACGTTTATACCTGTCACATCGTTTAACTCCACAAAATATTTTCATCTAGTAGAAGAATTCAAACGTCCGTACCTGTAGTACAAATCCCGTAACGTATCGCTCACACAGAGCCATTACTTACATTTTCACACACATAGTGCCAACCTTCCGTAACGTATCTCTCACTTAGAGCCGTTACTTAACCTGTCCACACACGTGGTGCAAATTTCCCGTAACGTATCGCTCACTTAGAGCCATTACTCAATCTTTCTGCACACACAGTGCTAACTTCCCGCAACGTATCGCTCACTTAGAGCCGTTACTGAATCATTCTGCACACACAGTGCCAATTAGCAATCCCCACTTAAACATAACATATGACTTCACATATTATAACATTTAACATACATAATTATACAGATTCAACCCCAAATTCTTTTCTCTTTTTCTTATCATTACAATCGGCCTTGTGCATTTAAACCCATATTTATCCATTTAATCACTACTATCCCTCATTTCATATTTTCTAATTAACTACAAATCAACCCAAAAATATTTATTCAATCCAAACATATTTACCTTTCTTACCTATGGCAATATATCTTTATACTTACCTCAACCATCCAAAACATTTCAATATATATACATACATATACATTCCCATGGTATTAACACATTCGGCAATCACATTTAAATCAACCTATCCCATTCGACATTCTCAAGGATATATATATATATAGGTATAAATGTATATGTATTTACATGCACTCATATCCGTATAATTACCATGTATATAAAATAGTGTGTATTCGACTCCTTATCTCAATTGTACATAAGCATGTATCTATAATTCCACATTAACTTAACTACCATGTATAATATACCATATGCCATATTCGGCCAAATTGAAAATGAGAGCATTTATGTTACTTAAACATGTACATATACATAGAGAAAATTCACATTAATCTAATTGCTTAGAGACTTACATTGGAAGTCGATAAACTTGAGTTTCCCGGCTATTCATTTACTTTAGCTTTTCCCCGGTCTAGCTCCTTCTCTTTTTGTTCACGATCTATGAAATGTCAAATAAAGCTTGTTCATATGCACTTTTACTTAATCTAATTCAAAACTCAAGATTATATAATTTTTACTATTTTACCCCTATAATTTTACAACTTTTTCAATTAAGTCCCAAGTATAAAATTCACAAAATATACTTAATTCGAATTTAATTCTTCATGGCCGAATGCTATTTACCCCTATTCGAATCCACACAACTCAATTTTTGTACAATTTAACCTTTCACTAATTATTTACAAAAATTGCAATTTACACCCCTAGTTTGGGTTCCTTGCAATTTAGTCCCCAAACAAAATCACAAGAATTTCATGAAATTCGGACTAACTCCTTAAGAGCCAAATCTTCTTCCCTCATTCACAAGTTCATATAAACCATTTATTTATGCAATTATACTTTCAACTATTTATTTCCATAATTCAAACCTTCATACATACCTTTCATCTAAAATTCCTATTCAAACATGCTTAATGTTCTTTTATCAAACATAACAAAACCAAGATGTTCATCCATGGCCAAACCTAGAATGAGCTTTAAACTCCAAAATTTCCACATGTATTTGATAACATTCAAGATAACCCACACAACCATGCAAGAATTTATCAAAATTACGCTTAATATCTCACCTTGGGAGCACATGCAATGACCGACTATGGAAGCTCAAAATTTCTCTTCTTCTTCTCTTTGTTTTCGTGAAGATGGTGAGGAAGTGGAAAGAGAGGAATAAAAAATGTATTTCTTATTTTTATTATTCTATATTCATTTCATAACATAAAATAAATAATTAAAATTCCATTAACATAAAAATTAACTTAATTTATATATATTTTCTAATCATTGTCGTCCACTACCTTAATTTTTGGGTTATTTGACATGCAAATCCCTTTTTTTTCAAACAACACTCAAATTAAACCCTTCAATTTAATGAATGCTACTTTTATACTTTACCTATTTGATCCTTTCTCTTAATTCAAGCATACCAAGCGATCAAATTTGCACAATTCAACACACAACACATAAAATAAATAAATATCATGAGATTTCCTTCTCAGATTCGTGGTCCTGAAACCACCGTTCTGGTTAGGGTCGTAATTGAGTTGTTACAGTGAGTTTGTAAGGCTCAGTAAATACACTCGGGAGTGCATATCCACCGAAGCCATCATGTGTAAGAGGTTTGAGGATGGATTAAATGAAGACATTCGACTATTAGTTGGCATCCTGGAATTAAAAGAGTTTGTGGCGCTTGTTGAGAGAGCGTGCAAGGCCGAAGAATTGGCCAAAGAGAAAGGAAAAGATGAAATCGAGTCTCGTGACTCGAAGAAAAGACAGTTGAGGAATCATTTTTGTCCTCCTCCAAGAAATCGAAAGAGTTCACTACTTGATCAAATGCTTCAGCAGGGTTCTCGAATAGAAATAAGAATAAGCAGTATACAGTGTCTAAAGCTCAAACCACTTCTATCGCGAGTGTTGGTAGTGCTCAACCGAATAGACCGAAATGTTCACAGTGCGGTAGATGTCATTTCGGTGAGTGCCGAGGAAATGAATGTAACATCCCAAATTAGTGCGCTTATGCGTTTAATGTGTAGACATGTCCAAGGTGTTAATTTGAGAATTTGAGGTGCAAATGGGGCTCAGGTTTGGGCTGAGGCCTTGATTAAATATTCTGCTTAGACACTCTAGGGCTTAAAATAAAGTCCTGGTAGTTTAATTGACATACTGGGCTTGTGGCCCAGCAACAAGGGGCGCAGTAAAGGGGAGTTATAGATGGCATCAATAGGCAAGGGGAGAGGCCCAATTTGTGACCGTTTGGAGCCCATTAAGTTGGGCCAATTTCGGCACTAAAGGGAGCTAGGAGGGGACGGCAACAAGGCTATTATTTAGGGATTTTATGTTTTAAATTATGTGGATAATTAAAGCTGATAAAGGAGGGAAGAGTTGGAGATAATTAAGCCTCTTTTGGATGGGTGTTTTGATAGGGATAAGGGATAGAATGATAAGAGTGATCTCTTGGTTGCAGTGTTGGCCGAAAATCAAACACAGGAGAGGGGGAAAATTTTGTTTAGTATAGGCAAGGGGGTGTGTCGAATTTTTCATTGTGTTCTCTGAAAATATCCTTAAGTTTTTTCTTTTTTCGGCAAACTAGAAACATCTTTTCTTCTTCTTTTTCTTTCTCTGTCAGAAACCGAAACCCCTGCCATTTACCTTCTCTTTTCTTTCAAACTCTTTGGCCGAATCTCTCTATCTACTTCCTTGCCCATCTTTTCAAATTCTTTGTTCTTCTAAAAGTTGAAAACGCATCAGCCTTTTCTTGTTCATACTTTTTCGGGATTTTCTTAAAAGCCAAAATCCCTAGATCTCATCTCATGTGATTGTCGATTTCCTTCTGTGGTGTCTGCTTGTGCCGAATCTTGAAGAAAACTAAAGGTAAATGTCGATTCGATAGATTTTAATCTTTTTCTGACTTTTAGAGATTTTAGACGAATGGCTATATGGTTAACTAATTAGGTGTTTTCTTTCATTTGCGGCATTCCGGGATTTGAAGGGGATTCAATCGCTTAGATTTCTAAGCCAGAATTCAGTAGCATTCGGGTCGTATTGTTTTCGGGATTTCAAGGTAAGGAGATCTGTTAATCTAAATGTATAATTCGGGTGAAACTCTAACCCTTGGCCGAATATAGGAGAGGTCTTATCTTCGCGTTCTTCCGGCTTTTGAGCAAAGTTGTAGATAGAAGGTAGTAGATCTGTTTAGCGAGGGTATCGACAAAGAGGGTAGTCCTACGCATTAATCAGGTGTGTAACATTCTCACACCATTTGGATTGCCTGTTAGAATATGTTTATAAATCTATTATATTTTGTTAAATGCTGAAATATCGGCATGACTATTGAAAACCCGAGGAGGGTTAAGGCGAATCACCAGGTTAGTGATCTCTGTCATTCTAAAGTGAATGGTTCTGTTGATTTGATATGATAAACATGTATGACGGTTTCTGTGATTGCACGGGGTTGGGTGATTGATGAAAGGGGAAGTGTTCTATTGTAGTGGCTTTTGCCATGATCTGTTGTAGTGGCTATTGCCATGATCTGACGATGAGCAGCTAACTACAGCATGACTGCCATCGATGGTGTGTAGCGGTGTGGGTTGATTGTAGAAATCCCCAATGGTGTGATTAGTAGGTAAGGGTGGTGTGTAGCAGATGGAAAACCTAGGATTGGGTTGGGCTTTGCGTAGTTCCTGTTCTATTCTATTTTGTTATCTGTTCTGTGGGGCTAAGGCCCAATCTGATGGTGCACGAGGGTTGCACACTGAGTCTCGTGACTCACCCCATTGTTTAACATTTTTCAGGAGACACTTAGAACATCGGACCGGGCTGGAGAGGGACGCAAGGTGGCCATGCATGAGATTATTTTGGATACTGCAAAAGACATTTATTTATTTATTTATATTTAATATTTTGGATTAGTTGGGTTTTTATTTCATTGTAATAAGGCCATGGGCCATTAGCTTTATACTTTCCAGTTTTACTTTGGGCTTTTATTATTATTAAACATTTGGATTTTACGTCTTAATTAAGCTAAGGCAGGTATCAAATTTCAGTTTCTAATACACTAAGGCATTACTATAAAATGTATATCCTTTACAAATTATTCTACCATTTAGTTTTCCCGAATAAAATGTTAAACTCAAGAAAAATATTTCCCGAAATTGTGACATCTTTTAAAATCTACTTAGTGACATGCCAGATCCGGTCATGGTGTTTGGACCGGGTTTGGGGTGTTACAATGAAAGAGGCTGTTTCAAATGTGGGTCGCTAGACCATTTTATTCATAGTTTTCTTGAGATAGTCGAGAAAGATAGAGATCAAGGTGTAAGATTGGGTAACGCTCCTTCTAGGAGTAGACCACAAAAGAACCCGAAAAGTGGGGCCAGCAGTAGAGGTGCACCCAGAGATTCCGCCTTAAGTTCTGAGGGTCGAACGCCTGCAAGGACTTATGCCATTTGCACTTGTGAAGAGGCATCGTTACCGAATATGATTAGAGGTACTTTTTCTCTTCATGATATTTTTGTTGTTGCTTTGATAGATCCGGGGTCTACCCATTCGTATGCTTGTATAAAATTGGAGTCTAGCATGAATATGCTTGTTGAGTCTATAGAATTTGTGATAAAAGTGTCAAACCCGTTAGGCAAGCATGTGATAGTTGACAAAATGTGTAGAAACTATCCTTTGATAATTAGAGGTCATTGTTTTTCGGCTAACCTCATGCTACTACCGTTTGTTGAATTTGACCTAATTCTTGGCATGGATTGATTGACTGTTCATAACGTGTTAGTAAACTGTGGTAGTAAGTTTATTGAACTGAAATGTGAAAATGGGATATTATTCGGGTTGAATCAGGTGAATTGGATAGCTTACCTGTACTGATTTCTTCTATGACTGCTAAGAAATACATGAGAAAAGGGTACGAGTCCTATCTTGCATTTGTGTTGAATACCCAAGAGTCGAAAGTAAGGATTGAGTCAGTGCCTGTGGTATGTGAGTACCTGGATGTGTTTCTGGAAGAGTTTCCCGGATTGCCTCCAACTAGGGAAGTCGAGTTTGGTATTGAGTTGGTCCCTGGTACAACACCTATTTCGATTGCCCCGTATAGGATGGCGCCGTTGGAGTTAAAAGAGTTAAAGGTTCAGCTACAAGAGTTAACAGATAAGGGTTTTGCGAGACCGAGCTATTCTCCATGGGGTGCTCCAGTACTTTTTGTGAAAAAGAAAGACGGTTCAATGAGGCTATGTATATATTATAGACAGCTCAACAAGGTAACCGTAAAGAACAAGTATCCCTTGCCTAGAATCGATGATTTGTTTGACCAATTGAAGGGAGCCACGGTGTTTTCTAAGATAGACTTGAGGTCCGGTTACTACCAGTTGAGAGTTAAGGAACAGGATGTGCCGAAAACTACATTTCGGACGAGGTTTGGTCATTATGAATTTTTAGTTATGCCTTTTGGTTTAATGAATGCTCCTGCTGTATTTATGGATTTGATGAATCATATTTTCCGACTGTACTTGGATAAATTTGTTGTTATTTTTATTGATGATATACTGACTTATTCTTGTGATGAGACCGAACATGCATTTGAGAACAGTTTTGCAAACTTTGAGAGATAAATAGTTGTATGCTAAGTTTAGTAAAAGTGAGTTTTGGATTCGAGAAGTCGAATTTTTGGGGACATTGTTTCGGGTGATGGTATTCGAGTTGACCTGAGTAAGATTTCAACAATTGTTGATTGGAAATCGCCGAGGAATGTATCCGAGGTTAGAAGTTTCTAGGCTTAGCCGGTTACTACAGATGATTTGTTAAAGGATTTTCCATTATTGCTTCTCCGATGACAAAATTGTTGTAGAAAGATGTCAAGTTCGAATGGATAAAAAAGTGCCAACAGAGTTTTGAGAAAATAAAGGCATTGTTGACTAAGGCTCCAGTTTTAGTACAACCTGAACCGGGAAAAGAATTTGTGGTTTATAGTGATGCATCCTTGAATGGATTGGGTTGTGTACTTATGCAAGAGGGCAAGGTAATAGCTTATTCCTCGAGACAACTGAAATCACATGAGAAAAACTATCCGACTCACGACTTAGAGTTAGCCATCGTAGTGTTCGCACTAAATATTTGGAGACACCATTTGTATGGTTAGAGATGCCGAGTATTCACCGACCATAAAAGTCTAAAGTATTTGATGACTCAAAACGAACTAAACCTTCAATGACGGAGATGGCTAGAGCTCATAAAAGATTACGAACTGGTGATCGACTATCACCCGGGGAAGGCGAATGTAGTCGTCGACGCATTAACTAGAAAGTCATTGTTTGCCTTGAGGGCTATGAACTCTTAGTTGATTGTAACCGATGATGGTTTTATTCTAGTTGAGTTGAGAGCTAGTCTGATGTTTCCCCAAGAGATTGGTGAAGCTCAGAAAAGTGATAAAGATTTGCAAGCCAAGATGGCTCAATGCGAGACTGGTAGTGAATCAGACTTTTGGATTGGTACTGACGGTTGTTTGATGTTTCGAGATAGGATTTGTGTACCTAAAGATGATGGACTTATTCAGAAGATTTTGCAAGAGGCACATAGTGGTTGTTTGTCTATCCACCCGGGTAGTGTGAAAATGTATAATGATTTGAAGAAAATGTATTGGTGGTCGGGAATGAAAAGAGACATCTCAGAGTTTGTCTCTAAGTCTTTAATTTGTCAGCAAGTGAAGGTCGAACACCAAGTACCTTCAGGTTTACTTCAGCCTGTGATAGTCCCCGAGTGGAAATGGGACCGTATTACTATGGATTTTGTGTCTAGATTGCCGTTGACGCCAAAGAAGAAAGATGTTGTATGGGTTGTGGTTTACAGGCTAACAAAGTTAGCTCATTTTATATCGGTGCGGACTGACTATCTGTTTGAGAAATTGACTGATTTGTATGTTTTCGAAATTGTGAGAATTCACAGAGTACCCTTGTCGATTATTTCGAATATAGATTTGAGGTTTACCTCACGGTTTTGGAAAAAGTTACAAGAAGCTTTAGGGACAAAGTTAAATTTTAGCACGGCTTTCCATCAGCAAATCGACGGTCAGTCGGAGAGAGTAATTCAAATTTTTGAAGACATGTTGTGGTGTTGTGTCCTTGAATTCCAAGACAGTTGGGAAAAGTATTTACCGCTGGTAGAGTTTTCCTAAAACAATATCTATCAGTCAACTTTGAAAATGGCTCCTTATGAGGCTTTGTATAGGTGTAAGTGCCGAACGCCCTTGTATTGGACTGAACTCAGAGAAAATCAGATTCACAGGGTTGACTTAGTCAAAGAGACTAAAGAGAAAGTAAAGGTAATTCGTGACTATTTAAAGACCGCTTTGGATAGACAGAAATCCTACGCGGATTTGAAACGAAAAGAAATTGAGTTTCAAGTCGGTGATAAGGTGTTTTTGAAAGTATCCCCATGGAAAAAAGTCCTTAGACTCGGTAAGAAAGGAAAATTAAGTCCACTTTTTATTGGACCTTATGAGGTGACTGGGAGAATTGGACCAGTAGCTTATCGACTAGCCTTGCCATCTAAGTTAGAGAAGATCCACAATGTTTTCCATGTGTCGATGTTGCGCCATTATCGTTTTGACCCTTCGCACATTCTTTCACCAACAGAGGTTGAGATTCGATCAGACATGACTTATGGCGAAGAGCCGGTTAGGATCTTGGTATACAAAAAGTGGTACAGGTTTGCAAAAGATGTCCCAAATGGTTCCACGAGTTATTTAAAGCTTATGATAAAGATATGAAAGGATATAATCATGTTGTGAGTGGTACAGGTTCTTACTCGAAACTCATGAGATATGAGCTTAGTTATGATGCCTTAACGATAAGGATGAAATTGAGTAAGTTCTATCTATGAGAATGATTTCGGGACAATCTTGTAATCTTTGGCTTATACTTGTGATGTGTAAATATGTAGTAAATCTACCATTGTTAAATCAAGAATGTTGTGCTCGTTTATAATATGCTATGTGTTTAAAGATGCATGGTTGATGTTGTTACTTATTTACATGCAACTTACTAAGCTTTATGCTTACTCCCTCTCTTTTCCATTTTCTTATAGTGCCGCCAAGCTAGCTCGGGGATCAATCACACTATCAATTGGAGCATTTTGTATAGTTAGCCTTATTATTTTAAGTATGGCATGTATAGGGACTAGGTCTTTTTGTTGAGTGTCATATTGTTTTGGCCATATGTGTTGGCTTGTCATGAAGTTGATCCATTTTGTCTAAGGCCATAGATAATGGCTAATATTTGTTGTTGATTTATGTAATTGATGATGTTTTTCATGAATGCGCAATTTTCATGGTGAAATATGTGGTGTGTTAATGCATGAATGAGTAAGTCACATGATTGGATTGGTAATGTAACACCCCTTACCCGTATTCGATGCCGGAATAGGGTACGAGGCATTACCGAAACACATACACTTGTAAATGCATTAAACCAAGTCATAAAATTTCATCCAAATTATGCATCATCACAAACATACAACTTGAATAACACTAGCCAACATCAATGGCCTTATACAAAATAAACTACTAAATATTAAAGGCCAACGTTTTAGGCCAAACCAATTATGACATATACAAATGACTAAGTCCCCTATACATGCCATAAACTTAAGAGGTTTGTAGTCACTTTTACCCCACGATGATAGCTTGATAGTGTGATTACATCTCCGGCGATCTCCAACTCGAGCTAGCATACAACCCTATAAGATATGGGAAAGGAAGGGAAGTAAGCTACAAAGCTTAGTAAGTAAGTATGTAAATAATTAATAATGGATTTATTAAGTTTACAAAACAACACAATCAAATCTAAAATCAATTTCATCATTTATTCAAGTTTGGAGCAAGCTGTCTATTCGAGTCACAGTCACTAAATTATTTTTATCCGAAGCTACGAAACTCAAAATTAAGATCCATAAATTTTCCCTGAACCTAGACGCATTTATATTCTCACCATAAAATTTTCAGAATTTTTGGTCTTGCCAATTAGTACAGTTTATTCATTAAAGATTCCCCTGTTTCGCTGTTCGACTGCTCTGACCACTTTTCACTATGATGATAAAATTTATTTAATTTGAAAAAGACTCATTAAGGATTTCAATAATATAACTTATACCCCATAATTATTTTTGTATAATTTTTAATGATTTTTCCAAGACAGAACAGGGGATCAAGTAACCATTCTAAATCAGTCTCACAAAAGTTTAAATATCTCAAACTATACAATTCCTTTACTTTCTCTGTTTCTTTTATATAAAAATAGACCCAATAAGCTTTAAATAAATATCTCATACAACTTATAATTCCATTTTTACAATTTTTGGTGATTTTTCAAATTCACGTCACTGCTGCTGTCCAAAACAGTTTTATTATAAATTTTTGCTTTCTTTCACTTTAGTTATATTCATTACTTACCTATAACAATCATTCCAATTTCCAATCACATATTGAGCATATTGCTCATGCATTACACATATATATACATATACTTATCACTAAAACATCTCACATAATTTCATTTAGTCAGTTTTCCCGTTGAACGCTTCGGAATAATAACAAATATGCGGTGGTTTCTCACACAGCCCACCTTTGAAATCGAAGCTCTCTTGTACACATAGTGGCATTCACTCAATACCACTCATGTGACCTAGCTCGATTGTACTCATAATTTTGGCTCTCTTGTACATATGGTGGCCTTCACTTAGCACCACTCATATGACCTAGCCTTCTCGTAGCTCTCTTGTACACATAGTGGCTCACACCATATACCACACATGTGACCTAGCTACATATAGCTTTCTTGTACACATGGCGTACTCTCAGTACTACACATGTGACCTGGCTACATATATAAAATCTCTTTTAGCTCTCTTGTGCACATAGTGGCCTACACTTAGTACCACTCATGTGACCTAGCTACATGCCAATTACATCTTTCGATTCCGAAGGTTCAAACGGGAAATAACTCATTGTTTAACACTTTATTTCATTCTTTCAATAGTTAATTATGATTCAAAAATCAGATACAATACATTAAACATGCCGAAATATAAAACATCAATAAAAATAATGAATTATTTACATATTACTTACCTCGGTGCAAAATATGGCGAAATTCGTAATTTAGTCCTTAACCTTTTTTTTCTCCGATCAAGGTCAATTCCTTGTCCTTCTTGATCTATAATAACATATTTAACTCATTTAATACTCACATTATTCAATTTAGTCCAAAAACCACACTATGACAAAATTACATTTTTGCCCTCTAACTTTCACAAAATTACGATTTTGCCCCTAGGCTCGAAAATTAAACTTCATCCTATTTTCCTACATTTTAGGACATGCCAAACATTTTTCCCTTCTATGGCAACATCAAATTCTCACTCTAACATGTACTTATGAACATTAGGTATTTTTACCGATTATGTCGTTTTACTCGTTTTTACGTAAAATCGCTTAGCAAAAGTTGTTTAACATAATTTTAGTCTTCATATTCTATCATAAAACATCAAAATAAACATATTTCACCTATGGGTATTTTTCCAAATATGAACCCTAGGTTAAAATATTGCTAGAATAAGCTAAACCGAGTTACCAGGATTCCAAAAACGTAAAGAACATGAAAAATGGGGCTTGGATTGACTTACTATGGAGCTTGGAAGCTTGGAAACCCTAGCTATGGAGTCCCCCCCCTTGAAAATTCGGCCTAAGGAAGAAGATGACAACCTTTTTCCATCTTTTTCCCATTTAATTTCCTTTTTATTACCAAATGACTAAATTACCCTTCATTAAAAACTTTGGTTCTTTCTACCTATATTTGTCCATTTTTGTCCATGAAAGCCTAATGGTATAATTACCATTTAAGGACCTCTACTTCAATTTAAAATTTCATAACAATTGGACACCTCTAACATGTAGAATTCAACTTTTGAACATTTTACAATTTAGTCCTTTTGACTAAATTGAGTGCCCAAAAGTCAAAATTTTCGAATGAGATTTTCACGAAATCATTTCGTGAAATTGTAGACCATGAAAATATAAATCAAATAAAATTTTCAACATCGAATTTGTGGTCCCGAAACCACTGTTCTGTTTAGGCCTTATTTCGGGATGTTACAGGTAAAGTATGTGATAAGTTTTGCATTTGAATGGAGTGTAGTGGCCTTGATGTGTGTATGTCTTGGTTGTGGCTGATTTGGTAAAACAGAATGCCCAGTAGTAACCACACGGGCTGAGGCACGGCCGTGTGTCTCAACCATGTGGATGACAAAGCCATAATACATGGGCATGTGCCCAGGCCGTGTGTAGTCTGCACATTAAATGGCCTAGCACACAAGCGTTTGCCTTGGTCGTGTGACCCTAAAATGTTGCTAACGTCAGAAACAGAATGTCAAGGTTTTAACACACGGGCTCAAACACGGGTGTGTCATGGCCGTGTGAGGGACACGGGCCATGGACACGGGCGTGTGCCAGGCCGTGTGAAAACCCTTGTAGGTTCGAATTGAAAAATAAAATCCACATGGCTAGGGACATAGGCATGTGTGACCACACGGGCGTGTCCCTTGCCACACGGGCTTGTGCCCATATTTTTTGTGAAATTTTCCAAAGTTTTCTAAAGTGCCTGGTTTAGTATCAAACCATTTCTAAATTATGTTTTGGGTCTCGTAGGCCCATATTAGGGACTTTAATATGAAGTTTGAAAAGTTTTAAATTTGAGCGAAATTTCATAACCCGGAAATGTTTGTATGCATGTTACTAATTTAGGTAACTGTAACACCCCTAACCCGTAACCGTCGCTGGATTAGGGTTAAAGGGCATTACTAATCATTTCCGAACATTTCATATCATTTCACAACCAAAAATGTCAATTCACATTCATATAGTCCCTTATATAGGTCAACGAGACCTTCAACATGCTTTAAAATAGGGTTAGGACAAAACCGAACACACACGAAAATTTCTCAAATTCAAACATTTTTCTAAGCTACAGAGGTCACACGCCTGTGTGGGTAGGACGTGTGCCTCACACGGCCTCGGACACACCCATGTGTCCAAGCCGTGGCAAAACAGGGCATACCTACTAACTTGCCCACACTACCTGAGACACGCCCGTGTGCCTCACTCATGGTCGACACTGACTTGCACCACACGGCCAATTACACGCCCGTGGTTGAGTCTGACTTGAATCAAATTACAAATTTGAAAGACACAGTCGAGCCACACGCCCGTGTGCTCAACCGTGTGGGCAATTATAGGCCATTTTCAAGGCCAAATTACCATCCACGCTTTGAAATCACCTATAACAACTCATGCCTCAAATGCAACCAAGATATACCAACACATGCACCAAATAATCATCAACTACATCATTTATTTCCATACTCAAATCCTACTCAATAAATCCATCCAAAACACCAATTTTCACAACTAAAATCATATAAGCTAAGCCTCATTTAGTCATGCCACAAATTCACACTTAAAACACCATTCTCATCAACTAATTCAAGCATGAAATATACCAATTCCAATCTCACTATATCATACCACAATCATCATTTTCATGCTTCAAGTATAAACCAACAACATTCAACTTCCAAGCCATATCACATGGCAAGGTTTATACAACTCAAAACATGCTACATTAACTAGCCTATACATGCCATATTCAAATTTACACATCTTTCAAAAGTACCAAAATAGTTAGCCGATAGTGTGATTGAGTCGCTGACGATCCCCAGATCCGAGCAAGCTTTAAAGATACTGTAAAACAGAGAAACACATCACATAATAAGCTTAAGAGCTTAGTAAGTTCGTAATATAATACATTTTAGTTCATTAGTACAACTACAATATACAAAGATAATTCATAATATAGATCAACTCATAAATACTTATACCATATCATCCATAGCTAATTTACTCACTCAACCATTCATAATTCCATACACCATTTCATCAACCACAAAGGTTCGATACATACCTTAGCCAACACATAGTTATTCACCATCCATGCTACTCAATGCTCGATATTACATTTCAATCAACCTTTGTTATTCGTTTGATTTAATCGCACACTTAGTGCCAAATTCGTAGCCGGAGTAAAAATGTCATCGCAGACTTAGTGTCTGCACTTTAAACCGAACTTATCTCTGTATCGCACACACAGTACCAAATCAATAAGCTAAAGCTTCTATTATTTCGCACACACAGTGCTAATCATATCTGTCTCATTTCTAATATCTTACACTTAGTGCCCCATTGATCAATTTCATATATAACATTGCTATTTCATTAACTATACAATTAGTCATTTCTCATCACATAGATATAATTTTAACAACTTGTATTATATCCAAACTTACCTCGGACGTCGAAATATCGAAACTAGCCGATCAATCGAGTACTTTGTCTTTGCCTCAATCTCGATTCAAATCTCTCCTTTCTTGGTCTATACATATTCAAATTTAACTCATTCAATCACCAATTCATTCAATTTAGTCCAAACACACATATTTAGGGCATTTTACAAAATAGCCCTCACATTTTCACATTTCGACACTTTAGTCCCTAATTCACAAAATCTCAAAATACACAAAATTTTACTACACCATGCTTAGGCCGAATTCTCGTGAGTCTCATACAAGCCCATATATTTCATTTATTTCACATTTTAGTCCCTCTAAATATTATTTTCACAATTTAGTCCAAATTACTCAATTTCACCAAAAATTCAAAGACAAAACATGTTAATCTTTCACATATCTTTCATATTTCATCATCAACTATCACAAAGCTCAAACATTCATCAATGGCATATCTCAAAATCACCATCAAATTCCAAAATTAAAGCATGGGTTAGCTAGAACACTAAGCAACGATCACAAAAACGTAAAAATTATCAAAAACCGAGTCAAAAACATACCTCAATCAAGGTAAGCCCTAGCCGAATATCACAAAGCTTCAAATTGTTTTCTTTTGTTCAATAATCGGTGAAGAAGCTGAGAAAATGGCTATTAAAACTGTTTTGTTTTATTTATTACCAAAATCTTCCATTTAATTATTGTCCATCCATTCTTTTAATGGTTTAATAACAATATAAGGGCTTCTCATTTAGAAACCCATGACAAATAAACACTTTAACAATCAGCACTTAGCTTTTACATTTTATGCGATTAAGTCATTTTTCTTAATTCGACACACAATCAATAAAATTTTCACACAGAACTTTCACACATGCTCAATCACATATTAGGAACACCAAAAATAATATTAAAATATTTTTCTAACCTCGGATTTGTGGTCCCAAAACCATTGTTCCAACTAAGGTCTAAACCGAGCTGTTACAACTCTCCCCCCTTAGGGATTTTTGTCCCCGAAAATCTTACCAGTGAACAGGTGTGGATATTGCTTTCTCATAACATTTTTAGGCTCCCACGTAGCCTTTTCAACTCTGTGTTTGTGCCACAACACTTTCACTAAAAAAATCTTCTTGTTTCTCAACTCTTTGATTTCACGTGTCAGAAATCGAATCGGTTCTTCACTATATGACAAATCTGATTGAATTTCAACCTCAGTAGGAGTAATCACATGCGATGGATCAGATCTGTATCGTCAAAGCATCGAAACGTGGAACACATTATGAATATTTTCTAATTCAGGTGGCAACAACAATCTATAAGCAACCGGTCCAATTCGTTCAATAATGTCATACGGCCCAATGAACCTTGGACTCAGCTTGCTTTTTCGGCCAAATCGAAGTATTTTCTTCCACGGAGACACTTTCAAAAACACTTTGTCACCAATATCAAATTCAATATATTTCCATTTCAAGTCTGCATATGACTTCTGTCGATCTGATGCTGCTTTCAAACTGTCACGAATCACTTTCACTTTCTGCTCAGTCTCTTTTATTAAATCAACCCTGTGAATCTTATTCTCACTAAGCTCAGTCCAATACAATGGAGTTCGACATTTTCAACCGTAAAGAGCCTCATACGGTGCCATTTTAATGCTAGATTGAAAACTGTTGTTGTACTCAAACTCAATCAACGGTAAATATTCTTTTCCATGTATTCTCAAATTCAAGAATACAACATCTCAACATATCTTCGAGAACCTGAATGATCTGCTCAGACTGACCATCCGTTTGTGGATGAAATGCAGTACTAAAATGCAACTTTATGCCTAAAGCCTCTTGCAATTTCTTCCAAAGCTACAAGGTAAATCTCGGGTCTCTGTCAAATATAATAGATAGTGGCACCCCGTGCAATCTCACAATCTCAACAATATACATTTCAGCTAATTTATCAAGTGAATAATCTGTTCTCACCGAAATGAAATGAGTTGATTTTGTCAATCTATCAACTATCACCCAGATTGCATCTTTCTTTCCTGGAGATAAAGGCAATTCTGACACAAAGTCCATCGTGATTCTCTCCTATTTCAACTCAAGAATCATAATCGGTTGTAACAAACCGGACGAAACCTGATGTTCAGCTTTAACTTGCTGACAAACCAAGTAGCTCGAAACAAACTCTGAGATGTCCCGTTTCATACCATGCCACCAATAAAACTATTTCAAATCGTTATACATTTTCGTACTCCCCGAATGAACAGCCAAAAGAATATGGTGAGCTTCGTTCAAAATCAACTGAATCAACTCTGAATTCTTTGGAACACAAATTCGATCTCTAAATCTCAAACAATTATCACTATCAACTCAATATTTTGAATTAGAATTCAAATCACATTGAGCTCGTTTTGCTATCATCTCATCATCACTTTTCTGGGCATCACAAATCTGACGTATAAACATCGGTCTCACTTTCAACTCAACCAAAACTGAACCATCATCACATAGATCTATCTAAGTACTCAAAGCTCGCAAAGCACATAAAGACTTTCGACTCAAAGTATCAGCAACTACATTAGCTTTACCCGGATGATAATCAATCACAAGCTCGTAGTTTTTCAACAATTCTAACATCTCCTCTGTCGCAAATTCAATTCTTTCTGAGTCATCAGGTATTTCAAACCCTTGTGATCAGTAAAAACATGGCATTTCTCACCAAACAAATAATGGCGCCAAATCTTCAATACAAATACAATCGCAGCTAATTTAAGATCATGCGTCGGATAGTTCTTTTCATGCAGCTTTAACTGCCTCGAAACATAAACGATGACTTTTCCTTCTTGCATCAACACACAGCCCAAACCATTCAACGATGCATCACTGTAAACTATGAATTCTTTACCCGATTCAGGTTGAACTAACACTGGCGCCTCTATTAACAATGCTTTCAACTGTTCAAAACTCTGCTGGCACTTTTCTGACCACTAGAATTTAACATCTTTTTGTAGCAACTTCATCAACGGAGTCACAGTCATCGAGAAGCCTTTCACAAACCACCTATAATATCCCGCTAGTCCCAGAAAACTACGGACTTCAGACATATTTCTCGGAGGCTTCCATTCTAAAATTGTTGAAATCTTACTCGGATTAACTCGTACTCCTGCAGCTGATACAAATGCCCCAGAAAACCAACCTCACGCAACCAAAACTCACAATTGCTAAACTTTGCATACAATTGCTTCTCACACAGAGTCTGTAACACAATTCTCAAATGCTCAGTATGTTGCGTCTCATCACATGAGTAAATCAGAATATCATCAATGAACACCACAACAAAACGATCCAAATACGGTCTGATTATCCGGTTCATCAAATCCATAAATACTGCAGGAGCATTCGTTAGTCCAAAAGGCATAACTAAGAATTCATAATGTCCATACCTCGTTTTGAAAGTAGTCTTCGGTACATCTGATTCTTTAACTCTCAACTGATAATAGCCCGATCTCAAATCTATTTTTGAAAACATTGTAGCTCCTTTCAGCTGATCAAACAAATCATCAATATGTGGCAAGGGATACTTATTCTTTATCGTCATTTTGTTCAACTATCGGTAATCAATACACATCCTCATAGTGCCATCTTTCTTTTTCACAAACAACACAGGAGCACCCAAGGGCGAGAAACTCGATCGTGCAAATCTTCTATCAGTCAACTCTTGTAACTGAGACTTTAACTCTTTCAATATTGTCGGTGCCATTCTATACGGAGCTATTGAGATAGGAGTAGTTCCCAGCACTAATTCAATTCCAAATTCAACTTCTCTATCGGAGGTAATCCTGGTAGTTCTTCAGGAAACACATCTGGGAACTCACAAACTATAGGTATAGATTCAACTTTCTTTTCTGTCACTTTTGTATCGATCACATATGCATGATAAGCTTCGCAACCCTTTTTCACATAGTTCAAAGCTTTCATCGAAGATATAACAGGCCGGTAACCCATCCAAATCACTAGATTCAATTCGAACTATTTCACCATTCTGACTTCTCAAATCAATACTCTTCCGTTTACAATTCACAATAGCATTATGCAAAGTGAGCCAATCCATACCCAGAATGATATCAAATTCATCAAAAGGTAGCAAGACCAAATTAGCCGGAAAACAAATACCCCAAAACATCAACGGACAGTTCTTGCACACTTTATCAACCAAGACACACTTGCCTAAGGGGTTCGATCTAATCATGAATTCAGTAGACTCAACAGGTAGAGTCTTACTTGATACTAGATTCACACACACATAGGAATGAGTAGAACTTGGATCTATTAATGCAATCACGTCAGTATCAAATAGAGTGAAAGTATAAGTAATGACATCTGGAGATGACGCTTCTTCTCGTGCACGTATAGCATAGGCTCGGGCAGGTGCTCTCGCCTCGGATCTCACAGTTGTATCCGTCGTCCCTTTCTGACTACTACTCACATTTTTGGCGTTCCTGGGAGGTCTACACCTAGCTGTCATATTACTCGGTCTCTCACTCTGAACATTGTCTTTTTCAGGTAACTGTAGGCAATCTCGAATGAAATGATCTCGTGATCCAAATTTATAACAAGTTATATTATTATACTAGCACCAGCATTTTCCAACGTGTCGTCTTCCACACTGTCTACACTCATGCTTGTTGCTTTTGACACTTCTAACGCTTGATTCAGTCGGAATTTGATTTCTTAGACCAACACTTTGTCTTGCATGATCTCTACTCGAATGTCCAAACGAAGCATTCCAATGATTGCTTGCATCTCTAAATCTCTTCGTCGAACTCATCAATCTTTTTCTTTCATCTCTAGCCTCAGAATCTGCTTTCTTCTTTTCTTTGTTAAGCTCCTCGGCTTTGCAGGCTCTTTCCACTAACACAAAAAATTCATTTATGTCAAGTATTCCAACCAACAATTTAATGTCTTCATTCAGCCCTTCAATGAAATGTTTGCAAATAGTATCCTCAATTAAAACACATTCCGTGCATACTGACTTAATCTTACAAACCCCGTTCATACTCCGTAACTGACATACGACCCTATTTCAGCTCGAGGAATTCTTTACGTTTCTAATCTATGAATCTTTGACTGATATACTTCTTTCGGAATTCAACTTGAAAGAAATCCCAAGTGATTCTCTCTCTCGGAACCACAGATATCAATGTCTTCCACCAGTTATATGCCATATCTCTCAACAAGGAAACAACACATTTAATACATTCTTTAGGAGTCAACGACATCTTATCAAACACTCGGATGGTATTCTCGAGCCAAAACTCAGCTCGCTCGGCATCATCATCAGCTGTGGCCCTAAACTCTTCGGCTCCCTACTTTCAAATTTTATCTACAGTAGGCTTATTCAATCGGATCGGATCTGTCACTTGTGGCACAACAGGTACTTGTGGGGTGGAGGTTATGGAGCAGCCGAATTCGTTCGAACGAACTCCGAAAACCACTCACTCATTATTCGGAAAAAGGCTTGCTTAGCCTCTCCCTCTTGGCTACTATCATTTGGCCTAAATGTAGCCGGCATCGTCCCTTGAGCGGGAGCAGGTGCGTTTCTCTCTACATCATCAGCAACTGCTCGATCGGGATCCATTTGCTATATAAAAACACATTTTTAACTGTCAGGATTCATCACACTATCGCAATTATATATATGGCATGTATAGCTAGACTCACACGTACTACATTAGTCCTAAAATCAACTAAACCGTAGCTCTGATACCAATAAAATGTAACACCCCTAACCCGTAACCGTCGTCGAATTAGGGTTAAGGGGCATTACTAATCATTTCCGAACATTCCATATCATTTCACAAACAAACATGTCAATTCACATTTATATAGTCCCTTATATAGGTCAACGAGACCTTCAACATGCTTTAAAATAGGGCCGGGACTAAACCGAACACATAAAAAAAATTTCTGAAATTCAAACATTTTTCTAAGTTACAAATGTCACACACCCGTGTGGGGAGGCCGTGCATGTGTCCAAGCCGTGGCAAAACAGGGCATACCTACTGACTTTTCCACACGGCCTGAGACACGCCCGTGTGCCTCACTCATGGTCGACACTGACTTGCACCACACAACCAGTCACACGCCCGTGTGTCCAGCCCGTGGTTGAGTCTGACTTGAATCAAATTACAAATTTGAAAGACATGGTCGAGCCACACGCACGTGTGCTCAACCGTGAGGGCAATTATAGGCAATTTTCAAGGCCAAATTACCATCAACACTTTGAAATCACCTATAAGCATCAAACAAATACCAACTCATGCCTCAAATGCAACCAAGATATACCAACACATGCACGAATTAGTCATCAACTACATCATTTATTTCCATACTAAATTCCTACTCAGTAAATCCATCCAAAACACCAATTTTCACAACTCAAATCTTATAAGCTAATTCTCATTTAGTAATGCCACAAATTCACACTTAAAACACCATTCTCATCAACTAATTCAAGCATGAAATATACCAATTCAAATCTCACTATATCATACCACAATCATCATTTTCATAGCTTCAAGTATAAACCAACAACAATCAACTTCCAAGCCATATCACATGGCAAGGTTTATACAACTCAAAACATGATACATTAACTAGCCTATACATGCCATATTCAAATTTACACATCTTTCAAAAGTACCAAAATAGTTAGCCAATAGTGTGATTGAGTCGCTGACGATCCTCAGATCCGAGCGAGCTTTAAAGACACTATAAAACAGAGAAACACATCACACAGTAAGCTTAAAAGCTTAGTAAGTTCGTAATATAATACATTTTAGTTCATTAACACAACTACAATATACAAAGATAATTCATAACATAGATCAACTCACAAATACTTATACCATATCATCCATAGCTAATTTACTCATTCAACCATTCATAATTCCATACACCATTTCATCAACCACAGAGGTTCAATACATACCTTAACCAACACATAGTTATTCAGCATCCATGCTACTCAATGATCGATATTACATTTCGATCAACCTTTGTTATTCGTTTGATTTAATCACACACTTTGTGCCAATTTTGTAGCCGAAGTAAAAATATACTTTAAACTTAGTGTCAACTTCGTGCAAACTTAGTGCCTGTACTTTAAACTGAACTTATCTCGGTATCGCACACACAGTGCCAAATCAATAAGCCGAAGCTTCTATTATTTTGCACACACGGTGCTATTCATATCTGTCTCATTTCTAACATCGCACACTTAGTGCCCCATTGATCAATTTCATATATAACATTGCTATTTCATTAACTATACAATCAGTCATTTCTCATCACATAGATATAAATTTAACAACTTGTATTATATCCGAACTTACCTCGGACGTCGAAATACCGAAACTAGCCGATCAATCGAGTACTTTGTCTTTGCCTCGATCTCGATCTGAATCTCTCCTTTCTTGGTCTATACATATTCAAATTTAACTCATTCAATCATAAATTCATTCAATTTAGTCCAAACACACATATTTAGGGCATTTTACAAAATAGCCCTCACATTTTTACATTTCGACACTTTAGTCCCTAATTCACAAAATCTCAAAATAAAAAAAATGTACTTCACCATGCTTAGGCCAAATTCTCCTTAGTCTCATACAAGCCCATATATTTCATTTATTTCACATTTTAGTCCCTCTAAATATTATTTTAGTCCAAATTACTGAATTTCACCAAAAATTCAAAGACAATATATGTTAATCTTTCACATATCTTCATATTTCATCATCAACTACCACAAAGCTCAAACATTCATCAATGGCATATCTCAAAATCACCATCAAATTCCAAAATTAAAGCATGGGTTAGCTAGAACACTAAGCAACGATCACAAAAATGTAGAAATTATCAAAAACCGAGTCAAAAACATACCTCAATCAAGGTAAGCCCTAGCCGAATATCACAAAGCTTCAAATGATTTTCTTTTGTTCAATAATAGGTGAAGAAGCTGAGAAAATGGCTATTAAAATTGTTTTGTTTTATTTATTAAACATCAATTAAACAATTTCCCAAAATAACCTTAATGATATAACACCAAAATCATCCATTTAATAGCCATTATTGTCCATCCATTCTTTTAATGGTCTAATAACAACATAAGGGCTTCTCATTTAGAAACCCATGACAAATAAACACTTTAACAATCAGCACTCAGCTTTTCTTTTTTCTTAATTCAGCACACAATCAATAAAATTTTCACACAAAACTTTGACACATGCTCAATCACATATTATGAACACCGAAAATAATATTAAAATATTTTTCGACCTCGGATTTGTGGTCCCGAAACCACTATTCTAACTAGGGTCTAAACCGAGTTGTTACAATAACGCCTCGTACCTTGTTCCAACATAGGATACGGGTAAGGGGTGTTACAAGGATAGAAAGTAAATAACAAAGAGAATGAGAAAGGAAAGAGAGAGCGTATTTTATTGATCAATCGGAAAATTTATAAAGCTTCTCTGAAGTCTCTATTTATAGGCTTAAGAAGTATAAATGAAGTAGAGATCTACTTCTAATGACTATAATAATTTAAACTACATCAAAACTTATCTGGATCTTGATGGACATCCACTTAATAAGATATTCATACCAATTTTAAAATATTTTAACAAAAAATATAAACATTTACTTACTTTGAAAAAGAGAACTTCCAGCAATTGTGTTTTTTTAGGTTTAACTCACGATTTAGCCCCTGAAGGACACTCATTTTTTCATTTTGGTACTTTTTTTGTTCCAATTTGGTACCTAAAATGTTGATTTCCTCTGTTTTTGGTTCATTTTGTAACGGACGATAAATAAAATCTATTAGGTGACTGAAAAGCACCACATGGCATGTTTTGGCTAATGAAAAAATGCCACATGGCAATTAGGTTTATTTAAAATAAAAAAATTAAATTTAGATTTAAAAAATAGAAAATTATAATGTTAAATATTTAAATATTAAAAAACACTTGTCGTTGACCAACCTTTAACCGGAGTTGACCAATCGTTAATCGGGCATTGATCGACCATGTGACGCTATTAGAACACGCCATGTGTCCTTTTTAATATTATATTGATTAAAATTTTAAACAAATCATATATAATATATATAAATTTAAAAAAGTTGAAAAATAATTTTTATAAAATTCTTAAATATATAATTTTAAATTTTAAAAATTCAAAATATATAAAAATTAAAATTTTTTATAAAAATTTTAAAATAAAAGTAATTAAATTTCAAGTAATCTTGAAATTTAAATACTTTTTAGGATTATATATTTTAGAATTTTATAAAAAATATTTTTATATTTTTTTACAATTTTTACGGTTTTTGTAATAGTATTATTAATTTCAACTCATTCCTTTTCCATTGTTTTATTCTTTTTGTAAATTTTATTTTTATAATTTTTTTATAATTTATATGTTTTCTAGATATTATATATTTTTTAACTTTTATATATTTATTTCTATTTTTATACTTTTTAATATGTAAACACATTTAATTAAAGAAAATATTTGGCTTTTACCATAAAAAACACCACATGGTACTTTGTGATAGGCTATAAGATTTTTTTTTAACATCTATAAAAAAATTGACTAAAAAAAAAAGTATGTGTGTGCTTTAGGTACCAATTTCGACAAAAAAAAAGGTTAGGTACCAAAAAGAAAAAAAGGGTATATTTTAGAGGCCAAATTGTGAATTAAGTCTTTTTATTATTATTATGAATAAGTTAATATCCTAAACACAAATAAGATTTTTTTTTAACTCTATCAAAAAATGGACTAAAAATATAACAGAGGTATACTTTAGGTACTAATTTGTGAAGTGAGTGTACTTTAAGTACCACTTTTGGGCAAAAAAAAAAATTTTGAGTACCAAAATAAGAAAAAAAAGTATAATTTAAGAGCCAAATCGTGAAATAGACATTTTCTTTATTATGAATAAATTAATACCTAGATACAAATAAATAATAATAATTTAAATAAACTTTTAAATCAATTTGAAAACCACATCCACATTTCAACCAATTAAATAAATTTTTAAATTCAAATCCAAATATTTGTTTTAAATCAAAATTCCTTTACTATTTAAATTAAATTTAAAAATAGTTGTACAAATCAAAATTAGTTAAATTATTTAACATATAAAATAAAATTAACTATCCATAATCTGAATTCATATGGAATATTCATCATCTAAATTCATTCGAGAAAAATAAAATGAATTAAGATACTAAGTACCCTAATTAATATCTAAATGGACTACAGATAATAATTAAAACATCCAAATCTAAAAAATTCAATTTACTTTAATAAATATTTAAATCCGCACTATCTAAAGTCATTATCACTTCATCTATGTTTGGAAACTTATAAATTATTTTAAATTTCACAAGAACCACACGGTATTCATGAAAATAATATTAATGTCAATGTTACTTGTTATTGTGAAAATTTAGTTTACTTGAATGAAATAGAAGTGTAATAAAATAGTAATTTTTAATTCAATTGTCTAGCTGAATAAAATAGGATAAAACTATAATTATTTTTGTGTTTGATTGAATAAAATAGATTTGTAATAGCATAAAGAAAAAAGTCAAAATTATCAGAATACCCTTAACAAAATTATTTAGATAGATAATTATTGTTATTAAATTTAATAAAATTATTATTAAATATAATTTAATAAAAATAAAAATAAATAATTTAATCATATTTTAATATAATTATTATTCAATATGTAATATGTATATTCATATTACTTCAATAAAATAGTAAAATATTTAATAAATATGGTAAATTTTAATTAATATATAAGTTTTTTTTTTCTTTTACTTTTTCTTTCTTTAGTTTATTCTCTCCCTCAAATGTTCATTATTTGGAGAAAACTTTTTATTAAATTCCAAACAACAATCATCGCTGTCTCCACCGCCACTATAGTTGAGACCAATCCAAAATAATTATCTGATTCTCTTTTTCTTTTCCATCTTAGTTTTGTTTTCCTAAAATTCATCACAAAAATTTAGATCATCATGCACATCGTTTCCATCCACTATTCACCACCAATCGAATACCCACCCACAATAACCGTGAATTAACTCAATCAAAGTTTCTCTTCAATTTACTGCAAGTTTCTCCCTTGGAGATGTGTTGAATGATTTTTGTTCTTACCATTTTTTTCCCTTTTGATTTTTGATTGGGTTAAAATGAAAATAAAAGAATAATATCTATTTTGAGTTGCTTAGAATAGCTATTCAGAGGATGAAGTAAAAAATGACTATTCAGGATCTTTGAGGACTAGTAGTCCTGTAATGAGCTATTCTGCTGAGAATAGCATTCAGCCAACCAAACTAACAACGTCCTGTAGCACTTCGGTCGGTTATTACAGCCAACCAAACGTGCTGTTATTATTTCAGCTCTTCGATGATAACACCGGATAGCTTTGCGTAAAACCATGTGCAGCATCATTCATAATAGGATCACGTAGTTGCATTAAATCAACATAACAACACGAAACGAGTATCTGATAGCCCTTTGACGAAGTTCTTGCTTAGCATACAATGGATCATTTAGGCTCTTCATACCATAAGATGCTGTAAGATATGCATACATGCACACCACCTACTCCCCACAGAAAACTAACATAATTACAGCCTTGGTAAGTACTAAAACATCCATCGCTACTGCTAGTCCCATTCAGATGTTGAAACCCGTTTTCTAGGCACATAACCTTCATCCTGATCCCCATCATCCTCTTCTTCAAGGTTGTTAACACGTTCACATTCATCAATCCATTCACTGTATCTGAGAAGTCACAAGAATATATGCAAGAGAGTGAGGTAAAGACTAAACTCCACACTGATAGGCGAGTGAGCAAACACTAAAAATCATATTGATATGCACTTACATGTCTATTGGTTCAGTCAAAGCTGCAAATACATAAACAAAGAAACATGGATGAGACAATAAAAAGGCAGCCAACTTAGCTTTCATCACAACTTGCAAAATATTTGAAGTTCTTTACCAGCCACAAGGTATTGGTATCATAAGTACCTGTTATAACAGTGCTAAAGCTTTCCTGGCATATTCTGCAAGAGGCTTCGCCAATCAAGTTCTTCATATCACTGGAACAGAAAAGCAAAATATATTTTCTCCTAAATTCTTATACAAACGCCATTTTCACATAATACAACTTTTTCCTTTTATCTTTAATCAAAGACAGAAATGCATAACAATGTTTACCCATTGAAAGTTGAAATAGAAGCATTGTCCCAAAATTATCTCAGTTATTAGGTCACAATATGGGCACAATTTCTCATAAAACAAGCATAAGAAGTTTGTACTTACAGGCGGCACTCAACACTGGTTCCATGGTTACAAAAGGGGCAGCTGAACACAGTGTCAAGCTTATCCATTCGCTTCTTAGGAGCAGGCTTTGCTCTTGATTTCCTCTTGCCCATACTTCAATTCCTTCAACATATCAAATTACAAGTAAAATAAGCATAAAAATTCTGAAATTACATAGTTTTTTTAAAAAAGCTCTCAAAGAATACCAGATTCTTCAATTCAAACCCTAACTAATTATTTTAGACATTCTTCCTTCGGGAAAAAAATATTTAGTTTAAGCGGTAAAACAAAATTTTTTTCCCCTCAAATTTCTCAAAAAGCATTTAAATTCGTTCTTCGATTTTCTTTTCTTCTTAAGGTTACGCAACATTAGAAAAAAAAAGAATTAGGCAAATTTTCAAAGGCTAATCAATCCGGCCGACAAAACATCCACCAGATTAATCTAAGCAAAAAGAAAAAGAAAAAGAAAAAACATGATAACGAATATAACTCGAATCTCATCGATAAAGAATCAAGTAGAATAATTGAACTTACAAGAGGAGGATCTCGATAATCGTAAGGAGCGAAAACCCTAACTTTTCGATGCGTTTCGAAGCAGAGGTAGTAGAAGATTGAAGAGAGGGATTTAGATTTTCTAATTTATAGAGTTAAATGCATGGCGGTTGAAACGACACCGTTTTCTTGAAAACAGTTGTCCAGACCCTGACAACCTATTTGGCCCAATGTCTACCCACGTGTCCATCTAGCTAACATGCGCCTGCCCTCAACGTTCAAAACTAAAAATTAAAGGGAAAAAAAATGTAAAAACCCTTCTAAAATCCCTAAAACCCCCTGCGTTCATCATCAATGGCTTTCACTCATTCACTTTCCCGTCCATTTTCCATCCAATTCCCCTCTCATTCCCCTCAAAAGTTCACTTCTTTCCCCAAGCTACCCTTCCGCAACCCCAAGATTCCCTTCCTTATCCTCTCCCGTTCTTCTCCTAAGCCGGCTCCATCCACCGAACAGGAAGCCCTAAAATTCATAGCGGACTCCGATGGGACCACGCTCCCTTGTGTTCGAACCTACGAAAACGACCTCGCTCGCCTAACACTTGTTGGGGCCGTTAGCTTCGATCAGGCTTTGACGGCTGCTGCTGCTGATGGAGGCCGAGCCGCCACCGAGCACGTCGACTCCGGTATCCCCGCTATGGTTATTGAAACCGTTTTCCCAGGTCCAACCGCTAAAAGCGCCACCGTTTCTACACGATTGGTTCGTTCATGCCCGTCCTTTATCAAAATAGGAAATTAGCCGTTAAATATTTATCTATTTTTTTTGGGAACAGTTTTTGCCGGCTAGGAAAGTTAAAGAAACAGCTCAAAAGCTGAAAAAGTCATTTTCTGAAGATATTTTTGCCGGAACATCATCAAAAAACATACTGGCTATGACTTTTAGGCAAGTGGTTATGCAAAAGATCTGGAGTTTCGAACTGGTTTTGTTTCGACCTGGAACTGAAAGAGATATGGAAGATCTTGAAAATCCAAGAGAGGTTAGATAACCGCTGGTATTTCATTTTTGTGGGTTCTGTTCAAGTTTGTTATCTGTATGTCGGATTTTTCCGTGTAATGCCATAATTAATGTTTTTTCTGCAGGTTCCACTCGATACTGATAGGTTCGGTTCTCTTGTTATGCATTTACTATCAGCAGGTTCCAGCCTCGTTCACTCTCCGGTCATCAGAAGAAAGGGTTATCTCTGTGCTCGGTGAAGTAGTTTGCATCTCAGCTTTACAAAGCACTGAAAAACATTTCCTGGAAAATTTATTGGGAAGAACTCCCTCAAACTTCTTTCGGTGGTTTCGGAAATCAAAAGGGATTGTATCAAAAGATTCATCTGTTGTTTTACATAAAGTGTTTGAAGATGAGGTTGTTGAAAATGCCAGGAATCTTCTTGAAAGTTTTAATTCCAGTAAAGAGAGTTTCAATGCTATGGATCTGAGGCAGAAAAACTATTGGTGGACTCATCCTTTGCAGTCTAAGCTGGAAAAGAATGGTGGTCATGAGTTTAGTGCTTGGACAAGTGAGTATATACCTGCCTATCGGCTGGAAATAGATGCAAATACACTTAAGGATGTAAAGTTTGAAGGATGGAGAGAATCTAACGGGAGTAGGTGGCAAGTTCTGTTGACACACTCCCAAATGGTGCTTTATTCTTTCCCTTTGGTGTTTCATCTTTTTCTTTATATATTGTATTTAGCTTATTACTGTGCATTATTTCGCAGATACTATCCTTCTCTTTTGATGCTAGCTTATAAAAATTTGTAGGTTGGATTGGCTGATATATTAGATATGTACTATGAAGATGTTTACACACTGCCCAAGAAACAACTACACAGTGGCATGGTTGCCAACTACAACAGCTTGACCAAAGCAAAGGTATCAAAATGCATATTGATTGTTAAAATTTGAAGCTTTACTGTTGTTTGGTTTTATCATACTTTTATTTGCCCATTGGCTGATCTCCGCATATTAGATGTTTAGAAATTTTAAAATAGGAGGTGACTGTAAATAATTTGTAATTTAATAAATCAGTTAAGCAAATATTAAACAAGTTTTAATGCTTTTTATTGTCGAAGTATGTGTAAGGTTATTGATAATGCTTGGAGAAGTGTTAAACCCAGTACTGGATAGACATGTCAAGGATGTTTGAAACTATCTCTTGGAGAATATTCAATAGTAATTGTTAGAATTTCATGAACTCTATGCTATATTTGACTAATTTGAAATTTTTTGTTTTCTTCTCTTATTTTGTGGTCTTTTTCTTTTCAAGGTGTTTAGCCTTTTATGAACTTGAAGGATCTAGCTGATAAAAGTATTGGTATTTGAATTGAATCAAGTTCTTAGTCTTTGTTTTATTGTTTCAATTTCTTACAGAGGAACTCTTCTTTCTTGAAAGTAATATCTTCCATCATTGCAAGTGGAATTCTTCTCATTACCATCAGTACTATCAGTCTATTTAGTTTTCCTTATCTAGGCAGAGGAGGGAAGTACCTTGGAAAATCTCGGTCTCCATCATCAATTATTGAGTCTACAACAATTCAATCTGTAGACGCTGAAAAGGTGGGAATACACTGGTTTCTTTGTAGCTTTGTACTAATTCAGTTTCAGTAATATCTGTGTATTTATTATTGTATCCATTCTCTGTTAATGCTAGTATTTTAATAGGCAAACTAGTTTTCCCTAGAAATTTTCTATGCTATTAGTCCTTGTGGTGTTGCATGTATTTTCTTTGCTGCCAAAAGATTCATGTGATTTAGGAATGTGATATATAACTCTAGAGCACCATTTAATTTGTAGACTGAAGAGGAATCTTGTTGAAGAAATATTAGCAACAAGAAGAAAAAGTATTTGTAGCTAAACAAACTTAACCATCAGAGGAGAAACTTGGAGGAAGAGTAACTGCCATAAAGAGAAAGTTTTAAGACAGCCATCAGGGCACATCCTCTTTCTTGTTCTGCTTGCTGATTAGTTTGCACTTTTGCGACAACAATGCCTAACCAAGCTCAGATGGCCAGGAGCAATACTTATTTCCTGAAAGTTTTTATTTCTCAAGATTTAATCCACATCCCATCGATGACCTAGAGCTCTTTGACAAACACAATGTTCTTGAAAACTATTTCCAACTCTCTCAAAAATGTTATACTTCCGTTTCTGACTGTTGATTCTTCTAGCAAAGAGGGAACTTGCTAGCTTCTTCAGAGACCCATATACTGTTCAAGGAGCACCTGAACAGCTGAACCATTCTAGGACTGTGCCTGTACATTAATATGCGATGTTTGAACTTGTGTGGTACATCCCTGTTTAATAAGTTAAGAGAATGGACTAATTTGGATTAAGAGTAAGTTTAAAACTTGCTGGTGGCTTTGATTGTACATAATATGGTCACAATGCATTCAAGTGAACATCCCTAGCAATATAGAGGCTAATGTTTGAAACCTTTAATTGTAGTTTCTTTTTGAAGTTCTGTTCTCTTTTATCTTTTCTGGTTTATTATTATTTTTTATTAATTTAAAAAGTTGCTTTTAATGTATCAACTGATCTTGATTGAGTATTGGTAGTTGGAGACATTTTGTGTACTGGTAATCCAAAAGATTAAGGATGCTTTTGGCTGGCCTGGTGAAATAGCAACAGAAACCAATATTGGTGCCTGGATTGGTGAAATACCAAGCTGTCTAAAAGCACCTCATCAAGCTAATTCTAATAGTGAGGACAATTCAACTAGTTTTGCTGATGTGGAGAAAATGGATGCTGATATAAAATCATCTGTCGAGGATATTGCTAGTTATCAGGTAAACTCCTTGGTTTAGATTTTGCTTTTATGTTCTGTCTGCTTTTTAGCTATATTATTTTAGCTAAGCCTTCTTTCTAGCTATATACTAGGTGTCAGAAAGAAAAGAGGGAGAAAAGTGAAGTGGGAGCAAACTTAAGTTGATTTTAGTTCTAGACACGCTTAATCTGGTGTCTATTTAAATTGATTTAGCTGGCAACTATAACAGCAAAATTGGTTGCAATCCTGGATTTGAATCTCAATTAAAGTGTTTTCACATGGTTTGGTACTTGTTAGTGTATAAATATGATCAGAAATTTAAAAAAATCAAGCTTGCCATGGCGGTGCAGCCTATATTTCTAATTTGATTGCGTCTCCCTTTGGTTGGTATCATCTAGGTGGTTTTATCATCTGAAGGAAAAATAGTTGGGTTCCAACCTACAAGTGGGGTGGGTGTCAATCACTGGGCTGTGAATCCCTTAACAAAAGAGCTATATGATGGGAAAAAACTTTCCCCTGGTAAGAACTTACATTTGTTATGTATTACTACTCCCAATTTAACCCTGTTGCTTGTTGGCTTGTGCTAATATTTTCATGTTATGAATGTTGCAAGCAGGTTTAATTGAACCTCGTCTCAAAATCCAACTTCCTAATGAGATTGTTGTACTTGAGCTGTTGATGTCAGTTAACCCAGATTCCTGCTTTGCATTGGCTAGGCCAGTCCAGTGATCATTGCTTGGTTTGATTTTAAAAAGAGGAGTTAATTGTAATAAAGTCGATGGCATCAATAATCCAGTTCCTTTTCTTTTCCTTTCATTTTTGTATTAACTATTTTGGTTGAAGTTGGAAAACGTGTAAAGGTACATCTCCAATGAGATTTCATTGGGTGCAATCTCATTCATATACGTTTATAATATGTAGAATGTTCTAGCCTCTAGCCATGTTTACAAATGATGAGAATGATATGCATATCAATACAAGTGTGATTTATGATTCTTTTAAGGTTTTTTTTTTCCTTTAGGATTTATGCTGTTAAATGAGAACAGAAAACCTATAGAAAATAGTAGCCAAAACTTGTGGTTGTTTACATAATCAAGCCAGTAAAATGGTTTCAGATTTTGTTTTGATTTATGATTAGGATTGAGAACCATTAGAACATTTATTGTGGTTGACATCGAACATAAAAATTATTATCGATCTTTGTGTTCCCGGTGACTAGTGTATATTTATGTATTTATTTTTTGAAAATAAAATGAATTTAGCGAAAAGCTTAAATTTGAGGCACATCGAAGTTAAAGTTTGGCCTGTATTTAGCTGATACAAGAAAAAGCAAGTATGGGTTGCAGTTGGCCATAGTATCTCCTACAAATCCCCTTTCCAAGCGGAACATGATAGCAGGTTGAGCCTTTCTTCATTCAAATCTCATAACCGTCATTCCCTTTCTTTGGCATTGAGACAACATCGGTGATTTTTTATTTTTCTTGCGCCAGTTAATTTCTTCAAACGATGCTATTGGTTTCTAAGACATCAAGGTAGATTGAAGGGACTTGTGATTAGGGTTAATATATATAGGTACTTGGTAATTTTTACTTATTTAATAAACCTAATTGGTATCTAAATATGAAAATCATAACCTAACTTGGTATTTTTTTTAGGTATTTAAGTATTTTTTTAGGTACTTTAAATAAGTTATAAATTTTAATATTTTTTATTACATGTCAAAATGTGAGATTACTGTATATTCATATTATTAATCGTCAGTGCCACGCCAATAATGCCAATAATGTTAGTCCGGTACTTAAAAGAAATACAAGTGGGCGTATAATTTTTAAGTTTAGGTATCAATTAGATAAAAATAAAAATTTAGTATCAAGTACAAGTTGTCAAATTTAGGTATCTTCATATGTATTAACTCTTGTGATTGTACTAAAAACCATTTTGAAGAAACAATGATGCTGACAAGATTGCAAATAACTGCAAATAAGGCATTGGACAACGGGTACTATTGTTGATCTATACGATTGAGTGTGTTCGTTATAACTCATCGATGGTGATGATGATGAATATTGGTAAAGACAATGGGTACTATTATTGATTTATAAGAGTGAGTGAGTGCGTTATAACTCATCGATGGTGATGATGATGAATATTGGTAAAGAAAATGACGGGAGAGAAAATCATTTTGGTTTTCATACAATCTTAATATGTATATTACATTTTTTTAACTCACATTGTGGGCAAATTTTGGCACATATGCCACTTTTAAAAAATTATAAGCTACATAAGTTGTCTCATTTGAAATTTAAGGAAATAGGTCGATTTTGATATAGGTGACACAAATGCTCCCTGTAGGAAGCATTTTCAAGTGATGTAGCAGAAGAGAGGGGGAAACACGAGTGATGTGGCAGTGAAAGCGTGCCCTTTAACATAGCCTACGGGGTGCGCTTTCGCCTCTCTAGCCACGTCACCCAAATGCTTTCTATACCCTCTGATTAAACTTTAAAAAATAAAAATAAAATTAAAGGCTAGATTGAATTTTGAAAAGCCAAGAATCCTAGAATAAAGCTATTTGAAAATTCGAGAATCTTGAGATAAAATTGAAGTCACCTCTTTCGTGGCAGAATAAGAATATGATCTTAAATTTTTTTCAAAAAAAGAAACGCTTTAAAAAGAAGCATTTTATGACTTGTCATGTTCGATTATTTCTAATGTTTTGAAATATGTTTAATATTCAATGGTAGAGTTTCTTATAAAATGAAAAATGTTATGGTCAAGTTTTCATATTCAAATTTTGACCTTTCAATCGACCTAATAAAATAAATTAGTTGATGTAATGACTCATTTTTGCCTGGGCTCATGCCATAAAAAATAATGTTGAAAAAAGCCCCTTTTACAGTCCATTTATAGCCCAAAATAGACTACCCAATACCCCATTACACCCAAACCCAACAAGACTCAAAATAAATCAAACCTACGGGCCCAAAGGGCCCAATACCCAAATTAAATCAGAAGCCTAGGGTTTCTGAAACCCTAGGCGCCGCAGCTCCCAACACAGGCCCCTTGGTCGCGCCGCAATCAGCGCGCGGATGGCGCTCCTCACCGACGTGTTTCTCGCCGTTCATTTGCAAAAAGAAAGAAAAGCCAGAGAAACGCGAATATAGCAAGAAAAAAAATACCAAAACTTGTATTTTGACAGTGGCTATAAAAGGCCGAATATATTTGATGTAAAGACTTACGCATATATATAATATAATACACAAAGAAATCAAAGAACAAGAGGTGATTTTCGATTTGGTATTTCATTTAATCATTATTGTTGTTTTTTTTTTATATATACATACAAAATACAGGAGACGATCAAAACAGATTTTAAAAACAGCAGTTTGTATTATTTTTTTATGCAAAACATTACTAAAAAGCAAAAAAAAAAAAAAGAAAAGAAAAGGAAAAGAAATATACCTAAAATCTAGCTTAGGAGAGTGATCTTAGTTTTAGGGCTGCCGCGAGTGACGACGCGTGAGGCGCGTGAGGTGCGTGAGGCGCGTGCGAGGACTGCCGGAGGTTAGAGGACCTATGAAGGTAGAGCATTTTCTGGGAGCTCTGTTTATTTTTTTTTTAAAGCTGGTTTAGAAATGAATTTTTAGCTATTTTTTTGGTTTATAAAGGCCAGTGGAACGACGTGGTTTTGGTGTGGTCAATTAATGACCAAAATGGCGTCGTTTAAGGGCCAAGATTTCGTGTTGACCCGATACCTGGGGAGGATCCGCGCATTTTTTTTAAAAGGTCTAATTGCTCATAGGCCCTTCCTCATTATTGCAATTTTATAATTACATCCAATTACATCTTTCTTTATTTTCACTTTGGCCCTGAATTATGGCCTTTGTTTCAATTTGGTCTTTAAAGCCATTTTAAAGGTAGAAGATGGAACGGCGTCGTTTAGGAGATAAGGCATAATTGCCTAATAGGTCCCTACAGTGTGACGTGCGTTCTAATCTGGTCCTTTTACATTTTTACTCTGGATTTTATTTTTATTTCTATTTAATCCCTGTTTCCTTGATTTTTAATCCTCTTTTATTTTTATTTTTTTCTTATTTTTAATTACTTTAGCATTATATTAAATTATTTTATTTTTTATAGGTTATTCTATTAAATTCTATATTATTTTTATATTTTAAAATTTGTATATTGTATATTATTTAAATTGATTTATTATTAATGTAAGTTTTCTATGTATTGTTTATTATATATATATATATATATATATTAAGTTGTTATATTATATATTTATTATAAGTTATCCCTTATACATATTTTTTTATATTCAAAGTTTTTTATATATTATTTATTTAAAACATATATTTATTTTATTATGTATATATATATATATATATATATATATGCAACACCCCAAACTCGGCCCATTCACTACGACCGAATTTGAAATGCCACTGCGGAAAACGTTTGAAATTTTTTTTTTTGACTTGAAGTAAAAACATATAAATTTATTGTCTTTAGAAGATCATTGTGTAGTTAAAATTCCGAAATAAATTAAGTTGTTATAAAATATTCCGATTTAAAAACTTTAATATAAAATTCTTATGATATGAGGTGTTAAAATTTAAAACATAAAAACATTCCCAAATAATAATGTAAATGTCGCTCCACCTTAACATAAATAAAATTCCCAAATATTTTAATTGGCCCTTATTACAATGAATACTCATTCATAAATACTGAAAATATAAAATATTTAAAACAAGTAAAACATCTTCTGCATGGGCCACCTCGTATCCACTCCAACCCGGTCCAAGCTTTATGCGTCACCTGCGATGTTGGTAAAAATTGGGTGAGTCAAACAAACTCAGTGCATAGCTATTTCACATGTCTCCACATATGGGCTTGGCCCATATCCACACAGTTCACATACAAAAATTATGCAATTATGAAGCCCATCCCAACCTAATGTCCATCCATCACACCTACCTTGGCAGACCCGCTGCCCAAGGCCGTGGCTAATCCACCGATCAACCAAGTGATCCCACATATCTTACCTTGGCAAACCTGCTGCTCAAGGCTGTGGCAAAGCCACCGATCACATAAGTGATCCCACATATCAATCAGTCTACGGTGATGCACACAGCTATCAACCGCCGAGATGGGCACCTAGCCAACACCTCTCTTGATGAAGCACATAGCTGCCATCAAGCGCTAATGTAGCACAAGGCTATCATTAGACCACGTACATAATGTACACCCTTTCCTTCTTTGTTCATCCCAAATCCCATGCATAGATATGTCATGCCACAATATCATTAAAATAAGCATACATCACATGCTATCACAATTTCATACGTATACCATAGGAAACTTATTGTCATAAAGTACTGACCTGTTTAATCGCTTACCCACCATGGGTATCCACCCTTTTAGCCATTAATTTGGCTACCATGCATATCATATACATGCATATAATAACACATTTAAACATTCAAGAGACAGTGCGATAACTACGCACCTTTTTGGCACAGTCTACTCAATCCCGAATACTTTCCCTACTTCTGTCGACTTGCCCTCTAAATAACCATAATAAAAATCGGTCACATTTAAACCCAAGATATAGCCTTTGATCGAAAGTCCTAGATCACTTACCTTGCTAACTAGATCCCGAAATGTCGGCTTGTTCCTGAAGTTGTCGAAATCCCCATCTAGCAAATGTTAGAATCGGCTAACTTAATAACCAATAAAACTTATGGCCGAATAGTACATATAGGCTTACCTTGCTGAATTGAATCCAAGAGACTCCCTTAAGGCTCCTTCACGTTGCTACATAAAAGAAATACTTATTATGGCAATAAGAACATTCGGCCATCCCTTAGAAACCAAGGCCATCCCTTGATTCGGCACCTTTTAAGAAAAGAATCCAAAACCGACTCCTAAAGGAGAAATACTTACCACCCAAGACACTTTCGGCTTCTCAAACTAGCGATAGGTGTAGGAGAATAATACCACTTGAAGATTCGGCTAACAATAAAAAGGAAGAAGCTTGAGACAAAGAAGTAGATTCGGCCAAGAAGCAAATAGGTTCAAAGTGATCAAAATTTCGTCTTTAATGGCTCTCCACAAGGTTCGGCTAAGCTTTTAAAAGGGTAACTGCATATTCGGCTATCAAGAGGAGTAGGTATGGAGTTGAAGAAAAGAAGAATAAAGGAATGGAAGAGGCCTAGGAGAATTCGGCAAAAGGAGAAAATAAGTGAAGAAAAGAATTTCCAAAGGATGATCCCCCTTATATATACTCAAATTCGGCCACTAGTTCACCCTCCATTCATATCCCCTTATTTCTTTCCTATATTCTCTCAACACCTCTCATTCAAAATAAATTAAATAAACCCAACATTTAAAAAATAATCTATCACATTATCCATTATCTTCCCATTTAAAATTAAATAAACTAAAGTCACCATTATCTTCTATCTATACTAAATAAAATAAATCCCCACTTATTCAAAATAATTTAAATAACCCCCATTCATCCACTATCTCAATATTTAAAACAAATAAAACAAAATCCCCAATTATCTACCCACTTAAAATAAATAAAATAAATCCCCACTTATTCAAAATAAATTAAATAACCCCCATTCATCCACTATCTTAATATTTAAAACAAATAAAACAAAATCCTCAATTATCTACCCACTTAAAATAAAATAATCCACACTTATTCAAAATAAATTAAATAACCCACATCCATCCACTATATTAATATTTAAAACAACTAAAACAAAATCCTCAATTATCTACCCACTTAAAATAAAATAATCCACACTTATTCAAAATAAATTAAATAACCCACATCCATCCACTATCTTAATATTTAAAACAAATAAAACAAAATCCTCAAAAATTTTGCTTCCCACGCGACTCGAACTCAAGACCTGCACCAAGCTTGTGGCGTCATTCCCAAAGGCTTTAAGTGGCGCCTTGTAGCCACTCTTCCAAGCCCAATTTCATGTCCAAAAGCGCCTAAAATTTTCCTTAAGGCCTCCTTCACCTAGCTTCTCCTTTAGACTTAAAATTCTAATATTTTTCCAAAACTTCCTCCTACATCGTTGGATTCTCAAAACCCTTAAAACACTCCCAACTACATACTAAGCCTTCTCTTACATGGATTATGCACTAACCGCATAACCCCTAATCTAGGATGTTACAGTTCTACCCCCCTTAAAAATAATTTCGTCCTTGAAATTACTTGGCTAAATAAACTTCTTCTCGCCACACTAGGCTTATGCTGTGCACTCTGATTTTAATAAAACTAACACCTTTCCATAGATACCATCTCAAGATTCGCATTCAAGGTTCCATACACTTCACTAGCAACATAAGAACGAACTAGCTCTATAACAATTAAAACAAATAAGGGTATTCGAGAACCAAGGATCGTACCCGTTGTCACATCTGGCATATCCTCCTCGCGGCGGCCAACTGCATAAACCAACCTTGGCTGCCTTGCATCAGAACCTTCAACACCTCTACTTGGTGCTCCACGACCTCGGCCGGAATCATTTTCTCCATGGTTCAGACCACGACCCCTTGTCGCCTGCTGACCACCTCTGCCTGGCTGCACATAACCTTGGCCTGCTGTCCGAGCCCTATTCGGATCCTGAGGACAGTCTTTAATCAAGTGAGACTTAGACTTACATCTAAAACATTCCCGATTCCAGTTCCAGCACTCGCCAACATGATACCTTCCACACTGAGTACACGGACGGTCCGGATTTCTAGTAGCTGGCTTAGTAACACGAGCAGAATTCTCAACCCTCGGTCTTTTCTGAAGACTCTCAGATGATTCTGACGATCCAAAATTCCTCTTAACCCGGTTCCTATCTGTAACACCCCGAACCCGGCCCACAAGCCATGACCGGATCCGGTATGTCACGGAGTAAAAAAAAGGAGTTTGAAAGGTTTGTACCAATAGTAGAAAATTTAAAAATTTATTAAGGGTATAAAACGGTGTTTGCTAAAACTCAAGTGGGTTGGTTTGGTAAATCCGATTGAGTTGAAAATCCTTTTTAAAACCATTTGATCATTTAGATTTTAGAACATTAGAGTGATCAATAGCTTAGAAATTTCGTTACCCGATGGTAACATTTTTTGAAAACGCGTACGAGTACTTATTTTGAAAACGTTACTTTTAACCGATTTGCATAACCGTTCGTAAGTTCATCAGTTATATAATAAAGTAAAAACAACTACCTAAACATCCAAAATAATAATAAGCGGCCATATTACAACCCAATCGAATTATAGTGAATAATAGACTTAAAGCGGGGCAGAATAAAATTTCGAGTCAACAAAACCAACATGGCCGCCTCGAGCTCTCCTCGGCTCCGCATCCGCGCTCTACTCACCTGCAAGATGATATGGGAAGGGGTGAGTCACCAAGACTCAGTGTGTAAATCCCCAACCCGAAAATAACACTCATACACAAGATATTAGTATGACATGCAATTATGCAACCCAACCTAGCCATCCATGCTCCTTTTCTACCCCGTGTGGTACCAAACCACTGGTGGTGCCAAACCACTGGTGACTTATAGTCACGATATCCGTCAATACGTGTGGTGCCAAACCACTGGTGGTGCCAATCCACTGGTGACTTATAGTCACGATATCCGTCAATCCAAACCACTGGTGACCCGAAGTCACGATCAAATGATGGGGCCAACCCATCGTGTGATACCAAATCACTGGCGTCGATCCCGTATCTCATAGTGGGGCCAACCCACGGTGGTACTAAGCCACAGGGACGAGACGCTATGAGGTGCCAAACCTCTGGAGGTACCAAACCTCTGGTGACCGTAGTCAATATGTGTTACCAAAACACTGGTGTCCGTCGACACGAATATTACTCCCTCTCATCAAACCCACCATCATCATGCTCACGTCTCAAGTATCATGATCCCATATATCATGCAATCGTATATAGCATAGCATTTCACAGCATATGATGGCATATACAACATACATCGTAAATCGAGTAATAGGGGACTTACCCGAAAACCAAGCCTATGCCCACTAGGCAAAATTTACCACATGAAAGGTTATTAATATCATCAAATAACAGTTTATACTAATAAAGTGTGTAAGAGCTTACACACCTATTTAATCGGAGGTCTAAAAAGAAATTCCGGATCTATGCGGTATTATAAAAAGTCCCGAACTTGTCCTCGTAATGCTCCTATATTCGGCCATCGTAGATTATATTAAGGGGGGTCCCATTTGATTAACCAACAAATCCAAAGGATTGGTCATAACGTAATAAAACAGGGCCTTAGGCCGAACCTTTATTAATACGAACTAACGTGACTTAAAATCTCGAAAACTTCTGGTTTCATAGCCGATTTATCCCCCTAAAATCACAGTGCATAAATCGGTCAGACATAGATACCAAAATGGCCCTTGGCCGAATGTCAATAACCTCATACCTTGTCTACCGAAGTTCTAAAATTCCCCTTATGCTTTGAATAGTCAAGACCCTTGAAGAAACGAGACCCGAAAGACTCCTTCAAAATCCTTTAGCTTCGGCTACCTTCAAAAGAGACACTAAGAATTATTTATAGGCATTCGGCCAACCTTAGGAGTGCTTGAACTCATGCTTTCGGCCCATCAAAAGAGAGGTAAGGAACCGAAGTCAGAGGGGGAGTACTTACCAACCTTCAAAAAAACACCTTTCTTTAAAAGGAAAGATTCGACCGAGTAGCCCAAAAGAAGAAAAGAGGTTTAAGGGACTTGGTACGTGTGGACTAGGAAGGATTTGGCCAAGCAAAAGTGGGAGTAACATACCAACCAAAATATCACTCTCGGCACAAGGTGCTTCGCATGCTTCAAAGGAAAGTTATAAGGTAGCAAAGAGGAGAGGAAAAATGGATTTTGGCTTGAACAACCAAGGAAGAACCAAAGAAGAATGTGTTAGCCAAAACCATCCCTTAAAACACCTTCAAGTCCGAGAATTCTAGGCCTCTAAAATCCTCATTCGACTAGCACCATTTTGAAGCAGGAGACACAAGGAGTTTCGGCCATGCTTGCTAACACTTACACTGTCTATCAAGGGCCCCTAATGCATTCGGCCATGGAGAATTTGAAAGATTGGCAAAACAAAAAAAAGTAAAAGAAGGAGAAACATACCAAAAAGAATATCATAAGTTTAGGCCATGCTTCAATCGGCCATACACCTCTTTTTGTCAATTCAAGGCCGGCCACATGAGGTGAAAATTCTCATATTCTAATCATCCCCCATGAAGCAACAAGGCATTGTTTAATGGTGCCCATATTCTAACCCAACACCCTATGCACAGACAAAATAAAAATATAAACCATACTTCAATAAATAAGTAAAATAATGGCAGTAACCCATCAAGTAATTGCATGCTTTTAAGTGCCCATGCAGGCCACTAGAGCACGCCGGCCACAAGGAAGAAGAAAGAATAAAATAAAATAGACCCTCCAATCTTTTGCCAGGTCTCGAACCCGAGACCTGGAGAAGATTTCCCATGCTTCCTGCCAGTTTGCTTCAGCGACTTCCGTGACATGATCCGGTAAAACTTTCTTTTAAACCTATGCTTCACTGATCCTTGACATTTTAACGCTAAAACAAAAGAAATTAGAAGCACCCATGCGCCTAACAAGTCTCGAACGCGGGTCCCCGAGCTGCAACGAACCGCCACGCCCCTGGTCACTTTGCCAAGGTATTATTTGTGACATGAACTCATCAAAATTTTCTTTTAGTCCTTCCCCAATGGCTCCTTTAGCTCAAGCGCTAAAAGCAAAAATTTAAACGCCCCAAGAGTGACTCCCGTGACTCGAACGCAAGACCAGAAGGAATAATTCCAAGCCTCCAGCCACTCTTCTAATGTGCCGTTCGTACCCTAACTCGGCAGCATTTTCTTTTAACTATTCATTCACTTCAACGCCCAAAACAAAAACAAACTCCCTTTTGCGCCCATTGTGATTCGAACCCGAGCCCCTAACACCAGGGCCCTTATGTGGCGCTCCCACGCCACTTTGCCAGTCGATTCTTTGTGTCAGATTCGCCCCTAAAATATTCATAAGGCTTCCTCTCTTAGCCTATTCTGCTCAAGCACTAAAAGAATCCTTTAACCTTAAACCCGACCTAACTCGGGATTTCTGACCAAACCATAGCACATGCATTTATTTAAGCAACATGCTAATTAAAATACATTGCAAACAACCCTAGTGCAGGATGTTACAGTTCTACCCCCTTAAAATAATTTCGTCCCCGAAATTACCTGGGTCAGAAGAGTTGGGGGTATTGCTGCCGCATCGCATCCTCGGGCTCCCACGTAGCTTCCTCCTCGCCATGATTCTGCCATAGGACCTTTACTAAAGGAACTGACTTCCTACGCAAAACTTTTACATCCTGATCCAGGATCTGCACAGGTTCCTCTTCCATCGTCAAATCTGAACTCACCTCAACTTTCTCAACTGCCAAGACGTGTGATGGATCAGAACGATAGCGTCTAAGCATGGAGACATGGAACACATCATGAATCTGACTCAGTTCTGCAGGTAACTCGAGCTGATAAGCCACTGGTCCCACTCGTCTCAACACCTTAAACGGTCCAATGAACCTTGGACTTAACTTGCCCTTTCTCCCAAATCTTAACACTTTCTTCCATGGTGAGACCTTCAGAAAAACTTCGTCTCCTACGGCAAATTCTATGTCCCTCCGCTTGAGATCAGCATAAGACTTTTGCCTATCCAAGGCTTCTTTCAACCGAGCTTGGATCTTCTTCACCTTATCCTCAGTTTCTGCAACCAATTCCGGTCCTAACATCCGTCGCTCACC